>JAOXXN010000137.1:14055779-14104744 GCA_026770055.1 Myrmophylax atrothorax
AGAGGGGGAGAGAAGGAGAGAGAAGGGGAGAGACGAAAGTTAACATGTTGGTCAGTCTTCGCCCAGATCAGCCAAACCCACTCTGGGCCCTAGCAAAGTATGAAGATTGTGAAATACATTGCTATTTGTACTTTGTTCTACAAGGTCTACATCTGCAATAAATGAAATTAAAGTGGAGCTCACTTGTGTCATTGATGGGTTCAGAGCAGAGTGATCAGAATTCTGCTGTTTGCTTTGGACTGAACTGTGTTTACTTAAGAGTGCTTGAGCTATGCAGGAAAACAAGGCTTATGTCTCTTGAGGTACTCAGGATTCCTTATCAGCAAAGCATTTTGTTCTCTAGATGATATCTGGGTGTGTTTGCATACTAACACATACATAAAAAATTGTATGAGTAAAGTTTAGGAAATATAGCTGACCACAAGAGCTGATTTTTGCTTTAAGTGAATGCCATGCATATAAGTTGCTTTTAGATATAAATTAAGAAACTATCTTTCAACTTTTAAATATTATATAATCTGTTGGGAAAGAGTGCCCACAGCAGTGAATACCAACCCAAGAGAAAAGCCCCTTTATCATTTAGTAGGTGAAAAGGGTTGCAATGTAACCTCTCACTGCCGAAAGAAAGAGACTGGACGGAGGATGTGATCTGGGCAGTGAACACCAAGCTAGGAACCAAATCCTTCTTGGAAACAAGGATGCCAAATCAATTGCAGTCAAGTAAGTGATTTATTAGATACCCAGTTCTTTACGTGTTATATTGATAAGAGCAAGAAGATAAGTACCTAGTAACATGATCAGAAAAATACAATATATCGTCATCATACCAAAATCAAATATGACCTCAGAAAGCTTCTATGGAAATAAGAGAAGTGTGCATGCTAAAAAATGCAGAGCTGGAAAATTCTCTCACTAGACACCTGTAGTGGTGCCTCATTGAGAGTAGATATATGTGTCACATACAACCATCCTTCTTCACTCTTTTCTTGTGCATAAGGAAGTTGAAGAATAATGTAGTTTGAAAAGCAGATCAATAATATCAAAATATTTTACCTTTATTTCAGGATGGTATGTCCATGTGTCTAAATGTAAAACTGTGACCATATTTTGATTCACTTGGAATTATATCTACCAGTTGGACAGGTACACAGCAGTGAGAATAAATTGAGGAATCATTAGGGGAGGGAAACTCTGCAAGTTACCTAATTCACATCCTGCTAAAAGTCTAAGTAACTTGAAAATTAAATGAAGTCAGTCTGGGCCATGTCCAATACAGATGGAAATACTGTGACCTGGGTGGGTCACTCACTGATTCCTCTGTTTGACCACCTCCATTATGAAGGCTTTTAAATATAATTAGTAACATCCATCATGAAACAAGCTTCTCTTCACATCTGCATTCAGGAATGCCTGCAGAAGTGCCTATAAATATGTTCTAGTCAGGAATAACGCAAGACAGAGCAGATAGACCTTTCTCCAATAGCCAAACCGGACAAGAGAGAACATGAAATTTACCTGACTATTACACAGTGCATCTGAGAAGGACTTAAAATAGTAAGTTTCAAAATTTCACATTGGACTTCAGAAGCAATCTTGTAATGCCTTAATAAACACAAAGCTCACATGTTTGCTTTTTCTTCACTGCCCTAAACTCTGAGCCTCCAGGTCACCCTCAGGTTATGTTTTCAGATTTTCAAAGTAGAATGCTTCTCTCCCCCTTTTTTTTTTTTTATTTTGCTTTTAAAAAAATGAAACACCACCTGATTCAAAATATTCACTTCACAAGTTTCACCCTATGAAAATAATTTCTTATGACTAGGACCAATATAGGAGAATTAGCAATGGTAGAAGAACATTCAGTGAAGCTTGGAAATGGGGAAATTTCCTTCTCACTGTTAATGTTTTAAGTACAGGCCTTCCAGGAAAGGCAAACCCATAAATATTTCCTGTACTTTTGAATAAGCCTTTTAGAGAAGGAGAGCATGACACCCCCAAGTCCTGGCAAGTTCCCTTTATTCCAGGCTTGCTATAGAAAGAGGATAATCTGTGAGAAAAGCCTTGTTAATAAAAATCCTAAATAAAGTGTACTAATAACTTAAGATTTTATTATGGAAAATAGCTTTCATTTTATCCCACAGTTCTTCTATTGCTTTATGTTATTGTGAAAATGTAGAACAGGAATAAAATGAAGAAAATAATAAAATAATATACTTTGAAAAATCTTTTAAGTAACCATGAAATCTAAAACATTGCTCTGGGCCCTCTTTGCATGCTGACATCCAGGAACAGGTCACCAAACCACTGTTCTCAAGGGATCAAGTGCAATAAATAACTGTAGCTGGGTTCACTCATTGAAACTACATGGGTTTGCTCCTGATTTCTGATTTTTTTTTTTCCCTAGGCTTAGGTTTTAGAGCTGCTGGTTTGTTCCCGTTTTTCAGGGTGGAACAGTAAGTGATGCCATACTGATTTGCCAGAGGTCACAGAGTGAAAAGGAAACCCAGCCTCTCCTTTATCTCAAGCGTCTATTCTGCAGGGTAAGTTCTTGTACCTTGGTCTCCCACATCCCATGTGAGTCATCCTGGCTTTCTGGCCTGGGGGTATTTAATTTTTTTCAGAAAATGAGAAAGTCCAAAGAAGATAAATGTGAGTGAAATTACCTGGTTAGCTAAGGGATTAGAGCACTCACGTGATTTGTAAAACACCCAAGCTCCACCGAAATGAAACAGTGGGAGTGATGGAGGTCATGGGGACACGAGTGGATCAGTAGCTGTTTAAGCACAGAGGTGGCCACGTTGCATTTTGCCAGCCATCTAGGAAAGGAAAAAACTGTAAAATGAAAAGTGCAGTGAAGGGTGAGACTTCTCCCCATAAAGCAAGTGGCTGAGGCATTCATGAGCTTCCCCAGCTTTGGTAAACACCGCTGTGCTTTGGGTGAAAGGATGGTTCATCATTTGTGGGATACACCATTGAAAGTCCCTGGGACAGCTGGCCTTGCTCTGGACATTCCCTTCACCTGGCAGCAGACTGAGGCATGTGCCAGAATTGCAGTAACAGAAGCAGGGAGTTAACTTTTGTATTTAAAACCTGAACTAAAAAGAAGCCCAGTCTAGAGCCACTCTCTGGGTTTGCTGCAACCTGGCCCTGCCTGGCTGTGGACTCTGCAGGCTGGGTCCTGGCTGATCCCAGATCCCTACCATCCCAGGCTGCCTCTGAGCCTGGCTCCTCTCTCTGTGGATGGCTCTTGCCTCAGCCCAGGGGTCAGGAATGGTCTGAGCTTGTTCGAGTTGGCACATGAGGGGCCAAAGCAGCTGGCTGGAGTGCTGGTGATGGAGTTCCACCCCACCCCAAGGAAAAGGAAGAGGCTGGTACATGAATTGAAGACATAGTGTGCAGGACTCCAGATGTCTCGCATCATCTCTCTCTTCACAGGAGTAGATTCTCTAGGCTCAGATGGTATGACCTATTACACAGTCTTCTATGGGACTTACACAATCCTGCAGAAATGCCATAGCAAGTTTCCGTTCATGCCAGAGGCACTGTTTAATTTGGTTTCTGACATCTAGTCTAATTTTGATATGTGAGAAATTCAGTTGTGGAGCAAGCTCATACAGCAATTTCTTCCTTGAGTCCTAACTTCATTTTCACAGTACATGGTGTTTAAAAGAGTGAGCTCTGATGTGCACTGTAAAAGCACAGTCTGGTACCTAACTGGCTGGAGTCCAGGATCTGTTCCTGTTTGTGGACTTGCAGAATTACCTCTTCATTGCAAGCCACTGCATCTTGATGTCTGTACAAAGTAGTCAATTGCTTTGATATCTGCAGACAAAGTAAATAAAACAAGAAAAGAGTTGTTTCAGTTATTCCTCTAGATTTTAATGTTGGTATAATGTTTGCCAAGCCCAAAATGCTTGGGTAATTTTCAAAGGTTAAGTCAAATCCCCAGCTACCGTGGCCTTTGCCTTTAGATTAATTTCCTGAAATTTCTGAAGAGCAGATTCAATCTTTGAGACCAATTCAATAAGAGATTTAAGAACATCTTCTGGTAGGCCTGTGTTTTGCCCTATTGATCTCTGTAAGCCTAGCCAAGGCTTCAAGTACTTTTGAGGTTTCTTGGGCAGTTTGCAGGCTTCACACCTGGAATTCTGTGAAACTGAAGCTAAACCTCCTCAATGTTTGACACACAGTTTTGTTTGTGCACTTTAGACATTGTCCTCTCTTCCCTCCAAACTTTAGGGCTGGATTTCACAAAATAATTCTCTCTTCAACAGACTGAAGCAAAATTCATGGAGTCAAACACCCTGGCACCAAAAATGTGGACAGTAACAGAAGAAAGACAGTAATTTCTTTAGTCTTCATGTTTGATCCTATTCCTGCTAAGTTTTGTCACCTCTGCTGTCTTCAGAGAACACCAGAAACTGAGGAAGCTGCCTAAAATGAAGCAAGAGTAAGAGTATGGGGAAGGGGCACCCATTAGGGTCAATCTGAAGTAGTGCTTGGATAATCACAGGACTGAAGATGATGGCCATGGTCAAACTGTGCTATGGTGCTTTAATTAAAGACTTACTGATGCCTTAGGCTATAGAGGAGATGTCTAAAGATGTCTTCAAAGAGATGCCCTGCTTCTGTAGGTCTGAGAAGATTTCTGTGCATGGTCATTCACATACTGTGAATACCCGACTAAACATTTTAAGTAAAAATATTTTTACATGTTCTCTACCTGACAGCCAGTAGAGTTCAAAGCCAATGCAGTCCTCTAGCAAAGCCACATCCTATGCAGTGTTCCAGACCAATTATTTGCTAAACCCCAGTGGGTAACCATAAACAAGGGATTATCACAGTCTGGGTGTGTAGCTTGGGCTTAGTTCTTGGGTGTATGCTGTTTAGTATTGTGAGCAATGATGTGGAAGAAACCATAAAATAATGACTGATGGGCGTGCAGGTGAGACAGATTTACTGATTTATTGGATAAGGAAACCTATGGAATGGTAGTTCTGAGGTCTGTAGTGCTTGCAATATACACATATGTTCATTTAAGGAAAATACACTGTTACAGAAAGGTGACAGGGCAAAAGGACAGGGTGGTCACAGTGTAAAATCAGAATAACTCAATATCATAAATAGAAGGGCTGATCTGATTTGGGAGGGGAATGCCAAGTCAGCTATGGGAGCTATAATTTACTGAACATTTTTGTTCATTTGGAGAGCGTTATTTTAGTCTGGAGTTAAAGGGTCAGGAAATCTGATGGAAATATTGAAGTTACTTGGAAGACAACAGGTAGAAAAAGTCAAGAATACTGAAAAATATTATATTGTTGGATAAATACTAATAAAAATGTACTTAACTGTCATCATGCCCACAGAGAATGAGGCCGCAGTAAAGGCAGCAAAAAAGGTAGTTTTAAATTCTGTCACTATGAAATTACTTAGTCCTAGAATCTACATGTTGTATAAAGGTGTGAGGTTTCTTTGTTTCATTTTTGATTTGTGGGTTTTTTAACAGTGTTTTGCATGTGGTGGAAAAATTTTCTTGTGGGTCATTATTTCCTCTCTTGTTAAAACAAGCTAAAAAGAGAAGTATTTCCTCAGCTTTCCAACGATACCTTAAAGTTTTCAGTGATGTGGGACTCATTAGCTCTTCTCTTTCATGGCATTACCAGTGGCTTTTGTTAGCTCCTCACACTTCAGCTGTTTCAGTACTTGCAGGTGATCTGTTTGCTCTGCCACTGCTTTTGAGCAGAGCCCAGCACTTTGTTCCCACCTCCATGTGCCTGAGCTGCCCTGCTGTTCCTGTCCCTGTGACCAGGCTGCTCTGTCCTCTCACCTTACCAGTTCTGGGCTCCTCTCTGATCCTGTCCTCAGTCCTTGTACTCTTGTCCCCACATGCATCTTTCTTGCTCTCTCCCCAGGAACTGTCTGCCTCACTTGGCTCTGTCTTTGCCATTTCTCCACAATCACATTTTACCTCCTGCTGCTTGCAGCTTGGTTTCCTTTCTTACTGCCACACTGGTCTTTGTTCCAATATGCCTTTCACGTGGCTCTGTGTCCAGATCTGAACTCGGTGCTGGCACTTTTCTATGTGTCTGTATCCAGTGGTATTGGGGCAGCAGCTTGACAGTGAAGATGAAGCAGGATGCCAGATCTGGTCCCTAATAATTCACCTGTTTAATCCTTAGCAACACTTGGGTACTGGGTAAATGAGGCTTTGCTCGCATACGGTTCATCTTGAGCTTCTAGGTGCACTTATTGCAGGCAGAACAGGAACATTGTAGGAATCTGACTGAATTGTATTCTGGCCAGAAGTCTGATTCTTTGTGAAATTGAACAGACGTGGTGTCTAAAAGCACAGGTTTGTTAAATGCACTTCTCCCCAAGCAAATTATAAGTCACTTTTTCAAAAGGAAGAGAGTACTAGCTTCTAAGGACAAGAAGGCCACTAGAATTTTAAAATACAAACCATACAGAATTTCTGTCTCATTTTGTGGGAGTTCCTTTTAAATGGCTGGTGTTCTGCTTGGAGTACACCAGAAAAAACAAACTTGAGGCTGATAATACTTGAGAAAATGTTTGCCCAAACTGTAGTTTGGCTATACCATTAGTAACTGAAGACAGCAGCAGAGTTCTATTTTTAATTGCTCAAATTCTTCAAAGTGTTTGTTCGGACAGCCTCCATTTTAAGACATTCAGCTACTAATCTGCTAACAGTCTCTGGAAAGCAAGCTTCTTCAGGGTATTTTTAAGTTGGGCAGGAGAAGTGAAGTATCCTGAAGACCTGACACTTGAAAATGGAAGGCTGACAATTTCTACCGGATATCTATTGGTCTTTTTCATCTAATGTCATTTTTCAAATGACTCCTATGAGCCAGAGGTACTTGCACTGTGGGGTAAATCAGTAGTATCTGTAAATCTCTGCAATGCACTGCATTGTGTAGACATGTTCTGAGTCATGTTCTTTAATTGCCTCAGACTGTAGCTGTAGAAAGTACAAAAGATGAAAGGAATCCTCCAACTGGTGCCCTTTGACACTGCATGACTGAGAGCATAGTGTAAATGAAAGCTAGGAGTTGTCTGGTTCTCAGGTTAATGGCGCAGAGTAGGGGCTGAATGTAGGGTCTGCAGTTATTCCAACTTGAAAGTGACGGATGGTGCAACTTAGACAGCTTAGATATTTTTCAACATTTCCAGGTGTGCCAAGGTAGAGTCCTTAACATAGGAGCAAATAATTAGCCCTTCCTGAAACTGGGGGGTAAAAACTAGTCTCAATATAGAAGACACATACTCTGAGGTAGATATGGATGAAAGATGGTACAAAAAGATTCTTTAGGTGTATAAAAGGAACACATAAAAGACCACTTAAGAAATTCCCTCAAATTTCTGAAAGGGTTTTAAACTCTAAGGAAAATTATTTTTTTCTTCCAGGTTGTTTTCTCATCTCTCTATATCAAGATTACTCAAGTCACTTATGTGGTGATGAATAACACTGAACAATGACATCTATTTATTTAATATTATTGCACTGATCGCTAAAGAAATATCATAGTTTTAATACTCACCTATTGCCAGCAGGAAACTTGAGTCTTCCTCAAACTAGAGCAAGCTGATGTTGAAATGTGGGCAGCTAGGTATTACCCTCTGTCAACTCTTCAACTTTGAAATCCATGACCCTTTAGTGGACGTCAACTTGAAAGTTTCTTTTCAGTTAGATACTGGACAGAAGACCCATGATTAAATGTTGGTGCTAAGTCTGTTTACAGAGTGATGGGTGGATGTTCTAGTGTACATGCAGTTGTTGACTTGGCCACAGTAACTGTGATGCAAAGAAAATAAAAGAAACTGAGGTTTGGAGAGCCAGAGTGTATAATCACCAATCTAGTCTGGAAACAATCCAGCCACACTCATAGTGCACATGTCTGGTAAGTCTGCTTGGTCTGGAAGAGGGAAAGTTTAGGGGTGGCTTAATTGTTCCCTTCCCGTACCTAAAGACAGTCTACAAAAGAGATGGAGAGAGATTTTTTACAAGAGAATATCATGACAGGACAAGGGGGAATGGCTTCAAACTGAAAGACAGTAGATTTAGAATAGATATTGGGGAGAAATTCTTGACTATGAGGCTGGTGAGACACAGGCACAGGTTGCCCAGAGAAGTTGTGGAATGTTCAAGGCCAGATTGGATGAAGCTCTGATCACCAGGTCTAGTGAAAGTTATCCCTGACCACAGTGAGGGGGTCTTGACTAGATGATCTTTAAGGCCCCTTCCAAACCAGGCCATTCTATGGTTCCATCAAGACAGTATGAGAGGCCTGCTGCTTCAAGGTGGTGTTGTAGAGTGCTGCCCTTGCTTGTCCAAATGGTGATTTTTAGTAATACCAAGGGTTACCAGCTGATTCAGGGCCCTGAGCAGCAGTGCCCAGTTTGGAGATCCTCCATTGTCTGTCTATAGCATAGAGACAAAAATCCTTTCTTTCTCTCATCTTCATCTGTTAGGACTCAAGGTCTTTCAGGCACTGCCCGTCTATCAATGCACTTTTGTACTACACCTTTCCTGACGTGAAGCCTGATCTTGGCAGGGACACACAGTCTGTGGGTGGCAATAAAACCTTGTCTAATTAATGTAATTTTCCTGTACCATGTCATGACTCAATAAAATGCATTTCCACTCTGCTAGCAGATTACTCACTGACTTTCATCTAAGGAACCTTTAAGTCCAGACCCATTTTACCTTAGAGAGTGCCTCTCTGCCAATGTGTCACCACAGCAGAGATAAAGTGGAATTTCTCCACTAGACCTGCCCACTGAGGAGCTGAGAGTTTGACTGACAGTTCTACCTTTGACCATCAAATCCTCCCTCAATTGAACAAGACTGTCTAGATTGACAGGACAATAAACATTAATTATACTTTGGGTGAGGCACCTGTCTGAGCGTGGGATAAAGCACAGGTCAGTGGGTGAGAAGAGCTTATTTTTGCAGCCAAATAAATGTTAATATTTAAATTGGGTTTATCTTGTTTCATGAACAAGACAATGTTCTACTTGCAAGATGACTAAATAAATTTTCACTGACAAGAAAGGATGCCAGCAGAAAATGAGGGGATGACAAAACTAACTGCCTAAAGATGAGGAAGGTACTCACTGATTGCAGCTGATGGCGCTGCACAAATTCTGCTCTGCCCTGGAGCTGACCCAAACCAGAGAGCATGAAGGCACAGTAGAAAGAGCAGTCTTTTCCTAAAGGAAACTATGACAGATGAGGCAGGCAGGAGCTGGTTGCTACTGTGGGGCAGAGAGCTGCAGCTCTGCTATGGTTATATTTCTATTCTGACAGCAGCATGTGTGGTGGGGCAGCTCTTGGCCACCTGTCTCCTTGCTGTGAGGATTCCTCAGGGATTTCCTGTGTGGCAACTTCTGAGAGAATTCTGCTATCTATTCAGAAACTAAAAACTTTTGCCATATGGCTGCTATACAATAAATCAAGGCGCATTTCGATGTTATTTTGGTTGTCTGATGCTCACTACCCCACAGCAGTTTTGTTTTTCCTTTGTTAGCAATATCATGAAAAGATCTAAAAACCTTCCATCTTTGGGCTTTGTTAAGTTGGTCTCTTTAAAGATGGACTGGACAGAAGATGCATGTTAAACAAATCAGAAGGAATGTCTGAGTGCACTCAACTGAAACAAATTTGTTTTCCAAGTATAAAGAGTTTTTTTATCACTCCTGGCACATACATTTCCAAAGTGTTATACTGCAGGAACTCTTATTCTAAGGCTTCTTTGTAGCAGTAGTTGAAGGATTAAGAGATGCTTGTTAGAATGTATTTTTCTCTAAAAGAATGTTGTAATCATAAGAAAGGGCTGGCTGTATAAGCCTTTGGTGGAGGATGCACTTTTGTAGTCAGAAAATCTTCTCCCTACTGGGAGACATCAGCTTTCTCAAATCACCTCAACTCTACACCCTTCCAGGTAATGACCATTATGTAATAATGATATAGCAAAAGTACACCACCATGTAAACATGGCAAGTGACCCTCCCAGTTTCAGCTCGGTCTGCTGGTGTTGCAGTACAAATGTATGATAGTGGATAGCTTCTTCTATCACTGTGGAGGATAAAAGGCCAGTGGGATTCATTCACTCACAGCAGAGAAACGGGGATGTACTGAACCAGCGATTTCCTCTGTATCAGTAAAGATGAAGAGTCTCATAGTAAGAGAAGAAGAGAGTAAGATGAAGTCTCATAGTAACAATGATGTGAAAGGGATTAATGAACACAGCTTGCTTCTGACAAGGCTCTGGTCTCCCCACATCCTGTGCTGATGGAGGGATGGTAAAAAAAAGGAGTCCAAACTGTTGCCAGTCTGTAGAAGGCCAGCACATTTTCCATCACCTCAGACCTGTAAAAATGCTCAGGGGCCTTTTGTGGTAGATCATCTACCAGACAGATTGCTCACAGACTGTGCAGCAAGGTTGTGAATCTCAGCCTCTGGAGATATTAAAAAAACTACCTGGACATGGTCCTGAGTAACATGTTCCAGGGGACCCTACTCAATCAGGGATGTTGGACTAGATGACCTCCAGTGGTTCCTTCCAATCTCAACCACTCTGTGATTCTGATTCTGTGGTAGATGTAGTCATCATTTCTATTCATCTCAGGCTGCAACAAAGCACGTTTGCTGGAAAGCCTGTTGCCATTTTTCCTTCTGGTTGTAATTTTAGACAAATAAAAAAATCTTTCCACTGGAGCTCTTTTAGTCAAGGTGCTTTTAATGTTCTGGTGCATACTTTTTTTTCCCTCCACTATCTATGATTTTAAATTAAGAAGGACTGAAGTCTTTCCGCCAGGACTTCCAGGCGCAATCAAATCATGGCTCCTGCCCAGCTGCACCAGGAGGTGACAGAGTGTAATCCTTGCTCCTGGGCTGGGACTGGCAACCAGTGGGGGCCGTGAGGCTGCCATGAGAAATAGGCAGCCCTGGAGTTCATAAGGCCACTCCCACAGTATCAACAAGGAACCCATGAAAAATCTTTTGTTATAAGAACTTCCAAGCTTTGCAAGCTCATAAATCACAATTGCATTTATCTAGAAGATAACGCCATTTCTAACCTACTGTATAGTTTCACCTTTGCACCTGCAATACCAGAGAGTGACATTTCTACCAGCTATAAAGTAAGTCTATTCAACCACAGCTAAATTTCATTTTAAATAACAATAAAAAAATAAAAATGCTTAAAAATTTGAGGGCCTTTTATTAGAGTAAACCAGATCTGAGTTCAGCCCAGTGAACAAAAAGTATTTTGCTGCTTTTTCAAAGCCACAGTCTCCAAGATACAGCTTCCAGTACACCGCACTGGGATGCACACTGACTACTCTGAGGCATTCATGAGACACAAACAGAGCACAAAAAAATCTGAATGCAAATCAGGTATAGCAGAGAAGATTGATTTGTGTTGTAAGTCCAGATGTGTAGTTCACACAAGATATTTATAGAATATTGTCAAGAATGCCCGAGTAGGTTTGAAGACCTGCTGCTACAGATCTGGAAGTTTAGGCTCAGTTCCCAAATCATGTTATTTCTCAGCAGCAGAAAAAGGAACACAGGTGGGGAGGGAGTCCCAAAGTGACCAAACCCAGTTCCTCTGCAATTACAGCAACTAAGCAACCATTGAGATACCACTGTCTGAGTTCATATCCGTTAGGAAACAGAGAAGGAAAGGAATCACTTTTTTATCAAAGAGGAATCTTACTCAACTGAGTCTGACAGAGGCACCAATAGGGCTGTTAAGAGAATGCCATGACACTTCGTTGTTAATTTTTGCTATTGGTACTAATTGGGAGGGGGGAGAGAGAAGCAACAGAGGAGGGCTTTTTCCTTGTCAGGAAGAAGGTAAAATTTCTCACAAATTTCTTTAGTGCATGGAAATATTTATCTTCTGATGAAAACTATTGCTTTTTTTTCCCTATCAAAATCCACAAGTGAAGTTCACCTTCAGCACTTCAGCAATGGCCAGCTTCCCTTTCTTAAGTGTAAGCAGAGAGCTGGTCACATTTTGTCAGAGGAAATGAAGACCTTTATTTATCAGAAATTCTGAAGAGAATTTCTATGTGAAAATGAAGTGGTCTTATTTCTCAGCTCTTGCAAATCACAGTGAGGTGACTTCTTCTAGCATTTTAAAAGAAATAGGTTAATTCATACCAGGTCTACAGTAGATTCGTGCCTGTCTGTTCCCAACAGTTTTTCCACACAGAATCTCCTGTCACAAGGCATATCATGTAGTACACAATTATTTCTTCCCAACAAGATCTTACAGGAATCTGAGCTACAAATGGCTAACGATTCTAGTCATTCTAGCATTCTAGTCTCATGGCCTGAGAAATGTGTGCTCATCCAAAAAGGGCTTAGCTTTATTTTTCTTCCTCATACTGCTGATTTCTGAAGAAGTAACTGACTTTGCATCTCTTACTCTGGAACAGCCTCTGCTTGCCCTCCTGTTACTAAGGCAGGAACTGCCAGACTCAGTAAAACGAACTTATTCTGCCCTTGGAAAGGGGAGCAATAGCGCCTCCCAAAGCCACAGGTGCAAATGACACCTGGAGAGGAGGCAGCACAAACTCCTCCACACGAGTCCTGGTGCGGCTTCTGACCACAGCAAACACTGCAGGAGATGTTGAGCTCCATGGACGATGGTTTGACTGCTTAATCAGAAGTCACCCTGAGCTTTGAACACTGGTGAGGTAGCCCCAAACAGTAGAAAATACAGGACTGGAGCATTTTTCCTATGAAAACAGGCCAAGAGAGCTGGGATTGTCCAGCCTGGAGAAGAGAAGGCTCTGGGGAGACTGTATTGCAGCCTTCCAGTACTTAAGGGGGGCTTATAAAAAAGAGGAAGAGCAATTTTTCACTTGGGCAACTAGTGATAGGCCATGGGGGGGATGGTTTTAAACTAGAAGTGGAGAGATTTAGATCGGATATTAGGAAGAAGTTCTTCAACTCAGGGGCTGGTCAGACAGTGGCACAGGTTGTCCAGAGGAGTTGTTCAAGGCCAGGTTTGGTGGGGTCCTAACCAACCGGGTCCAGGGGGTGGCATCCCTGCCCATGGCAGGGAGCTTGGAATGATGATATTCAAGGTCCCTTCTAACCCAAGTCTTTCTACTATTCTGTGAAAGTACATTTGTCAGCATCAGTATAACTAAATAATAGGGAAGAATACAATTCTGTAGGAGATGGCTTTGGCACACTGCCTCTGTCCTTCCTCCAAGCCCCTGGCAGCAGGCTGGCTGGATTACTTGTAGTGGAATTTGATTATGGCCTGCCAGCCAGAGCCTTTGCTGTTTTGCTTGACTGCACAATGTGAGTGTGCCAGGACAAGCTCACTGCAAGGGAAAATCCACTGAAGTCAAGAGAGTTGTATTGAGAACAAATCCATCCCATTACCAGGCTTTTTCTCAGTATGAATTCAGTGCTGATGGTGGCAGGCGCAGGTCCCACTGCAGTTGGCAGCAGTCTTTAAGAGACTCAGGCCTGCCTATTCTGTGCTGCCCTGCTCTAGGACCAGCCAAATCCTGCAGTGTTTCCTGCCATATGACATTCCTCTGCAGATGGAGATACTGTTAAGGACAAGTATCAGAACTGCTTACAGCTGCGGGGAAAACTTCAGAAATTTATGAGGAATATGTCACTGATAAAATAATATTTTCCTGATACAGCAAACAGTGTGGAAAACCAGTTTTGAGACATCCCCATGCAGTTATCACAAGCAAGTTACTTCGGTTGCTACCATAACAGCATCTTTATCAGTTCCATTTTGGCACTGATCACATTACAGAACCATCCAGTTAATTTCCTTATCTCATCATCCAAAATTGCCTTCTGTGGCAGTCTGGCCAGCAGTCACTGCCTTACTTTCCTACTGTTCCCGCTATCTCCAACTGGAACAGCTTCTGCAGTCCCATGCTGAGCTACCAGCATGGAAATCAGAACACATGGAACTGAATATGTGCCGTAGAGTCCAGTGAAATTTCATTTTAAATAAATGAATAAACAAAATTACCTCAGATACTTAGTATCATAGAATCACTAAGGCTGGAAAAGACCTCCAAGATCCTTGAGTCCAAGGATGTTCCACCATGTCAACTAAACCATTGCATTAAATTCCCCATCCAGTAATTTCTTGAACACTTCCAGGGATGGTGACTCCACCACCTCCCT
Source organism: Myrmophylax atrothorax (assembly GCA_026770055.1). Lineage (NCBI taxonomy): Eukaryota > Metazoa > Chordata > Aves > Passeriformes > Thamnophilidae > Myrmophylax > Myrmophylax atrothorax. The sequence continues at coordinate 14,069,977 of JAOXXN010000137.1, forward strand.
GGGCGGCCCATTCCAATGCCTGACCATCCTTTCAGTGAAGAAATTCTTCCAGATGTCCAGCTTGAACATCCCTTGGTGCAGCTTAATGTCATTTCCTCTTGTCCTGTCAAAGGACTTTTCCAAACATTATATTCTTTGTAGTGATCATTTATAGAGGAGAAAGCTCCAGTTTTCAAAGATATCTGCTACTAAGTTTTCAGGCTGGTACATTAATAAGATGTAGAAATCAGAGTGCCTGGATGCAAAATAAATTCTCCAAGTGCTCTATGAAATCCTCAGCAGAACCCTAGGATTTTGGAATTTGTCTTTTAGGATTATTTTTTAAGATTTCCCCACAATTTTCTTCTCTTTTGCAAAACACTGGGTGAGGCCAAACATTCTGCAGAACCAACCTCAGTGCAGGATCTCTGCTATCAAGCATACACCAGCACAACTGCACTTTCTCCCCTCAGGCAGCAGAAGCCACCACCAGGCAAATGTCTGGACAGGCACAGTAGAGATGGAGATACCACTGGAATGGTATCTCTCCAGAATCCAGGAATAAATTTGGTATTAATATCTTCAGTGGCAGTGGCCATGACATTTTGCTGAAGATTAGTAATGTAAAGCAAGTTATCTGTCCTCTGGTAATAATAAACCTGAAATATGGGTCACAAAACATAGCAAAAACCCCTTCCATTACCTGCTTTACAAAACCTAAGGGACTTCTCATGCGAACACTAGCTAGAAACCATGCCTGTGGGCTGCACATGCCTCTTGTTTACAGGCAAGCACACCCCTTAGCAGTGGTATCTCTAGAACAGAACCTCTGTGATTACGTGGCACTATCACTGCAGTCACACTCTGCTACAGCTTTTAAAGGGCAGAAATATATATGTAAATATTACTTTGTGAACAGTATTGACATAGGAGAGATGGGAAAAATCACTGATGCGTGCATGTGAATGCCTGAGATTGTACAGGTTGATGTGCAGTCTGGCATTTTGGATTTCTGAGAGAATGTTGTTAAAAAGGGATCTTGTAATTCCAATTAACAATTCCTTCAGAGAGCAGGACAGGAGGGGATGGCATTGTTCTCTGAATGCAGGGAAATTCAGATGGTAAGTAGTGTGTGATGGAGAGACTGCAAGGGGAACCCAGCCAGGTTTTGATTATTCCAGTTCAGATCAGCACAAAAGAATCAGTGACCTGCTGGATTTAAATGGTCAGCTTTAGTGGCCTGATTCTACCTTTCATGTTAAAACCCATCAATGCTTCTCTTACATCACTTTACAAGCCCTTTGCCTGATTGAGACCACAGAGAGTGAGCCAAGCACGCACTGTGGCTCAGGGTACATAACACTGATGATGTCAGGGAAACCCTGCCCACTCCCCCCAGTGCAGGTTTTGGCCCTGGATGTCCAGATCCGTAGGACAGTACTGGGAGGTGGCAGCTTTCCTATATGTACTGATTCATGTGTAAGCATCTCTTACCCATCTTCAGCCTTTGTTAGCTTTATGCTAAGAGACATGCGAAGGTGGGTAGCAGCGCAAATAAACAACAGAAAAACATTTACTTATACCTTTGCACATAGAGTACCCAGCACAGGTGTAGTCCATGCAGCTTCAGCTGTGGGGACTGATAAGACAGACATGCTGACCTGACCTGCATTGTCACAGGCATGTTGTATGGCCACAGAGAGATTGCTTCATTTTTCATATTTTTACCCAGCTGTAAAATGGCATGTCTGTGATCCGGTTGTGGGAAAATAGGGGCAGGTGCATGGCCTGAGTCACTGGGTACAGCTCCCCAGTAAAGCAAGCAACATTGACTTCATGCTGACTTTAACTCAGCTTCCAGTTCAAATGAATAAGAAGGACATCAACTTCCAGAAACATGGTCATTGCTCCATGCACTTCCCTTGCCTTGGGTTCTGCATGGGTGGGGCATTTTGAGTTTGTGTTATACCCTGCTTTCTCTTTTATTTTATGAGCTCACATGAAACTCTGTTCCATGTTTGTACTTGTGTTGATGTAAGTGAAGAACAAGAAGTCTAGTAGCATAAAATAGTAATTTCAAAGCATTTAAATAAGACTGAGACTCAGGAGGCTTAGGCTGAGTTCCTAATTCTGCTGAGTTCTACATAGAAGTTGTGTTTTTAATAATTTTTCTCTTACTGTCTATCCTTGAACAAGTAGTTCCAAGGCTGCTTTTACAAAATGTATTAATAAATGTATTAATTCACCCCCTTTACTAAGTCCAGGATGATTAATTTCCAATGAGATAGGGGAAACAACTTAGGTGTAAGTTGTTTTGCTGCTAAGAGGCTTAGAGTGGCATGAATTTACATCCAGATTTGTACAAATGCATAAATACATAGACCCACAACTTCTGCTCACTGCACAGAAGGGAAGGATGTGGCATATGTGTATTTCCACAAATAAGGATGAAAAAAATTTTTAAGCTTTCCCTGAATGAACTACAACTGGGAGCAAAGGAAAAAAAAAAATCAATGGAATTTCATTACAAAAAGGATTCATTTTCTAAATCTCTGAGGAGAAAAAAATGGAGTTGTTTTAGACATGGAGATGATTTTGTTACTATTATGCTTACTGTATTAAGTGCAGTTGGATCTGTGTGATAGGCTGTCTTGTAAATATATGCAGTTCTTGACTACTTGTCTACATTTAGTTATCTTGTACTTTGTGATGTTCTGAATGCAAATAGATGGCCAGATATGTAGATAATGGTGTTTATTTGTTGGTCTCAAGAGCAACAGAAACTGTCTCCCCTGTATCTAAGTTATGGCTGAGTAGGTTAGAAGGATCCTCAGCTTATGAATGTTGCCCAAGTCGAGCAGATCTCCCAGCAGCCTTTCTGTTCATGAAATCCGTCTTTGTCATAAATAGCAAATCTTGGGCTATGGAATATCACAATCTCATTATGGGATGTCATCCCACAGCACAAATACATTATTCTCAGAGGATTTACAAACAGTATAGCCAACATTGCCACCTGGATGTGACAGACGTACAGGCTACATATTTACGCCGAAACATGATTTACACTTGTCAGGACAGTGGCAAGAATAGGCTGCGGAGAAGACTAAAAATACTGTCAAGAGAGTTTCTCCTTCATGGTTCCTTAGACACCACAATCCCTGTCCTGAAGCATGGGAAGGAGGAGGGAGCAGCTCTCACATGCTTTTTAAATTACATAGCTGTATGTGTGGAATAATATTCAACTCAGTATCTGTGTCTGCAGGGCTTGAGCTGTGCCTTTCACCTGTGGGAGCAAAGCATGTGATTGCTCACTGTTAAATAACCCCTGCCCAGTCCATGGATCCTGGAGGTGTAACTTAGAGGATGAGGGATAATGTCTATGTCTGTGCAAGTTGCGTTGACTTCAGTGCAAATGGAGAAAGGATCAAAGATGCACACTGATGTCTCTCTAGAAGCCCTAGGAGCAGATTTTTTGTCCCATTTGTTCTACCATTCCTTGCACTGACTTGCAGTGAATTTCTGTCCAAAGGGCTCAGGTCATATTCTGAGAACTGGGAGAGAAGGTTGGACTAGTTTATGCCAACTGCCTACTCCTAGGCAGTTCCACCCTCACAAACACCTTCCATGCAGGAAATGTGGACAAAAGGCCAGCAGCTGAGCTCTCCAAAGGAGAAACCCTACAGGTATCTGCTCCTGTGGGGCTATAAGAATGGTCTGGACATCCCCTAAACTAGTTGTTCCCTTGGATTGTCAAAGGAACCTGATTAGGTGGGAGACATAGAGGGGTCTTCTCATCCAGAAGACCTCAAACTGTATTATATGGAGTGTGTCTCAGTACCACCATGTACTCCCATGGGAATTACCCTCAGTGGCTCTCCAGGCACTCCTTCCATGCCAGGGCAAACATTCCTTGCCCACATTGTCAGCTCCCTGGTTGAAGACAGAGCTGTTGGCTTTGTTGCTGCTTGAAATCCATTCTCCAGCTTAAGTAGTAGGAGCCTACAATCCAGCCCTGAGTGGCACAGGGAGCTGTCTTCACAGCATGTGTGTCTATACAGGGTATCCTCTCAGCCAGCTGTAGGTTACTGGTGGAGACAGGTATCCAATATTCCAGCGAATAAGGAGCAAAATGCTGATAACAAAAGTAATATCAGAAAGAACAGGTTGGTTTTATTTAATCCAAGAAGAGGAAATATAATTGTCTGTGAATGAAGATAAATCAAACTGAAACAGGGAAATCAACTGCACCAGAGACAAAAATAAATGTGAGCAGACCTCCAGGGTTCTGTAAGTTGAGACAAATGAGAGAGGAAATGATCTGCTCAGAGCTAGAGGAATCCAGATAACATATTAGCATAGAGGGGAGAGTAGGAAAGGCATAAGGGAATGTCTGCAGAGCTCTGTTCTGCAGAACCAGCAGGACTGGCGGTACTCAGTGTCATGGCAGCTTGTAAGGCCAGCAGGGACTCACTGTTTCTAGGGCACAGGGAGGAGACTTCCACTCTTTCCTAATGAAGAAGGTATTCAGAACATCCTTGCACATGCATATGGGGCAGGAGTGTGTAGTGCTTCTGGGAAGAGAACATACTCTGCTTTCTGGAGATAGGAGAAGCAGCGAGTGCTGCCCTATGGGAGTAGGGAAGGAAAGCAGCTTGGCCAGTTTGTAAGCAGAATTTGGAGAGACCAGTGTGTGATTTGTGGAGATCACCCTGTCATCTCAAATGGGACCTGGTCCCTAAAAAGTGGGTAGTCTTCTACCTTTGCCTAAGCTTTGGACTACTACACATCCCTAAAACATAGTACCCTTTCACATGAACTGCAGGCTGCAGTGAAGGGCTGAACAGAGCTCTCAATCCAAATTCAAGGACACCCTGGGTCAATGACCCTGTAGCCCAGCAAAAGGGAGGCAAAGCAGAACAGAGTTGGCATATCCCCAACCAGCAACTTACATCCTAATTTCTACTTCTGTATTTCTCCCAAAGCTTTCCTGAGTAAAGTGTCTGTGAAAATCAGGGCCTTCCCAGTCCAGAGTGTTTGTTTGTGGCTTAGGTCTGCATGAGTCTAGTGCTTGAATATCCCACATGTGAAATTTTAATGGGGGAACTACAGAAAGAAGAGAGTCCTGCATGGTTTTACAGTAAAACCACAGATTTATGTTTTATATATGAGATATACACTGTGCAAAATCACAGTCAACTACAAAGTGAGTAAATGAGGAAGTGAAAAGAAAATTAAAATTAAAGGAAAAAAATACCTGAATGGAAGTGAAAATCTGTTGATAGATTATGGTTATGTCCCTGTGGTCATCTGTGCTACTAGTTTGACTCCTTAAACAGAAGTCAGGAAGCTAGATGGTCAATTATCTATTCATTTCTATTGAGAATGTCTTTTTTTTCTTTTTTCAAAGTTTGCACTAGCACTGATTCATTCTGGACTTCAAGTACAAAGGAAAGTGTCGAAGAAAAAGTTCATATAGAAGACAGACTGATAATGTTGCCTTTGCAATGGCAATGTGACATACATTTAAAAATTCTGAGTATCAGACACTGCCTCTCTCTAAAACAGGGTGGGTTTGAATGTTGTTTTCCTAACCCAAGGAAATGGGAAATCACATGCCCACCTGGGAAATGAGAACCTCTAATGATGAGGCAGCTGCAGAAGCACCATGCAGACATTGCTGTATCTTGTTAGGTCAGACTTGTGGGGGAAATTCCCATAATTAAATTTCTGCAGCCAGTGTTGCAGCGTGATAGACATAGATACAGGAGCAGAGAACAAAGTGGTGCTCCTGTCCAGTCAGTCCCCGGTATGCTCCTCCCCCTTTGCCATCTTCTTAGGCCAGCATAAGGCTGTTGTGCTGGGGTCTTGTTGCTGTGAGCTTCATGGCTGCATCCTCCCACACAGCTTTGAAATTTATCTTGACCTGTTACTCTTGACAGATGAATAAAATTGCTTCTGAATGCAAAGACACACAAGATATAGCTGTGAATAACAGCTACCCTTGAGTCTAGTATTTCACTTCATTGCCTAATCAGTGGGAAAGAGAAGCAGGGGCCTTCTTGATGGTTGAGGGACTGAAATATCGATTCAGTGCTGAATTCACACTTCACTGTAGCCTCTCCTGAGTCTAGGTATTTCTGCTCACCCAAGATGTACTGACATTTACCTTCTTAAATCCAGTAATCTTTGGCTGTCCATGGAAGCAGCACCTCTTGAAATTCAGGTGATTTTAGTGGGTGTCCAAATATAAATATCCTTTGATTTGGTTTCATAGAAAGATTCAGAGTTGCTCAGAGGGAAACACTGCTTTTGAGTTACTAGCACTTCCCCCTGGAGGGAATCAAGAATGGCTTTTCCATTTTCACTCTTCAATTTACCATCTTGTAGACTGCCTTTCAAAATCTCAATGACTAGCAGTTCCTGAGGTTGTACACTACATCAGTACCAGAATAAGCACAAAGATCCAGAGCAGAGAAAGAGTCCTGTGAAAGTTTGGCCCCAAGGCTGTAGGAAATGGCTGCTACACTACTCAAGGCTATCCTGCCTGCAGTGATTTCCAGAAGCCCCATGTATCTGTTATGCTTCCTCAATCATAACATTCTGTTACTTCATCCTGGGCTCTGCCTCATTAGAAGCCACCCATGGCAAGGTGCAGTCAGTAAATGGATTTACCTGGAGGCCTTCAGTGGGTGTCAGATCAGATAGAAAATGTACTGATTGCTCTTCCTAAACAGTGTGCGTCCTAACTTTGCCAGGCAACTTTTCCAAGTGTCTCTGCTTAAAATTAGTCTTCTAAACCCTCCTTTTGGCATCTAGCTGAAGTGCCAGAGCTTTCTGAGAGCTTTAGCTGACTGACATTAACAACACTGCAGCCATGTCTCTGAGATGTCAAAATACACATTTTGTTTGGAGCAGGAAACTGTTGGTCTGAATGTGGTTGCAGCAGGAATACAAGTTTTGATATGAAGTTTACTGGAAAGGTTGTATTTTATTTACGGGTGGTAGACCTGTGAATAAATACATAATTAGTGCCCATAATCTCAATACTTACTTCTGCTCTAAAATATAAGTGAAACATTTCATGACAGAAATACAGCAAGGCAAATATCAGCCTTCCTAGGGTTTTCACTCTCTGTGTAGGTGTGTGTTTTCACCATCTGTGGACAAAGCCTGGCTCTGTCTCTGTAGGTTTCAGTATTTCTCTTCGAGAAGAGATGAAAACATATCTGCAAAGTTATCCAGCTCGGTCAAAGGGCAATCAGGCTCAAATATGATGAGGCTGCAAGACAATTTCTAGCATGGTCCTGATGCCTTGAATCTCACAACAAAAGGTTCAGATATGTTTGAAACTACGTCAGTCAGTCTGGACAGATGATACAAACCTGAGATTTCTACAGGCCTTCCACACAAAGGGAGAAAAACAAAATAAACTTGTGATTTTCACTTTTTTGTAAGGCTCCTTTTCTTCAACACCAACAGGAATGTGATGCTGGGTGAATGTGGGTGCAGGACTCTCCATCTGTCATGCTGGCCAATATTTCCTTGTCTCTGTGTTTCTTCACAGACTTATGCTTGTGTGAGAGCTCTCTGAGGCAGAGATCCTACTTTTTCTTTCTTTCTTTTTTTTTTTTTTTTTGGCACAGCATCTGACACAGTAAGGTTTGAATTCATAACCTGCTCTTGTGAGCCAGCTTAGAACATTTCTGACATGAGCAATGTTTAAGAACAAATCAGACTTTTAAAATTGTGTGCTGCTCTTGGGCTAGGCTTCTATGTACAGGTGAATTCCACCCTTTGAGATCTCATTATAGGGCAGGGTTTTATGTTCTGAAGATGTGGCAAAGTCAGTGACCTAGGCAATATTCACAGCCTACATCCCAGCACACCTACCCACACAGTTGTATCAGTGTAACTCTTTCTGAGGCCCATGATAAGAACCAGAGCAGAGAGCTGATCTGATTTTATGAAGAAGAAAATGGCTAAAGAAAGAAACAATATATTTACTACTGGCCCATTAAGCAAAGTCTCAGACTCTTGTACAATCAAGATAGCTCATTGCAGCAAATGAATGGGAATGAGCAGTACTACTGGATTGATTGTGGGGAACTCGTTTGGCTGCTAAACACTTGATGTGCTGAAACATGGGCTGGAAATGATGCTCTGAAGTTTTGTCTTCCTTCTGGTTTCTCATTCACCCCATTAAAGACACGAAACCTCCTGCCTGCTTAAGAGGCAGCTGTCTCTGCCCTTAGGGAATATGTTGGTTAGGGGAGAGTAGGACCCCTGGACTGATGCTCATTACCTGAATAGTCAGAGGTGTAACTCTGGGCCAAGAGGGACTGGTCAGGCCAGGCCAAGCCAGCGGTGTTGCAAGACTGTTTCAGTGCTACATTTAGCTGCTCTGCTTCACAAGCACTGATCTACTTGCTTTTTCTTTCATCTCATTCAGAGCACAGAGTGCAAGGGGACAGGTGCTCTGATTCCTGTGATAAGCTGAAGTTGACAACTCCTGGTTTGTTCATCTGTGCAGCAAAGAAATCAGTCAGTTGAGGTAACATGCTGACATGCATTTTACCCCAAAGTCTCTCCAGTTAGAACTGTGAGAATGGCTTTTATTCTGCCACAATGGAGAGAAGAATTCTCACGTATATTTCAAACAGCATGCTGAAAGCAAGGACTGATCTTTCTTAATAAAACCAGGGAAATTCTATTGAACTTACTGAAAATTTCATCTGAAACCCTTCAGAGTGACAACAGGATCAGGTCTTGCAAGCCCTCTGTTATGTCTATAGGATTAATTTACATTAGCAAACTAATTTTCATTTGCTTCTGTCTAAATGAGTCATGAGAACCCAGCCATCATTACAAATAAGCATACTAACACTGGTAGCATTGTCCTTTCCTGTCTACTGCTTCTCTTCTGTCATGAGTTGATTTGGACAGAAGTGACATCAGTTGCATCCAGAACGATTGCAGCCAGGGTAAGGGGATGTGGCAGAAAAAGGAAATTGCAGGAGGACCTGAGCCAGCAGAGAAGCAGCAAGACACCGCTGTGAATTGGTCCAGGAGAGAACTGTGTCCATCTGCAAATCTAATAGAAGAGGCAATGTGATTTTATGGTGTCACTTGTAATGCAAGAGACTGTAAATCCATCTATAATCCAAAATGGACTAGAAATTTCAGCAGATTGGTAAGGGAGGATGTGTCTACTTATTTCATGCTCTCACCTCACATATAACTACAGAACATCTGATGGCTCCTGGGTATGAATGAAATTGACAGGTGCTCTTCTACTGTCATTGTCTGCTTCATCCTCATAGTTACAGTTCTATTCCATCCTTAAAACTGAGCAGGGGCAGGTACAAATTCTTGCATATGCAAGGATTTGCACACACAAAATTGCATTTTAACTTTGGAAGATTTTTCATCCTCTGCTTTCATTGGATAGTGCATAGTTGCTGACTATGCTCCTTTCTGGGTTGGTGGACCCTCAAGTAGACAGATAAACAACTTTGAAACTTCTTTTTACTCTTGCAGGCTCGCACAGGTGTGCTTGAGGAAGCCACATTGCATGGAATGTCCCAACACACTGTAGGCTGGTTAGAAAAGGCAAGCTGATGTAGTTAGAGAAACCTGCCAGCAAGAAAATGGTATTTTACTTATCTGTGGCATCTGCATTGTAGGGGGCTATATGGGGAGCACTGATGACAGCTACCCAAATTTTACATTAAATTGTGCTGGTGTTACAGAGATGGGCAGAAGCTGTCTGCCTGACCAACCTTTTAACCTTAATACACAGTCAACAGTGTCAGCTTCTCAACATGCTGCAAGGCACAGCTTCTGTTACAGCTTTCCTGCTGGAAATTGAGTAAATATACTTAAAGCAAACTAAAAAGTCACAGTTCATTGACAATAACTGAACAGAACTGACAAAATAAAAACAGGATAGCTTGAGGAGTCAGGAGCTAAATTACCTGAAGAGACCATGGATAGGTAGATACACACAGATCATACAGTATCACAGTCACGAGACACTGTGTATTGCAGCCAAAACATTGGTCAGCCAACCATCTATCCTGTCCCATAAACCTCTGCATTATGGATCTGCCCAACCCTGCTTGCCTCTTACACACAATGCAATGGGTGTCAATAACTCAGTACCTGGTCTGGCCTGGCTGAAGGGGCAATTTGTTTTATTTTACACAAAACATTTTGCAAACTGTTCTTGTGTCTCTATTTTACTCTTTTGTGAATGGCTGCTAGAGTCTTTCTGCTTCATACTTTACGTGTCTATTTCCTTCTCATACAGCAGCATATTTTTTCCATGCCCTGATTGGTGTAATCAGAAGAACTTAGCTGGTTCATTCAGTTGATTTTCTGCATAAATGTCGGCTTTTTCTTTAAACCTTGCAGTAGTGTGCAGGCTTCCTCAAATCTTTCTTTTCCCATAAAAAGAAGAAACCTGTTTTGGCCAGTTCAGGATGCTCTTTGCAGTTGTCAGTATGTCAGTGGAAAACTCAAACCTCTGCTCTGAATTGCTATCACACTGGGCTCAAGGCCAGTGTCTAGTGTCATCCACCTGCTTCATCCACTTCAGTTCAAAGCTCTGTGGATGAGAAATAAGTCTTTGGAAACACCTCCTTCATGGGCAGTTCCACCCCATCTGCAGGATGAACACCTACCTGGACTTCTCAGCTCTAGAGCAGAGCACAAAGTGGGAAAAGGGCACACAGAGGTATTGTTAGACACTTTACTTTTGCCCACACTCCTGACCCAAATACTGGTTAAGGCAACTGAGCCTACGAAAGAGACAAATTAACACTAGAGAGGAGTTGTGGCCAAGGCATTGGGCTTGGTGCCTTGCATGAATGGGATAGGAAATTTCCTTCTTAAGTTGCAACTTCTTGCCTACCCCTACTGGTAGCCTTGCCTGCTACTTACAGCATTTCACAGGTGGACAAGGTTATTCCTTCCTCTCCAGACCACATCATATGACTTGGGCTATCACTGAAGGACAAACATGGGCCAACCCACTGCGCCAGACAGTGAAAGGTTTTCCTGTCCTAAACTCCCCATGTTTTCAACTCAGGACTTAATGTAACAAGGAAATTTTTATGTTTTAGTGCCAGAAAATAGTGTGTAAAAGTATAATTAAAATTAATACTTCTCTGAGATACGTTGTGCAAGCCAACCTGAGAGGACAACATTGTAATCTTTTTGGTGTTATTGTAACCTCTTGTCCATAAGGAATAGCAAATATCAACTTCAAATTAACTGAGATACACACACTGAAAGCTAAGTGGAGTGAATGAGGAGAGCCCAGAGATAAAACAGGCTGCTCTCCAGATACTATTCTGAAAATTAAAGTGAGTGGATGGAAGATATACATCACAAAAATATTCTATTATGCTCAGTGTACTAGAGCAGAACTTTCACCCTTTTAAACTCTCATTAAAATGCAGCCATTTTTGTTTCAAAGGATTAACTTGTTGGCTCTGAAGAGAGAAGAAAAATGCGATTCATGGTGTGCTTGGAATTAGATATTGTTAATTGAAAAACACCCTAGGCACTTACACAGTGCTTTTCAGCTCAAAATCTTGAAACTATTTTGTGTGTGCTTGTATGAAATCCATTCATGTAAAGGGGCTGCTGAAAGACTTATGTGCTGCAAAAATCTCACCAAAAAGTATCATGGGAGCTTCTGTACATTTACACTGTGTTTTTATATGTTTACACTAAGGCAAACATCACCTTTGGGCAGAAGGCTTTTGAGAATATGGGGACTCACTGTCACACAGAAACAAAATACCTGTCTGTAAAAACAGCAAGAAATGATTTATGACGGTTTGGCTACAGCTGAATGGTTATTTGTACAGGTAGGTAAAACAAGCCCCCTGGAAACTTTGCAGAAGAGACACTGTTACAGTCTGACTTCTGTCACTCTGAACATGGAAAAGTATTCCTTGTGAAATGAGGACTTTGTAGCCTTGTGCAAACTTCTAACCAAAATTAATTAGAGATGAAATTACAAGTTTTGGGGGTTGGCCACAGGAATTTTCTGATGGACTGAATCCTCCAGTTTAGCAGAGAGGTTAAGAGTATCATACAGTCCACTGTGGTCAACGCCCCAGCAAGATTCCCCCAAGGACTTTCAGAAGAACTCAGGAGGTAGGCAGACTGTTAAGACACTTGATAAATGAAGGTCAGTGGCACTCAACTCACCTGCACCACAAACGTTCCTGCTTGGGAAGTGGGAAAACAGGCACACAGATTGGAGTGGTTTGCCTAAGGTTACAGAACAACTTAGCATGGAGCAAAATGAAAACACCTTGAGTCCTGCCCTTTCCCCCACTCTTCTAGTGTCAAATAAAGAAGGAGCACCATTCACGAGTTACAGTACTTTTAAAAAGCATCAAGCAAAAGCCTTTAAAATTTACAAAAGCAGAAACAGCTAATTCAGAAAGTAGTCTCTTTCCTTTGGTCTCTGGAGTAGTACAATGACGTTCTGTGGTGGTGCTGTGGGGATTTCTGGTTTACTTGCTTGTACAGGACTGGCATTGATGTTTTGGAGTGAAGGTTTATCTTTGTAAGTCATTTGTGTCAGAACTCACTGTGACCCACTTTAAGTTTGCTGCTAAGTGGCTGGGATTTAGAGTGGCTGGGACAGTGATGTAATCAAAGTCACACTTGGCACATGGAGGCAAAATAAGTCATTGGTACCAATGCTGGGCCAGGAAATATTGCAAGGTGCCACCAGATGAAATAAATCAGTGTGGAATTAAGATCAAGAGGGCATCAGGTACTGAGAGGAAAGATCTGGAGAGAGCAGGATGACAGTTTTCATGTGGCTAATTGATGCAGCAATTCCAGCAGGGAGTCTTGTAACTGATGAGTGTATTCAATGCCTCCAAAACACTCCTGGGAAGCAGAGGTGATGAACATCTTTGATAAGCCATTTTCTGCAGGCTTTCATTCTTTGCTAAGGTGAGGGGTGGTTTCTCACAGCCCTACTGGCCCCTATGACCTTCTTGTATTATCAGCTGGAGTCTGCCATCTACAGATCCTGGAAACAGGAATATCTTCCTTTTCCACTGTGTCTGGGAGGCAGTAATGAGATAGGGCAAGATACAGGTACAAGAATTAATGTAGACAACTAAATCAAAGTGCTGTATTCTTTCCTAGCTTTAGCTCCGCCTTCTCAAAGAAAGAACTAGCTATAAGCTGCATGCAAAAAGCCAGTTGATTAAAGGCACTTGTCTCTGAAGAGATCTGGGAATAAGAAATGCCATGGTAGAATCTATTACTGTTGTCATTTTACCATGGGCAGTTCACTGCTAGCCTCAAAGACTGGTGGAGGAGAAGGGTGGAGTGGAGGAGGCTGGAGAAAAAGCCATTAGGATGGGCAGAGAGGGTACTACCTGGAGCAGACTTATGATAGGACTACAGGCAAATCTTGCAACCAGAAACTCAGTAAAGTCAGTGAAAAAGCTCTTATTGTTGACAGCAAGGTCAGGATTTTACAGAGGTCTGACCTCTGCTTTTTGTAGTCCAAAGTACAGGTCACAGTCACACAAGGGGAGCTCCAACAAAGCATGGCACAGGAGTGATTTTTGCCTTTAGGCTCTTTAATATGTCACCATGGCTTTATCACCCATTCGTCTCTTGTACGTGTGATCTCTTCCTAAGGCTCTGCATTGAGTTCCCTGCAGAGGTCATTAGTGCCTCTCCTGGGGCAGCAAGTGTGGAGATGAGGGGCAAAGAAATACATGGGTTTCACAGGAACTCAACCCAACATTCCAGAAATATTGTCTCTGTCCTCAGATGGCTTTCCAAGCACATGATGGGAAAAACACTAGTGGTGTTTCAATTAGCACTCTGCAACTTTCCAGACATGCCATAGTTCTCAGACCTCTGAGTTCACTGCTACACTGAGCCTCCATGTGTTAGTGGAATGGGACTTGCTGCTGGGTGCAATGCCTCCATGAAGGACACATTGTCTGCCAGTCCAGAGACAAGACGTGGCAAAATCACTGGTGGAGTTGTAAATCCTATTATAAAAATCACAAACAGGCAGCCTAATCCTTGCCCTCACTGTCCCCTGAAACTAAGTAAATTGCCCACAGAAATGAAAGGAAATTTTATCTTAATACCCCTTCAGTATTTACTGGCTTTACTTTGGTTAAGTAACCAAGGAGAATTGAAACTGATCATTTGTTTTCCTGTGGAAAAATCCCATGCACTGTAATAGAGGAGATCCTGAAAGGCTTTTATCTTAATTACTGCAGAAAATTACAGAGAATTAGGTCCTTTCTAATGGTTTTCTGAAACATCCTTTGGGATTTGATAGAAGAATATAATTTGCTATTGAATTGTATAGACTAGTGGAAAAACAATACCTATAGAAAAGTTTTCACTATCTATTAATGTCTATAGGGCTTCCCTATAAAAGGTTTCTAAAAGCCTTTTATTTACAAATACTTCTAGGGGGTTCTATTGTGCTGTACACCCCTGTTTATAATGCACACTCATTGGAGTAAGAAAAGCAGAAAGAGACAGCAGAGACCAGTTATCTGGTTTCTGGGAAAAAGGACAGCATGAAATCATGGGAGACCATCTTCCTAACTCCATGAAAAGGGGTTTTTATCTGGTGTAGAGTGAGTGCTGGCAGACCCTTGTTCCCACATTAACTCTGCAGCTCTAGGGAGGTGCAAAGAGCTTTGCTTTGGATTACAGCTTCATAAATACTGTAAATTGATAATGAAGTTTGATCATACCCTGAAAGCTTGTATGAAAGAAACCATGAGAATGTAGCAATAACTGATCAACTCCTTCCTTTAGCAGTTTACTTTTTTAAGCTGAGCAGCCTGGTCTTTCAACTGCAATGACAGATCCTTCCTGAGCAGACTATGCTGTACACATCCTGTTTCTTCCTCCACTAATATTTGTTGCACTAACAGAAAAGTACTTTCTCAACCTTTCTCTGCACCCTCGCTCCCCCCACACAGACATCAATACTGACACATAACTAGGAAGAACTGGGTCTTAGTTCTGCAGTCATTTGCTACAGAGATCCAGTCTCACTGTTAACATGTTTAAGACTCCAACAAATGCTTGCAGTTGGAGTGTGGTAGAGCAGCATCATGTCCCTTGGGTATTTAGGGGTGGTGGTTATCTGGTCAACAGGCTTGCCTTGAGTAATGGCTACACAATGTCTGCTTTGGGACTTTTCCATTTCCAGCGGGCATTTCAGTTCCTTTTTTTGTTTATGCTAACTGCTTTTGCTCTATTCTTATATAACCCTGAAAGGAAAGAACTTGCTGGTTGTAGTTGTATGCTTTTCAAGAGATTTGTTATTACACCACCTCATGGGGAACATGCTGAGCGGTGCCTGACACTAACGTGCACTTCCCAGAGCTGCCCTGAGTTTAAGCCATACAGCTAAGGCTGCCAGATGCAAGTGTTTGCAGAGCTGAGAACAAGAGAAGTCATAGCAAATGTCTAGGCATCTATCCTCATTCACCTCTTGCAAGTTCACAATAGAGAAAATAGAAGAAAGATGACAGCAGCAACTTCAGGATTTGCCTATTTCTGCAAAAGAGCTGAGGAGGGAAGAGGAAATACAGTGACTTTATGTGACTTTCATTCCAGGTGACAACATGCCAAGCTTTCACAACAGGAGTCACAGAGGGATTCTAGCATCAAAGAATATTGTGGCTTTTTTTGAGAAAAATTAAATTAGGAAAATGTTACAAATGCCATTCTGTGGCAAGTATCCCAACATTGCATACCCATGCATTGAAAGTCCACATGACAAAAGGTGTTTAATAACCTCAGACTAAAAGATGCTTTTCATTTCCCAGAGACCCATTTATATTGCAAGTATTCATATGCCAGCTGCTAGCACAAAACACTTAACAGTAAACACAGACCATTCCAGAAAGCAGAAAACAGAATGCTTGGTACTTGGAAGTAGAAAACAAATTATTTTAGTTATTAGATTTATAGGTTGAACTAAAGCTAGAAAAACCATTCATGTATGTTGCAGTTCTGACCAAGTCCTTGCTCAGTAATGTCTTTCTTTTGTGAAAAGCAGAACTCCCTTGATTTTTTATAACTTTCCTTTCTCTCCTGCCCTCCCCCTTCTCGTTTTTCTAATTATTTTTCATTTGCAACTGTCTGTCTTGGCAGACAGACAAGTCCTGTGTTCAGGGCACAAACTCCTACTCCTTATTATCACAAAAATATTTTATCTGACGTATTTTCAGGCTGTCACAAGCATTACAGGAGATTTTTTTACTATCATAGATTGTTGCTTCCTTTTGTTTACCCATCTCAGGTTTTCCCTTCCTCAGAAAGGAACCTGACTAGCAGACAGAGATATGCTGAATGCTGCTTCTCAGCAATACAAAAAATTAAATTAAAAATCTGCCAGCAGTGGCCAGATGCAGAAAGGTTTTTAGTGAAGTAGGGCAGTTAAATGCAGTCCAGAGATCAGGCCTCCTGGATTTCATTTTATGTTAATGCGTTTTTATAGAAAGACACTTAGAAAGCTCTTAGATCTTCATGCTAACGAAAACGAAATCAGTATAGAAGTGTCAGTGGTTTGATAATTGAAGTATTCCAATTGGAAGCAGAATATGAGCAAAGGCAGAGGAAAGGGATTATTGGCTTTCAACATGTGACAAAGGGACTGTGTTTTTTCTTTGTGTGGATGTTACCACAGGGAATTGTAGCATTTCCTGCAAACCTCCATTGTCGCACACCTTATGACAACAAGGAAGAAGTGTGCTCCCCATAGGAAAGAGTATGGATGCTGAAGTGTTTCTTGTTTACAAACTTGGAAAAATATCCATCTTTTACAGCTACAGCCACTACGCAGTGGGCTGAACTGAGTCACCTGTGAGCTCAAGGTGGGATTTTATATAAGAAATGATGCTGAGACTGGTACATTATGAGGCTCCAAAGAAGTAGGAGGTATGTCTAAATCACAAGGACAGTTGCTATTTTACTGAGTTTGCATGTTAAATTCTTGTTGAAATCTTCTCAAGAGCTGCAGAATATTCTGTAAGGGTTAAACTCCTGCTCGTAGTCACCTTGTGAGCAGAGAGTTGGCTCGAGAGAAATGGTGTAATTGGTTCTTCTCATCCTAAATCTGTACATCACAGGTACAGACCCACCGGTAACGTTTCTAAGCTCCTGGATAGGAAGCGAGTTGTTGAATGAGGTCTCTGAGCATACAATGAAATGAAACAGAAGTGCTAATGACCACTTCTTCATTATGTTTATATCCAGTTTCCAGTACAATAGGGCACTGATTCTCATTTGTAGCTTTTGATATTACTGTCATACAAGCAATTAGCTACAAATGAACGACAGCAATGAGTGTCAAGCTATACATAATGCATGTAGATGTGTAAGGGAGCGTGCCTTCTCCAAAATCCCCCACCAGAATTTATTTATTATATATGGAACTAAACCCAAACACAAATCTATATCCCCTCCATGTAGGGGGATCGTGCACATAGATCAGTGATTTAATGTTCTGGCCATATCCCTGTGCCAGAGCATTAGCTCCAGTGTAGCAGTGCAATGTTCAACATTGCTCAGATCTGAATCCAAATTTTATTGCTTTAGATAATCCCAATTTAAAATGAAAATTAATGACAGGAAATTAACAAAAACTCAGGCAATGAGGAGCAAAAATACATCCAAACATTTCTTACAGAGTCCATGAGTCAACCCACTAAGAGACTATGTTTATCAGATCAACTTCAAAGGTGTCTGGGTGCAATCTAATGACATTTAACAAGAACAAGATAAACAGATCACCAGTATATTTTCACAAGGAAAAGAAAAAGACACTGAGGCAAGAATAGTAAATGATCCAACTGGGGACTTTCACTAGTGTCTGCAGCTTGTTGAGAATCAGGAGTCTGCTTCTTAGAGCCTTACTTAAAAGTATCTACTATTCTTTTAGAAAATGCTTTAAGCATCCTGAATATGGGTACTTTGAGGCTGGCTATGACATGCAATGCTATTGTTTTAAAAGATTTTAATGAGCACAGTTCTACTGCCATGTGGATGACTTGATGCTGTGTTCTACTGACAAGATATAGGAGATCACAACTCTTCTCAAGAAAAGGCGTTTTTTTTTTTTTTAATCTGGAGAAAAATTTTAAGCCTGTCAAGGAAGAAACACTCCTTTTTAAAACTGTCTCAAGACTGTGGTGTGTGCTGGATGCTATTGGTCTATCATAATCCTTTGCATATTGAAATTGTGCCTGTAAATCACCCAGATTTTTTTACAGACACTATTTTAGACAAAATCCATGGTGCCTGAAGTGGGGTTAAGAGGTGGGGGGGTGGGGGGGTGGGGATTGTCATGGGCTCTAGGAGACACCTGGGAGACAGTAGGTGTTTAGGGAGGGATACTCTTGAGTATAATCAATGCTGCACTGGCTGGCAAATTTTGCAGTTTTGACCAGGCATGTGCCATGTGGAGACAGCTCCAGACAGTGAAATTAATGGGGCCTGTGGGTCAGAATGAGACTGACTTTTCCCTATAAATGGGGAAAGTCAAGAGGGAGCCCTGGATACAGAACAGGAGCCCAACTCCTTGCCAGTTTCATGTGTCCAGAGTCTGGGAGTGCTCTGGTGGGACTGCGTGACTTTGCGTTCACTGCATTTCCTTCAAGTCTTGCCCCTCTGAAGCATGCAACTTGAGCAGCAGAATCAGGGAGAGATCATGAATGCAGACTTCTTCTGAAAGGCTCATTTGGCCTGAGTCTGCACTAAACTCAACCTTTGTAGGTCCCAGCCTTGTAGAGCCTGAAGACTTCTACCTATAAGTGCCATTTTGAAGATATTTTTTGTCTGTGTGAAATAGTAACAAAGTTTCTGGCATCAGAAACAGGGGAATACCTGATGCAAAGAAGTACAAGAAGTGCTTTGGTGACATGATGGCATGCTGTGACATTCCAATTCTGTCCAGGAGTCCCAAAATGCCTCACTCCAGAACCAGACTGGAGACTGCTAGTGGAGGGAAAAACCTGAAGAGCAGTGAAGCAGCTGAAGTACACAAGAATATCACCAGGGGAGCCAAATGCAAGTGAAGTCCTGATGAACGTGAAACTAAGTTTGGTGCTTCCCTGTGCCCCTTTCTACTAGGACTGGTGCAGATCTGGGAATTGAGGCCACACAGGGAAAGGGTGTTGGGTGGAGTAAAGGGAGAAATCTTGGCCAGGATTCAGCCATCAGTAGGAAGAGCAGAGTTGAGTGCAGAGCCGTTGAAGGAGAAGGAAGAGGACGGCACAGCAGGATCCTTGGTCTGCCACTGAGCGACTGTCTCTGTGCACAGCTCACTTTCCTGCTTTGTCACTCTACTTATCTGCAGAGCCAGCCTGTTGTATTGGCCAGGATGAGGTTTCTGCAGCACAAGACCCAAAGGACCCTTGAACAGCTTAGAAGGTACCACAATAATATGAAGCAGAAATTGCAGCCACCGGATTGGAAAAATAGAGCACTTCCAGTCAGCAATTTTGTTCCTGTTGAAGCCCCATGCAACAAGAAGCTTTGAGCTGCAGCTAATTCAGTGCTAAGTAGAGAAAAGGGAGATGTTTCTGGAGTATATACCTGTAACCTCAAAAAATAGGTACAATTTCTATGAAATGAGGTATTAATTTAGCTCATTTTGCACCATGGTAATTACCAGCCGCAGTGAAATATTCTAAGATAACATATCTCAGGCTCCATCTTATTTCTGGATCTTGTTCCAATTAATTCCCCCTCCAAGTTCAGAACATTGAAAAGAAATGCACTGAACATCAAGCCCTGGGTTGCCTGGTTTTTCTTCCTTGGGTGTCCTAGGCCAATTGCTCTTCATAGCTACTGAAGAATTGTTTTACTAGTCTTAGGATGGTGGTATTAATACTAACTTGCTATCCAGCAGTTTTTTGAGAGAGCCTATTGAAGTATGAAAAGCATTTTGAGGTCTTAGGTCATGCTACAGAAGGGAAACAGTTATTTCTTCTCTCTCACTTCATTTCTCTGTGGCCTGTTCTATTCCTAAATGCTGGATGTCGCACTGAGCAGAAAAGAGGACATGTCTTCTGTAGGAGAAAAAGAAGAGGAAGTCTATTTTGTAGGAGAAAAAGAGGAAGGCAGTTTGAAGGAAAGAGAAAACACATGGGAGGAAGGAAGAGTGCATGTGAGGAGGGCACAGATTCAAGTGCAGGTGAAAAACATCTTAGTAGTCTGGGTGTTCAATCCCTATCCTGAATAAGGTGAATGCCCTCATTGGTAAGTCAGTATGGTAGAGGGCACAGATTCCTTTGAGGATGCTGCAAAGAGTTCCATTTCAGAAAGAAAAAAGATTTGCTAGAAATCTCCTGGCAAACCGCACTTGCAATCTCATTCTCATTTATTTGCTCAAGTAATCCCCAGTGCTTGATTTACGTAAGACTTGAATTAACTGTGTATTTATTCAGAGATCTTAAATTGCACTGATGCGATGAGGTAAAATTGCAAGCTGATGCAGTTTCAAGGGTATTAACGAGCATATGACAGTGTGGCAGGTCCCACTTGCCACTGAGGAACCCAAACCCATTCCAAGATTTCCAGAGAAGGTGGTTGTCCTAGTTCAGCAGGTGGGACCAGTTATCATTGTGTGGGGGTGATCAAAGCTATGTATTCTACCCCCTCTAGTCATTTCCCAAGAACAATGGACCATTTGCAGCAGCTGCCCAGGGCACACAGTACCCCTCAGACTGAGAGCTGGCTGGGAAAGAAGCCTGGGAGACAGGAGCTGGGAGAACTCCCCTCCAGGGAGTCCTTGGCACCTCCACATTCCCCTGAGGGATCATGTCTGCTCATGGGCCAGCAACAATTCCAAAATCCCCCCTGACTTACAGAGTCAGGTCACCCAGTGTGGAACTCCCTGCCCTGGGGGAGGGATTGGGTGCTCCCACCTGCACCTGAGGGGATAGAATCTTGGGGTTTGGGGACTTGGGGAACCACTCTGTGGATCCAGAGGAGGAGCAGAACCTCAAGAGGAGGAGACCACCACTCTTGACCAGACTGGGACATCATCTGCACCAACAGGTTTTTCACCTCCTTTTACTTTTTACTTGGGAGAACCACATGGGGCTCAGCACAGAGGCCAACAAACCCCATTGTGTTTGTGTCCCAGGGGGCTGGGTTATCCTTCTGAGTTTCGTGCGTTAAAACCAGTTTCTCTTTATGCCATTGCATTTATTGTAATATTGTTATTAAATTGTAACTCTGACTTACAATCTCTTTTGTGTTGCCTTCATTTCTCCTGCCAGTTTACCTTTAAACCAGCACAAAGTATTAATCACTCTGATATGAGAAAGAAATACCTGTGGATTGTCATTGCATTTTGCCCCAAATGCCAATTTTTTCTCATGTGGTTGAATTAAAGAAGATTCAAAATTTTACAGTGACTGTGTGTGGTTCCCTGTTGCCCTTTAAAAAGTCTTATTTTGAAAGCTGACTGTTAATTGCCCTTGAACTGACTTATTTTATGAGTAATAATCCTGCAAGACAGCTTCAGTTTTATTTCTTATTAACTGAATCACTAAAAATATTCATTTTTTTTATTAAGAATGCCTTTTTTTTATTTCCTGAGTTGTCCTCCTTCTGTTTTTGTCTAGCTTTAGTTTTGTTTAATTTATATTTATTTTAGGAATGTTGTTCTTTTAATGAGTTATTTTATATGGTAACTCTTATGCATTTAATGCTTTGCTGGACATTTTTCTCAATCCACAAGTCTCCCTATAGATGGAACAGATACTTCTAAGTAATATTAGAACTTCTTATTCTTTTGAATATACATAAATATGTTCTTAAAACATTTTGAAATTCAGATTCAGACATGATATTAGATATAACCACATTAATCACATTGACTGAGTGTAGCATGATGCTATGTTAACAGTTTTCTCCTTTACTCTTGAGTGGTTAGCTATCAACTTAGATGACAAACCTCAGAACAACTAGGAACATAGAGCTGAAGGAACCTTCTCAATTCACTATTCAGAAAATCTAGTAAATTTTTTCCGCTGGACAAAGGATTTAATGGACAGCAATACTGGAAAATAACATAATAAAATATTATAAACACTATTTGACTTCATCTAAGATGTTTGCTTAAGTGTTTGTCAACCTGTCTCAAAAAGAATATTTTCACATTTCAGGACTAGGAGGGAAGAATCCATGACAGTGCTGAGACATCATAAGATCTCTTACTAAAAACTCAAAAGACCAAAGTTACGAAGAAGAGCCATATAAGTGAGCCCTTAAAACAAACACATGAGCAAATAACACACCTCTTCCAACAAACCTCAAGCCTACAGAATAGTGTGAAAGGTAATAGATTGGAAGCTAGTGTTTCTTATCACGTATAATGCAAAAGATGAAAAGAAGCTAATTTAAATCTGTATTGGAAAATTCTTTTTCATGCAGTGTATTATTGAACTGTGAAACACATTTGGACAGGTTGCTACTGAGGTCAAAGACTAAGCAAAATTCCATAAAGATTTGACTATTGAAATAATGATGAAGAAATTACAAAATGTTATAATGTGTGCCACCATATGTTTGAGGATTGGTATACCTCAAGATACAATAGTATCTGTAGCAATCTTATTGGGATGATTGTCTGCCATAGTTGTAGTATGCAATTCTTCTGTCCTCCGTTGAAGCATCCTGGACTGACCATTATGAGAGGCAGTCTGCCAAATTAAAAGAACCTTAATTGTCTTCCAGTATGGATCTCAAAAAGAGTTTTTCCATACAAAACTACATGTGAGAGTGTCTTGTACTTCCCTCAATGGGTTTTCTTTTGTCCCAGTGTAGTTATGTTGCTGCTCCATTTTGTAGACAGAGGTACATCTGTTCTGCTTGTGCAAAAGTTAGCCAGCTGTGTGCCAGCTGTTATCACAGCACTATGTGGGAGTTAATGAGCCTTTCTGCGGATTTTTTTTCTCAACAATTGTTCCAATGGCTCTTAATCAGCAGCAGGTTCTCCACTGAGTGATATATGGCATCATTCTCTGTGCTCTTCTCATGTGGCTGTTCTATAGTCAGTATGCAGACCTTTAGTGACCTGTACAGTAACCAAGTATAGCCTATTTAAATTTATAAAGTGTTCACAAGCAGATGTGGATTCAAACATCATAAATCAGCTATTTTATTCATCCTATCAGGTGTCTGCAAGCAGTAAAGCATCTTCATTACTTGCCATTTTTTTCAAGCCTGTGGGCCTGGTCACATGAATATTTTCACAAAAATATTTATTTGAATGCTACTGTGAAGCAAGTGAAAGGGGTTGTGAACATCAATAAAAATTCAGGACTGATGTTTTAAAAGTATATATTCAAATCACAAATAGTTGCAAGTATTGCCTGCAGTATTCATCATAGCAAACAACTGACTTAGAGATTTGGGGAAAAGACTTTTTTGATGTGGCATGTTTTTTACTTACATAATTAGGGGCAGACAGCTACTGTTTGCAGTAACAGAGCTTAAAGACTATTAATATACCCATTTTCCCTTCTTTGCATTGGAAAGAATTTATCACTCATTAGTACATTGTCAAAGAGAGGATTATGTCTTGGTCCTATGTGCACTCACAGGGAACCCCCTGCCAACTCTTTTAGTTGCTGCCAGGAAGCCAGTGAATAGAAAATAATTTGGGGGTTTTAGAGGCATAGAAAAATAATAAGTGTTTTCTTTAAAAACAGAGTTCTTAAGAATAGGAAGTGAAGTTATTATCCTGATTCTGATCCTGTGCACACCTATCTAGGCTGTGGTTGGGGAGTCTCTTGAACCTCCCAAGAGATTCCTACATTTCTTTCATCCTGTCTTTACTGTGACCTCATATAGTCCATGCTGAAGATTGAGTAGTTAACATAAATAACTTTTACTGGAGTTTAGATACTGGACCTCTGTTAGTACAGGGTGTACTGACTGCGCACTGAAGAGTGTGAACCAAAGGTCCCTAAGCTGTTTGAGGGGCATATTAATTGCTTTACACTGGTTAGTGAAGACATGAACAATTTTTCAGTATTGGGTTTGATTATGTACTCTTTCATTTTCCTCACAAATTTTTTCCCAATACATTCCCATCGTTAAGAAATATAACAATTTAATAGTACAGTGCCATAAATGAAGTAAATCAGTGTAATTAATATTCTTTGACTTAAACTACACAATATAAGGTGGGCCTCCATGGAATGTGAGTGAAGCCATGGCAAGGAATTTCTCTTGCAAAAATACTGAAATTTTTCCCCAAGCTCAAAGGCTGTGTTACATAGTAAACTTCATACGCTTATGGTGTGAGTGCAAATGCTCATTTGTAGGAGAGGAAAATGTTTTCCATTGGCATATTTTATTGAAATAGGTGAACAAAACTTGAAAGCCAGAATTAGTGATAGGACTTTAGGACAATTACTTAGCATGATGCATAGGTTAATGGCAGTTATATGGTCACTTACTTCCACATCACATTGAATTATTATTCTTTCTCTTTTTTTTGGAAACATAATTAGTCTGTGATGGATGGGAGGCTAAATTCAGCATTTTAGGTCAATCCACACCTTATTATGGAATAGCTGCAGATTCTTTCTGCATTTTGAAACAATAATTTGCACCCAGTCTGTGTCAAATCTTTCTAGCCATTCAGAACATGTAAACCTAGAAAGCCATAAACTATCCCAGTAAGATAAAGCTGATAATACTCTTCAGTTTCCCCCTGCCCTTTTCACCGACCTGCTTTGCTACTGACTGTTGTGGGGTAACCTGAGACAGAAACAGCGTCCCTTCTACTTTTTATTAAATAATGCTGTCTATTTTTAGGACCTTGACATTGAACTAGTGGTAATCAATATATTTCTTGAGCAAAGATAAGAGAATAAATGAACGTTCTCTAGCATTTGTTTGAACATGATTTGACAATATACTTCACTAATATTTATATGTGAAGTAGACTGAAAATTTTCTGATAAAATATGCTGGAAATTTGTTGAATTTGAATTAATGTGGGAATCTGTTAATACTAAAAAGCTTTTAGGTGAAAATGGCTCATTTGATGGTAAGGTTTCTAATTATCTGTGACCCAACTGAGAAGGAACTTTAAAACCTGATGGTTTTTACTGTGAATATGACATTTTAACACATATATGTTTTATGAAGACATTAAAAGCATTCCATTTTTTTCAGTGCAAAATGAAAACAAATATCGAAAACTAAGACGTTTCTGCGAAATATGACTAGCTTTCTTTTTGCATTTTTTCATACTCTCAAATTTTTTCAGGGTGTATTTTCATCAGGATTTTCACATAACATGAAATTTTTCATAATTCAGAGAGCTAAACAGAAGAGTTATGCAATATTTAAACCTTATTTAAGACTCTGAAATAGGGAGGAGGTGAAAGAAACACATTGTAGAGACAAAGTGTTATGCCTAGGCATAAAGATTAATTTTACCTAAGAAAAAAGCTGTGTATTTATTTTCAGATGAATATATAGTCAGAAATCCTAGCACTGATTTATTGTAAACATGGAATTTGTCTGCTTAAATAGAGAATCTGATAAATAAGATAAATCAGATAATGAAGAAAGATAAGCTTATTCAGCAGAGATTGAGAGCAAACCTTGAGTACCTTTGCCATGGCGTTAGTTTGGCCAAGCTGTCTCCAGAGCTGACCTGTAACACGCCATGAACAGTGTGGCTGCAGATACAGAGCACTTGACACAGTAGAATTTCAGAAGACTTCTGTAGACAGATATATTTCCATACTGATCATTCATAAGAATGAATATGGGTATCATTTGAATTCTTCTTGCCAAATAGAGCAGTCAACATTAATGTTTTTGTTGATTACTACACAGACATTAAAAATAATTATAGTAGTGTAAAACTTGACCATATAAAGTGTGTGAATGAACTCTATTTTCTTTGACAAATGTGGGGGGGTTTTGGCTATAATTTAAACTTCAGACTCTTTACTTGCTACTGTATCCACATTAAGAGATAACACTTTCAGTACATTATCATCTTTGGAGACTTTACACATGAACACTGCAGACCAACAAACAATAAACTTATAAGAAAAAAAAGTCTTTTATTTAATCATTTTAACCAAGTGATTTCTTTATAGGATAAGATTTTTTACTTCATAAATTCCTAGAGTGCAGCTGAGAGGCTCACAGCTACTTCAAAGAAAAATTGAAGAACATGCAAATCTTTTTATATTAGTAAAATCTAAAAGCACATTTAAATGTATAGCTCTACTAAAGAGATAATACTTCCTTTTTATTAGCGTTAGGGAGCCCTGGGACTTGTAAGGGTTGGCAGTGTCCTCAGGGCCCTGGCAATATGCGTACAATATTTGTATTTTAAAAACCATCATTGCTCATTTTTGCCAAGGAGTTGTGAAGAATTTTTAAGTTGCCTTCTATTCTTAGGTGACTTCTTTCCCTAAACAAACCAAACAAACCACCTAACAACGGTCAGTAGAGCATCTGGGAAATAAAGTGGAATGACCATATAGGTAATGTTATAGTACAGATATACACACATACGTAGAGAAAGTATATGTAAAGCCCAAACTAACACTCAAATGTTCATGCATATTTAAAGAAAACCCTTGCCATGAAGATAGAAATTACATTTACATAAGGTTTGTACTGCTGCTGCATGACTTAACTGTATAAATTTTTAATTCTATGTGAAATTCAGTGCATCACAAATATACAAAAAACCCCTTCCGCATTTATTTATATAATTTTATTTTACTTTCATAGATGAATTTTTTTAACCTCCAGCTCCCTGGGTACTTATGGACAGTTTTGAAATACCTGGTAACTTTTGTTTCCTAGGTTTTGTATCCCTTCAAACTACCAATAGTCTATGTTGATCAGTATTAAAATCCCCTGAACCACACATATATTTCTTTCTCCAGTTTCAACTTTTTTTTTCCTTTTTGCATATTGCATAAGTGCTTCTAATATAGAAAACAGAAAATTGCTTTGTAATCCTAATAAATACTCAGGATTCAGGAAAGATTAAATTTCTGCACACTCCCCACAGAATCTGCAAGGCAGTGCTACCAGTACCAGGGCAGGTGGCCATGGCTGCTCTCCAACACTGAAGTTATTCAGGTGTCCTCTGCTTTATCACCTTTGCTTTTTACAACATGTCAATGTACCACCAGGGACAAAAATTTCAGGGAAATCTAAATTCCCATGGAGAAAAATGGCCATAAGTCTTTTAGGAATGTGTACAAAAATTATCAAAGGAAAAAAAGAATATTATCTACTCTTCTGAGAAATTTAAGGACCACTCAAGCCTTTATTCAGTCTCAGTTTTATAAAGATGCTGGCCTGACTGTCACCAACACTGGGGTTGAAATTGCTCTTTACAAAGTCAGCCTTTTCCAGAAGCCCACAAACTGATGGTGGGATAACATGCTTCCTGCTCTTGATGCAGAACTTTATAATTTTTAGAGGCTTATATTTTTGTTGCTATTGTTTGGTTTATGGAAATGAGAATGAGAACACAAATTGTTTATGTGGGGAAAAAAAAATCTGTTTTCTGCAATTACTGGAGACAATGAGAAATGGGAGTTTCCCAAGGGAGATCAAAGGTAACAACTGCATTTTTGATATTCATAATTCATTTCCTACATCTGTCTTTGCATGTTGGATAAATCAACTTTGGTAGCTGATAGCAGCAGGACACACTTTTCCTGCATATTCACACATACATTCATGAATAGCACTACGGTGGGTGGTGGCAAGGGTTCAGGTTTTGTTTATTCCTGTTTTCTTTATGTTGCAAACGGCAGACTTGATTTACTTCCTAATCCAATCCCAGTACTGCTTAGATGAGGAATGGAGTTGAGGCCCACAGAAAAGAAATGTATGCTGTCCAGGAACTGATATTTCTGAGAGTAACAGCACTTGAAGCTAGAGTACCTGGTATCAGAAACATCCTGGCTCCATTGTCTCCATTTATTTCTACAAATACGAATTTTTCTTGGAACTATATTTAAATGGAGTACTTGAGCAGAGCTTGAAAAAAAAGGACAAAAACAAAGCAACTGTTTGTAAAGGAATTCTGTGGTTTTGCTTCTCCTGTTGACTTGTTTTAAAGGCAGACACCAGAATAATTCAGACAAGAAACTTTCAAGGTGGTGAATTCCTCAGGGACAAGAAGGAAACTAAGAACTTGTCCAGTTTTCATTAGCAACAAGAACTCATTTGAAAACTCTGTTGATAGTTTTGAGCAAATTCCTAATTATCTTTCTCACTCAGTAAACCATGTTATTAACTCTCTTACTAGCAACTTTTTCAGAATTTCAATACCAGAATGTTCCTGAATAGGTTGATTTTGTTTTCTGCAAGAAGTGCTTTCAGTTTCAAGATGCTCAGAGTTTCTCTAAGCATCTTCAGTCATTAAAAAAAAGGAATATATGCCTCCATTGTCATAGAATCTTCGTAACTGTTTCATGATTGCAGATAGTTTCTTATTAGTGTTGCCGTAAGAGAGAACCCCCCTCCAAAGCAGGACTCTGAGCCAAGTTAATGTGGGATAAGATAAAAAGGTAGATTCTTTAATGTCCAGGCTAAGTGCCCACAGGAATACATGATGACATGCTTGCCTCCTTCCTTTTCAGGCTTTGATTTCCATAGCTTTTATAATATAATCCCTCCAATCATTATTTCACACATCTCTTAGTCCAGCCCCGGTCCCACCCCTGTTCCACCCCCAGGAATTTGGGTCTGGGGTCGGCGAGACCCTCTCTTCATCATCAGCTCCTCTTCCTCAGCGTGCAAAGGGCTTTGGATGCTCTCCAGTGTTCTGGGTCGCTTTGTTCTGTTTATGTTTCATTCTGTAGGCCTTCTGATATCCTCCTATCTTGTACCTTGAAGAAAGTCTGGACAAGATTAATTAACTAAGGAATTTGAGCTCCCTGTTCTGTGGTACAGCTTAGGATATATAAACAATGAACTTAGGCTGCTAGTATTAGCTTACTAAAAATCTACTTTGCTACAGTTACAGTGTTCCTAAAATCTATAAAAATAAAAAGTCAAAAAATCAAAACCCCCTTCGGCATCAGCCTAAATAAAAGTTTGTGTGATACAATAGTGCAATGGACAAGAAGTGGACAGACAAACTCCATTGCAATATTTTGATCACAGTTGATGATATTCAGCTGTTCTGTTTCAGTTATGTATTGTCACACACACACACACACCAGTATCTGCAAACTGCATTTTCTGAGGCAGTATTGCATTATCTAAAAAGAGAAGTAAAAGCAGCCTTGGCTAGGAAACAGTCGATAGCCATGACAACCAGATTAGATCAAATAATTAATCTGAACTATTAATCAATTTGGCAACTGATAAGATGGGATCCATTTGCTTGTGTTGAAGAAGGGTTTTCATTACGAAAGAAAAACTAACCTCAAGATGAAAGCCATCTAAGGTATAGGCTTGTGAGGACAGACTTTAGCAAAGCACGTGGCAGCTAAATTCAGTACAATTTACAGTCCCACAGTCACGATACAAAGCATGGGAATTCAAAAGTTCCTATTTGGGAAGTCTTTTCATATTACATTTTCAAGAGCCCAAAGGATCTAAGTCACACATGCTGTGTATTTCTTTGACAAGCTAAGCTGTCCCGGTTTCAGGAAGTGGCAGAGCAGTGATGCAGCTTCTGCCAGTGCACTGTTCCTGCATTGAAACCGATGAGCTTTCCTGTGGCTGAACTCGGACTGAATTACGTTTCAAATTCCTGCTCTCCTGTGTGCCATGACGTCTCTTCTCTCAGTCTGTCAGCGCAGTCTGTCTGTGTGTATGGGTAACTGCCACCATGTGATCTGTTCTGCCCTTCTCCTAAGTGTCTGTAGCCTTAGGGACCACTAAAAATGATACCTGATGTCTTGCTAGCCTCTGGGTGCATGTGTGTATGTGCATATATATATACATGTGAATATATATGCATGTTCACAGACTATCATGTGTGTTTATGCTTCCATCCAGGTAGACAATATAAATAGTGATTAAGCTCTGTTCCTCTCTGAAATTGTTGTTTCAAACGCAGGCTTACATCATAACAAGACGTAGGTGCCTAAAAAGTTAGATGGAAGTCTGGGATTTAAAATTACCCCAAATGCTGAAATACCAATGGGTATTTTAGGTCAACAAGCTTGTAAAATTCCTGCCACACACTGATTTGTACCTCTAGATGCTAAAATCTGGTCCAAAAGTACTATGACCCCACTCTGTTTCCCATTTGTCAAATTGTGCATCATTCTGTGGTCACACCACTCGAGCCCTGCAGGTGGCTGAGCAGCTTGACTGCTGAGCAGCTTGGGTACACACCAGGGCCTAGGGGAGACAGGCAAAGTGGGGAACTGAATCCTCATAAGTGAATTGCAGTAAGAAAGACCTAGCCCGGTGCTAGAATGGCTGTGCTTTTGGACAATATGTAAATGAAGGGAAGAGGGATGATAATTTTTAAATCTCCTTTTGTTTGGTTTGTTCTAAGGAAAAATTATCTGGAATCTCAGGTCTTGTTCCTTCAGTTTAGCTGTTGAAGAACTGCCTGAGTACTGAACTTTTAGCATTTGGATTTCCTATGGCTGTTAAAATAAATGCTAGCAGAAATACAAGCATGAAAACCCCAAGAAATTCAGCAAACATCTGTACTTAAAACAAGCAGACTATTCTCTCTCTTTTTGGATTCCCTCTTTAGATAGTGTTTTCCACATACTGATGTCAAAGTATCACACACTGTCTCTTTTGCTGTAAGACCTTTTTTGGATGAGGAGCAGTATTTAAAAGTATTTATGTAAGTTAAGACAGAGAATTGCCATTAGTGAGATCTGGTTTAAAAGAGGAAAGTTAGTTACCTAAACCTCTAAGTCATAACTTAACCTCTCCAATTTGTTTCAAGTGTAGAAACCTGGTGTCTGACTTGCAGTCCAAGTTATTTACTTTTCCAGATCATACTGTAAAGGTCCTGCTCTGAAAAAGACTGAGAAGAGAGTCTGGTGCATATGTAAAGAGAGGACCAAACCCATTGGAATCGGTGGTAGGGACACTTATCTGGTCAGAAACATTTAACAATCTTTTGAGGCACTTATCTATAATTTTTGAGGAGGGTATGAGCATCTAAAGTTGTCCTTAAGGTGCTTAGACTCGATAGGGGTGCAGACACTGAAACCTCAACAAAGACGACTTAAGACACGTAAGAGAGACATTGAGATTAAATGGATCTGAGCTGCTGCCAAATAAGTCTGCCTCCATCTTCTGTGGGGACTGAGGAAGGCTTACTTCTCCAGTCTGAAGCTGGTCTTGCAAGTAACTCTCTGAGACTCTTAAAGCATTTTAGTTCTTGTGTATTTTGCTTGCCTGACCCAAACCCCTGTGGGAGTGCCCATATACCTTTGAGGATTTACAGTGAATGGTTTGGCTTGTAGGCAAGACTTACATTTCAATATTAAAACCACTAATGCAGGAAAATATTTGTTTGCAGTAATTATAAATATTTCCAAGGTGTCTCTGTAAAACTAGAGGGAACACAAATACCTTCCTCTGTCCTTTGTGTATTATCTTTAAGATATCATAAGAAATACCTTGGGCTCTAAGACTCTTGAGGAAAGATAACCCGCAGCATTATTTACATAAAAATCAGTATTTTCAGACCAAGTTGTTTCTTTAGAAAATGTAGTATTTTAGTTTAAGAAATGCTGCTTGTGTAACTACATCCAAGGATGATCATCGTGGCTTCTCTGAGTCCATGTTTGCTTTGATAACTGCATGGAATACAAACCTACTTACAGAAAATTCTGAAATTGGTGAATTTTTAGCCCAGGATGCATGGCAGAGATGCTAGCATTTTGGTTTTGGTATTGGTTGGTTTGCCTAGGTTCTAATAGCCTCTGGAATGTTCTTTTATCATTAGGAGCATTGACTTATGTTTACCACCTAGGCTTCAAATACGCATTGTGGATTTTTCTGAATTTCTACATAACAGTAGGCAGAATAGCAAATCTTGAGACTGCCAAAGAGGAAATTGCAAGCATAGACCAGTATCACTGCAATTTTTGTCATTAATTTTATTATGGGTCCCTATAGGCTTGGGGTTTTTTTCCCCCTGGGATAAACCACATAGGAATACCTGAACTGGTACTTTGAATCCTTAAAAGGAACTTTGGAGAAAGGATGACTCAACAAGTGCTTACAGAGAAGGAAAGGCCATGTCTAATTTGGGAGAGCCAGGAAAGATTTTGGTTTCTTGAGGTGAGATACTCTTTGGC
This sequence comes from Myrmophylax atrothorax, assembly GCA_026770055.1. Lineage (NCBI taxonomy): Eukaryota > Metazoa > Chordata > Aves > Passeriformes > Thamnophilidae > Myrmophylax > Myrmophylax atrothorax. The sequence goes on from JAOXXN010000137.1 coordinate 14,102,310, forward strand.
CTGATCATACCGATGTTAGCAAGTTGTGTGGTGGAACTGGAGTGGGTCTGGAGAGCAATATGTCTGGTATGTAAAAGCAAAAGTGCTTTGGATCCAGTGCCATGACAGGGTCTTACTTTCATAGGTACAGTGTATTTTATTATTGTGTGAGCAAGGAAAGAGTGAAGCTAAAATATCACAGCTAACCAATAAAAAACGAAGCACTCTACAGAAACATTATGATTCATAAAAAATTAACTCCAGGCTCATGTGTGCAAAACTTAATTACATAGGCTTCAAATCTCATCAGAGTCATTGTTTAACTGCTCTTCCCTGATACTGGGCTAACTCTTGAAACATTTCATATCTCTCATTTACTTTAAAAACATTTCAAATGCAGCAAATATTTAAACTTGAAAGAATATTCAGCTTCTTTGTCCTGGGCTGTTTGTTATGAGGATTCTGTTGTATTGCTATTTAGACAGATACTCTGCAAATACAAATATGAATGAAATAAGACTCTTGAGTCCACAATTAAAGTCATTGTAAACTGGCATTGCTTTATTACAGCTCATGGGGGCAGATTTGCCTTAGTAGAAGAGTTTGCTGATGTCTGGTTTTGAAAAAGTGATTCAACATGATTGTCATTCTAGTCAGAAAAGTGGGGGGTTTGGTTCTGGGTTAACCAGAGTACCTGCAAGAAGTAAACAGCCATCCAATTCAAGAGTCTATGTTAATGCTTCAGGATTTTTTTCTTCACCAAACCCCAGAGGTATTCGTGGGCATTGGATGCTCAATCTAGTACGAAGGAACTGTTTTGAGATGTTCTGAACATTTTTAACATGTTGTCATTCAGTGTCCACACAGATATTTGAGAAGCATGACTGTTCTGAGGCAAAAATAATGAGCTCCAGAAATCCTATATGAAAATCATTATATTTGAGACTTTGAAATAATCCAGGATGTAACAACAAATATTTTGATTTTTTTATGATTAAAAAGGAGAAGGAATAATAGTACATCTTCCACTATCAGGAGAACCTGCTACCTACTCATTCTTAATACTATTCTGAAAGATAAGAACTGGTTTTCTTTTGTTATCTCCAACCTTGGCTATACTTAAATAACATTAGTGTTGAAGTACTGGTGGTGACAGTACTTGCTGTGCAGCAATATTGTGGTCTGCCAGGGTGTCACTCCTGCTAATAACTTCTCTGTCTTGGTCCCTCTTTTCTCTGTTGTTCAAAGAAACATATTTATAATAGGAACATTTTAAATCCAGCTGACTTTTTAATGCTCTGCAGCAAATAACAGTGATGAGTATGGAGCCTGGCATACTTTTTAGCATTGTTGAAGTGCTGCATAAGGGATTTGGCTGCCTTAGTCCCATTAAGGTATATGGGAACCATATGGCCAGATCCCCAAGTACTACTTTAAAAAATGTAGGTGATTCTGTCTGTAACAGAGCATAGGATTTTAAAAGTGCTGTTCAGTGCTCCTCTTTTTTAACCTGTCTCAGGTTTTTATTTTCTGTGTTTAATTTAAGGAAATTGCTGCAGATAAAGAGTCATCTTGGAGGCTGGATTCTGGGTCATATCCTGCTTCCCACTGCTTTAGTTTTCCCACTACTGACTGTGTGGACATGTCTTCTGCAGAAGTTCTTCTAACAACGTGTCATTTGGGGCACTGTAACACACAAATCTTGTCTCTGTTCTAAACATTATTTATTAGATATCTTGGATTCTTTACACTACCCTTGAAGAGCAGAGGCCAGGTTTACCAACTGAGGAATCTTTCGAATGCCGAAAAACCTTCTGAAGTGCAAGGCTCTAGTTTTCTCTGGTTCCTCTGACTGTGATGTGTTTTTTAAAGTTTTCATTTCAGAATTACTAAAATTACTAAGTTGTTTTTGTTGTTTTTGGTGTTTTTTTTGTTTGGTTGTTTTGTTTTTTTTCCTTGAGAGACAAGGACAAAAGTTCCTTGGACCTGGTTATGAGAGGGAATGCTCCAATTTCTCTAATGTGGCAACAAGTACAGGAGAAGCCCTCAGGGAAAATGGAGGAACTGGGCTTTGATGAGTTAATATACAGAGAGAATACTTCTTGAAGGTTTTCAGAGCTATAGGAAGACTCCTGCAACGCCTACCCTGGGAGGCCTCTGGGGCAATCCCCATGTGGAGGCCTTTGTCTGAACCTGGATGGCTGCTGCCAGCGGGAAGGGCAGTGGGATCACCAGTGCTGGGCTTTGGGGTAATCCAGTGGAGGTGGAGGGGCCTGAGGAAGATGGAAAGATTGCAGAGGTGCACACACACACACACACACACACACACACACACACACACACACACACACACACACACACACACACACACATATATGTATATTTTTACACATGTGTATATTACCTATTTACATATATACTATATGTTTGCATTTATTTATATACATATATGCACC
>JAOXXN010000137.1:14104844-14124110 GCA_026770055.1 Myrmophylax atrothorax
TTCCTTTTTTTTTTTTTTTTTTTTTTTTTTTTTTTCCTCCATGAAGATGGCGGCGCCTCTCGCCAGCAAGGCAGGGTCCGCCGGCACCACCAGCAAGCCTCCCTTCCCGGAGCTGGATTTCCGATCGGGAGCCAGGGTGGAGGAATTGAATAAACTCATCCAGGAATTCACCAAGCACGATCAGAGGGAGTACGACGACCAGCGAGCCCTGGAGATCCACACGGCGAAGGATTTCATCTTCTCCATGCTGGGTAGGGCAGGCACCGTGCGTGGCGGGGATGGGGCGATGCCAGCCGGGAGCCTCCGGGCAGGGCTCCCGGCGGTGCGGCACCGGCGGAGCCTTTCCCCGCCGTGGGCGCGCCGGGCTGGGGGGCTCCTCGGTTACAGGGCGGGTCTTATCCCCAGGAAACTATTTTTTCCTGTTCTATCCAACTAGCTTTTGGCAGCGATATATTTGTAAGCTCAGAGGAAAGGCTGGGTTGCAGAGCTGACCGGTGCTCGAGAAACACGCCGAGCCAGCAGGGCTGGAGGCAAGGAGAGCCGGACCCTTTATGGTTTCCCCCTCCCAGCTATCAAGGCTGTAAGAAACCCAAGTATTTTTTCTGGACGGCTTACTTTGGTTATTAGACCGGCTGATACTTGAACAGGAGCATCCTCCGAACTGCTTTGCTTGCTTAGGTTGCAAAACTCGCTGCGAGTGGAGCAAGTCAGATTGTGGCGGGGGAGTCCTCATCTACGTGAAACTTTGAATCGCGGGCAGGGATCTTTACATCAGGATGAAACGTGTTGACCCTTGCAGAAATCACCTGGGCTCTGGCATGACTAAGGTTTCTTAAGAGTAACAGTAGAATGACTAAAAGCTCTGATTCTCTAGGTAGTCAGTTTCTGAAAAATATTTACCTTGAGCTGACTAAATAATTACTCACACCAGTGAGAGCCTTCAGTATACAAAAGGATGCTTGTTAACATGCAGATTAGACCTTGAAATCAGTCATCCAAATTTGAATCATTATCACAAAGATTATCTCGAACATTTTTGCGTGTGAAATAAGAACATGTAAACAGCTGCTATGGCTGGTGAATCGTTCTTTGTAGCCAGAGGTGCACATGCACACTTAAAGCATATTTGACACAGTGTGTATGGTATACATGTCCAGTGTGAATAACCTACATCACTTTTTGCATCCACAAACACAGAGCTCTCCTGTTGCAATAATATTTTTCTGTGTCGAAAGATAGTCATGATAATAGACCACTTCCTCTATAGCCATGAACATACCTTCACTCAATAATGAGACTGTGTCCGGCTGGTTATCTTGTAAGGTACCTGGGTAAGTGTAATTGCCTGCTGTATGCGATTTGCACAATTACATGTGTGTATTGCTTTTTCACAAGGGCTGGACAGGATATAGCAGGCTAAATTTAGCTTGAGAACAAGGACAACAAGTTGAAAAGTCAGTAGCATGTCTATTTACAGTTGCTGTTATAAATATTTTTCCCTTCCCAGTTTAAAAAAAAAGAAAACGTGGTGAAGCCATGGTTTAATCAAAGCCTGTAGGATTTTGTTATTGAAAACTGATCCTGTTGAAGTCATCTGCAGTTATGATCTGATACATTTTTCAATCAGGGTTTTAAATAACTGGCTGAGGAAGCATGGCTGGATGGGGTGAAGCAGAGTGGAGAAAAAACAGCCATGGCAGCCGTTCAGGGTGTATGGCTAGCAAGTAGAGAAAGCTTTGTATGATCCTGTTTAAGCATTAATAGTCTTTGTAGGGTACAGGGACCACAGCACTTCCTCCTCATGGAGGAGGAGGCGACAGAAGATAGAAGAATGAACTGGAGCATGCCTTGTATTTTTGCAAATGCACCCTGATGCCTTGCTCTTCATAAAACAGGGTGCCTTAGGCTTTTTAAAAATAATGTAAATTATTGTGGTTGTCTTTGTTAATATAATGATTGGGAGATGAGCCTTCTTCAGTTCTACATGTATAGGCTAAACCTGTGGCTTAAACAAAAGCTATATTTCTATCTAAGTTATGCCTGGTAATTTTCAATGTCTCATTTCTGAAGAAAATAAGAGACTTAAGAACCAAGCCCAGGACAGAAATGAGATGGGATATCTACTTTTTCTGCATTAGACCCAGAAGTTGTGTTTGGGGATCAGATCCATCTTAGCCAGAGAGGCTCTTAAATCTAAAAGGATTTAACTTATTAATAAATAGCTCTTTCCCCTGTGCCTGATCCCTCCCATATGTAGTGCTCTTATCTTATCAGGTGATAATAGGAAAATTAAACGTAGCTTTCCTGATTTAATTACATTGGTGTGTAATTGGTGGATGAATGATAGGTGAGGATACCTTGTGCAGATTCTCAGATGTTTGTACTCTGCATGGCTTGCCCTCTATGTCAGATCTTTGCTTTCTATTTGTATTAACTCTTTTTCATCTGTGTTGTCTTGCCCTGGTTGTTAGCAGCTGAACTCTGGAAGATAGGCTATGAGAAAATTAGGGTGCGATACTACTTGCAGTGCGTTTATCCAAAATCTTGTGCCCCAAACATTAGAACAGGACTGCAAATGAGCTACATTTCTGGTGGGGAAAGTGAGTATTTTCTGCATCGGGCAGTTCCTGGGCATTCACAGTATTCACAGTCACATTTACAGTCACCAAGACCATATGGTCTTGCCAACACCCTGCACTGAAACAACAGGTGTCTTTTGGTGCCTCTGCTGGGTATCTTCATGTACTCACACTGAGCTGTGCCTGATAAATGTTGTCTCTTTGACTCAGGTGTAACTGAGCTTCAAAGGAAGGGAATGCTGTATTAATCAAGAAAAAAATGGAGAAAAGACAGTCTTGTGTTCTGGGCAGTGGGCTGGCTGAGAGAGCAAGTCTCTGCCTGCCAGTTATGAGAGGAGCTAAATTACTTATACTCCCTGTGACTTAATTTTGGTGGGTTTTTTGTGCTTAAAGACTGATAAAGGAGTAATTACATTGTGAAGTTATTACAATCAATGATATTTTCATTTTTAAAGCACTTGCCACTATTGTGATGAGAGGTGTATAGCAATCATATTAAAAACCTTTTAGGGATGCCTAACCTAGAGAATATTGTTCTTGCAGTACAAGTACTTTCAGAAAACTTTAATAAACACTACGTGTCTCTTTCCATTCAGCACCTAAGTGAAAAGTGCTTTAATGCACAGATGTGTTAGCTTAAAAAAGTCATATGTTATGCTCTTGGGAACTACAACATTGCATATTTAAAAACTCCTTGAAATTTCCAGTGCTATTGCTGCATCAAACCAGCTCGTGTTATTAGGGATACTGACCCGAGCATTTTACTTATTGAAAAAAAGAAAAGAACAAGGAGATATGAATAAGTACAGACTATATAGAGCTATTGCCTCCACTTCAGGTACACCTTGGTGTTCAGTTATCTGGAGCAGTTTTCAGTCTCTTCAGGTTGGTATTTTGTTTCCTTTTCATGTCATGAGAGTTCTCTTTAGATTCAGAAGAGAGATGCTTGGGACATTTCTTGCCATTCTCCTTCCTCTCATTGCCCTTTCTCCCCCAAGTCAGGGAAAGGACTGGTTAAAGGACTGTTGCTAAAGTGGCTTTTTCTTTTTTTGAGGCCTCTAGTGTATCTTTTTGTCACTTCTATGGTTACATCTCATTTCTGTGGGAACTGTCCTCCAGGAGGGGACACACTGAGAATTTGCAGCTTAGAGTTGTTGACAAGACCTCTAGAGAGCTTATCCCAACACCTGATACAGAAAAAGTGGTGAGCCTATTCTGAGCATTTCCTTTTTCTCTGATGTCTGCCGGATACTGCATTGGGTGTGCTAGCAAGTGTTTGTGATAGACAAGTCTCAGAGTGGAGGCAGAGCATCAACAAATGATTTCTGCTGCCAATACCAGCTTCCCAAATGGGATGAGTTACCCTGCTGAGGCCCTGCATCTGTAGCAAGGATTCCAGCTGGTTTTTGGACTGATGTGCCCCTAAAATATGTACTGTGGAGGTGCAGATTGCTGTGCTGAGAACACAGGTGTCCTGGCAATAGCTTGCTTTTATCAGCAGCTTCTGCAAGAGAAGAATTTTGCAGTTCTCCCCTGTACCCAAGGTCTGTATAGCAGAACAACATTGGCAATGTGGGTTTGTGCAGTATTTTTTCTCACTTTCCCTACCTGTCATAACTTGCTGATGAAACCTATTGTAGATTAGATTTCAGGCATTGTTGGAAGTGTTGCCTGTTTATCTATGATACATCATGGAAATTCTCTGGTTTTTGTTGTAGTGTCGAGCTGATGAAATAGCAACAGGGTTGGAGTGATCTCTCTAGGGTTAAGTCTTTTATGTGCATTCGCCTTCTCTCAAGAGAGGCCAATCATGATAGGAGCACACTGTACTCTGAGGCCTATGTTAATAAAGGCTCCCTGCTGGCATTCCCTATGCTGCTGAATGCATAATGCACAGCTGTTAAAAACAACCTTACTGTATTGCAGATTTCATTCTGGCTTTGCTTGTGTCTTCTCTCCCTGCAGACCACATGTTTCTGTATTTGCATTTGAGGTTTTGGGTGTTTCTTGGTTTATGATTTTTTTTTCTTAGGGAATGGCCTGCTAGATGGTGAAGTAACCCTAGCAAGGCATCAGAAGCTTCTATTTGGTTGTACCTTCCAGAAATCAACCAATTTCATCTCACTGATAATTCTCTCTGCGTAACTAGTTAAAAAGGTTCAGTAACCTCCTCTGTTTCTTTGTTCAAAGGCATTGATGGTCCGTGTATGTCAGAGAAAATAGCTTGAAAACCTTTGTCTCTGTTTTAAGATGCTGGTATTTCATTTGCTCAACTACTGTTTTGAAACATTAGTCTGTGATGCAAAGTATTTAGTGTAAGAGCTAGGAACATGTCCTAAGGGCACAAATTCTCAAGGCAGGCTTGTCAGACTGCCCACCGCCTGTTCCTTCAGTCTGTGGAAATATTTGTAAAAGATTTGGGTGAATACTTGCCAAGCCTAATTATGCAATTATGTTTTAAGGGCAATTTTATAATTATAGTGGAGGATGGTAACCAGGATACAAGAGTTGTTGAGGTTTTGACTTTTCCTTTTTTTTCCCACATGACTTCGAATGAATGCTAAAATATTCGGAGCAATTCTAGTCAGAAACCAGTTGTTCAACTTTGTTTTAAGCAGCTGGCTACTTTTATAGGTGAAGCTAAATTAAAGACAGCTCCAACATTGCTCAGGAAGGCTGGAGGACACATTTTATTATAGCTTTGTTATTCTACAGAGCGGATGTATACTTAGAGACTGAGAGCAGCACATAGACAATGTCCAGTCTAGAGGAAACTCAGAAGTATAAGTCCTACCTGGACTTCTCAAAGGGAATCTTCAAGCTGTGCAAGCTTTTTGGACAGTTGGGACTGTCTGTCTCAATTTTTATTAAGCCAGGTTCATGCTTTGTCTGTCTTCTGTACAGCTGAAACTTTTGCATCTTTTCTTGAGCCTTGATATGCACACTTTTGCATTTAGATGCATGTTCCAGTCCTTTTGCTGCAAAGATCGTTTTCCCAGGCACTTGTCTGAAACCTTTTTCTGCCCACCTCAGACCATGTTTGTGCTCTGCAAGATCAGTTAGGTGAGAATGTGCCAGAAAGAAATGTAGTTAAGGCCAAGAGATTAGCTTTCTCCTCCAGTCAAGGGGTCTTCAGTTGCAAGGGGTCCTTCAGCACAACATTTTGAACAGTGGTTAAGCTGACAAATTGCACCTTCAGGAATGTCTGTGTGAGATCCTGTGGTGGCAGCTGCAGGTAGAGGCTCTGCCATAGACCTCTCAACTCTGAGTTTTAGAAAAATTACCCACCATGGAGTCCATTACCTTTTTGTCTGGGTGATGCTGGTGTATGAAACTCACTTGAGAAGCAAGAGCTGCAGCTGATTTCCTATGAAAAGAGAGCCTTAAGAGTTGAATGCATTATGAAGAGTGACATATCTCCTGAGCCACGTTTTCCTTAGCAACAGTTGGGGTGGGTTACATTCCATGTCCTAAAAGAAACCCATTAATTCTGCCTGTTGGTAGCTTGGCCTGCTATCTGAACAAGGAGAAGATTCCTTGACAGTGACAATCCGTTCATGTGTACAACATACTATATTACCTTTAGACTGTCTTTAATTTGCCTGTCTTTGGGGCATGATAAAAGCAGTAGAGTAGATGGAGTTCTGGAGAAGCAAAGAAGGGAATTTGTGCTGTTATTTTCTCTCAGAAAAGCAGAGGACCAATCATGAGAGCTAAAGCAGAAGGCAGCTTTGAAGGCTGTATTCACAGAACATCCCTTATTGAGAAAAGAGCAGTGTGCCTGCGTGGGAGCAAGGGTGAGAGAGCTGAAAAATGACCTCTAGATGGATGTCTCAAGTTATTTGCCCAAGTCTTGTCCTAATCACTCATAGTGTGATGTGAGTTCAGGAGCTGAACTGTAGCTTTATTGGAACTTATGACCATACCTCAAAGGCTCCCAATCGTAACTATGGATTTTACATCCTTTGAAGGTTTGTGACTTCTGTTAGCACAAACCTCTCTCGCTGTCTAAATAACAAAAATATGGGGGTTGACTTTTTTTTTTCCCCTAATGCAGCCAGAAGGCAGTTTATGGGACATCCAAAATGAATCTTTCTACTGCAGCTGATGGTCCAATTGACAGATGCTGCTATGGATTTTGCACTGTTTCATTAAGAGAGCACCACTATTTGCTTTTATTTCTACTGTTGTGTTCCATTCCCTTTTACTGTAAATAGCAGTTGTCCTGGACTGAGTGGATTAATCTGTGCCTTAGTATGTCAGCCAACCTGACAGGTCCCTGAATCATGTACTTGTGAATTAGATAAACTTTCTGCAGTTCTTTCGAAGCACTATTTCAGTGACTTTCTGGTTGTAAGGGAATCAATGTGTGCTGTAGAATTCAGTTTGAAGAAGATAGATTCCCTGCTCCCCAACATATTGACTTTTGAGCTTTTAATAAACACTTGATGCTAAGTTACAATAATCCTGTTAATGCGTTGTATTTCAACTGTCAAACAGTATGATTTTAACCTAATTTAAAGCATTTAATTAGAAGGTTGTTAATGCATTTTGTTACAAGCATGCTGGTGTTAAAAGTACAATTTGCATACCGTTGAGTGGGGTGATTAGTTACTCCAAAGTTCATAATATCCATGTCTTTGAAACAGCAGTGGTACCTACTGCCACCCACTCATGTTTAGGGCTGTGGGCAGACATTTGCACTGGGTGGCTTCAGCTTGTAGAACAGGAGGTGGGTGGCATCCATTTCAACCTAAGAAAATTGGTCTATAGGTGAAATACTGAATCAGGACGCCCTAGACCTCTGTTCTGTTCTGAACTGCCCCCAAATTTATGCAGACCTGTGCGAGTTTCTGAATATCATGATATGTAGTAGGGTCTTGGAACTACCAGAAGCTGTCCTCATCTCCTGTGCTTCAGCAGTTTGTGAAAGGTGGGGTGGTACTGAAATGGTGGAACATTGTGGTACTGCAGTTCTTCATGATAGGATGGTTTAATCATGCAACCCTCAGAGGCTGAAGATAGAAAGGGAAGTCTGGTTTGGAGAGCCTTGACACAAAAAGTGTGTAAATAGTGAAGGCCAATAGTTGCTCTGTCATTTGGTGTTGATCTAGTGGCTTTGAGATCAAGTGCAATTCAGCCTCTGTGAGAGAGATTACAACCTGACCCGCTTCTAGCAAGTAATAGCAAGTAATCTGATTTTATACTGAGAGGATCCCAAACAAAATTAGTTTAAGAATGCATCCTGTCCATAGTGTGCATACTGATGTAATTTGTCAGAGTCAAGCGATGCCAATCAGCAGAAGGCAGCAGTTTGGGACAGAAAGCAAAGGAAAAATACAAGATGTAGCTAAAGCTAGAAATTCTGCCAGGATAGTCATAAGGAATTGGCAGAGATTTTTTTTTTTTGTCCAATGACACATTTCTAAAGTCATGATTTAGAAGAAAAGTCGAGGTTTATGGGTGGGATGTCATTCATTGGTCTTCCTAGATCTTCTCTACTGTGGCTTGCAGTCTGACCATGCAGAATTTCTTCTGCACAGTGATGGAGTGAAAATTCATAAATGATTTGGTCCAGATCTACCAAGCAGCTAGAAAACTGCCGTTGCATCTGGAAATAACTAAGTCAGTTCCAGCTTTACTGCATAGTCTGTTAGGCTTTTTTTTGTGCTAAAATGTCTTACCTCAACTCTCCTGTTCTTGTAGGATCTTTTGACTCTGCTCCACAACTCTCTCAAGGAAGGATGTTTTTGTTCAGTGGAGCATATTTGACCTGGTTTAGAAAATCAGGTGCTTAGGTTGTGAGAAAGGAGTTGTATTAAACAGCTATCAAAAATGCTAAGACAAACATTGCAATTAGCTTCAGCGCTTTTCCCTTCAGCGCTTCTACTCTTTGCATTTTAATGGGTCTCTTGAAGAGCTAGTGATGCTCCTCTTGGAAATGAATCCTATGCTAATAGCTCTGTCTGTGTCCGATCCACAGGCACATGCTTGGAGATATTTCATGTTTGTTTTGTACCTCACTAATTAATGTATAACTTATTGGTAGAACAGCAGGAAAGCTGCATTTGCTGACACTTCATGATATAATGATTTAATCCTTTGTGACACATTCCTGCTGAGTGTCAAAGCTGATAACTCTAATCTCTGTCCCGAGCTCAATGTGACAGGAACCTGTTCTAGAGGGCATTTGGCAGGATCTTGCAAGCTCTTGTGGGTACTTTGTGACCAATTCATGTAAACTTTTTTTGTACATTGTCACTCTTGAATGTGATTGTACAGGATTGCCTGGTGCACTGAGGAATCTGAAGTTGAGTGCAAACGAAGAGCTGACTGGCAGCATCCAAATGAAATAAGGCTTGTCCTGTGAGGAGGGGGGAAATACCCATCTAAATACACATACTTCTTTGTCAGCATTCAGAGTGGTGTGGTTATATTGATTCGGAGGTGCCTACACCCATTGCTCTTCATTCTATGTGATTCTGAAGCCTGGGTATGAATGCAGGTCTGTTCGCAGGGATAGCTGTGCCACTACTCTGCAGTAGTTAGTTCTTGTGATACAACTAGCAGAGCTTGCTTCTGGCCCAGCATGGACCATGAATTGCTGTTTATTTTAAACTTTTGGTTGAATGGTATTAAAAAAAAAAGTGCAGCTCTGCAAATAGAGAAGGGAATGTCACTGTAATAACACTTCAGGGGCTCTGTTGCCTTCTGTCTCTGAAATTTGCCTGTTGAAAGTTGCATACAGTGTGCTGAATGGCAGATGATGTATTGATATTGGCCCCTTGATATAAGGCCCTTAAAGCTTGAGTTGCTGAAATGTCTGTATTTCCTGGACAGTAGGACAACCATGTGCTAAACAATCAGTAACTTGAGGAAAATAAGGGGAATGCAAGTCTCTCTGCCAGCACAGCATGTCTCTGACAAGCTGAATTTAGTGCCTGTGTTTTTTGTTTCCAATGTACAAGCTGTAATGTACACCTAAGTGCATTATGGAGAAGAAGGAGCTATTACAATTTGATTGAGCATCTATCAGAGGCTTGGTTTTATGTATTAAGTTGTCTGTAAAAGCTTGACCCTGAACCAAATTTTTCCCAATATCCTGTAAATTTTCTGAATGCAAAGTATGCAGTTGAAGCAGCAATGTTACAGTGAAAATAACCCTTTTGACACAGGCTTGTAAGATCAAAGAATGGCTTGTCTGTACAGTTATTTTAATTGTCTTGAGAAGGGGTTCATATGTGCTTTATAAGCACATTATCAGATCTGCAGAGTTAAGTTACAAGTTAGCCTGGAAAATTGAAGTTAAAAACAAGTTATTTTGAGCTTCTTAAACCTGAATTCTGGTTCTGAACTAGGGCACTCCCAAGTTACTTTAAAAACTAGACAATGCCTCTCACTCCTTCACCTAAGCCACATACAGGAGATTTAGAATCATCTTTTTATCTAAACTGCTTCTTAACAGTGCAAGTAAAGAAATCAGTATCTAAAAATCTGCTCTTATGCTGAGACCAGTCTTGTAAGACCTTGCTTGTGTATAGGAATCACTGTATTTTGTTGTGTATGTCACTGAGCTCTCAACTTTTTTTAACTAGCCCTTTCTTTACCTCGAAACATGTATCTGCCTGTATTTTAGTCTATTTTCTGTCTTACTTTTCTCCTAAACAGATAATTTATGTGGGAACAAGGGCAGTGATGACAGTGCTTTGCAGTGTAGAGAGTACTGATGAGAAGTGCTGTGACTGGGGTTTGGAGGTGGAGGTCTCATCCCCTCCCAGCAGCTGTTCCAGTGTGACAGGCTTCACTGGGCCAAGGCCAGCACTGCTCAGCAAGGACTGTAGAAGTCCTATGGAAGAGATTTCTGTCTGAGAAAAACTGAAGTGAGGGAAACAAATGAACAAAATCTCCAGACCTACTGCATGCTGATAGACCTCCTGTTGTTCTTAATTCGTATCTGTAAATGGCACTGGTTTCCGCTGTTGTGCACCAAGACAATAATAAATAACAATCCTTAGTATTTATATACCACTTCACAATTTTCAGAGTGTTTGGCACACATTAATTCAGCTGAGATGTACATGTTCTATGAGCAAAGCTACTCTTCTTGCTGCCCAGGGGAACCTTTCATTACAGCTGGGACAAGGATTTTCTTTTTCCCCATAACAGGAGCTGTTGGCAGGACTGTCCTATATAGGGACTGAGTCTTCCTGAAGGTTTCAAGCCTTTGCATGTACCCCTGTTTTCACAGGAACTGGGCTACTCCCAAGTCGTATCTGGTACTATTAACAAAACTATGCAGGAGACTTGCCTGTGTGTTCTGTGCTGCAAATATGCAGAGCCACAGTTAGCAGACTGTGTTTTCAGAAGCCATTGAATTAGCAAAGTTGTGGCTACAATAAGTGCAGCTTTCTGTGCTTGCAAAAGACCATCAGGGAACACCATTTCCAGTGGACCTCAAGGCTTGGGAGGAAAGTAAGCATCCCTCAGGTTTGACCATGTTGGATCATCACACCATGTGCTGAAGAGAACTGAGGATGCTTGGTGTCTTTGATCCACTAGATCCAGCACCTGCCAGGCCACCAATCTGTCTTTTGGGGCAGGAAAAAGCTCAACAGAGGCCTACTGCCAGGTAAGAGGTGTTTTGAGGGCGATTAAAGACATCGTGCTCTATAATTCGTAATCCTGAACCCCGGACATGTTTGGGATTCCAAACATGCATTGACATGAAACTAATCTGCCTGGCATTTGACTCACTTTCTGCCTTGCCATTTTGTGTATGTGTATGAACCTGGTGAGAGGGAGTTTGAGGCATCTCTGTCTGTATATTTAATCTGGGCAGCATTGGTTCTTCATTTTGTCTGCTAGAGTAGCACCTTTTTAGTGACCTAATTATGCAGGGAGGTAGCAGAACATTTTGCGAGCAAAACTCTCATCTTGCTACAGCTCTCCTTTCAGCTAACAGTGCATGGGAGAAAAACAGCATGTTTCTTGCAGGTGATGATTTCTCTTTCAGTGGCTTTGATATCCTCATTTTGTGTTTGAAGGTAATGTGCAGATTGCTGGGTGGCGTCACTCAAAGTGACTGACTGAGCTGCTGTAGTATGTGAAGATGTCTCCAAGACAACTAATTTCCTGGTCAAACAGCACATTGGCTTCTGCCACAAGACATTTTAAGGGAGCTGGAGAGCTGAAGGAGCAAGATATTTTAACAGTTTATTATTAGCACTGTAGCTGCCAAATGCAGTTGAGAGTCTAAGGTTGAGAATGTTCCTATTAAACATTGCAAATGAATAACTTAAAAAAAGGATTGTGTTATTTAACTAGCAAACTGATTCATCAGAGAGCTTCTACCAAATAATAGAAATTAAATCTCCCCTTTCACATTTTTTTTCTCCGGTTTTCATATGTGAAATTTAGGGCCATTCTTTGACTCTCATATTTTGTTGTTCTATGTCCAGATGTCCCTGCTACCTTTCAACTCTGCTTTTTTACTGTTAGGGGTCAATTTTTTTTCTAAAACATACCCCAAAATCAAATGTTTGTTTCCATTTCTCTTCTGCTGTAAAACTCAGAGAGGTTTAGTGACTTCATTCTTTTCTAAAGTTAGGATAATAAAAGCTTGAAGCATTAGATTTCCCCCGCTATTTTATCCCCTCCTCCCAGTCCCCTTTGTCTCCAGAGGAGCAGTGTTACTGAACAGGTGGAGAGCACTTAGAAATATTTTTGTTCTGCATTTCAAATTTTGAACTTTTCTTCATGAAATAATTCTGTGTCCATCCTGTTTCAAGGTACTCAGTCCAAACCAAAATCAAAAATACCCACATTTTTTCCTGCCTTCCTTGCAAGCCTTGGCTGTTCTGCCTAGCTGAACAAACCCCACCTTTGTCTTCGCTTTGGAATAAGAAACAAGCAGGCTTGTTGATTCCTGCTGCATTAATGCTCTCCTCCTCCCTCTCGCTGATGTAGTGTGGTTATCAGGGGGGTAGGGTGGAAGCTCCTGCTGCTGTTTTCATGAGACCTCCCAGGAGGCTGTTGCAGTGTGGATCTCTGGCCCCAGAGACTTAAAACATATACTCAGGCTGTAAGGAGTGGAGGAACACAGACAAAAACTGCTTTGTGCAGTAGTGGTTAGCGAGAGGATACTGAGAGGGATACGCTGAGAATGCTTGAATATTTTCAGATGAAAGTCCAGAAGAGACAAGGGGCTGTATTAATCCCTTGACCTCTGTCCCATGGCACATCTGAACCTGATCATGACTAGGTTTCAGGAACGAAGATTTTTTGTGAAGGGTGTGTCCTTTGAGCCTGCACAGTGAATTTTTTAGGTGAGGCGTAGCATGTGCAAAACTGGCCCCTCCCTTTAGTTCTTAAGGTTCATCTGCAACAGCTGAGGGAGCTTGGAACGGTGACAGTGAAGTCCTCAGGACTAGAACCTACAGCCCCCAGTGTTGCCAGAAGGTCTCCCATCCAAGTACTAACCAGGCCCAACCCTGCTTAGCTTCAAGATCTGACGGGTTAGGAGTCAGGGTGGCATTTAACTGCCTTACTTGAACTTTCAGCTAGTAACCCCTAAGCTGCCTTCTCTTAGCATGCCTGAATGCACGGGGGAATTTTAGGAATGTGGACTTCAGCACGGTGTTGCTGCTGCTCACCCTCTGTTCAACTAAGAGCTTTAGAAGCTGACTTGGGGTTGGTATTATGACGATGAAGACCCATTGTGGTTGTTTGCAGCATTCCTTAACTAAAGATTTATTTTCCTGGGTAAGGTTCTGTTTAGAACAGCAGGAGTCAACATCAGAGGACTGGAGAGAGGCCTTTTCCCTTCCCCTGCTACAGCACAGCTTCACCCCTCTCCCTTCACCATCCTCTCTCCCAATCCCTTTGTTTTTAAGGCATTACAACTTTAGTGACTGGAATAGTGAAGTGACTGTAAGTATTGTTGTACTGCTCAAAATTACAGGGGCAATTGATCTAAGGAGGTAAGAGGAGAAAGCCTGTGGGAGGATGGAGCTCATATCACTGATGCAAACCTCTCTCTTTTGATGTCCCCTCCATGCTAAAGCAACACCATCTTTAACCTCCAGCTACTTAAATTGTTCCTCCTGGAGAATGTGTGAGGTCTGCTGTTAACCCATGTGGGAGGAAGATAGGAAGCTGGTCGTACAGGCTTTGGCTGCAGCTCTGTGGACTGCGTGTCTTTGCTTGTGTGTATCTCACTCAACAAGGCAGCGTGAGTTTGTGGATTTGTTTTGTAGCAGATATGGTAACAAAGGATGAAGGAACATACTCCTTAGTCAATCCCTGTCTCTGATTCTGGTCTAGAGTTGAAGGTCCTCCTGTTTGCTTTGAAAAGCAGCTGACAAAGGAAGGCAAAGCAGTTTGTGTCTTCAGCATGGCAGAACAACCATGTGACCAGCATCTCTGAAAGATCCCAACAGTGCATATTGGAGTTCTTACACATGCAGGCGTTCAGTACCACACTTGAAAACTAGGCAGTAATTTAAGTCATTTGAGATGCTAAGTGCAGTATAAGGAACAACCTGGACCCAAATGAGAGCCCAGTGTGATTCTCGAGGAAGATGTAAGGTTGTTTTTGGGTTGTTGCTGTTCTGTTGTGAACTAAGGAAAATAATATTTCAGTTTTGTACTATGGTTCAGCATTGTTCTGCCTCATTTCTTGGTCCCATCTATTTTAACCAGCAAATATTGGCTGCTTGAGCACCTCCTTTCCTGACCCTAGGTGCTGAACAAAGCTGTGGTTTGAGGCAATCCAGGGCTTGTGTTCTCTATAAAATACATTTAAAATTGTTCCTGGTCATCTTGCAGCAAACCTATTTCTGCCCTGCTTATGGCCTGGCTTGCAAGCTGCAAATGTCTGGATAGGATTTATTATGCTCTGACCATAAAATTTTAAACTGCTTTTAATGGTAGATGTTAAATCACTGCTGCCCCAATTCCAAGCTCTGTGCAGAATTTCTGAGTTCCTAGGAAGGCATTTTCCCTGCCAGCAACCTTTAGTTTTTGACAAGGACAGCAGGAAGTTACAGGGCTGTTCATAAGATGATGAAGCACTAGTTTGATGAGGGACCTGTGTGCTGGCCGACATCCAGGTATCTGGCTCCAGAGAGCAGAGCCAGGCAGACCTGGTATGGCTATGATGTGACCAAGAGATGTTTGTGTTGGTGTCTGGGTGCTGGGACACAGTGACTGAATATCTCTGTGCTTGGCTTTGTTCCTTCCTAATTGAAGTATCTTTGACACAGCAAGAAAACTGGAATTCAGTATTTCAGCACAGAGCTGCTTACAACAAACTATTTTATTTTTTTTGTACACGTCTAATAAATACTGAACTGTTCAGTGTTGTTATTCAATGTGGCTTTGTCCCTTGCTGCTGGGAGCCTCTGTACAGATTCCTCTTGAGACTGGCAAAACATAGCCATGAAGTCCTGTGACTGTGCAATGCTGACTGCTTCCTCCAGTGTGGCATGAGAGGTACGCTCTTCTGGCTAAGGCTGCTGTCTGTCACCTTTGCCTGGAGAGCACTCAAAGCCCTAAAGCAGAATTTAATGTTTCTCAAATCATTTAATAGTCTTGAAGCCCTTTTCATTAACATGGAAAGACAGCTGTGGCAGGTGGGCAGGAGATGACTTCCTTGCCAGGGAGAGGGTGATGCCACCTTCTGTGCTGCATGTGTTTGCTGAGGAGGCAGAGAGCCACCCAGGGCTTCCCACTCTTAGGCCTATGCATTTTACGCAGCTCCAATCTTCCTCACGGTAACCTAGCATGGGGCTTTTCCATTTCATCAACGTGAATCTTATTTAGTGTGTTTTGCTTTAATCAAAGGCTGGACATCATAAAAAATAGTAATCCAAGACTAGGCTGGGGGGATTTGTTTGACATCAACATATCAAAAAAGGCTGTAAAAAATTATGGTATGCTGTGGCATAGTTTTCCAGAGCTTGTGCTTTACTGAAGCAGGATAAGTGCAGTCCTTAATATGGTGTTTAAAACCACTGTTCATAACAGTGACTGCAGTGATGACAACTAGAAGCAATCTTCTGCACCAGAGTAGCCAGAAGCTTAAAACTATCTTATATTTGTTAATTTCCATCTTCAGGAAGATCTGTGCTCTCCAACTCTGGAGTTATTTAAATTCCCTAGTGGTTGGGAGAGGCAGGCTATCATCAGTAGAGACTGGTGATCCTGGACCAGGGATTTAAGCAAAGCTACCTTCAGCAAGAATGCTTTCCACAAGTGGTTCTCCCTCTCTTAAGTTAAAAGGAGACTGACTTTTTCTCTGCTTATTCTCACACCTGTAAAGGTTGAGCAGAGCATTTTAACGGCGCTGCCGTATGGCTTCTTCCCATATTAGAAAGGAAGGTGCTGAATATGGACATCCCAGTGTGCATGCGTCTGTTTGTCTGGACCTGTCCCATCAATTAAACAGAAGCTGACGTCATGTTTGAAGGTCAGCTGTTTTATAACCTAATATTACCATTTTTTTTTCCTCTGGGTTTATTATCTCTCTCCAACCTGCAGCTCGGCACCATCTGGTGCAGGCACACAAGGGAGAAAGATTAGAGAAAGTAAAGCAGCTTTGTTCGCTTCCCCCATTGCTTCCGATGTACAGAGGAGCTGGCAGTCTCTTGCAATATTGAATTTTAAGTGGTGGGAAGGGCTGGATCATGTTAGCTGTCTAAGAGAGCAAGAAATAGTCTGTGCTTACCAGTGATCTGTTGGGAAGTGTCTCAGGATTCCTGAGGGACTTACTGTGGCTACAAAGTGCACTTTGCTGCATATTATTTTATATTTTAATAGTCTTGGTTTTTTATGACCTGCTTTTATCAGCACTCATATTTTCCTTACCTGCAAATTGCCAGAAGCACTCCTAAATGAGGTACATGTGCAGTATTAATCCAGACTACAGTCTGCTTTGGAGGTGAAATTCTGTGAACACCTGAAATGTATTTACAGCTGACAAAGCCACCAGGCTGTCACACCACAAGCATGTTGTGCTACACAGAGATAGCTTCATCTTCCCTGGTGGCATCTGTCTGCACAGACCAAGGAGGTGCATATTTACTTGTCCAGTCACAGTGAAAATGCACCAGTTGTTTCCATTTTGTAGCCAAGGTCGAGTTTGCTCTTAAGCGTCACCCTCTCTCCCATCTTCCCTCCTTTTTCTCCATCCATCTGGAGATGTGATGGATTTCTGTCCAAACTGCATGATGATTATTTTCTGTAAAAGCAAAGCTCTTTCTAATAATATAATGAAAATAACTCAGGAATGCTGATCTCCTAGGCCGGTGGATTGCTTGCAAACTAGTATCTTACTGCTTTGCTTCAATGTTGTTAATTTTGCATTCAGCTATTTTGAAACAAAATTTCTTTAGCCACAAAAAACTATTGTATTTGGCTACTGGAAAAGGGTGGCTAATTGGTGTGCAGTAGTTGAACACGATTATAGAAGTTTAGCTATGAAAACATTTGGCTGACTGTGATTCATGGTGTGTACGTAGCACTGTATCATGGGCATACAACATGCATAGAGACTTATTTGTCCACCTTTCCTTTGCTGCTTTGTACCTTCTTCTAAACTGTGATTTTGTCAGGTCAAGGACGCTTTGTACAAATTCCTAATTCCTGAAGAGAGGATAAGATTAGGTCTTAGTTATGTTTACTTTTAGTTTTACTCTTTTAATAAAAATAAAATTACTTTCTAGCCTCTCCTGTTAAATGAAGAATCTTGAACTAACAACAGTAGGCATTCAAAAGAGGAAGATTTTTTTGGAAACAAGGAAGGAGTTTCCAGTGTTTTAGTTTTAGCTCCAATTTATAACAGAAAGATGTTTGTCTTCTTTTGCACATGTTCTGATGCAATTCTTTCCACTGTAGTCTTTGAGGTTGGGATTGGACTTTTTCCTCTCCTAAATCATTGTAATGTACGGTGTTTCTTCAATATTTGATTCAGCTTTTCCTGTCCCCAGCATTTTGATTTATACAAGATTCTTCATGGGGAAGATCATAGTAAATGGAGCAATGGTTCCTGCATTTCTTGACAGGTTTTAGGTTTGTGTACTCTTCCAAGTAGTGAAACAAACTGAAGTGTCTGCACAGTGAAGAATTGAGATGACAAATACACACAACAGGGGGCTTGACCAAGTCACCACAGTCTTCTTAATGTGGACCTTTGTCACCTTGAACTGAGCTTAAAAATGGTACTATGTATTCTTATTTGCAGAGTAACTGTGAAACTATGTTATGTCCTGGTAATTCCTAGAAAGGTGTTTGTTCTTTTTTCCACCACCATTTTATTTTTAAGACCATTTTTGAAGTAATTTTAATCACTCACTGCGGTTTATAGCACAGTTTGTTTCCAGTCCAGACTGGCTCAGTTTTTTCTATACTTAAGTACTATCTAAGTGAAAAAAAAACCCCAAAACATACCTTCTTTGTGCTAACCTGCCAAAAGGGAAAACTACGTCTAGGAGATACTGAAATGGTATTTGAGGAGAGAGAAGGAAAGCACATGGAAGGTTTGACTCTTTGGATAGCACTCTGGACTCTGAATCCCAAGGACTTGAGTTCGAGTCTCAGTGGGACCGTCCCGGGCAGTTCAATGCCTCCCTGCCATCCCATCCCGTCAGATCTCGGATGCTGAGCAGGGTCAGCCCCGGTTAGTAGCGGGTGCTGTGACAGTCCCGAGGACTTCACTGTCACTGTCCAAACTTGCTCGACCATGGCAAAGGGACCCTTAGGACTTAAACGGTGGGGCCAGTTCTGTGCACACTGTGCCTCATCTAAAAAAATCCACTGCACAGGCTGGAAGGGCACACCCACATGGGGGGAGCCCTTCCCAGATCTTCATTCGCAAAGTCTGGCCATACAGGCTTGGTTGATTCGAGTGCCCAAGAAAAAAGGAAGGATGAATTTTTTTATTATTCAGATCATAATGTGGCCTTTGCAACCTAAAATGCTCCTAAATGTACCACTTTTGTAATTCTAATGTCTCCAAAAAGATCTCTTGCTTTCCTTTTCAAGGACAGTATAAGAGAGCAATGCTCTTGGCTTGAGTCTTTGTGAAATCCTCTTATCTGCCTGTTTTCGCTTCATTTTTCTTCCTACTCTTGTCTTCATTGGCATTGAAAATATGCAGCCGAAGCTGAGGAGGGCAAAACTTAAGCTTTGGTCAGTCTTGCCTTAACTCTTTGCAACTTTCCGTGAAGGAGGACTGTGTGATAGCAAACCTATTAAATCTTTCTCTTTTGTTTATTCTTTCTGTCCCAATGCAGCAAGGAGGTTTAATCTGCCTTTACAAGAGCTGAGAGCTCGGTCACTGCTCTGAAATGGTGTGCTGTGCCTGGTAGTGCTGAGCACTCTGCAAGGAGCTCGGGTTCCGCCATCTCAGTCTTTTCTTCTGGACACAGAAGATGCATCCATGTTATGATTACTGCAGGCAAGGTTGTACATGCCAGATTGGTCAATGTCAGGCTTCAGAAAAGAGGCAACATGATAGCTGGCTTTGCTACTACCCAAGACTTCTGTCCTGGAAGAACATCTTGCTGGCAGACATCTTCATGTAGTCCCTGGTGCTGGGGCCAGTGAGGCACCCACACTGTCTGGTGATGTCTTGATAGGGAATGAACCAGCAGTACTGATTCGTTGGATATGCATCCAGCAAAACCAT
>JAOXXN010000137.1:14127129-14139330 GCA_026770055.1 Myrmophylax atrothorax
TCATCTCTTGCACTTTATGGCAATGCAGGCAGAAGAGGTTGCAGTAGAGGCTGGGTTAATAGCTCTTTTGTGTTGCTACCAAGTTCTTTTTAATGACAGAGTACTTTGTTGTCCCTGAAATTTCACTCTGAACTGTGTGCATGCTTTGCTGCTAAGCAGTAAAATGCTGCATGTTGCAGACTGAGATGTGCCTTGGTAGGTGAAAAACCACCCAAGAACCATAACCCCAAGCCCAGGTGGGTGCAAAGATGAAGCAACATGTATTTACCAAGTTTTTATTTACTTTTACCACAAAGATTTTGAATGGAAGTGTGGGTGCCATTTGGATAGAGAGGATGTTTTGTGTATTCAAAGTGTAAAAGTTTTTAGTCACACTCTGATTAAGTTGCTTCAATATCAGAAGTTTGCAGTTTCTCCCCTAGCTCGGTCACTATTGAATAGTGGGGAGGATACAGTAGGTAAAAATTATTATTTGGAGGAAATTAATTTCTCTCTGCTCCACCTCTTCCTGTGATCGAAAGGAGGGAAAAGGCACAATGAAGACATCTGTTCCTTTGAACCCACTCACAGACTTCCTTAGTAATAAAATCAGGGGAGAGGGGAAGCTATTGGTGCTGTTCAAGTGGTTGCTAATCGCTTTGAGTACTGAGGGGGTGAGCTTTTATCATGTTGACCTTCTTAGGGGATATTGAAAAGAAGCTGGCACTGACCTCTGCCAGGATTTAAATCCAGAAGACTCAGAATCCCTTTGTGCCCCTTTGAAAGAAGACTCAAATCTCTGTGGTAGCCACACTCTCCCCTCTGCCTCAGGGTGGGTGCCTCAGCTGTGTTGACCCAGATGCTGCACTCTCCTCTCTTGGATGAGCCCTCCACTGCCAGTGTACCACCATGATCAGGGCTGCAGCAAACTAAACAGGAGTCCCACAGAAAAAAAATCAAAATTAACCTATCCCCTGGACTCAAAGCATGCCCTATCTCCCATCCACACTTTGCTTCTGTTATGTATAGTGCTTAAAATCTTGTGGCTGTAAGCACAGGGCTGCGGGCCCTCCCCATCCCCCGCTCCTCCTGACTAATCTCATTGTGCTGCTTAGTCACAGCAAAGACCCTTCTAATGGGTTTAAGTGGTCCTGCTCCTGGCTGGGTGTGCTATGCTTTATGTCCAGTCTGGGATGGTTGGTGTAACTGAGAGGGCAGGTTGCACACATCTGCTGCCTCGGAGTCCTCCTGGTGTGACAGCAGGTGCCTGCATGAAGATTAGGTTTCCCTCCAAGTATCATAGCTGGAAACAAAAGCAGTGCAGTAACCAGCATGTTAAATACCAAGGGGGTGATACATTGTTCACAAACTAATAAAATGTGGCCAACAGCTCTTCTACGAGCTCAGCCACAGAAGGCAGGGGCAGATGGTCTCTTAAGAGCTTTCCTAGGCCCTTAAAAGTGTCTGAAGTCATAAACCAGTGCTTGTGGGGCACACCGGCACCAGTAAAGTTGATGGGGGACATTCTTCAGTCGTGGATTTTGAGTCTCCTGGGTACTATTCTTCCATGACATTCTCCCTTAGCTAGTGAGGAGCTGTCAGAGAAATGAACATTGGGAGCTGATATGAAGTCTGTAAACCTGGAATTTTGTTCAGAGTGGGAATGGTTCTGCCTTAACCAAAGGTAAAAAGAAGGTGGCTGCTAGAAAGACAAAAGATGGCTTTGTGTAGTGATGCAAGGTGCGAGTTTGCCAAACACACACAGTGGAGGAGAAATAGGGACTTTGTTATTGTAGGTGGCACTTGAAGCATGATGATGTGATTTAACATTATGGGGTTCTCTAATTTGTGGCTATAAACCATAGGAACATATG
The DNA here is from genome assembly GCA_026770055.1 of Myrmophylax atrothorax. Lineage (NCBI taxonomy): Eukaryota > Metazoa > Chordata > Aves > Passeriformes > Thamnophilidae > Myrmophylax > Myrmophylax atrothorax. Next base: position 14,128,983 of record JAOXXN010000137.1, read on the forward strand.
TAATAGAGGTGAGAAAGGGTTACAGGAGCCCCCCAAATACCTCCCTAAACTGTAAGGGATGACGTAACGTGAAAGCAAGAGACAGCACCACAATATAACAATGCATTTATTGTGGTCTGTGAAGTTGAGCAAGGTAGCAGGACTATGCTGCTGCAGGGGTCTGGAAAAAGAATTAGCCAAACATTGACAGAAGAGGGGCAAATGAGGCTGGTAAAGCGATAGGCAAGAGCAGAGGCTGATACTGAATTAATCTTGTGAGCTAAGTTGGAGTTTATTCTAGAATTAACCACTTGAAATATTAAGCAATAGAGACTGGTAAGGTGTTAAACGCAGTGTCCATAATAGGCACAATTGTCCTACACCTCAGGGACCCTCTGATTGCAGGGTTGAAAAAAAAATAATCACTGGAAAGGATCCTGTTTTTCTTCAACCAACGTTTTGATCCACCTTCTCTCATTATGGCTTGGAGCTCCTTGAGGTGATGCAAAGAGCCTTTGGCTACAAACTCACCCTTAGCAGCAGTAATAGGTGGGAAAACCCATGACTCCCATCACTAATCCCTAGAGGAGGCAACACATGCCTCTAAAGAAAAGAAGACTGCTTGAGAGAGGTTTAGTTTGGATATTAGGGAAAATGTCTTCACAGCAGGGTTCATCAAGCACTGGAATCAGCTGGCCAGAGAAGTGATTGAGTCACCGGCCCTAGAAGTAATTAAAAGATATGCATATGGGATATTTAGGGACATGGGTTAGTGATGGACTTGGCAGTGACAAGTTAATGGTTGTACTTGATAATCTTAAAGGGCTTTTTCAATTTGAATGATTCAGTGAGTCTATGAACACCAGGAATGCAACCTGTACTGAGAGTTTGTCTTGGAATGAGGCTTGTTCTTTCTTTTTTCTATCAGTCTCTAGGCAGTACTGAGTTGGTAGTTAAGATTTGTATGCACCACTAGTAAGCATGGACTCTACTGTGTGCTGGGACTTAGGAGACACTTGAAAGAAATGACTGGAAAGCAGAACCTGTGAAGTATTGTTCTCCTTTGTCTTTTTGTGAAGTGCTAGCCTTGGGCCTGAAATGTCCTGGGTGGAAAAATTTCTTCCAATAACCCATGATGCTGTTGGCTTCATGGAAATAAAATCTCTGTGCAAAACTGCTCTTTCTTCACCCTGCCTTTAAAGATAGAGCTTGGTGCAGATCCATGTGGTGCTTTTAGGAAGTGCAAACAAAGAGTTGCAGTAGTGTCCTGGAAGCCGCTGCTTGGCCCACAGATTTCTATCTATTTAGGAGCAGAGTCTACCTTTAGGAGCTTGCACACAGATTTCCAGTGAGACTGGTGTCATGGTTCCTCAGGAATGTGAGTAGCTGCTGTCCTCCACAAAGCATAAGGTCTCAGCCACTCTGTAGGGAAGCAGAGAGCTGTCAGGCTCTGCTTTGGGGGATGTTGATACTTAGTGCTGCCGTCAGGCTGCCTGGGATCCAGGACAGAAGCAGGCTTTGGGGAGTGCCACCCCACAGGCTGCAAGGAATAATCCTTTTCTGGTGCCTTGAGATAGTACAGTTAGAAGAAACCTTGGGGTCTTTCATCCTCTCCTGAAACAACCAGGCTGCTGGCTTTACAGGCAGAGTGATGGACTCAATAGGCAGTTGATTCTCCTCCGAGGTGGTTGTAGCTCTAGTCTGACTGATACATGTCAGCAGAGTGAGATGGACAGAGAAAGTGGTTTTTGCTAGCAAATCCCCATATCTTCCCTTTCATCCTGACAGCATTCTTCTGTTATAGCTTTCTTACTAATCTCTCATATATCAGCTTTAATTTAGCAATGCACAAGCCAGACAAAGTTTGTCAGTTCATTCCCCTGGAGCAGGGTTTGTTAGCCAGCAGTGCCAGAAGGGATGTGTGTGCCCTGGCGCCCTCTTCTCTTTGCCCCAGTCTCTGTTATGCAGTGATTTGTCTGGACTGATAATACTCATACCACTTACAGAAGCAGTCTGCCGAGACCTGTCATTGCCTGCTAGAGAAGGTTTGTTCCTGATCATCAGGCCTGGGCTGGAATATAATCTTTCTCATCCTTCTAAAGCAGCCGTAGAGCAGTCAAAAATGTTAAGATACTGCTTTAGGAAAGAAACAGCTTAAAATAATGAACTGAGCCATGGTATTTGCTGCTGCAATCTAGGAGGAGTCTCCTCTATGTAGTAAACAACTTTTTCCCCTAATGGGAATGACAGTGAGTGGGGTGAAAAGGGTGATATGGTATGAATGTTTCCTGTCTTCCATGCTGCAGAAGAATTACAGGCACCAATAAATGTAGCAGGTGGCCATTGTAATGCAAGCATTTCCCATGACCCATAGTTGCAGCACAGAGCTTATTGCCCCATGACACATGAAGGCCAAAATACAAATAGATTTAAAAGAAGTTGTGCAAATTTGTAGACAATTGGTCTGTCAGTGACTGTTTAACATTTACAAGTCGGCATGCAGAAAACTCTACACCACACACTGCTGAAAGCCAGGAAGGTGTGTCAGAGGAGGTATTGCTGTAGGCTACTCTGCCTTTTCACACTTTCCCCTGAAGTTTCTACTGGTCATTGTCAGACAGTCTGTGGTTGATGTATTGACCCAGGATTGTTTTTCTAGTGTTGTTGAACACTGAGTGTTACTTTGCCAGGGTCTCTCTACCACCCTGTCATTTGCACAGACTTGTCACACAGGCATCCTAGTCCAAGCCTGCTTGTGTGAAACATCACCTTAATGGGCACTGGAGCTCACAAGTTCCCTTTTCACACAAGTAGGGCTGCTGCTCCAGAGTGGGTGAGAGAGGAAAAGCAGACACAAATATCATGAGCAATAAAGGTGCTTAAAAATAAATGGCACATCAATTCAGTTGTGCAGATAGATGAACTGTTTGGCTTTTTGCACCTGTGTGAGCTTCTTTGATGTGCCCGCCATTTTACTGTGCAGTTTGATACCTTATTCCTTCTTCATTTACTGAGCCCTTGCCTCTGACACTTTGACTGCAAGGGTCTCCAAATATGTTAAAGAGATAAATGTTAGAGATAAACACATGTTTTCTGACATCTTAAACTATCACTCATAGCAGGGGAATTTAAAGTATATTATCCAACCCGCTTATCAGACCCTCTTTTTCAAGGGGTTTGAATATGAAACTCAAGAGTTCTGCCAGTGGGAAGGTGATGCTGCTGTGTGTTTGACTACTGGCTGGATGAGTGATTTGTACACCACAGATCCTTCTCTCTGGGCCCAGCCAGGGACATGCTCTGCAGCAGACTGTGTGTCACAGGTTTTCTTAAGGATTTTTATCCAAACCAGGTAATTCACAAGGTTTGTTTTGCTGGAACAAATGTTATGACCAAACATGAACAGCTCTTAGTTTATGGGCCAGACTGGTTGTGTGCTTCTCCGCCTTCCACTCTTTTACCCACTATCCCTGCTGCTAATTGGTTTTCATCAAGTTTATCTGATATTTCTTAGTAGACAGGAATATCATCAGCCATTCATTAGATCGCTGTTGAAATGGCTTTTTCCTAGTTGGGGGTTCAGGCTCTGGTGTCCATTCTGCAAAACTTCAGAGTGGAAAGAGAGTTACAATGTTGGAAATCGTGGTCTGTGACCTGTTATCTTCTGCAATTGGATACCTTTTGGCCAGGATTGTTAGGAAAAGGTCTCCTGACAATGTTCAGTGTTGACTTTTTACTTCATACCAGACTTTTTACACATGCGCGTGCACACACACACACACACGTGCACACAAACACACATTGCTGGGTTTCTGTTCCAGTTTTATTTTTGATGCATGCACCTCTTTTCCCCAGCCCTCACTCTGCCTCTTTCACCTTAGCACCCAGCATGGGGCTTTGAGTGAGACTTTCAAACCCACACTGGGTCAACTTCTTCACCTCCAACAGCAGGTGAGACAGATGGCTGGGTTGATTTTTAAGGCCATAATAGGTGTTAGGTTGCCTTACTGTGTTTCTGTGACTTTAGAAGCCTGTGTGCACAGAGATCATACAACACCAGTTTATGTGCTACAAAAATTTGCAACTTAAAGCTCTAAGAAGAGCTGTTGTATTCCTTTAGGATTACTTGTGTATTTCATCTAAACTCTTTTCTCAAAACATCACATTAAAAGCTGCATGCATAGCCTTTATGACATATGCAAAAAAGTTGCTATTGGTTTTACCTTAGCTTTATTCCCTAACTGGTCACAAGTTCATTTCTTTCTTCCTGTTTATTTATTATTTGCAATGCCCAACTATGTAACCTCATTGCTTAGCCTATTCTGTAATCAGTTCTTCACATCTAGGAAAGAAAATAAGCCCATGCAGTTTGCATTACAAATCACTGCATGCTGGTGTATCTCAGTGTAGCTCTTCTGCACTTTCGTGTCTCGTGAAAGCTCACTGAGTAAATGTTTTATGGGATCCAACCCAGTTCCCACTTCATGGAAAAAAATTGTATTGGTTTCAGTGGTATATGGATCACTCTTCTAATCCTATGAAGGAATGTAGCTATATTCTTCTGTGGATTTTAGTGTGACTGCATGCTGAATGGCATAATGACTGCTGAAATATTAGCCTGCATATTTTCTGTTGGGGTGTGAAATCATCTGGATGTTTGGAACAGCTCAGATATTTTTCTAAACCATTGCTTATCTCTGCATGGGAGCAGCATGCTGTAATAGCCTTAGGACTGACTGAATATTGTATGCTACTGGACTGTGAGTTCTCCCTTAATCCACAGGATTCCTATAGTCTTTTTGAAAACAAGGATAGGGAAAGGGGAGGAGGATGTGAGAAAGATTTTAAAAGGAATTTGTAATGAACCTTTGCAGACTAGCTGCTAGCTATTACAGGTCTGTTACTGTGATTTTCTGTATAAACTGACTGATGTCTTACTTTGAAGCCATGCTGTAGATTTCTATCGTGTTTTTAATCTTTGTAGCATTATTGGAGCATATCTAAATGCTACCAAGAAATTTTCACTAACTTTTAATCGGTGCAGTTCCTGATCATGTTTCAATATAATAGTAAAATACTTTTGGCAGATGTGCTGTGTATACACAGTGATTTAGAAAAGCATTTAAAAATAATTTTTGTGTGTTACTAACACCTCCTGTATCAACACTCCAAGTAGAATTCTGTATGGTGGGTTTTCTTTCTTTATGCTGCCAGGTTTAACTTTCTGTAGTGGAGTCATCCTGAGGAGTTCCTCAGAAACAGACTACTTTCTCTGCTTCTGCATTTAGCCTTCTGCTTTCATGCAGTGCCAAAATAGTGATTCCAGATACTAACGTCACATTTTCTGTAAAGATTAATCCGTATAAAACCAAGACCGTACAACTTCCTCTTCCCTTTCCTCTGGATATGGCTTTGGTTTTTCAATCTGGTTAATTTTTAACCTTGTTTAGTTTTCCTTAGAACTAACAGCTCTCAGTACTGACATACCATTTCTCTGAAACAACTTTGCAAATCATTTTCTTTACATGTCAGAGTGGATGCGTGTCCCTTCAGGGTGGTGAAGGGCACTAGCTGCAGTATGCTGACTGCCTTGTTTCAGTTCCTATTTCAGAGAGGTTTTTTGCTCTAGTGTTGCACTTCTGCAGACTTGTCAATCTTCTGGTATCCTTTTGCATAGCAGTGGGAGAGCTAAATGCCTCTGAGTCAGTGGGTTAAACAGATTGTGAGGATCAGCTGCAATGGCTGAACAGGGCAGCTGAAGCCCTTGACTGAAAATTTGGTATTCTGAAGTTTTCGTGACCTTGTGCAGCACTTCAGTTGCTTTTCAGAAGGGGACATCCTTGGGCTTTTTCCTATGGTGATAAAGAGGTCCTTTCATGAGCTCATCCCATAACACTGATAACATCAGGACAACAATAATATCAGCAGCCCTGGCTGGCAGGTGAGAGCAGACCTTCCTTAAGCAATTCCTGCTTTTTCTGTTTTTTGTGGCTCTGAGTAACCCATCTATGCAGCAATGGCAATGAGCTGTAGAGCCCTGCCATCCATCCTCTGGGAGGATGTGGAAATAGCAGCTTCCAGGCCACCGATGGTGACAGCCTGGGGAGAATTGTCTTGGCACAAAGAGTACAGAAGTGCTTCACTCGCTTTTGGTGCCAGATGTCTGCTTATTTCTGGCTACTGGAGTAATGCCAGCTCTGGGGTGGGTGTGGAAAAAGGGATTTGGGCAGTTAAATGCGGGAAGGGCAAGAGAGGTCAGGCCTGTCTGCTCCTCAGTGCCTTACAGGATCTTCTTACAGCAGAAGCCTTAAGAGTCTGAGTGTCTTTCTGCAATACCCATGGGCAGCTCTATGATCTGTCCCCAGACTCACTCCTAACTACTCCTTTTTTAATATCCATGTGAAATATATGAGATCTGGCCTCACACGTGCTTGGCACAAACAGAGCCAGAAATATGCCATGGGAATCATGCTCATCCTGAGAAGTCTAGCCAGGAACACAATTGAATCAAGTCAGATATGGATCACAGGGTCAGGATAATGATTAGTCCTACCCTTCCCCCTAGTTGTAATTAGCTGTGGTGATGTCACCCTCTGTTCTGACTTCTTGCTGGCATTAATTACAGAGCTGCAAATTTCGTGCCTTTCCCTTTTAATCACTCTGGGAAACTCAGAGTTTACACCCTCTTTTTAATGTCTACCAGCAAACTTCCTCATGCCACGCTACAGGGCCTAACCTCTCTGGCTTGTAGCATTGCCTGGAAATGGGCTTGATTGTGGTGCTTGCTCAGATGCCTTTCTGAATGTGAACACATCTGGTTAGAAATGATCCCTCCACTTCTCTTGAGCTTGCATCCTTTCATCCGATTTAATTTTGGATTCTGTCTTGAGGAGCAAAAAGTGTTTAAAACCCACAGTGAAGTTAACCCTCCCTTTAACAGAATTCTGTCACCCAATAGATGAGCCTTTTTCTGTTGGAGATGTCATCTCTGCTGGTGAGACGGGGTTTTGGAAGTCTGAACTGGTGCAGTTCTGCATGGCTTGAGTGGCCTGGGATCTGATCTTGTACCATGAGGACACTACAGCTCTTGGCTTGGACTCCACCTGCTTCAAGGGCTGTGGCTCGAACCCAACTAGTGGACACATAGTCTGTCACCCATGGACCCTTGTGAGATCCATGCAGCCTCTAATCACAAGGGTCCAATGGAAAGGGTATGAGAGTACTGCTACAGGGATGCTGGAAGGAGATAATACTGATGGCACTAAAGAGTTACCAGGGGAGGGAAGGAAGAACTGTTGACGGCAAGTGAGATCCTGGGAGCCAGGAATGTGTCAGCATGAACTGGCTGGATCCCCATCAGTTCAGAGCAGGCTGTCCTAGTTAAGTGCTGAAGCTCCTGATCTGGTCTGTCAACCTCTGAGCTAGGCTGGTGCTGAGAGAAGGAAAGGAGCTTGTCTCTGCTATTGGGATGCTCCTCTTAGCATATGGGTATGCAGGGATGCCTGTATCCCCAGGCAGGCTCCCCAGGCAGCTTCTGCGCTGTACATAGAAGCTGATGTGCAATGTGAGGAACCAAGGCTCTGCACTAATATTCATCCATTTAGAGAAGATCATAAAAATACTGTCCAAATCCTATTCTGAGGAGCCTAAATCCAGAGCATCCATTCTCCTGTTCTTCATACTTGTTTTGCAGCTGTTTATTTTCCTGGATGACTTCTCAGCCTTGTGTGTTTTGCTCTGAACGGACCTCAGGAAGGTGGCCTGTGGCTTCTTCAGTCAAGCATCTCCCAGTCAATCCTCCTTTTATTTTGGGTGCCTCTCTCCTTTCAAGTGGGGTGCGTCTATGACAATGGATTCATCATTAACATGAGGGGGAACATATCCCATAATCAGGAACCTTCTGTCTAGAGCAAAGTGTTTATTATACACAACTTGTTAGGGAGTGTCAATCAACTAGGCTCCCTTTGTTACACTGTAATGCATCATTAATGATGGTGGCTGCTGTGCATTTAAGTTCATTGCACACAGGGGCCTTGTCTCTGTCTCCTCATCCCCTTCCCCCTCTTTATAATCACCAGCACAGAAGAAACTAATAAATCGATCCAGGGAAGGAAAGCTACAGACTTGCTATAGGCTATGTTTGGTGTCCTTGCTCTCACTGAGTTGTACCTTACTCTTGGAGAAATCTTTTGGATGTCAGTAGAGCTATTTTGGGATTACTCCTTGCTCTGCATCCTGAGAAAGGGGATTGGTGCCTGCCTGCAGACATAAGTGAGCATGGATAACTGGCCATGTAAAGAAGGCCAGCGGGATCTTACCAAACTGACTGTTGAGTCCTGGGGGTGCATATGTCACATCCTTTTCAGCTCTTTGTTTCTGCCCCATCCTTCTGGATCTTTGAGCCCCGAGAACATGCTGATGCTTTGCTGATTGACATCTTGCTCATTCAGACCAACTCAATTAACTTTAAAGAAGAAGAATGTTTGACTGCGCCGGGGCTTGTGAAAGGTGGATGTGAGAAACAAGCTTACTGGAGGCTACATATTCACTAAGAAAGTCAGTGCCTCCCTTGGAATTTTTTGGGAAACCACAAAAAGTTAAAGAAAAACAAGCTGAAAAATCCCCAGTTTAGGGTGATAAGAGAAAATGCTACTTGTAGTGTATTTTGTTTGTTAGAGAAACCTAACTTTGTGGTTTGGGTCAGGGCTATTGGAAGCCCCGAAGCTGATTTTCTCCTGTCAAAGTTTGCAGCCTTCATCTGCAGCTGAAATTCAGCATGCCAGTGATGGCTAGGGTAATTCTGCCTTCTAGCTGGAGTCTGCTAATTGGTTTTGGTTGATCTCCCAGTCTCATTTCTTTCTGTTTGAGTATCTCTAGGGCTTTTTTTGAGCAGGGGGAGGTCAAGTCCTGATGTGAACTGTGGATACCAAACTTTCTGGTTTTGTTGCATTTTCCAGGATTAGAAATGACTTGGATTGTCTGGGTCCTTTTCTGCTCTGTTGAAAATCCAGTGCTGTTTTGTGATCCTGAACCAGCTGCCTGATGTCTGTCTTGGCATCCAGTCTTACCAAAGTCCTTATGTGGTGCTGCCTGCTCATTTGTGTCACTGAGGTACACAAGACACTGATGTTTGTTCACGTGGAAACAGTGGTTTGTGTGGTCATTCTGGCAAGAAAGCAAGGAGTGGCTTGCATTTGTATTGCACGAATATTTCTGCTCCATTCTCCTGGGTTCTTTCCAAAGGAGGTCCACTCCTTGTCCTGATACCTGTTTGTCAGAAAGACCTGTAGCTACTTCCCGTCGGTCCTGAGGACACTGCCTAGAAATTGGAGAAGGGAATTCAGTCAGCTTCAGATGGACTTCTTTAATTCTCTCTCCCCATATCCTTGGCTCCAGGCCATAGTCTTTTGGGATTTCCCCCTGGCAAACAGCTTTGGCAGAGTGCTCCAGGCTGAGTTCCAACTTGTTCGCCTTTGTCCTGTGTGTGTTGGGGCAGCCAAGCCTGGCTGTGGGTTTCCGGTATTGTCGGATGGGATCTCACTCCTGTCCATCTCCATGGGCACGACCTCTCCCGTGTGTAAAAGTGAGGGAAGGGGAACCTGCGCACGTGTCCTATGCTGGTTACCAGGAGGGAAAAACTTGCCTCTGCTGCCCTTGGCCAACAGTTTGGCCTTTCAGTCAAGAGCATCCCCCTCTGGAAGGCAAAAGGTTGTGAGTGGAGCTGTTTTAAACACCTGATAAGCAGAGCTGTTGCAAAAACCCTTGATCATTTTTCATCTGAAGGGAGTAACTCAGAACTGCATTGCCTCATTTTCCATTGTAAAGGAAAAATAACAATATTTGATGTTTCTTTTCTGGAACAGAGCACTTGAAGTTTTTGAAATGTTTTGCGTATTTTCTATTTGCTGTTCCTGTACCCTTATGTCTGAAATATTTTTAGATTCTTCCTCTTGTGAATAATTTCAGAGGTTTGATATCCTTTGTTTCAACTCCAAAAGAAGTCAAATTTCAGAATATTTAAATCTTGGCCATGATGGATTTCTGTCTTCTGTACTGCTCTGTGGATTTTTTTGATATTTAACAAAAACAGAGTTCAGTCCAGAGGAGGACGAATTTTACCTTTTGTTTCCAATTTTTTTCTACGACCCACTGTTTCACTGGAGTCACGATTCTGAAGTTGCTGTTTCCACTCTAAGGTTACTTTCTCCCTCCACTCAGCACTAATTCTAGGGGCCTCCAGTGGCCCGCCAATGGACCAAATGGTCTTTGATGCTGGGCTGTTAACCTGTTTTCCCAGGAGGAGAACATACTACTTAGGTTAAGGGAGTCACCATGCATTCAACGTGGTGCTGAGGCATAAAGTGCTTCT
>JAOXXN010000137.1:14139377-14156968 GCA_026770055.1 Myrmophylax atrothorax
TCCTAAATCCACATTGCTGGGAGGAAAGTGTGAGGATGTAGTGACCAGGGTTTCCTGGAAAAAAAAAAAGAAAGAAGAAATTGGGGGCTTAAAATTTTACTGTACTGTTTAGCAGTTTGACCCTGTCAGTTGAATTCAGATTTCAATAAATGTGTCTAGTAAAAAGTATTTACCAATTTATCTGCTAATAGTTTCTGCTCTTTTAGTGGAAGGTTCTTCAGAGAAGACCTCACCATGTAATAAATTGGTTCTGAATTTCATCTCTAGACCAACTACATAAGAAGCTTAATTGTCTAGGTGTGTGATGGTAGGAGACTGAGCAAAAACTTGTTAGGAGAATGAAACACTCTCAATTTCTCATTCTGAATTCTTAGCTGAATTTTTTTCCTTTACATTCAGTGCACTTCGAGGCTTGCTTTATCTACAGGGATGGAACTACAAACCTTGGACTTCTCCCCTCATTTATGTCCAGTGTACAGCAAATAATTAATTATGGAGTCTTAAATCACTGCTTGAAGCCAAAGCAGCAGATCATCATTCCCTTTAAATATCTCTTGCACAAGCTCACTATCTCCAATTTTCATGTCTCACCAGTTGCTATTTTCCCGTGTTTTGTATGGAAGAGGCTGCACCAAATAAAGCTCAGTGTTATAGTAAGTGCTTGAAGACCTTAAAATGGCTCCCACTCTGTTGTGTGCCTTGTATCCTGAATTCCCAGCTCAGCTTTTTCCCCATGCCAGGAAATGTCTCCCACCTTTGAAACTCCTCTCAGGAGATGAAAGATTAGCTTTATGCTGTCAGGAGCTGTCATTTTCAGGCAATTAGAAATAGATCAGCTGACACCCGGTAGTTTTGCAAATACTTTGCTTTCCTGCAACTGCTTCATTTCTAGTTGGTTTTGAAGATTACATGCAGGGTAACTCTTCCTTATTACCCACATGCACTCTTTGTTCCTGGCTATTCTCTGGCTGCTTTTTCACTGTTGGTAGCTGGTAATGCCACTGTGAGGTAGCTTTATTTGTAGTGTAAGAAGGAGGAAGTAGAAGATTTCTCCCTTTTAGTTAACCCAGTCTCTGAAGAAGGAAACAGAAGATAGAAATTGTTATTGCTGAAGGCAGAGGCAAATAAAAAAGGAACTTTTATTGCTCTAGAGATCTGTCCTCTACTAGGACTGGGAGAAAACATGCAGCAGGAGCTAGAGAGCTGCATCCATGGAGTGAAACTCTTTGCATGCCCTTCGGCTACATCTTTCATTAAGAAGTGCCTGCCAGCCCTCTGCTGAGCACAGATCCTGACCCACCTGTCTGGTCTTGTGCTCTCTCTGTATAGATGCTTCTGCTTTCATCTATTTCTAGGTTAAATATTGCCACCTGAAATAATGCAGTTCCCAGAGGAGACTCAGTCAATGTTAGGGAAAGGCTAGGATATGTTTCTTTGCATTTTGGGTTGAATATAAAATCAGTATAGGAGAGTGAGTGAGGGGAGCCTGAGCCATGCCTTAGGAGGTGCACAGCTCTCTTTGGTGAACTCTGCATTGCCTCTAGAGCATCCTTTATGTATGTAAAATTATGAACTCTGGGAGTTGGTTGTGCTGCCAACTTCATTTTGGTTTTCTCCTCTGCCTCTGAGGCTTTATTTTAGCTGAAGCAGAGCTAGCAGACAGTTAACCTGAGTGCTCTACCTTGGAGATGTGCTACCCTAGATAATAACGTAGTTTTTACCAAACTATTGTTTGAAAGAGGTCTCCTTGACAACTAATTTTCTTGGCAGGGATCTGTTATCTCTGGATGGAAGCTAAACAGAGCCTGGAGGGTAACCAAATGCCAGGAGCTGGCCTGTCTGCTATGTCAGACATCTTCAGTGGTAGAGACAGCGAGGTCTGGCCACATCCAGAAATAGCGAGGGAGTGAGGCTCTTGGCTCCCTGTGTGCGTGTAGGTGGGGCAGGGGAAGCAAAAACGAGTGGTCTCAAGGAGCACTGCATTCAAAACTTTGCCTTGTCACAGGCTGGGAGCCCCTGAGGATCCTTTTGTGAGGGGACTGAAGGGTGGAAGGCTCTGGGCTCTGGTGCTGAGCTGCTGTGCCCCAATGCGTCAGATGAGTGCGAAAAAAGGCCAGGATGTGGACAGATGGAGTAACCGAGATTGGAGGCGGGGGAGTCTGGCCTTGTGCCAGCCCGCGGAGTGGGGTGGGCAGATCACAGAGAGGAGCTGGAGGGGGGATCACAGGAGGATAATCCTCAAGCAGCAGTGAAGGCTGCAGCTGTTGTTGTTAGAGCATGGCATTGCAGAGGTTTGCTGCTGCTGTGCTGTGGGTATCAGCAGAGCTCTGCCAGCCCTGAGAGCTGGGTGAAGTGGGGTGCTGATAGGCTTGTCCCCTTCCTTTGGTCAGTGTCCATGGGGATGTTGTGGGACATTCAACTGAAGGTGAAGGAGCCTGGAGGTGTGCAGAGCCCTGGACAGAGCCTCACCTGGCATGGTGTGGGGCTGAGAGAGCTATGACAGTAGCTGGAAGGGAAGGCAGGAGCTGGAATTTGGATATGCTGGTGTGTGTTGTGTTAGACTAATTGCTGAATACAGCTTGCATTTGTATTCCCCTTTGCTCCAAGTCACAGTGCTCTGCCCTGTCTGAATGCTTCTTCCAGGTGCCCCAGTGAGGTAAGCAGGGCACTCTGGTGGGAATAATTAACTCACGCTGAGCAGGGAAGCAATTGAGGGCTCTTTAGGCTCCTGGAAGCTGCTTGCTATTGTCCCTGGCAGAGGCACCCAGACTGCTGCACTGCAGGACCTGGCAGGAAGGCAGTGGTCCCTGGAATAGAGCCTTTCTTCCCTGCTCACTGTGATATTTCTAACTCCTTCAGTACAAGTATATGTTGCTGCTGTTCTGCTTTGAGTCTGAAGAGAGTTTGGCTGGGTGGAAGAACTGTGAAGGGGATAATAGGAAATCCATTAGAGTTCCTGATGTGAAAGTGGACACGTAGAAGATCACAACAAGGCAGGGGCCATGAGGTGCTGAGAAAAGAGATACTGCATTGCTGTGCTCCAGAGAAGGAAGGACTCTGTCCTGGGAAGAACATACCCTGTCCTTGCCATCATTAGGGCTGCAGGCAGATCCTCTTTTAGAGTGTTTTTCCCAGGACATCGCTGGAAATCCTTCTGGGCCTGTCCTAGCAGTGCCATCTCTCCACATCCCTATATGAGACCCAGTGGCATTTGCTTTGGCATTGTTTTACTCAATAAATTTGTAGAGAGAGCTGATGCCAGACATCCAAAGGGAACCTCAAAGGGAAGAGCAGTGAACTGGTTTGCTAAACTTGAGGCAATCAGAAGTTGGACTCTAAAATTAAAAGCTCTTGGTGTATTTTTATTTCCCTTCTGTTTTCTTCAGCTTTTTAAGTGAGTCTCATCTCCTTCAGGGTATTTTTAGTTATTTGCAGCTGTGATGGGTAGGAATTGCTCATTTCTTTTCATAAATTTAAGCTGAGACTTTCATCCCATCTTAGGACTCTGGAAATTGGGGTCTTCAGAAAAAGACAGAAGACATGTAAGAAAGAATTTTGCTATATACCCAAAAGCTGAATAATGAACACTTGTCAGGCACCTCCAGAACATCTTTGCTGAAAGCCTGGACCTGAATGCAATGCAAAAGCTTGTCTGTGGCTCAGGATTTGGAGGTTTTGGGGGAAACAGGTCTGTAGGTGTCTGTTAGCTTAGTACATGGTGGTGATGGATGAGAATGGATCTTGTGTGTCATAGCCATAAATGGTTTGTACCAGAACGTAACAGTTATTTCTGTCCAGCTGGCAGGGACTGTTGAGAGCTACTGTATCAAAAGTGTGGACACTTCTCCATTTTCTTCTCCCTGTTAACTGGGAAGTTTGAGATCTGGCTCTGGCAGCAATTCTATGCAAAGCTGCCTAAGCCCAGCCCCAGCCCTGCTTGCTCTAATTCTCCAACTTAGGATGCGCTGGAGCAGGCACATCAGATAGTTACAAAGGGTGTGAATAAGCCCTGGGAAAGAGCAAGCAGGCAGCTTGGTTTATGTTTCCTTCCCTGTGTTTGTGTGAGTCATGGAGCTGGCGGCAGTCCTGCTTTCACCTCGCAGAGAGCAGAAATAAGTGTGTAAGAGCCCCACACTAATTCGCTGAAAATAGCCAAAAGCCAGGCTCTTAAGATGCTCTAAAGAGATTGCATCTCCTCAGTTTATTGATTCTTTTTCTCTCTGGTTCAGGTTAACAGCTTTTAAAAGACAGTAAAATGGGAAGAGCATGCATGCTGCCAGCAGTGTGTGGCTGTCTGTCCCAGCCGTTGCCTGGTTGGTGCCTATGTGTGACCTTTCAGGGTGACCACAGGGCAGTCAGTGGGAGGGTGTGTGGAGACACACTTTTGAAGCAATAGAGAAGAGGTAAAAAATTACTTCTTCTGTTGCCCTGGAGGCTACTGGTATGCCATACCACTGCCACAGCAGCAGAGGGGCTGTCTCTCCACCAGCACACACCACCTCTACCCCATCAAGGGCCAAGGGGGTTTACACCAGAGCTGGTGCAAGACTCTAGCAGGTGGGCCATGCCCCTGCCATTCAGTACGTGGGGCACAATACCAGCTGAGTGCCTTGCAATGGTGCCAACTCATAAGTGCATTTTTTTTCTGTTTTTAATCAAAAGTAATGTTCAATTTTGTGCTGTCATTAAAACTCCAGCTTCTGAACCATTAGATGATGCTAGGAGAATCCCAGCTTTGTTTCTGAGCAGGGGAAGGAAGTCAAGAAGGCAGTCTGGCAGATTGTAGCTTGGGAGCAAGTAATGGACCCTATGTTCCTGTCGTGTTCCTGTGGGCTAAGTCCATGTTCCAGGTTTTGAACACAAGGGTTTGCAGAGCAGCCTCTGATCCAGCTGGCGTGTTGGGAAAAGCAGGAAAAGTGCTTCAACTTGCAAGGAGAACAAGGCTTGCATGATGGTCACGTATTCAGGTCAGCTCAGCTGAGCAGAAGGGGAAGTAGGTGAGAGAGGCTGCTCTCACTTCTGCCACTGGTGTGGGGAATGCATCTGTGGTTTGGGGCTCACTGAACCAGGGCTGTTTATGTGCTGAGCATCTCAAGCAGGCAAGAGAACCAGCCATCTCCCAGCATTCGTCCTTCATGCAATCAAGCAATTGCTCTTTAGCAATGCAGACTCCCCTGAAGTCCAATTTCTACATTTCCTCTCAGCCTTAAGCAGTCTATGCTTCACTTGTTTCCACATTTGTTTCTTCTGTTACACAAACTCTGGTCTCAGGTCTCTAAGCTGAAATAATCTTGGCTTTCAAGAGCATGACTCTAAATTGCAGAGTCTCTGTCTCCTCTCTGCTGCATGCCTAGCTCATCTTACTCTTGGCAGAGTGAGCAACAAAATCAAGGAGTTCTAGTGAGTGTTGCTGTTCAATGCTTAAAACCCATATATGTCTTCTGAACTGTCAGTTTTGCTTTAAACCCAGACCACATTCCATTGGATTCAACTATTATTCCTCACAGAATCTGCAAGCTTTGTGGCCATGTGAGGGCTCTGTTTGCCACTTCGTTCACTTTTCCTGCTTCCTCTGCGATTTTCTGAATGTGTTCCAGGTCCTCGGAACCTGTTACCTTGACTTCCTCAGACGAGAGGATTTCCTCATGAGGCCTTTAAACTCACCCTCCACCCAGCCCCCTTGAAACAAGTTATCTGCCCTTCACATTGTCTGACTGCTGAGGCTGGGCAGATATGCCCTATACACCATCCCTTTCCTTTTAACTGGAGCCGAGTAGGAAAATGGGAATGAAGATTTAGAGTTATCCATCCACCTTCCTGTGATCTGGACTCCTGACTGAAGATAGTTCTTCATGGGAGTAACAAGAGCATGACAGGTCACACTGCATCTTGCCATGGAGCATCAATGTGCTGTCCAGGGATTATGTTCCAATACTTGGAAATCAGTTCTGGAGCTTGAGATGGGCTTGCTGGTGGGCTGTATCCCAGCACTATCTCCTATGACAGTGTACGAGCAGTGTTCACAGGGTGTAGAGTGTTCTGGAGTAGAGAAATAAGTGTTTGTGTCATCCATTAAGATTTGTGCTGGCTTACAGCTACGGTGTGGGTGTGTCAATAGCTATTTAAATGCAGCTTCAGAGGTGTCTGTTGGCGATACTCAGCCTCCCTGGGAGCTGATGCTGTTGCTGGGCACGGTGTGGTAGTGCATGCAGTGGCAGCATTACTAACACAGTGTGAACTCAAAGGGTGCTTGGTTTTGTTGCTTTGATGTTTCTCCCATCATCCCAGACGTGTTACGCACTTCCAGATGTTCACAACTATCTGTTAGAGCACACATCTAAGGCTGAGTTAAGTGCACCCACTTCCCACTGTGGATTGGTTCCTCTCCTGACCCCTAACTCAGCTGAGACATGGGAAGTTTAATGGATCCTGGTACTACAGGTGGAGTCATGCTGTAACTTCCTACCTCTTCTGCAGCTCACAGCATGCTCTGCACCTCTACATTGTTCCCAGAAGAGGGTCTGTATCTTAAATGTCTGAGGAGTCACATTGACAGAATAGGAATAAAATTTCCTTGAACAAGAAGCTAATTTTAGCTTCCTTTCTCTCTGCTGTTTAGGTGTGTTTTAAATGTATTTAGTTCAGAAATTTTGTACACTGGATTAAAACATGCAAACATGACTTTACAAGAACACTGGTTTTGTTGGTTTTTTTCTTAATGCTTTCTCCTCCCCCATCTCTGGGTAGACTCTCCATTTATTGCCTTGAAACAGTTCCAAAACCCCAGTTCTGCTCTTCAAATACACATGGGTGTATGTGCAGTCCTAGATGATCCCCTTTGCATTTAATTTTGAATGCTCCTAGATTACTTTTCTTGTATTCACTCTGTTCTGAGAATGAAAAGAAATAGGGGAAACTGATTAGTTAGATGTTGATTTCACCTTTAGTCTGACTCTCTGGAGGCTTCTCTCCTTAACTGAAGTACCTGCTTCCATTGAACATAGGAACAGCTGCTGTGCAGGTGTGTGCTTGCTGTGAGTTTGCTTGCTTCTTGATGAAGAAATAGAAAATCTAAATTTTGAACTAAATTTACCTGCAATGACTCATCCAGAGCACTGCTATTTTCATAACTTAGCAAAATACATTAGCAATAAATTCTTGACAGTGCTTCTATAAACAGCAATTGTTCTGCTTTGAAGTTGTGATGCTCGGTGCCTGCTCAGTTGTGCTGCTATGCAAAGTGGCATAAATACACAAAAAGAAACAACACAAAAGGAGCCCTGTACAGATGGCTTGGACAAGATGCTGGAAATCAGGCGTTAAACAGGGTTTGTAGACAGGTCTGGTGTCTATCTTCTGGCTTATCCTCTCTTAAAGATGCATCTCGCTCGCACCCTGTACGTTCACTACCAGAAAACTTATGGCATATACACCACATGAAAATGATGTGGCAAGTGTGGGTTGGTAGCTGGTAGCCTGATGCGGGAGGTCTCTTTCCTCTCTGAGCAATAACTGTGTCAGAGCTGGCTTGCTCTTCACTGTAAACCCTATCAGGTGGTGGAGAAAGATGTTTGTGTGGCTGCATGAGGCTCTTTCGCTTTCCCGCTGCAGTGGGAAAGCTCTCCCGCTCTGTCCCGCCCGCATCCCGGTCTCCCTCTGCTCCCTGATCCCCAGCCCGTCCGCCCGCGCTCGCCGGTGCACTCCTGCCATCTGCTGGCGGAACACAGCATTGCACGCACCAGTTTTCCCGGAGTTCTCACAACCCTGGATCTCCTGCACGGAACACAATGACCGTGCGGAATAAAAAGGCGGAATGTTTCCTGTCTTCTTGTTAAGGTGACTCGGTAACTGACAGGAAACTTTGAAGTAAGACTTGAAGGTCAACATCGTGATCTAAAGGACCAGAAGCAAAGGAGAATGTCGTAAGCACTGGAGAGCGAAGAGATGTTCTCGCAGTGCGTGACTTCATGAGACATCTTTCTGGGAAGGGGTAAAATGGTGCTTATTCGTCAACCACAAAGTTCTGTGGAATACTTCTTGCTTAATTTCTGAATATTTACAATATAATTTGGGGAAGGGAGTTTTGGTTTAGCAAGCGATTCTAATTTAACAGCGTCCTCCTAGTGGTACCCCTGTCTGTAGCTGGAGGATGCCAGTGACATGTCTGAGCTCAAGCAAATGTTGCCTTTTTGAGAATTGGCATACTTTTGCCCTCCGCTGGGCTATGCCTGTGGATAAGGGCTGGCTGATGTCTTCCTTAGCTAGGAAATGCCCCGAGTCCCCTTCAGCATAACACCTTCCATGTCTGGTGACCCGAAAGGTCTTTTTACACTCCTCCTGGTAGGTTGTTTGTGAGCCAGGGAGAGCAGAGGAACATATATTTGGGTGGAAGAGCTCTTGGCCCAGCCAGTCATACATGGGAAGCCTACATGGGCACAAGTAAAACAACCCCAGCCAGAGCAGCAGTGCAGCTTGGAATGTGACTTGTGCTTTTGTGCTGATTGGCTTCAGCTACAAATCATTATTTTTCTGTCTCTGCCTCTGCCAGCCTTTTCCTCAAGTGCAGCCAGGAACAAACAAGTTGGATTGTGGTCAGATATCTTCTGGGTATGAACTGTACATCAGCTTTGTCTGACTTGGGGGATGAACATCTTTGTTACAGGACCAGCTTACACCCTCATATTCCCACTTCTACCTCATGCAATTAATTCTGCAGACTGTGTTAGCAAGTTTAGAAGGTCTGTAATCTTTCTTTGTCTGTTAATCACAGGGTGGGGACCAGCTGTCAGTGGGAAATGAGTAAGGATTGTGTTAGTCGCTATTTTCTGTGTAGCAGGACTGTATTCAAGCAATATCCATTCCTGTTGTGCTGGGAAGTGTTTTCATGCAAGGGATAGCAAGCCTTGCAGGGACTGAGCACCCACAGGAAAATTTTATTAGGTATTTTCACAGCAACATCTGTAAAATACAGGTGAGATTTCTAATTACTGGATTCATTTGAAGGATCTGTGTTCTCCATGTACCTGCCTCTTCTAAGCATAATTTCTGTATCAGCATTTGTGAACAAAGGTTTTTAGCATTGTTCTTTATTGCTACAGGTGTATTAGGGAATTTGTAGGATTAAAATTCAGGATTATGCACTGTGTAAGATAATAAAGAAGGTAATCCAATTTTTGAAAGAAACCTCAAATGCAGCAGACCTGCTAGGAAAATTGTAGCTGTACACTGTGATTTTCCTTAAGGCTTGTTACTGGAGTAGTGTCAGGTTCTCTGTTAAATGAAGTAGAATGTAAACAGAGGATTTTTAGTTCTCACATTTTCAGGGAAAAGCTAAGTTAACTGAATTTACTGTGTTATTGAGCTTGAATTTTGAGTGTTAGCTGCCTTTCCTCTTCCTCATTGCAAAAATTTCTGGAAAAAATGAAACTGGTACAACATTACTGTGATATCATGGCCTGTCTCTTCCTGTATATTTGGACTGGGGACACTGCTTCCTAAAACTTGGGGGGAATGGTGAACAAGATTCAGCTCACCTTTCAGAGTCAGTAAGGTGAAGCAGTCCTGATAGGAGATGAGAACTGAAGAAAGATTGAGCTTTGATTGTCATCAGCTTTCTGTTACAAGAGACTTGGAGGTCCTACTTCACAAGGTCTTTTGCATAAGTTTCTGGCAGTTCTATGGACCCAAATCTTGCTTATGTCCATGTTCCACTAGATTTTTAGATGAGACATTACTTTGAGACTAGCCTATTGGAGGAGATGGCTTCCTGGAATATACTTTGTGTATTTTCTATTTGATCAGCAGCAATTTTGCTTTCTCTTCTCTCCTTCACCTCACAATGTAGCTGGTATCCTGATGAGCTGAGAGATCACCAGGCCTGCTTTAAATAAATTTGTGTGTGAGGCTTTATTTCATTTCAGGTAAGAATAAAAAGGGTTTGCAACAGATGTGACTAGTTCCTTGGAATTTCTTCTAAGTGAGGACAGCAGGCAAATTGAGATGGGAGAATTGTGCAAAGGGCATTTCAAGCCTTGTTCATGGTAACAGAGAACTGCTCCAAAAATACAGCCCTCATCTCACTGCAAATGTTTACAGGGCATTGGCTGGCTGTGAGCATTGCCAGCCCCTGCCTCTGAGCTCCACTAGCTCGTCCTTCCCACCAGCCAACCCACACCACACACTGGAAGGAGGGCAGTTGCAATACCTGGATCTTGCAGGGCCATGTGGCTATGTGACTTACTACTGTTGCTTTCTTAAGGTAACAGTGCATTTCACTTTTGGAGTCCTGTGCCCAAGTGACAATGGCCTTTTACTCTGTGTCTTCACACAAGGTGGTCTAGGTTCTGCAGGTTCTACTCTGCTGTAGAACAGAGATTGCTTTTCCCTTTCTCTTTTACACTGATTGTTCCATTCCCATGCTTCCTGACCACTACTTGTGCTGCAGGGTTAAGAGATCCTTGATAGCTGCTGGAGCTGTGGGCTTGATGCTCCATGAAGATCAAATCCACACAGTGCTTCCTGTTATACTCTTTAACAGATGAGTGTGCTCAGCTGCACATGAATGACTACAAAATCTGAAAATTTGGGACTGACAGTCCCCGTTAGAAACTTCTGCTGGCAAATATAACCTCTGCAAGATGAAGCTGGGGCAGAATGGTAGGTGCAATGGGACATGGATAGGCAAGTTTGGAGGGCTTAGGTTTTCCTCTGCCTGTTTCCCATGGAAAGTAGGAAGGAATGCCTTTGAAATTTCTGTTAAGTGTTTCCATTCACTTCAGCA
Source organism: Myrmophylax atrothorax (assembly GCA_026770055.1). NCBI lineage: Eukaryota > Metazoa > Chordata > Aves > Passeriformes > Thamnophilidae > Myrmophylax > Myrmophylax atrothorax. The sequence goes on from JAOXXN010000137.1 coordinate 14,150,158, forward strand.
GAGTTGCTCTGTTTTCTGCTAACAGCAGATTTGGCCTGTAACAACTTTTGTCAAAGCTAATGAGCACTTTTCATACAGCTGATGCTGTCTATGGGGTCTTGACAAAAATACTTCATATAGGTGACTTGATCCAGTTCTACATGGCCTTGGCAATGTTCTTGGTGGGTGGGAAATTGGTTAGTTCTGCAGGAAAACTTGCTCTTCATGATCTCAGACACAGCTGTGTTGTTTAAGCCGTTTTCATTCAGCACTCTCTGACAAGGAAGTGTATTGCCTACCTGATCTTGCTAGTTTGGTCCATGCTAACATGCAAGGACAGAGAAAAATGATACTGTTCTGGTATTTGTTGTCTCAGCCATATTTGGCCTATCTGTCTTGGCTTCTCCCAGTGTTTGGTGCAGGATTTGTCAAAGGGGCTGGGTTAGCTCTGTATGAATGGAATCCACTGAGTTTTGGGACTGGAGAGAGGATTCATTTCATGTTGTCTTCTCCCTCCACCAGATGCCTTAGAAAAGGTTCTGAAGACACCTGCTTTCCTTCTGTACTCAGAGAACAGATTTCCCCCATGTCCTGCACTCTTCTGGTGCTTGACTGGTTTCCTGGAGTCATCCTTCATTCCCTCTTTTTCTGATCTGTCCCATGGTATAAACCTTAACAGATTTAGTCATTAGTAGATGAAGAGAAAGAAAGCAGTTGAAGGGGATGCCATTCCAATCATGTCATTGTCACCAGGAGCCAAGTTTGATGGATTTTAAGGAAAAATCAAGAACATTAGATGAATTACACCTGTGGTTATTCATCAGCCTTCTGATGGCTGTTAGTTGCCATGTATACTCCACATGTAATTTTAGCTTCACTAAATGATTTAGTGAAGAATTGTTGAGTCAAGGGCAAATCTCCTGCTGCTCTGCAGTGAGGTAGAGCTGTTATTACAGAATAGGCAGGTACTGAGGATGGACAGTGTTAGTTCATGCCCCATTTGTAAGGAATAGTGCTGTGATTGGCTCTGGCTGTGACTTACCTTTGTAGAAAACAATTGCCAAAGAAACACAAAGCAAGCTGGTAATTTAGCTGATGGGGAGAGAATTTCTGGTGTGTTGGATAACTGTAAGCGGGAGGCTTGGCAGAATAGCTCAAAGTGCATTTACAGTGGAGTCTCTTGTGTTATATAAAGGATGTGAGAGTGTGGTGGTATTCCTCTGGACATAGCCCTCTGCCTGGCACCAGAACATAAAGTGGTGTAGCAATTTAGCCCTTTCAGGATGGGCAAAGAGATACCAAACAGTAACTGAGAACAGAAAACTGTCTCAGAGGAGCTCAAAATGCATTTGCAACCTTGGAGTCAAGTTCTGTCTGATACGTACTCGTGCCCCTCTGTGCTGCCTGGAATGAAAGGAGAATATGTTCCCAGGTCTGGAAGGGAAAGGCTTTGCTCATCGCTGGAGAGGTGCCACGTGTTTTCTGTGAGAGGCACCTGGCGCTGACTAGTCAGATTGGGATGAGAGCTTGAGGGAGGCTTGGGACTTCGTTCTCCTGTACAGCCTCTGAAACCTTGCCCTGTCCTACTTCCACTGTTCTTTTCCAGTGTCAGCAACACCCGTTGTAAAGTGATGAGATTGGTGTTGGTTTTTTCAAGGGGAATATCCTGGAGGTGAAATTAAATTCTGGGAAGGAGGACTCCATTGCACTGGACAAACCTGCAGTGGAGGGGGGCTAATTTAGCAAGCAAGGCTGCTGAAGTATTTCTCAGAGGACTATGGAGACATCCACCCAGAAGTCACCTTTCATGTGTAGTGCAGTGTTGACCACCTTGTTTTACAAAGAGTGTAGTAATACTGGAGCCCACACAAGTGCAGAGAAGGACAGTCAACTATACAAAGTTTAAAGACGTTGTCCTTTTCGATGTGAAAGAAAGATGACTGATGGAGTCATGTAAAATCTTCAGTGATCCGTGGAAGGTGCCATGGTTGGGTAAGTTTCTTCATTCCCTAGCAAGCCAGCAAAAGGAAATCCTTTTGACACAACATGTGCTTTGTGAAAGACAGTGCTGCAAGGCACTGACTGTAACAAAAATATAACTGATTTAGAAAGCAATGAGAGACTTTCCCAGAAGATAAGTCTGTCAGTGCTGTTAAAGACAAAGCTGCAAATACTGTGTCTGGTTTGGGAAATAGCAAAGCCAGAGACTGCTTGAAGATTACAGAGGGAAAGTTGTTATGCTGTATTTTCCCTTGCCCTTGTGTTCTTCCCCTGAAATCACCAAGCAGCAGTTGTCTGAGACAGGATTCTAGGGTAGATGGACATGTTATGTACCTCACTGAGGTTGTTGTACTCTTGTAAAGATTGCAATAACAGTGAAGGGACTAGGAAAACAAGGGCAGAACAGCCTCTGCTGCAAGGAGCTGCATATTATCACTCGATGCTCAACCTGGTTTGTGCCCACTGCTGTTACTTTGTAAGCAGATCCAAGAGAGGAATCCTGGTGAGTCTCTCTCAATGTAACATCCTGCTGAATAGTTAGCAGTGTTCCATGAAGAGTGTGAGCAGAAATGGCCCATCTAGACCCTGTATAGCCCTTTCCTCCCAGAGGGTGGAACTGTTAAAAACAATCTGTCCTCTGGCATGTTTTGTCTCTGGGATTGCAGTTGCAGTATAGATGGCATCTTGTGCCATTTCCAAAGGGAATTTTATGTCTTATGCACACTTGAAAATATGGACACCGTATGGACACAATGTACAGTGTTAAGCAGGGTGTAGCAGCAAACTGTTCTTGTAAGTATCCTTTCTGTCTCCTCTTCCTTCTGTTCTGCTTGTCAGCTGCTCTCAAACCTCATCACCATATTCTTCAGACCCTAGAGCACCTCCTTGACTTGCACTTTATATTCCATGTAGGCTTTCAGCTTTCATCACTCTTATCTTAGTTTGGCTAATATGACTCTGGAGTAAGTCCACTGGATAAGCAGACTGGCAGGCTGGAAACCCAGCATCCTTTTGGAACGTGACTCTCAAACTTCCCTGCCCAAAGCAGAGGTGCACAACAATGGGGGCACTCCCTCTGAAAATGCTGTTTCCAGCTCTGAAAGCTATCTAGTCCTGCTTTTTTAGTCTCTTTAGACCTGAGTGGTTTAGCCAAGCAGGTCAAAAGAGTAACACTGCTGCTGGTTTCAGTGCCACGGTGGGTTTGGGTGTTTGTGAAAGCACCACTCTTTGCTATACAGGCTCAACCTTTGAATCTGGGCTCTTTCTTTCTTTTTTCTTTTTTTTTTTCTTTTTACTGCTTGCGCCATGAAACACCCCTCCCCGCTGGCAAACAGGATTTCAGCTGGGTGGGTGGCTTCCACCAGGACACATGAGAACTGGAAAAAAAAACTGGGACACTACTTTTAAGATTGTTTTTAAAGAGGCTTTGGAGAAAAAAGCTGATTTCTTTTACGAGGGGGTGCTATCTCCCTGCAGTGTATTCTGTCACCATGTCATAAGATTTCTAAAAGGAGGAGAATCAGTAGGACACTGGTGTGTCAGTCTGCAAGGAGCAGCTTCCTTCACTCCCATCCCATATTTGACTAAACTGATATCACACGATTCAGTCTCCCCACTCTTCTCCCGCCCCCTGCCTGCTTCCGCCAAGAGTCCTCTCAAAATGTGCTTTGTAACTAAAGATTCGCCTAAAGAGCTGACTCTTTCAGTTCTTTTGCGTAACAAAACCTTGTGCTGCTCATAAATAGATTTGCAATTACCAAAGAAAACAGAAGAATCTGTGCAGTCCAGATGCATCAGAGAGGCCTCCCATCCTGTCTTAAAGAAGCCTCTGAAATTCAACATGCATTGCCCTGGCATAGCTGGGAGACCTCTGCGGAGATCTTTCCTTTGAACAGCATTCCTATTCTGCAGGATCTGCTGTTTGCGGCAGAATTGTCAAGGAACTGCAGAGTCCCTGTCTAGTGTCTTTACAGAAAAATGACAAAAGCTTTTTGTTTTTTTACTAGCCTGGTGTTTCATGTGTTTCCCATAGCAGTCAAGAGTAAGAATTGCCTGGCCAGTGTAGAAGATCCTGAGCTTGCAAATTGGTTCTCTGCTAATAGCATCTGGTGTGTGATTAGTACTGTCTAAACAATTCCATGCGCTTTCTGATCATCCAGGAGGTCAGACTTCCTTAGCTTTTGGGACTTACAAGGTGGGAATGATTTCATATAGAAGGAAAAAAGGGCATTCTCAAGGTTATGCATCAAGCTGGGTAGACCTAGGAGGAAAAATCAAGAGCAGTGGTATATGTAGGTGATCCCTAGCTTTCCCTATAGAAGAGATCACATACAGAAGGAAGATCCCTTCTATTATGTCTTCTCCCTTCCTTCTCCCTTCTGCCAGGGAGCATGAGGGGGGCATACACCCAGCAGAGTTGTTTATGTCCACCCTAGTGAAATGAATAGACACTACCCCTGCCTTTGACAGCAGGTGTGTCATTTCCCTGCAAGCCTGGGTGGACTCAGCTTGGCTTAGATCCTGAGCTTGGGCTCTACAACCCCACAAAGCGTGGTTAGTTTCTCAGTGACACATTTCTGCATCCCAGAAAACATGCCTCGAGCTGGGGTGTGCATTGTCACAGGGCAAGCTTTCCTACAAGGGCTGTGGGCTGCTTCTTGCTGGAAGTGCTGAACCAATGAAAGCAAATCAGATCTGTTGAATCAAAAGCAGTTTCTAGCACTGTCTTCTCAGAAATGTGAGTGCTTCCTGGAGACCTTCCCTGTGTGGGAGTTCACTTGCCCAGAGCCCTGGATCTGTGGAGGAATTTAAACATACAGCCCTATTAATGTCAATGAGGACTTCCTGATTTTTTTTTTATCAGGGGTGTGCACCTATGTTTCTTCCCAGGTGCTGGGGTTGCACTAGCAACAAAATCATTTATCAGTTTCATTCAATAGGATTACTATAAAATGTTGGTTGAGACAGTCGTCAGGTCTGTGCAAGACTGGCTGCAAGTAACAGGAGACTTCTGCTAGAGCACAAGCTAATGGTTTGAAGAGGGCACACTTGAAATGCAAGGTCAGCCAATGATCAGTGCCAGAACAACATATCATGGCTATTGATTGAGGAGATGAGCATCCAAACCTCTTGTTTTGTGGAAATTACCTACAAAGTAAAAAAGAACAGGGGAAAGAGGGTATCAATAAGAATGCCAGCTCAGGCATTGGATTTCTCTAGGGAAAACCTCTAATTTTAGTTCTGTAGGCTTTCTTCTGGTGTGTAAGGGAGAGAGAGAAGCTAGGAGAAGGACTTTTCTAATTTTGTCCAGTTTTCCTTTCCCTGTCTTCTGTCCAGGTGGATGTGTTGAAGTGTGTAAAGCATCTGAGTGTCCCAGTTCTTGCCATCCTTCGCAGACAGCGCTCTGTGCCTGAGCTGAATCTACTGTGTTTTGAGTTTTAGAGCAGGGTTGGAGAGGTATTTTGGCATTTCTGAACTCCAGTGTGGGGCTGAAGGGCAGGTACCAGACATGTTTATTCTGTGCTGCAGCTATTTTTAGCAGCTGATGTTACACAGACTTGTGCTTCTTCTCATATTGGATGACAAAGCCAAGAGGTGAGCAGAGCAGCAGCAAACATCATCTTTGCTTGCTGAATTGCATGCCACAGCAGCCTGCAGGCTGCGGCCAGCCCCTCAACATTAACATTCAGTCTTTCCCTGCTGGAGAGAAGGGGCAAGCTCCTGCGTGTTGACAGATAAGCTTGTGCATATCGTTTGCATGTGACTGGGGATCATTGTGCCCCTGAAGGTCTTCGGCAGCCTGGCCACAGTATTTTCATGGTTCACTTGCTTTTTATGCAGGTGATGTATAGAATACATTTGTGATCTTAAGAAGCTGAAGATGATCTGTGAGAGACCAAGGTAGCTTTCTGGGCCAGGTTGCAAACTCTTCTTGGCACAGAAAGTCTGCAAGGACAGGGATGTTGCTATAACTTGTGGTCCCAGTATCTTACAGGAAGCCCTGCAGGCTGTGCAGGAGGAGTGGGTGATGCAGGAGTCAAGGAAGAAGATTGAGGCTGTGCCCTGTGTAGACTGTCTCCTCACCACCGGGATGATGTAGAACACAATCAAAGTTACTGCAGATGCTAAGGTCTAAATTGGAGAATAGGAGCAGTGCAGAGCTAGCACCTGGGTCTGCCTTGGCTCCCAGAAGAACTCTCATGATAGGCTTCTTCTGTGTGCAAAGTTCTGCAGATTCTCCTTTCTGAAGACTTTCTAAGCACCCCACTGCTCTTTTGCCCTCTCTCTTGTTCCCAAGCAGCAGAAGTCTCTCTGAATTCAGTGACTGCCCTGAACATCACCCCATTCAGTTTGATGAGGCCAAGTTAGACTAAGAGAACGGCATCTTTTTTGCTTGTGTTTCCTTTTGGTGGCAATGGTTGCATATCTAAGGCATCAGGAAGGAAGGCTTCAAGAAGGAACCCAAAATTAGGAAATGCATATGTTAGAAATAAGATTTTATGTATTTTTTTCTTGTCGTCAGTTTCTTCAAGGGCAAATCTGTGTGTTTCTCCTTATTTACACAAGGCTAGTCATGAAATATTAGCAGATCCAAGCACAAACTGCAATGGTCCTGAAATCAGTTCATCTGAAATTCCGTAATTTCCACAGGTGGAGAGGATCTTTGCACTGCTTTTGTTCCTTTTTTTTTTTTTTTATGGGAAGAGTAGTCTGTGTCATCTGCATTAGAGTCCCAGTTCATTCAAGGATGTGTCCCAAATGTAGGTGTTATATAAAAGTAAAATCTCTTTTCTCTCTCGTTTTCTACTGGTATCACAGTGCTTGGAGTAGA
>JAOXXN010000137.1:14157068-14171212 GCA_026770055.1 Myrmophylax atrothorax
TTTTTCTACTTGTATCACAGTGCTTGGAGTAGAAATAATTCTGTTACTCCTGACACTGAAGAAACAACAATGGAATGAAATTCTGTCAGTACAACTCATTTGCTCACCTGTGTTACTCTGAATTGATGTTTAGTAAACCAGCCAGCAAGCTGGGCCTAAAGATGTTGCTCATGTTTCTCACACTCCCTGCCTTTCTCATGCTTGTAAGCATACTTAGCTGTTAGGATGCCAAATCTAATAGCTTGGGAAGGTCTTAGACTAGTTACATGTCAAGGAAAACAGAACTCTATTAAGGTGCTTTACATGAAAGTGGTAACTTAACACCACTCTCTTACTTAGCAAAACACCAGCTTTGCCAAACCTTTTCAAAAGAACATGTCATATAAAAAATTACGACTGCAAATTATGTGTTTTGCCTGGTAGCAGCAGCAGGCTTCTTAAATTTCAGTGAACCTACTTTGATGCCATGAGAGCTGGTCCTTCAGCTAAAATAAATTTTTTTGTTTGACCCTACAATTTCTGGGTTTGGTCTTTACTGACAACTTCACACGGCTTCTATCAATTTCATAAGGTTATCTGTAACCCCTGTTCCCTCCTCCTTCCAGGTGATCCTGGTACTGAGATGGAGAGAACTCAAATGGCCCATGGGTGCTTTTATCTTAAATACTTGGGTCAAGTACCAATCTTGATGTATTTGTACTTACATGGTTGATGAACTGGAGTGCCTACATCTGTTGTACGTTCATGTGATTCTTTCAGCTTGCATTTGGGCTGTGGAAACTTGGGATGAAAGCTTTGTGCCATAGTAGTGTGTGTCATACAGTGTTGGCTAATGGGATTCCTTGAAATCCCTTCACATTTCAAGTAGATTTTTGAGTAAGGGGGCAGTCTGAAGACATTGCAAACCTCTAAATCCTTACTGAGTCCTGAATTTGGCCATCTCAGCTATTTATAGAACACACTATGCCTATTCTAAATATATTTTCCTCAAGGGGGCCTCATCTCAACTCCCTGCTCCACCTCTTCATTTGGATCAGCAGTGCTGCTGTGATCTGTTAGGAAAAAATTCCTTCTTGAGTTCTGTGGCAGAGCTGCAGATGTTGTTGTTTCAAGCCTTGAAGCAGAAATTCTATGCCAGGAAGAGCTCAAGGGTTGGATTTAAACTGCAGCCAGCCAGGTAGAGAGATATTGATGATACATTGGATCATTTTTTGTAGCCATTGCCTAACTATTTTTTCATATTCCTCTTTTGCTGGTAGGTCTAGAGTTTTGGAGAGGGAAAATAAAGTGACTTATTGGCAATATATAACACCTTTCCCATTCAGGAGTCTTCAGCCTTGCAAACTAGGCTTAATGGTGAGCACTCAAAACATTTTCTTTCTAGAGGAAGTGTAAAGAGTGTTCTGTGGGCAGAAAGCATTTTTTATTGCAAGGATGTTTGAAATTGATCTTCTCTTTTTCTTTCTCTGCTATAGGGAAGAGAAGTATCCCTTCTGTGGAGTACCCACATGACAATGCTTGGAGAGCTGTGCCTCTTACACTCTGGGATGGTTCTTCCTGAAATGTTTCCTACCTACCAGGAGCAGAAGCCTCCTCTTTGGTAGCTGGCATTTTGTGACCCCTCTGGCAGCACAGCAGGCTGTGCAGACTTTTTCTAGTGCAAGGTTTGCTTTGTGTTTTTGGAGGCAGGAGTGCTATAAGCTGGTGTAGAACTGACATTTCAGGAGTGACTCCTGCTGTGAATTGGCTTTGGAGGTAGGTCATGTATGTTCACTGTTATTTTCCAGGCAGATGAGCATGGGCTGTTTAGAAAGGAGGGCTTGAGCCCCACTTGCTGTTGGTTGAATGGGGCCAGACTGTCAACTCTATTGCCCTCACATAAGGACAAAGGATCTCTTCAGGACAAGGAGAGCAACTCCTCCCACAGTAGATTCCATAGTGGAGAATCTATACCTTTTAGAAAAATTATATGATTTTATTTTTCAGTCAAAGACCCTGGCTGTACCAGAGGATAGAAGTTTTGGTGCAAAGGGCAAACTGCAGAACTTCACAGAACATTTTTCATCCTTCAAGTTTAAAAATATTTAGAAAAGTGCATCCTTTATTCAGTCCTACGGGTTTGAACAGTTTCTTCTGTATGATAGTTACATTCTGTATGCCTGTTTCAGGAACAGTCCTGAGTAGAAAATTTGGGGTCAGCATAGAGGCAGTAATGGGCCATCAGAATCTTACATATCCTGAATAGTTGTGCTGCCCAGCAGTCAGGGCCAGTAACGACTTAAGAAAAAACCCCAATTACTCCCTGTTTATGATGCGATTGACCCAGATGCTGCTCATGGGTCTTGGACTCAATTTACAGGTGGTGTATAAAGCACTGAGGCTGCTTGTACTGTTTCAAGGACAGAATTCAGAAGCAATGTGTCAGTAGTGGTGGCAGAAGTCACATCAATTTAGGTACCCATTAGAAAACCCATTCTGGGTACAACGATGGAGTTACTGCTACTTCTTTGGCCTCTGGGGTAGAGAAACCTGTGCACGGCTTTGCCACTCCATAGATCAGGGTAACGTAGCTCACTGCGTATCTAAGCCTCAGGAAATGTTTTTGTTGTTGACAGAAGCTTTTCCTGGTTATTACCCTTTGAGGATGAACAGGGCAGCATGTGGCAAGATCACAAAATGGGATTAGCTCAGGATTTAACAGGAAGAGTTTCTTAGTACTTCTTCAGAGCCATTTACTTCTCTTGCAGCCCCTGGAGCTGCATGAAATGGAAAGGGTTATGTCCTTGCCTGCCTGGCAGGAAAATCATCCAAGCTCAGTGCAACAAAATGGACTGGGTTCAGTGCTCTTGAAAGGAATGAAACAGGTAAAGTGTATTTAACAAGGAATTTCACATGGGGTATTGCATAGTTACACTGAAAATAGCCCCAAGATACATTCTGCTTCAAACACAGGCCTCTTCCTAAAGTCTCCTTGGCTTTTCCAAGGAATCAGTGTCTGCACAGCTTTAGATTTTGCTCTGGTCGCGGCTTACCTATCTACATTCAGATAGCATTTCCTTTTTCCTGTCCTAGCATGCAGGAAAAGACAGGTGAGTCTCTCCTAAAGCACTGCAATGCCACTCAGCCTTGTGCAGCTTTCAGTGCCTTGTGGTGCTGCTGCTCCGTTCTCCTAGGGAGACCCACTTGGTTCAGGCAGTGTCTGTGATCCCATGGGGATGCATTACCTTAGGAAAGGCTCTGCAGTCCCTGAGGCTGTGCCAGAATGGGTGCTCAGACTCTAGCGCTGATCATTTGTATTTCAGTAAAAAACATTCCTAATGTGTCTGTCTGTGGTTCCTGGGCTGACAGTTCGATCGGCAGCTTTCTGGCTCACTCTGTTATGCCTCTGGCTAGTTATTCACACTGATGTCTCTCTAAGACCGGCTTCCTTGTAATGGAAGGTCTCCATTTGACCACCCTTGATAAAAACAAGCTGTATTGTCTTTTGAAGGCTTGAGTCAGTAATGCATGCTAACAGAAACTAGTATGTTTGTCCTTGTAAGGAATAATGGTCTATCCCTGTTGCAGTGCCTGTAACAGCTTCAGCACCTCCATTCAGAGTCACTGGCCTTTGTTCCTTCGTGGTCTGAGTGTGTTGACTGCGGAGGCTGGGAAGGAATCAAGAGCATTTAACCACAAGAGGAACTCAAGGAATGCAACAGCCAAACAGCAGGAGCAGACTACAGAGCAGCTGAAGTGCAGACCTCAATTTTAAGCCTAATTTGAGCACTGAATGAGGTGCTAATATCTCAGCTACTGTGTAGAGTCTCTTCTCAGTCTGCTGTTCGTGTTTTCTGAACACAGTATAGTGGTATATATAGAATACCCAGTGAAAAGTTGGCTTTGTGCAACTGGTGCGGACAGCACAGGGTGAAGGAAAGTGTCTGGTTTTGGTTATGAAAATAGAAATCTATCTTCATGTCTATTTTCTGGGGAGCTGATCAGATATTTTATGGCTTGATACTATCACTGCAGCTTGAAGAACCAATTTCAGAGCTGGCTTCTCTAAATGCCTGATTGTATAACCTGTCTCCATTTGCCCATAAGAGGAGGATGCATTGCCTTTGTTCATGTTGCCTTGCTCATCAGTAAATGTAAAGCAGATGGTTAAAAAATTAGACCTGCTTGGACTAACATTTTTAACTGTTCATTCACTCATGTGCAAACCAACCTCCTGAGGGTGGTCCAGCTCTTATACTAGAGAGAAAATAAGAACAGTGAGTCAATTGATATTCTCCTTTCTTTTTGAAATGTTAGTGGAACATTTCAATACCATGGAAATGAGTGTCAATATGGTGAAAAACTGGTTTAGAAGGTGTTTAAGAAGTTATATATAGTCCTGGAAGTAGCTTTGCTGTATTTTACCAAAGGCTTTTGCTTTTTACCATTGCTCTCAGTAAGATGTTTAGGGTGGACTTCACCTGTTCCCAGGAATACAGGGAAGGCCCTGCCCTGGGTCAGGTGGGACTGAAGATTGTCTGAGCACTGGGCCTGTTGTATGTTTGTGTCACGCAGTGATGGATACATTTGGTTGCTTTTCTTTCCTCCTGGGTATAGAATGGGGTTTAATCCCAGTTAGATACTGTATCCCAGATCTGTTGTTTGCCTTTTTCTGAAAGGACTTCTCTTTCTGTCTTTTGCAGGCATGGTTCAGAAACTTGACCAGAAGCTGCCTGTAGCCAACGAGTATCTGCTGCTTTCAGGCGGTGTGCGAGAAGGTGTGGTGGACATTGACCTTGATGAGCTCAATGTTTATGCACGTGGCACAGACTATGACATGGACTTCACCCTGCTTGTGCCTGCACTGAAGCTGCATGACCGCAACCAACCAGTCACGCTGGACATGCGCCACTCGGCTTTGTGCCACTCCTGGCTGAGCCTGCGTCTGTTTGATGAAGGAACTATCAGCAAATGGAAGGACTGCTGCACAATCGTGGACCATATCAATGGAGCTACCAATTACTTCTTCTCTCCAACAAAAGTTGCAGACTGGTTCTATGACTCCATTAGCATTGTCCTCTCTGAGATCCAGAAAAAGCCCCAACGAGGGATGCCAAAGGTGGAGAAGGTAGAAAAGAATGGGACTATCATATCCATCATTTTGGGAGTAGGTAGCAGCCGCATGCTGTATGACATTGTCCCTGTGGTGTCCTTCAAAGGCTGGCCAGCTGTGGCACAGAGCTGGCTGATGGAGAACCACTTCTGGGATGGGAAGATCACAGAGGAGGAAGTCATAAGTGGGTTTTACTTAGTGCCTGCATGTTCCTACAAGGGGAAGAAGGACAATGAATGGAGGCTGTCATTTGCCAGGAGTGAAGTGCAGCTGAAAAAGTGCATCTCCAGCAGCCTCATGCAAGCCTATCAGGCCTGCAAAGCTATCATCATCAAATTACTGTCCCGCCCCAAAGCCATTAGTCCTTATCACTTGCGGAGCATGATGCTGTGGGCTTGTGACAGGCTGCCAGCCAGCTACTTGGCCCAGGAGGATTATGCAGCCCATTTCCTCCTGGGTCTCATTGATGATCTCCAGCACTGCTTGGTCAACAAGATGTGCCCTAACTATTTCATCCCCCAGTGCAATATGCTGGAGCACCTCTCTGAAGAAACCGTGATGCTGCATGCACGGAAGCTGTCCTCGGTCCGCTCAGACCCTGCCGAGCACCTTCGAACTGCCATAGAACATGTCAAAGCAGCCAACCGACTAACACTTGAGCTCCAGCGGCGGGGCAGCACCACCAGCATCCCCTCCCCACAGTCAGATGGAGGGGACACCAACCAGCCTGATGACCGATTAGCCAAAAAGTTGCAACAGCTAGTGACTGAGAACCCTGGGAAGTCCATCTCTGTCTTCATTAATCCAGATGATGTCACAAGGCCCCACTTCAGAATTGATGATAAATTTTTCTGAGCATTCATCAATGTTTCTTGGGATTTTTTATTTTGTTTCTTTTTAAAAACTCTTGTAGTGTGCAGGTTTTTTTGTTTTGTTTTCCTTGATAACTTAATCTCTTGGTTTTTACATATCCAGCATAGATTGGATCTGTTGAGAACAATCTGAATAAATTATAAATCCTGGTTCTGCAGGACGGTGCAGATTTTGAAACAGTATATTACTATTTCATCTGCTGCTTTGATTTTTTTCACCCACCCTGCCCCGTTGTCAATGAGTAGTCTCAAAAGGAGAACATGCATCATAAACACATGCCACAGTGTAATGTAGGGGTTTTTTTTTCAAGCTTCCATAATTTATGTATATTGTTGGGCCTGGAGAAAGGACAACTCATCTTCTGTTGCTTTGGAAATTCTCTTCTTTTTCCATGAGCTTCCATCACCCTAAAGAAATGAGGAGAGACTGGGTTGGAAAGCACTACTGGTAATTTGATGAGGCCAAATCTACTGGGCTTAAGCCCAGTTCATCTGTTCTTCACACTTCTCACACTAGGGGAGAAAGTTGACTTTAAAGATGATGCAGCGTTTGGCGGAAAGAGTTGTTTCTGTTTTGATCTACTTTTTGAATGTAATTGTTCATTAATTGGACCTTGTACAGTCCAGAGGGTTGTTTCTGCTGCTTTTCCATGTGGAATAAGGTTATGGAATGTTAGTTTTAGTGTGTGTAATTATTCAAAGCCTTATTTAAATTCTATTAAAGAACATACCATTTTAAATGTAATTGCACTAATGAAATCTCTGCATTTACCTCAGTCCCACTGTTTGTGTTTCTTTCATGAATCTGTTATTAGGTCTCAGTATTGCTGATTGCTTGAGACCCCTCAGGTCTCATGGTTTCAGGTGATTTCTTGATTGTCTTTTACAAAAGACTCTTCCTTGTTAGCCTGGCTATGTGTGAGCAGTCAGAGTTTTACGTTGGCATATTTCTTTGGATGCATATTGTATGTTGCAGTGCATATTGCATTAATATGTATTGCATGTTGTTGAAACAGGTTTACCATTAGATAAGGATGTAATGCTAAAGCAGTGGTATGTGCAAAGTGAATAAGCCAGACCTCGAGCAAAGGAGCTACCTTGCTTCTATAATGCATGTATTAGGCCTGATCCTTTATGGCAGTTACCATTCCCTGGACTCCTGAGGACTTTCTGACTTACCCTGGGACATGTGAGATCTTACTCTGATCTCATGTTTGCAAAAGTTGTGTTTGTATGTAAACTTGTGGTGCAACAGTAGCCTTGAAAAACACATACGCTTTTCTTCTGTGTGTAGGATAAGATGTATGGTAACTGGGGTTAGTCTGAGCCAAAAATAATTTCAAGAGTTCAAGGACAAGAGTGACTTATTGTGGCTGGCTGGCCAGTGACTGATATTAGGCCTTAAATCAGCAATTTGGGTTTACAGATTATCCCAGAGATGCTGTTCTGATCCAAACTTGATGCATGTGTTAAAAAGTGATTATTAGAGCAGGTTGAAGTATTTTTTAAATATTTGACGGACAAATGAAGTGCATATCTAGTAAATTCTAACTGATAAAAATTGTGTATGAAAAATGTGTCACTTTTTTAGCCCAGCCTTTCTGGTAAAGAAACCAGGCTGGTGGAGCAACACACCAACAGCTTTGGAAACTGCTTTATTGGATGACAAGGAGGTTTCAATACCCGATCTAGTGCCCAAGTCATGTCTTAAAACGGAACTGCGGCTCCTCCATCTCTTGGGCATATTTGCAAACTTCACCCCATTGCTGTAGCCCAAATGTTCACATTTACCTGAATTTATTAGTACACATTGTCAAGAAGCTCTCAGAAGCTGATGGTTAGATGGAGTGGATGAGGATTTAACTTGAAAGCACAACTGGCTAATGATCATGAGCCCCAGTGCAGCTGCATTATGGTCCTGGGAAGGACATGGATTGACTTCAGCGGAAGCAGAACCAGGTCCTAACTGTGTGGCTATTGCCAAAGATAAGTCTCCATGTAAACCTGTGTAACCTGCCAGGGGAGGCAGGAGAAACAACTGGGAATTCTCTCCAGAAGTGCTTGGAAAATGCAGATTTGTTGAAACTGTCTTTTCCCCAGTCTCTGGGACTTCTGTTTGTTGAAAGAAGAGTCTGGTCTTCAGGACAAAGTTTCCCATCACCACATGAGAAATCTGCACAGCACAAAGCAGCAGTATCCTGGCAGGCAGAGTACTTTCCTGGGAGTCCCTGCTCCTGAGATATGCAGAAACACAGCCTTCCTCATGCCAGTTCAATGTCCCAGTGGCCAGCAGTTTGACTAGCCCATGTCAAGCTCTGGTGTGTGCTCCTTTTTTTGATTTTAATTAAAAAACATTTTGAAAAGTATCTGTCTTGTTCTTCCTGCATTGTGTGTGTTAGTTTTTTTTTTTTTTTGTGAGGGAGAGGAGGCTTGGCTTTTTACTGTACTGAAAAGTAATTTTCCAGACAGAATGGTGAGAATGGTATATCCTCTACCTGTCTCTTTATCATCTGTCTCCCAGGAAGGCAGAATCCTAACCTCCAGTTGGTTTATGTCTGTCTAGTATTTGTTCCTCTCCACGTACTATAGTTCAACTTAATGATGCAGGCTGCCAGCCCAGGGAGGTGATGTGTGCTTTATATATCAGAGAACACTGAAGAGTCTATTTTCTTCCTCTCCTGTTAACTCCTCTTGCCTTTGAGTATATGCTGGAACAGACTTGCAAAGTGCAGAGGTCTGTATGCATAGGTCTGGGATTTCAGAGTGGTTGGTGGGTTTAGATACCAATGACCTGTTATTCTTCACTCCTTGAAAGTTTCAGGGGACCATGGTGCTTTTCCTATTAGGGAGTTCTTGAAAGTCATTCACACAAGCATTTTAGAGCACTCAGCCCCAGGGTCTTGGCCAGTATGATAAACTGGAGTAAGAGGGGATTTGCTTTAAACTAGAAATGTAGGCATCTTCCCTACTGATGTCAAGAGGAGACAAGTCAGTGCTGTGAACCTCTGTCTCCATGGGAGCTTCAGTTCTGCACCCACTGCTATGGTGGATAAGGTTTTTTTTTGTTTTGCTTTTGCCCATTACCTACCTTCCTGCTGACTTCTCCCCGTGGTGAGTGATGTTGCAAAAGGACTGGGACAGTTAGTGTGGGGCTGGCTGTGTGTGTAAGAATGTAGGAGGTCTCCTTTGTGAGTCTGCATGTTACTGACTCCTACACTGTTAAAAGGGAGAGAGTCCCAGCCAAGAGTGTCTGGCCTTGAGGCATCAGAAAGGTGAGGAGGAAGAAAAAGTGCCCTTCACGGACTTCACTTCCACTTCTAAGTATGAACCTCCTTGGGCATCCTGGCTCTGGTCCTACTTTTGGAAGCTTTTGCTTTTGCACTTTCCATAGGGTTTCTGGCCAGTAGCACAATATAAGGAGCAGCTAATTTGACTGGTTCCAGTTATAACTTCTGGGAGACTGTGAAAAAACTGTCACTTCTTCAGGGGGATACCTGAGCTGCTGCAGAGATGATAAAACCACCAGCCAGTGGGGAGTTAGTCTCTCTGCTCTGTTGGGAGGACAGCAGAAGGGAACAACAGACCAAGAGCTTTGTGAAAGCCTGCAGTGTCTGCTCCTTCAAGCATGTTATATGAAGCCTCAGTCACTTTTGCCTGGCTGTGGTAAACCGTTTTCTCCACATTTTCCAATGCTTTAACCTGGAGAAATGTTGGTGCTCTAACCAGAAAACTACAGCTGAGTACTAGAGACACTCTTTGCCGCAAAATACCAGCAGGACTTTAGCCATGCGCTGCCCAAAATAGAAGCCAGTCTTGAAAAGCCTCTGAAAGAGCTGGGTTTTAGTGTTCTGTCTTTTCTGTTGTCCTGTTACTGTGAGAAATAGTGCTAATCTTGATATAAATTCTTTGACTTTCCCTGATTGCCTTGTTCCAGTGGAGAGCAACCTTGTGGCAGCTATGGTGGTCTGGGCTGGACAGGGACACCCAAGCTCTGTGGCCTTCCACTGCTTGGTCTCCTTATGGTACACTGTGAGACAGGCTTGTGTCTGCTACAAATTGGCAGGTCAGTGACTGAAACAAGCACTAAAAGATGGCAGTCACTCTTGACATGAGATGGCCAGCATTGTGGGACATATGAAATGATTTCCAAACTCCCTCTAGGCACTGTGTTTGAAAACAAGTACAGGGTGTTTGGCTTTGTGCAAGATGCTGTCCCAGTGCAGAGAATTCACCCATAGCTAGTGGTCTCCAATCCATTGTTTTAGTTTTCTGATAAGTCTGGGGATACAGGGAAAAATGACTACTTAAAAGTCTTAGAAAGCCAGGATTCCTGAAGGTTGCAGCAATGGCTGTTACTGGTGCTTTAACCCAACTCCACACAGCTGCAGCCTCTGAAAATTTGTCTGTAACAAAGGTTTCTTTAGGTGTCTCACCAGTGAGCTTTCTGTATAATGATGATTGCACAAGGCAGCTGGGTTATCAGACCAATAGTGTCCAGGAGGTGGTGGCTGGGGCTGGAGGGTCACAAGACAGAGCTCAGATCCCATTAGACTCCATTGGGAGACTTGAAAATATGCTTAACGTGAAGCATATGCACTTTTCTGGACCAAGCTGATTATGATCAGACTAAAATTAAACAGGCATCTACCATATTTTATTAACCCATGCATAATACAAGTGGCTATGCATAATACAAGCGAATGCGGCAGAGGGAAAGGAAGGTAGACTTTGCTAATGACTATTTCTCATAAAAAACTTTTTAAAGAGTGTGCATAGTTGGGACTTGGAGTCGCTTAAAAACATCCTTCACTTTTTGCAGGTTCAGTGCTGGACACATTTTTGCCACTTTGTTTTGTATTGAAGTGAGTGTGTTTGAAAGGTCACTGGACAGCTGAGTGTAATAATGTTCATATTCTCCTGGCATTGCTCAGTGATTACAAGTATTCAGCATGCAAATAGCTTGTTCAGCTTCAGCAAGTACATCATCTCCCTCCTGCCAGCCTTGCTTGGGGTGAGCTAATGGACTTTTAACATTATACAGAGTGGAGAGCGACTGTCTGTAATAGCTTTTGATTAAGCTCTTCAGAAAAGCAAATAACCATCATGGGGCAAAGGCTAAACAAGGGGATGGGGGCAAAAGAGCACAGAGATTAAAAAGTTACTGGCCAAGGGACTCTTGCTGGTTTATTTTGTGTTTAGGGAAATTCAGCTTTATATTTAGCACACTTTGGCTGTCTGTCAAGTGAATTCCAATTTATTTCCCCCAAATGCTCTTACAATAGCAATACAATAGCCCTCACTCCTTTCTCCTCCCCCTTTGCCATTTATAATCTATTATTTTGGGGCTGCTCGGAGGAACTATTGTGTTTTCCTATTATCATTGTCCCTGGCTCAGCACTGTGCTTCCAAGCTGAATGTAGGCTTTTGGGTGTTATTTTTATCTTACTGGCCTTCTCTGGTGGAGGAACACACTCTCACTGAGTCTCCAGACAGCCTGATTTGCCGAGCAGAGATGTGGGTGCATATTGGGGGCATCAGGCGTTCTTTAAACTGACTCAGCCCTGTCTTTTCCTCTCAGTTTTTGTGTGTTAGGAATGTCAATATGGAAGACATGACTGAGGTCTTACTAGGCACAGAGAAGATATGATACGTGATTTTGAAATCAAGTAAGTTCTAGTGCAAAGTGAAATAGAGACCAAACAGCCACTTTTCTCCCTGATTCTCAACCCCTCTGACCCCTTTGTTTTAGCTTTCTTTTGGGCAGGTGGAGAGGAGAAACATGAGCTGCTTTTGTCCACTTCACTGGCTACAAATGATAGCTTTGGCTTAGGATGTTAGGCACTTAGTTCATTAACGGCTTTGCCTCCAAGGCTCCCTATTGCTTTATGTCCTATCACGACACTGATGGGACAGGGAGAGGTTTTATGATTTGTTCAGCCAATTCACCACAGAACTGTGATGAAGAAAGGAAGGGGCATTTTTCATGAAGGGATAGCAACATTTGGTGTCCTCCTCCTGCATGCCAAGGCTTACACACACAGTATATTAATTGCCACTTCTGAGGGCTTCAGCTGCTCAGAGAATAAATGCCAAGGTGCTTCTGTGCAAACCACATTTTGGCCTTCAGCATCTCTTGTAGGGTAAATCTGCTCCTGTCTGAAGACAGTGTTTTCAGAGCAGAATTTGGCTGGTTGTATTTGAAGGCTACAGGCTGCATCTGCATATGCCAATGAAGCAGGCAAGGGGACAACTTCCTGCAACTGACACATAAAGAGAACTCCACTTGGCTGATCTGAAACAGCACAGAGAAGAAAATCCTTCCTGCAGGGAGGCCACTGCAAAGTCTAACCTTTCCCACCAGCATGGTGACTTGTGAAGTGACTAGAAGTCTCCATGACTAGTGCTACCATAAAGTCATCCTTGTGTCTAAGAGTTTAGGCATGTCATACAGCAACCACTGTCCCTGACAGCTGCTGAGGCTCTTCTGCCTTCTGCCACCATGAGGAATGGAGACCAGAACTGTCTTAGGACTAACCCAACAAAGATGATAGACCTGGAGTAGAGGCAGTTAAATGCCTCCCTGATGCCCAATCCTGTCAACTCTTGGAAGCTAAGCGGGGTCAGCCCCAGTTAGTATGTTGATGGGAGAACTCCTGGGAATCCCAGGTGCTGCAGGTTCTAGTCCTGAGGACTTCACTGTCCAAGCTTGCTCGGCCGTGGCAGATGAACTTTAGGAGTTAAAGGGTGGGGCCAGTTTCGTGCATGCTGTGACTCACATAAAAAATCCACTGTGCAGGCTCAAAGGACACACCCACGTGGGTAGAGCCCTTCCCAAATCTTCGTTTGTGAAGCCTAGTCATGATGATGATGAGTTGAGAACACATTCTCCCCTTGCACTGATCCCAATGTCTGCAACATCACTGTAGCTGCAGCAAATGGTTGCAGGTTCTATGACAGGAAACCATTTGTGGAGCTATCAGGAAGGGAGGCTCGATCTTACCTGGCAAAGATGGCTTCTTTGCAGCCACGTTAAGTGATGAACAAGAGGTGGGAGAATGAGGAGCAAGGACCAGCAAGAGTGTCTCTGCAAAGGACACATTTCCTCTCTACCTCTCATGGTGTCCAGTACATGTGCATTCAGCTGTGATTGTCCTGTGAGGACAAATTTTCAAGTATTAATTATTGATAAAGGACTTTGAGGAGCCACTTCAGTCATGGCGTTCGGCTACCACTACAGTCAAAATCACTGACACTGGTGGTTTTGATGTTTAGGCTCCAGAGTGTGTCTGGTCCATCCGAGACCCACAATTTTTAACACTCTATAACAGGCAAAAGAGCTGTTAACAAGAAAAAACTCAAAGCTGCAACCTTCATTTAACTTCTCCTGGAGGTTTCCTCTATTTGCTAATGGTTCTGGCTGCTCTAGCTTGATGTACATAGTGCTATATTTATTACATTATTTTGTTAATCACTGGTGGCAAAACTGGGATTGGCAAGTGTCTTTGACCAGTGGACTACTATGGGCACATATAGATGTTAATTTTGTGGAATACTTGAACTGGTTGCACTAACATCACCTCTGCTACTTGTCAAAATGGAGGGAACAATGGTGGAAAGTCATTACAGAAAGTTTCTAAAAAAACCAAAAGCCCATCAGTTAAAGGAGACTCTAGAAATGGAACCCACCTGTCCTGAATCCCACTAGCCCATTGTGACTAAGGACTGATAGTTCTACCAAGGCATTTTGTACTACTGGGTCAGTAGTACAAAACTAGTTCCTCACTTATTCTTTCCCCAGGGCATGACTCTTCTCAGCATCAAAACCCATTGAAGGCAGAACATGAAACCCAGTGCTCCAGGAGATAAGGAAAGAGGTCTGGCTAAAATAGTTCCTCTGTTCTGTTTCACCACTGCACACACCTTGCAACATTCACCTCTCCAAAGCATCTTTAAATAAACTCTCCAGAGGTGTTCTGCTACACAATAATGAACTCAAATGAAATGAAATTAAATGCTGCTGAATGGAGCTGCATAAATGCCTTGTCATATTTTGTTATAATCACCTGGAGCAACCTTATTGTCATCTGTCTCTCCAGCTTACTCGTGGAGCAGCAAGCACCATAGTGACTGGGCAAAAAAGGAAGAGAAATGCAAGTTCATGTGAGTTGGAGTAAATAATT
>JAOXXN010000137.1:14171312-14189119 GCA_026770055.1 Myrmophylax atrothorax
GCTGGGAGTGAAAAGGGGCTTCACATGATCAGTTTTAATGTGGTAGACATGGATTTCCTGCCCAGCTGCCAACTCACAAGGAACCTTACTTCGTTACGCTCTGCTTGGAAGGGGAAGGGGTTTTGTTCTGGCTATACAGCTGTGATAACTTTTGAAAGATGTAGTCTTGGAGGCAAATATCTGACTGCTCCACTGAGCACCAGGCACAGCGGTGGTTTGTGTGGGGGTGCATATGTAAAATCCGTGAACTCTTAGTCTTCCACTTTCTTGTTATATTATTGTCTTAAAATTCTCCTGAACAGTAAAGACCTCTGTGAAGTGTTTGCCACCTTCATACTTTTGTCTCAGAAGAAAAGGAAGCCAGTACATTGCAAAAGCACAGGGATGAGGCATTAAGTCCCATAAAATGTGCCAGGGGATCTTCATGGTCTTTGCAGAACAGGGTCCTGTGTGGTTTGCCTTGCCTGCCCCTCTGAGCACACATAGGAGAGATCTCAGGTGTGGTCTGGAGGTGCTGGGGACAGATACAGCTGCCCCTCCCTGGGTGATGGGCTCGGGGTTCAGCTCAGTAGAGCGATCTGTAGGTCTGGGTGGTTGAGTCTCTTTGGAGTCCAGCTGTCCCAGTAACCAAATCCTGTTGACTGCTCACTTTCAATTTCAGGCATTAATGTGGAGCTGTACAGCTTCACATGCCTTGAAGAATGAAATGTATCTTTGCACAAAGCTGAGGGGTTATGAATTGCTCTGGTTTATGACTGGGAATGGGACTTATTTATCACAAATACCTGAGTTAATATGACTATTTGTGCGACCAGGTTTGATGTCTAAGGGACCAATGAGATATTTAGACATCCGAGTCATGCCCCTCCAGCATCGCTGCTGCTTGCTGGCAGAGACCTGGTCCCTCAAATACTTGTTTAATGCCATTGTCATATAATAACTCACCCCAGCAGCTGTCTGGGCCCAGTGTAACTACATGTATTTCTCTGACCTAACTGCAAAAACGTTCTTAAAATCCAAAGGCTGTTTCTCCTTCAATAGTTACCACTCTCTCACTGACCACTTCCCTCAACAAGGCACCCTGTGAGCCAGAAGAGCTCTGACCACAAGTCAAGAGCTATTACCAGCTGGGAGGAGATGGGGTGTATCTGTCTCCCCCGTCCCAGTGCTCTGGGTTTGAAAATAAGACCTTGATCTTTTCCTGGGGACATTCAGCACCTGAACAGCACAGCCCCGTGCAGGACCAGCCCAGCACTCCCCGATGAGGCAGCCCTTCTTCGCACAAGCTGATCTGCTCTTTCCTTCCTTGGCACTAATGAGACCACATGGAACTCCCATTTCTGGGAAGAGCTCTTTTAGGACCAGCTCAGGTGTCTCTCAACTGCATGGCATTTGCCAGACAGGAAACATCCATGCTGCTTACAAAGCTAAGTAATGTCTTGCAGTAGTATTGCAGCCTCCCAGTTCTTACTGGAAATAACCTTGTGGTCTCATTTGCCCATGGCCTTGTCTCTTCACACATATGGCAAGAAAAAACATTATTTTGAGATCAGGGTGACGATGGGGAAGATATTTGCTGTTGTCAATTTTACACGCTGTACTTTGGTAAATGTCCATGTTTGCCAACCTGAATTCAAAAGATGAAGAGAGGGGCATGAGGACAGAATAGCAACACAATTTAATGAATGTGTTTGTAAAATATTCTCTTGTATGCATAGCTCACTTTTAGGACCTGATTTTCAGTCTAGCCACAGAGACATTGTTAGTTTGGACTTCTGCAACCACTAAAATTCCTTTACAGTCAGTTAGAGACAGGAATTTCTGTTAAATATATAGTATTTCTCTAGGTTCATTTGAAGAGAGTGATAATATATCATTGCTCCCAGTGGGGACATAGCTGCCTCATAGCTATGTCTGCTGTCAGGCATTAAACCTGGGCTTGAATGGTGGCAATCGATAGTGGGAAATGCAGTGGCTGAAACTGCTAAGTGCAGTTCTAATGTTCCTTATGCAAATCTTAATGCTCACCAGAGAGCACACCTGCTCAAACAGCAAAGAAACAGGATTGACTCCTCTATTTGCTAAATTATTCTCAATATTTTCTGTATTGTTTTGTGGTTTGTGTATCTTACTAAAAAAAAAAGTCGCTGAAACTGCAGAGGATAGTAGCAGCCAAAATTAAGAAAAGAGCACCTCTCTTTTTGGGACAAATGTGTGTTGCCCAGCCACTTAGGGACGTGAACTATCCCAGGCTATCTCCAAGCCCAACTAACTGGGTTCTGCCCCCCTCATCTGATAGTCCCTACCAATTCCTAATTTGATTCAGACCAAAGCAGGTACATGTCCCTGACTCAACTCTCAGGCAGAACTAATGTGTGGTTCTTACATCCTCCTGTGTAGGTCTGGAGCCCCCCCATACTCCATCCAACATTGTCAGCCTGAAGCTGGACCTGACTGCCCATGTAGCTAAGAACCTGCTGTTCACACCAGATTAACAGGAGCTACATGTCCTCAGGACTGCCAGTGATTGAACCTGGAATCATGCTAAAAGTCAATTCATTTGCTCCAAACACACAGCTGACACATGGAGGAAGACCACTGTTATGACAGGCAGGCCTTGAGGGTCTGGGATCACCTTCTTATTCCATTTGCAAGCTGGAGCAATTGCAGTGATGACTGAACTTCATTGCAGTACTGATCTCCTTCCCCCTCTATCATACAAAGAAAAGTGAAATAGGAGAAATAAACCCCTTAGTTTTCTTATTTCATTCTGCAGGTCTGCCTTGACCTTCATGGCACACCTGGCCATTGCTGTGCCTGGGAAGGTTTACCATTCTCAGCTGGTCCCAGCAAAGCGAACTGACTGCTCAGCAAGGCTGGGCACAGCAGCAGCCCAGGTGAGGCGAATGTGTGTTAACAACCATGAGACACAGCAAGGTTATAAAGAAGGAAAGGAGGCATTGGGAAGGTCATGCTGGTGTGTCTCTGTGCTCTGAGTGCTGACTGGATAGGGGCTGCAAGCAGAGGAAGGTCAGCAATGGACTGAAAAGTAAGTGAGCCTTTATGTGGTACTAGTATGAATCTGTGCCTAGTGTAAAAAAGCAGCTTTGTGTCTTGGGTCTGGCCCCTGAGGAGACCCTGTAGTCAGGAGGAGGATAGATCTTGAGCTGTGGTGGAAAAGGCAAATCCTCATTTTGATGGACGTCTGTGCTCACCTTTCTCACTTTTCCATTTCTTCTTATCATTCAGAGATAACAGCAAAGCTGCAAGCAACCTTGTGAGCTGAATAAGATGAAAGTGTAGGGTTTGCTTATGTATGCCAGGAGTAGGGGTGCCTAGAGAGCCTGAAGCAACGTTCTGGAAATTTGAGGCAGCAACTGTCCTGCTGCCTGCTCTTTCCCTAGGAAAGGATCAAGGAAGCAAAAAGCAGGGAGAAGTTTGTGTGAATGCCTAGCAGATGTGTGGTTTATGGAGATGATACTGTTGGGCTCAAGTTGTCTTACGCTGTTGGTTCCCTGTGTGATAAGACTGCACAGCTGGCAGTGCCTGCACACAACCCTTTGTGGGGAATTGTGTGGTCAGATTGTAAAGAAAGTGCATATCCTGGCATACAGTCAATGGACTACGATCACTACTGAGGTGGACACTAGCAGGTGCTTATCAGTGGTTGTAAACCCTTGTGAGGTGTCATGAAAGAAAGGTGAAGTGTTCCCTTGGCTTATGTTTCAAATTGCTGGGAAGGGTGCATTTTTTTACACTGTGTTGAGGGAGCATAAGCCTGCAAAGTCTTGCAGTCCATTTGCTTTGTGTTTGTCCTCCAGTGTGCTCAGCTAAACTCAATTTGGGTGCAGGTTTGCGCGTGATCTGTGTTTCTGTTGGCTGAGTGATTGGGCCGTGGTGCTGTTGGCTTTGTAGGAGTGCCTGCTGTGATGCCAAGAGGTTGCCCCAGCTGGGAACACAGCTGAGCTCTCTTGATCAAGCAAGTCCAGTAGCTTGGTTAGATCCTTACTTGAGGTGCATGTTGCCTGCAGGTTGACTTTGGACTATCCCTGCCTGAAACGCTTGCAGTAATGACTTCACTTACCCAAGAAGGTGAAAGTCATCAGCAGAGCACAGGTGTACTTTTTAATGGTAATGCACAGGTGTTTCAGGCTGTGTCCTCAAACTTGTTACTGCCTCCACAAAGTCTCCATCTTTTTAAAAGCAGAAACTGTGCAACAATATGCTCTCCAGTGTATCACTACTAGTGAATCCCCACCCAAAGCAGCCTGATTTGGGCTTGTTGTGTTTTAAAGGCTATAATTCCTCACCATGTTACACCACCTTATTTATTTAACTTTCTTAAAGAAAGAGGTGTGACCTGGAAAAGTAAAGTCCTGTTCTGGAGAAGGATTCTTGTTCAGACCACAATTTCTATCCTGTCATTACATGTCTCCTCACCTGTGAGCATTGCAAGGGGTATGGTTATACTGTTCATCTCTGCTGATCCTGGATATCGAGATGAGCCCATGAGAGCAGTTGCTGTCTGATTTCTTAGTGAAGTCCTTATGTAAGCTCTCTTGAGGATGTGGAGCCAAGGGAGGCTTCTCTATGGGTGACTCATTAAAAATGAAAAAACAAAACCAAACCAACAAACAAAAACCCCCAAACTCCAAAGAAATAAATCCACTGAATTTTGGAGAGGTTTATTCTGTTGGTCCTGAAATAAGAATTTTAGGCAGGTCTCTCAGCCAGGTGGTAGGTGCATTGTTGTTGCTCTCTGCATAGCCTGAGTAGCATATCAGTGGAAACAGGCAAAAGTCAGTTCTCATTTTAGGGTTTTAGTGACAGAGTATGAAAAGAAAAGCCACCTCCTTTCTCCTGTGCTCTCCCCTCTATGAGGATCTAGCAGCTGCCTTTTGACATTTTCTGTTTTTACTGAATTTTTAATCTTCCTTCTAGGTATTTCTCCTGCCTACTAGCTTCCATTACAGGTGGTAGAATGTGAATTTCTCTTTTCTGGATTCCAACCTCTGGTTGAATCTGAAAATCTAACAGGAAGGGTGTTTCTTTATCTGCTCTTGTTTTACCTGAGGTGTATAAAATGCATGACGAACATTCTCACTATAAATGTGCTCTTGGTGTCTGACTCAAGCCAGCTGCTGTTCCTGTTTCCCATCACTGAAGCTTAGTGAATGACGACTGTTTGTTTCTATATGGAGATGAGCTAAATAAGCAATGATGCTCCAGATCTTGTGGATTTTCATAATCACTGGAGGATGTGGTTATCCTGGGTAACAAGTCATCATTCTGGTGGGAGATAAGGTCGTTTCATGATGCCATTTTTATTCTTGAAATGATAATGCCCGTTTACCTTTGAGAATATTAACAATGCAGGAAGATAGTAATGCATGACTTTGCTTTTGGCAGTGAGTATGAACTGAAGGCAGCCAGTAATGTTTTCATTTTTTCTCAGCTCAACTTCTTCCTTCCCAGTCCTCTTTTTCCTATTTGCCCTTGTAACAGGAGATAAGATGGACCCACACAGTTATGAAGCATTAGAAATGTAATCCAGACATCTCTTTCGTGAATCACGTTTCTAATGTGCCCTTCAAAGAGACATCAGATGCCTATAGTCTGTTTTCTGTGAGCTGCTTGGAAAAAATCTGAGCTGCAACTATTGAGAGATACAGGTTTGAGGGACACCTGGAGGTGTCTGTTCTCACAAAACCAGCACAATACTTCACTGAAAAGCAGCTTTGCTCAAGGACAACTTTATCTTCTTCCTAAAAGGAGATCAAACTCTTCATGGGAGGGCAGGTAGGGGCCACTAGGGACTTTGATAAGGTGATTGAAGCCTCTAAGTGATTCATTTTTTGAGCAGAACAGGAGTTCAGGCTGTGCATCTCTGCAGAAAAGATTTTAAAATACCCTCTCATGCTGTCTGGGAACAATGGAGGACCTGGTGAAAGATCAGGTTCATTTTCTGTCTTTGTGCCCTATCCAGGCCATTTTGTTACTGAACAAAAGCCCTGCTTGCTGTGTGATGAGAGCTAGCCAAGTTCAGATTCCCAAAGCTGGATCTTCTCTTCAGAGCATCACTAAACTCCTACCTTGTGTTCTAGAACAAGAAACTTTTAGAAAGATGGGGAGGAAAGTCTTAGCTGAGGGGAAGCTAAATGAAGGATGAGCAATTACATGCAGGTGATAGGCAAGAAATGTTGACAATTGTGATACTGAATTCCTCCAGGTGTAAGATAATTCTTACTCCAGATCTTGTCCCTATCCTCAGGTTCTTCCTCTTGACAGGTTTCATGGCTTCCTACAGCAGTGTATGTTATTTGGTAAGGCTAAGGCCAAGGAAATGGAAAGCTTGAAGGAGAGTCAAGGGAGTTATCCAGACCAAAAAATGCTATTTGAACAGTGCCATTGCTTTGAGACAGATGAAGGTGCATGTACATGCTCCTGACAGATGGGTTGAGATCTTGAGGCTTTATTGGAAAACCAAAGGTGTAGATACCAGCACCTGTATCTGGGGCCTGTAAATACACAGTGAGATGCTCAGGTAAGTGATTGCTCTGAAATCCTAGTTGTGCTGAGTCTGGGGGCTCTTTCAACTACAGAAGTTATGCAAACTCTATTGCATTTGACTGAAATTGTGAGTATGTTCCTTAGCCTTCCCCTCTGCACAGATCTCTATGGTGTTTGAATCCTTTAAGTGGTGGAAATGAGATGTAATGCTCTGGAATGCCCTGGCTGAGTGGTCAGTGGAATCCTGTGTTGTGAGGCCCAGTAATGCTGGGTTATCCAGATTAGACACTGCATCTGATTATCCTGCTGATAATCCTACCCTCAGTAATTTAATCAGGGTAGGGATTGCAAGGCCAGGATCAGACAGAAATAATGGGTGGTTGCCCCCTTGTGCATACGTAACACTTGGAACTCCTTGTTTGTGATGCACTTAAATAAATACATGTGTGGTAGTGCTGTGTTGCCACTGGCATTGCAATGGGGTCTCCTGGTGTTTCTCACTGTTTGTGAGAAATTGGCTATCAAGTGGTTTGAGGTGACCCAGATTCCTGCATATGCTTTCTTTGAATTCTCACAAACTGTGTGTGAGGGAACTGTTATGAGTTTCCAATTTAAACAGTTTGGGATGGTAAAGAGAATGATCCAGTCCAGTAAGAGAAACAGATGGTGTCAACTGAGGCACGACTCCTTGCCCACTGATGTGGGAGAGCTGGGGGAAGTGATCCATGCCCTGAAAATTCAGTACTTGGGGAGTGGGTTGGCTCAGTTTGTTAGAGCATGGTGCTAATAATGCCAAGGTTGTGGGTTCAGTCTTTCTGTGGGTTTAAGAGTTGGAATTGATGACCTTTGTGTGTCCCTTCCAACTCAAAATATTCTGTGAATATCCCATTTCTGGCAAAAGCTCCCCCAGTGTGGGTTGGGAATGAGGCTGCCTGGGCATGTGTTTGCAGTAGTGCTGAAAGGAGGCTGTGTGCTTGTTACCGAATTTGCTCCAAAAGGCAGGGGTACAGACTGCCTGGCACCTGGAGGGTCCCACAGAAAAACTGGTACCCAGTTTATGTAGCTTCCCCAAACCTGAGGTGAATTAAGACCTTATTTTGAGAGCCACCTAAAAATGTGCATATGGTAATAAGAATTGCTAAAGGGAAAGCAAAAAGGCAACATTTTCTATGTAGTCCATGAACCTGGCTCCAGTAGCTAAACAGATCCTCATTCAAGGATAATTGTATCTTAGTATTTGGGGTACAGGCTAGAGGATAATGGGTGTGCTTGGAGTAGCTCCATGCATAGCTGAGTGTCACAATTTATGTTGGGCTTTTACTACAGTTCCTGTATATGATCTATAGGAAAGGAATTTGAGAAATACTACTATACATTTTACATACTCAAAGAAGTATAATATCTGTACTCCATGCAGACATGCAGAGTCACAAGGATTGTTAAAATAAGGATAATATTAACTGTTGTGAAGCTCTGCTCCTGGGCACAGTGCAGCGGGTGGGAGAAGCCGAGCTCGGGAATTCCTGTTCTAGCCAGGAGAGGGCGAAGGCTCACGCACAGGCTCGGGAGGCTGCCGGTACCTGCCGAGGGGCTTCGTGCTCCCCGTGGGCTCCCTCCTGGACCAGTGCAGCGGGGAGCCGTGGGACAGCTGTGAGGCAACGATGCTTTGCTATGTCTGGGGAAGGAGGCTCATCCTAACGCAGGAGAAGTGATAAAAACCAAGGAGAGAATGGATGCTGCAGAAAGGAGAAGAATAACAGGTGGCAATGGGCAGGAAGTTGAGCTTTCCTTCATGTGGCAAATGCAGCTCGTGTCTTTGTGCAGGTGCCAGAATTGCAATGCTTCGTGCACGTAGGAGGGCTGCAGACGGGAACGGGGGAGCTAGCTTAGCTGGAGCTCACAGTCTGAGATCTGCCTTGGGAAGGAGTCTGCACACACTGGCCCAGGGTTTTTCAGTTCAACATGATTCTTACCTGGTGTTGCCGCCTTCGAGGTGGCAATCTGAGCACTGCACTGAGGATGTTATTTTGTTGCTTAGATATTCATGACCCGGGAAATCTTCAGGATCAAGCAGTGTCTCCAAAAAATGCTGCACATCCTATCACTTGCTGTTTCTAGTGCTCTCAGCCTTGACATTCCATCTTGTTTTCTTGCGACCTGTCCTCTTATTTACTACAGCTGATCTCCTGTCATGCTGAACCTCTAGCTTTCTCATCCCATTGCAATGTGGAACTTGTTAATTCTTGGTCCTGGTTCACTCTAGCTTTGACTTCTGTTCCTGTTACTTGGAGGGTCTCAAACCATACTGCCATGCTGAGTGTGCTAAACTTCTTCAGTTTTGCCACCTTGCTGACTAAATAGTTTCCCTTCTCTAGCTTTCTTGCTGGCATGGTATTCAGTCACAGCTGGCTTTCTGCCACCTTGAGTCAGTCCAAACCTTTCTCCTCTGCCTTCATTTCTTTTTCTGACCAAAATCTCTTATACTTCTAAGTTTAAAAAGAAATGCACAATGATGTGCTCTCCTTTCTTGTCCTTGTCTTTTGGATGTAAGAGCCAGCACCTTCTCCTGTCTCCCAGACTCCCTGTATCTATTCCTATCTATGCTGTTATTCTTTCCCTTCAGCCCACCCTTTTTTCTGGCAGCTCTTCCTTAAAAAATAAACTTGCTGTTCAAGCCCCCACATGTTTCTCTAAATATAGCCCATCTCTGCACCTTGACTTGCAAAGTGCCTTCATTGGTTAGTCCTTCTTTGCTCTCATGTCCTTACTTTTATTGCCTGGGAGGTTACTCCTCTGTTCTTCTCTCTCTAGACTGTCTTCCATAGTGTTCCCTGGAGGATGCTATTCTTCCCTTTGGCCTTTTCCAATCTAAATTTGTTCAAGTGTCCCATGTGTCCCATATTACTTTGTCCCTGGGCTCTTTCCTCCCTTTACATCTTATTTGATCTCATCCAACTAGTAAATTGCCTTTGTTGTTGCCTTGTCCTCAGTCTGAAAGCAGGAGGAGAGAGGTACATCCTGAAGTTTTCTGTGCAGGTCCAACTATTTGCTTCCATCAGTCTAGAGTAGAGCTTTTCAGTGCCCCCTCACTTCCAGTCCTTTCCTTCTTTTCCATTGACAACTGACATTGCTGTCAGGCCCTCAGCTTGCATGCCACTTGCCTTGAATATGGCACTGGATTCTCAGGTCACAGCTATTTTAATGCATGCTGCTGTGTGAGGTTCCTTCTCCCACACCACACAAACTTTCCCTTCA
The DNA here is from genome assembly GCA_026770055.1 of Myrmophylax atrothorax. NCBI lineage: Eukaryota > Metazoa > Chordata > Aves > Passeriformes > Thamnophilidae > Myrmophylax > Myrmophylax atrothorax. The sequence goes on from JAOXXN010000137.1 coordinate 14,181,078, forward strand.
TCTTTTCTGTTACTGTCACAGTTTCCCCCACCTCGATGAGAGGGATTGCAGGCTCATTCTGTCAATGATGAATGTTGCTTTCAAGGCGATTCTTCTCTAGCTCATAAGAAATGTCTCTTGGAGTCAGTGGTTCTGAAAAGCCAACCCCTAATGCAGTAAATACTGTAAAAGTGCCCAAGGAGCTGTTTTTTCTCTTTCCTACCATTCTCTCTGCAGTTGGTCCTCTGACAAGAGAGGAATATCCTCTTAGCACTGTTTGCTAAAGCTGTTGCTTGGTTCTGGTATTTTAGTTTTGAAAAGTAACCACTTTGAATAAGAAACAGAAATAGACTTTTTCCTCATCACTGAGCTAAGAAAAAGGTTCTAGAAATGCTGGGCAGGAAAGGCTAATTTTATGTGCAGTAGAAAGTGAGATCCTGGGAAAGGACAATAGTTACTCTACACTGACCCTTCTGCACCCCATGGAGATCAGCTTTGGGCATGACTCTGTTGGGCAGCAGCAGGACTGTGCTCCTTGGCATAGACTCTTAGCTGGCTGTCATGGCCAGATGTAGTCTGCATGGCAAATGTGTGTAGCACTGATACAGCTAAAAAGCTCTGCTATTCCAGGGCCACAGCAGGATCTTCAAGGGCAAGACTGGAAGATGGGCAGAGAAACATGAGTCTTTCTGATCTTGTCTAGGTAGTAAGTTAAGTGTTTCTGGACTTGGTTCTTTAAAAGATCTCTGAAACCCATTCTAGGCATCTGTCCTTGATGGGAAAATCAGACTCTCATACTTAACATATGTTGGACTCAGTAGAATAAAGTGAGACTCTTTGCAGAATCATGTGGTTCTTCTAACTCAGGGCTACACTGGCTGCAGACTATTTGAACATCTAACATGCAGCAGGTTACAAATGCTGCCCATGATCTCAGTCTTGCTTTATCCTTTCCTGAAAGGTCTGCAACAGAGCAGAGTTGGAGAACTGCTGTAGAGTGAACAGGATTGATGTAACTTGCCAGCTACACTGAGTACAATTCCAGATTCTTTATTGAATCTCCACTATTTTCTACATTTATATTTAACTGTCACTTCAAACATGCCACTGTGAAGTTTAGAAAATATATAGGTTGCTATGTTTACTCCATCTGTGCCAAGCTGGAGGGCTGTACTCGTCAGATGACCTCCTTTTAAGCAGTCATGCTTTGCAAGTCCTGGATTAAAGTCATATGGTTGGGTTCTGCAGATGGGTGATGCAGCTGAACTCCCCTGCCCATTTTGGCCATGCTCTGGCCACAACTGCCAAGGGGGGAGCAAGCAAGAACCTCCAAATGGTTTTCATCCTTTCAGGGTCAGGCATGTTGATTTTCATACTGTTTGGCTTGATTGGAGCCAAAACTTCTGGGATGAGCTCAATGAGAGTCCATCAATCAAGGAAAGAAAGCTTAAAGAAATTGCTGCTTCTATATATAAGCAAATCAAACCAACCGGCCAAACTTTCCTGTAAGGAAAACATCAGCAGAGTAGAGCAAAACTGGGCAGCACCTTGGTAGTCTCATTAAATAAGTCATTGAAGACTGCCTCTGCCTAGTGTCCAGCAGATTTGGGAACAGGTGGCAGGTTGAGTTCAACTCTGGATACTGTGCTGGTTGGAACTGAACTTTACATTAGAGCCGTGAATATTCTGGGCTTGACTGGTGCTTTTCTGTCAGTGCCAGACCCCTCTGCCTTCAAGGGACATGTCATCCTTGTAGCTCAGAGAAGGTGGCCAAAAGGATTCTGACTAAATAATTTATATACCATTTAAGATGCTGGAACATAAAGCAGCAGCATATTTTTGTATTGCAGAGATGCTGGAAGATGGTGTGGGTCAAAATGGCTTGAGGGATCAGGCTTCACCCGGGGAAAGGTAAAATACTTCAGGAATAAAATTTATCCTACAAGCATGAAGAGCAGTCTGCTTGGCCTGCAGCCTTTTGTGTCAGGGATGAATGTGCTCTGTGGATTGCATAGATAACTCCAGATTAAGCATGTGAATGTTTTTTGCCTTTACCATGACTGTTCAATTGCTTAAAATGTAACATCAAGTGTGGAGGTGAACAGTTTCACACTTAAGGACTGGTCTTCCCATTTTTGCAGCTGAGAGTGAGCTAGTTCAGTTAGAATTGCCCTCTGCTTTCATCATTCTTCCTTCTTCACTCCCCTACCCCTCTATTGCATATCTCACTTTTATTTGAATTTCATTACTCAATATTTTTCATGATATGTGCCGAGAGGAGCTTAAGCTCTAAACTGGTCCAGCCAAAAGGCTGTCAGTGGTGCTGGTATCAAGCAGTGCTTATCTGCCTCTTGTATTTGAACAAACTCTGAATTTCAGCTTGAAATATCAGAGAGATCCAAGTCCCTGAGGCATGGGAAAGCTGCACTATGAATACACTGATGATAATGGTCTTGGCTCTGCAGGTTTTATCACATTTGTTATTTTCTAACATTCTGGAAAACATAGCATTAAAATGAACAGAGTAAACACACATAAGTGGAAAAAGATGTTGGAGCTGGATAGGAGATGATTCTTTGTGCCCAAGACTCTGTTGTCCCATACTTTAGGGTCACTGCAGCAGTCTGGCACATGCTTAGCATTTTGGGTGGTGTCATTTGGCATTGAATAGCCACCATAGTGGGTACCTTATAGGACTGTGGTGTCTAAGGGCAGAAATTAGTGCTCTAAAAGTGGCTTTTGCAGTGTAGGAATAAGACAAAGAAATTGCTTCCTGTGATTTAGGCCTCTGCAGAGGTCAGCTTGCTATGATTTATTGAGATAGAGGGTAAAGAACACGAGTGCTACTCACCCCTGATGGCTGTGGAGTAGAGATGAGCTAATGGATTTTTTCCTAATTGTGGGAAGTAGGCATAGGCAAATAGGATTTTAAGGTAAATAGTCTATTCTCTGCAAGGCTTCAAGCACCTGGCACTTAAGAGGGCTGAGCTGCCAGCAGGAAGCTCTTTCCTGCCTCTGCCCTGTAAAGTTTTTTTTTGCCTTGCATAAAGTATTCCACATGCATGTAATTACTTTTTCTAATCAAGTCAAAAAGGGGTTAGTGCTTAAGTAGCTCTATTTTGCAGCTTATTTTCATATTTTATCTACTTACGTGAAAGTCTTAAGCTTTTGTAATGGTATAGCAACCTTATTTCAGACACCTTTCTCCCCATTGCCATCTGGATGAGGAGGAGACAAAGTCATTTACCATACTGAATAACTAGGAGCCCTTAGTGGGGTTCAGAGTGTCTGTGAAAACACGAAGCATTTTGCTGCAAAGACTGAGAAGCACCTCCATCTTCCACGGACTTTGAGGATCTTAGGGTACTTGGGATGCTCAGTATCTCACTAAACTAAAATCGAGAGCTGACCTGTCTGTGTCAGATCCAGCTACCACTAAAATCAACATCGAGACTCTTGTTAATATAAATGGGTGTATATGGATGTTTATGAAGAACAGTAGCAGAAGAAAGCTGATGTTTCTACCAGCCCAGTGCTGGTGCTCAGAAGAACCTTCCTCTGTGTCAATACAAGGATGGTTCCCTTCATCCTTATTTTCTTCCATAGCAATTTTTGACTTAGTAGCAAGTAATTGCAAAACCTCCCTTGTTCTAGTACTTTTGTGATATTAGAGCTTTTTCCTTTATTAATGTAATACGGATTAATCTCAACAACATTTAATCAATAATTTTATTTAATTAAGCTGTCTAGGCTAGCTTAAAGGTTGTGGCTTACTTTGGTCTTTATTTCACACATCAGCTCCTAATGCACTTACTCTATGCTTCTAGCAACTACTTGGGTGATGCACGGAAGTGACATCAGTTGATGATGTAGTTATTGGTGTTTTGCTTCATAATCAGAAGCTACCTGTATCATCCTCAGGTTGATGAATTGCAGCTTGTAGAATGTACTTTGTATTTTAGCCTACCTGTATTATTAAAAGCTTCTGGTCTCTGTTTACTTCTCTTTCCACCCCACTGTGTTCTTTGCTTTCTCAGTTGTGTTAGAGGTCCTTCCTGCTGCTGCTGTGTCATGGCCTACTTTCTTGGAACCTGCTGGTCTGGCTTGTACTTATCTGAGCACAACTCATGGAATGTGGGCATCTGAGCATGGGGTGGTATGGAGCTGTTTTCTGTCCTTAAGGAATCTGTTTTCTGTCCTTAAGGAATCTGTTTTCTGTCCTTAAGGAATCTGTTCTTCTGGCTAATGATGGCAGCTTGCTAATGATGCCTGTTGGTTTTTTGGAGTAGATGCTTTGGAGTCCAAACAAGGACTTTCAGAAGCACTTGGCTGAGTCTTGCGCCCCATTGCAGCTGGTTTTGAGGTTAGGCCCACACTGAACATCAATGTTAGTAGTTATTCCTCCCCCTTGGCCAGAACTCAGTGCAGCTCCTTTTTAATTGAGCTGTTCATTGTCTTTAAACATTGTACAGGACAAATGCTATTCTGTCACATGCAGTGAGAGGAGCTCTGTCTCTAGCTGGGAACTATGATGTGGGTGCTGAAGTTGGGTTTTTTGCCATTTTGGATGGCCATCACCAGAAACTATCACATGGCAGATGATATCCCACCCCTGGTGATCTGCTCCCTCCTGGTACATCCAGTTTCATGCAGAAGTACCCCATGTAGACATGGCAACACATAGGACTATATGCACAACCTTGTAGGCTGGCTGGTGTCTCTGTGCTTGTGAATGGAAGTTTCCTCTTAAAAAAGGAGGTGCTGTGCCACGGTAGCAGATGGACAGGAGCAGCAGCACTTGAGACCATGTATGATCATCATGTGGGCTTACTGTCTGCAGCAGTGCCAAAACAGCTTCTTGGCTTTATCATGTCTGTGCTCAGGGCTGTTTCTAAGCCAGATACTTCCAGAGGCAGGGTACCGAAAAGGGACAGGCAGCACTGAGTGCAAGAGGCAGTGTGCTCTGCCCATCATTCACCAACAAAAAGGGAAGCAGCTGGCTTCCTCAAAGGCTGGAGGCTTGGGTAACATCTCTACTTCTGTCTGGAGCACTATGCAAGAGCAGCCAAGTTGAGCCCTTGCTGTTCCTTCTCACCTGTACAGGCTGAGCTTTTCTCTGTTGAGCTGAACTGTACCTCCATCAGCAGAACCTTACACACTGTCCTGCTACCACTGGGGACAAGGGGTATCTTTAGGACTGCTGTTCAGAGTGAGCTGGTCTGGTGAGCAAAAGCCCTGCTGATCAAACAACAGTGCAGGTGGCCATGAAGAAGCCCTATGTTGGCAGGCCCACAGAAATCACTCAGGACTGGCGTCAAGAGAGAATAACTCTGCCTTTCCCAAACAACTCTCCTTGCCATGGCAGGGGCCAGGGATATGCTGAGACATTATGAAGTGGGGTGGTTTGTGCTTCAATTGAGCCACCTTTTTTGTACTGTGCTTCCAGTTTACTCCTGCAGATTGAACATATAAAAGGAAGCAACCCTGGCAACTCTATGGACTTAGTGCAGGAGAGCAGTGCTTCAAAGGGTCTCCTTGCACCTTGGCTTAAAAGGTGTGGGTGGGAAGAAGTCCAGGCTCAGCACATCTGCATCTCCTGAGTGCTGCAGTGCTCTCTTGCTGTGATTTGGAGGAGAACTCGTTGCACTACTGCGATGCCATTAATGTGTGTATTGTTATTTGATGCGTGATACTTACAAAGCCAGAGTAGGCACGGATTTGACTTTCCTGAGGGACTGAAAGAGAAACAGTGATCTAACTTTAGCTGGTCCAGCTCGCCTGATACTTTAATTCAGGATGCACAGTTGAAATTTAGAGTAGAACACAGGCAATATTATATTTCTTTTTACTGGTAAGTAATTTGAAAGGTGACCTGTAAATGGCAAGGGAAGGAAAATATTCACTGGATTTGTTCCCCTGGACTTCCTTGCACTGAAGAAAGAAGTCTTGATGGAGTACAGGGAGGGACTTCTCTCTTCAGGCTGGCTTTTTAAGAACGTGTATCTGGAGGCCTTGTGATGGTTTTGTGATCTGGAAAGGAACTTGTGATGTCCCAGATATGACCCAGAAAGCTCTGATGAATTGTGATTGAAAATGAATGTCTGGATTAGTGGGTTTGGGTGTTTTGCTTGTGGTGGCTATGTTTCTACCCACTGTTACCTCAAAGGAAGAAATGCTTCACAGCTCAAAAGCAAAACAAAAAAATAACAGAAATGTTAATTTTGCCTTGCTCTCCAAGGGTGAGCCCTGTGAACTTCTAATTCATGTCCTCCTTCACAAAGAAAACAAACCTCGACCTACCTTTGCCAATAGAGAGTATGTTATGGCTATCCCTTTTAGGACTTTGGAAAAATCTATTTCCAGTGTTTGGGAAACTTGTCTTCCTGTATTCTCATGACAATGGGGTTCAGTTTGATGCCTTCAGCTAGGAACATTTTCCCATCTTTTTCTGTGAAGCTGAATTATTGATGGCTGTTTGATTTCCAGGGAGTGCACAGCTTTGAGAGGAGGCTCTTGGTTGATTGGTTCACTGCCTGCTATTACAAATGGCACCTCAGTTTATGTTCTTGGTAACCAGCCCAGCTGTACCTTAAAAGTTTTCTTTGCCCTCTCTGCTATCTGTTCAAAGTTGTTCTTGAACAGAAACCCTAATGTCCTCTGAGAGTTTGCCTGGTTTTCATCTATGAGGGTTAGTTACTTGAATCTAAGAGTTTTAGAAAACTGGCTGAGGAGTTATGGAGCACTCTGGTGTATATATTTTGGTTTGGAACATTAGCGGGGACTAACAGAACTTGAGTCATTGTTTTGTTGTTGTTTCAGAAAAAGCACACAAGTTGACACTGGAAAGTGTAGTCTGGTCAGTTTCACATTGATGGTAGCTAAAGGCAAAGCACCAAGGAAATAGGATCCTATGGGTCAATGAAAGAAACTGAAGTAACAATAAACATTTACTTTGACCTTCTAGCCAAATCATAAATTCTTAGTCTGCTTCATAAGTTCTGTAGTGCAGTTTGCCTTGCAGCTCACCTATGGTTCCTGACTATTCAGTCTAGAAATTAAAAAACCCTAATGTTATTCTTCACAATAACATATGATCTAGTAAATGGATAGGGGCAAGTTAAAATGTGAATTTTATATGCTGGGTCTTCATCCTGGGCTAATTCTAGTTGATTTTTAGGGGTAAGTTCTTGCATTAATATGCCATCTCTAACTTAAGTGTCCTGCCACCCTGGGGGGTGGCAGCTGAGGTTGGAGCAAGTGTTGCTCAGAACTGCCTGGACTGTGTGCTGTGGTGGGATCATGTGTGCCATGTTCTGCTTAGGGATGGGGATGCCCACAGGTACTGTCTGCCAGATGGCTTGCAGAGGTTTAGAATGAAGGGCATGAGAGAGGATATAACCACTGACTGGTTTGCCAGTCCTGGGCTTGTAGGTAAGAAGGAGAATATTAACACAAGAGTGTGTAAAGGAACAGTAGAAGAGAGGAATTACTGTTCCTGTATCTAGAAACTTATGTAGTGCTGGAGCTATCTATCCTCTAAGTGTGCAGCTCCCAGCACAGTAGATGTCTTCAGCTGCTTTATCAGTAGCACAAATCATAAAAATAAGTACAGAACTGGGTTTTACCATCCCCATTGCAGCTAAGTTAAAAATCTGAAAAAAATCTTAAGAGGTACAGGAATAATTCCAGTGTGGAGAAACTTTCTTACAAGGATGATCTTAAGGATGAGCCCTTAGTTCTCCAAAAGAAGTGACTTGATCCTGGCATGAATGTTTTAACAACTTATTAGCAGGGCACTGCTTACTTTATTAATGAGTTAGAGGGTAAGTGAAATCTGGTAACTGGATGCGAAAGCAGAAAAACATAAACTAGCCACGAGGTGAATGTTTTATGAATCAGCACAATTAATCTTGAAGGAACATATCCAGAGAAGGCCTGAACCTGAGACTGTGCAACTACTGAGAGCTCCTCTCCGCGTCTGCGGGTGCGTGGGCTCGGTCTGCCTTGCAGGATACAGGCTGGGAGCGAGCGGAGCGATTCCCCTGACCTGACCGGTGCGGGAG
>JAOXXN010000137.1:14190098-14202358 GCA_026770055.1 Myrmophylax atrothorax
GAAGCGGGCAGGGACAGCCGGCTGGGGCAGCGGCCGCCGGCTCTGCCCGCCGGGCTCTCGGCTGAGGAGGGAGCGCGTCTTCCCGCAACTTCCCGGCGCTCGCAAGGCTCCGCGATGGAAGGGAAAGGTGGGTCGGGCGCAGAGGGGGGCGGCGGCGAAAGGACCGCAGTGGCCGGGTTGGTGCGGGGCCGGGCGGCCGAGGCTGCCGCTGTGCTGGGGACATTGCAGCACCGGCGGGGAGCGGGCGGGAGGCGCGTCCTGCCGATCCCGCGGGGTGCTCGGCCCGCTGCGTAGGGAGTGAGGGGCAGGGTGGCTGGGTTTTAAAATTTATTTATTTTCCTTTAGGGCGAGACAGATGTTTAGTTGGTGATTTGTTTTCTTAATGCTAAGGATTTGCATAATAAATATGAGGTCTGTCCCGTGTTTTTTCAGCCAGTCAGCAACGGGGAGGTTTTTAACAGATGAAAAGCATCTCATGATTAGAATGGTTTTTTTAAAAAAATCTCAGTTTTGTTGTTTTTTTGGTGTTGGGTTTTTTTCCCCTGAAACAAGAACAGGACTATAGAGCTCTGCCCTTGTTACGTTGCATCTTTAACACATCAGAACATAATGATAGATTGGGAGAAATGGTACGAGTATTGTGCTATTGAACTGTCCACCCTAGGAAGACGAGATCATCAAATATTGCCTGCCTAGCATACAGAGATCTCATCCACGTATATCCCTTCAGGTTGAGCATGTATTTTGTTTTCATACATAGCTGGGTAGTCCTCTATGCTTATTTACTGGTCTACCTCTACAATTGCATTGGAAATCATGCATTCAACTGGTACATGAACTCAAAATCTGTATGTCTTAATTGCCAATGAAATATTGATGGTAAGTCGGTCCACGCAGAAGAAAGGCGAGTTGCCATTGCCACTCAACATAGCTGCCAGCTCTCCTGTATAACACAAATCTGGTCGCTGTTTAATTGATAGCGATAAAGGCAGTGGGACATTATGGACTACATTAATTCAAGGAAAATTATGGTAGACTTGTATAACACAATACTACATACCTTCCAGGGAGACGAGCAAGCTATATTTAAACCTCAGGTTTATTTTTGTAACTATCTTGTCAATCAGGGCTATACTTCTCCTGTGTGGGAATATCTGATTATATGCTGATTAAGGAAGGAAGCTATTTCAATCATGAGGAGGCAGTATGTCCTGTAAAGTACAGTTTCTTGTGGGCAGTGATCAATAGAATTACCAGGGCATGAGGACAGGTAAGTACCTCTTAAAAAAGCGTATCTACAAAGACTTAAATAAAAAAGCTCACAGCAGTGATTTTAGCCTTAAATATATTTTTTTACTATACATGCTGTTTTCACAGTTAACCTGAGATAGGCCACCTTTGCCTTTTGCATGTCCTCCTGGTACGTCTTGATGCAAAAGAAACGGACTGTGACTTTAGTATAACACATTACGTGCCTTGTCATGCACTACACAAGCAGGCAGAAAGCTTTCCGTGGAACTTCTGATGGAGCTCACGTGGCTGATGGAGTTGTACAGGGGGCAGAAAGGAAACATCTGCAATAAAATAAGAAGGGTCCAGCTAGGTGGTGGCAAAAGCGCCACTGGGAAAGCATCACCTGATTCCCATCTTGTGTGAACAGCAACTGTTATGATGCAGTTGCTGCCTGAGTCGGTAATGAGCATCTAGATGAGGCAGCTTTTCAGACCACTGGTACTTGTGTTCATTAGTTGCAAGATGGGCTCTACAGCAGTCCATGTTCCCAGGTGCTTTGCTTTGGTGGAGGGGGTAGCAGGAGTGCGATAGCCCCAAGAGTCACTACTTGAGAATTTTATGAAAAAAAATTCTCTGCAGTTCACTGTTGCTAGAGATTTTCTTTCATGAGGTAGAGGTGGGGAACAGACACTCTCTGGGTTTCCTCTATCTATGTAAAAAGAAGGGCTGTTGAGAGAAAATCCCAAAGAAATCAAGGCACCAAAATGGGACAGGTATAAAGCAGAGATGACCTTAAAGGAAATGAACAAGGAACTTTGGCATCTCAATGAAAAATGAGAAGGCAGAAGTCTTCTCACGGCAGGGATCCAGTTGTTTTGGCACTGAAGTAATTTTTAAAACTTGCATAGTATTGGAGAAGCATAAAAAGGCTTATGGTGCACAGGTCTAACAGACTAATTCTGTGTACAGGCATAGTGAGGCACAATGCAGGACATCTCCCCAAAGTGAAGGTATGAGCCAGCCTAAACTCTCATCTTCAGTTTTTGTGACTAATCCTAGATGGACTTGCAACTACATTGCCTTACTAAGCACTCGTTTACATTTTACTTTCATTGCTAACCAGGCCTTTGCATTGTGAATCCTATGTTATGAAGTTGCTGCTTGCACACAGTGTATCTCCAAAATCATCTCTTGCTTTTTAAATGCTTTCTCTTGCAGTCTTTCTCCCACCCCTTCAGTCTTCCTTGGTGCAAATCTTAGAACATCTCAAACTCAGCATTGTGCAGATACTGAGGGAAACTGTGTGCTATATTAAGCAACATAGCCTGTTTAAGAAATCCTACCTTCTGGTCCCTGAATTCATCAGTCCCTGATGACTACTGTGGGCATTTCTGCCTAGGATTTGCCATCTAAGTACAACTGGACTGTCTGAATGTGGTTGGTGCTGATGCTTTGCAAAGCCTGCAGTCCTTTGTAAAAACCAGGCTAAGGAGCCACCTCTGGCACTGCTCAGAGCAGCTATAACTGATTTCACTGGTTAGGCGTATTTGTGAGAATGAGGGGAGAACGACCTATCCTAGTTTTTGTGCAGTGGGATGCAGGGCTAAGGACTTTACTGTTAGGACTGTAGCAGTAAGAATGCAAGCCAAGAGAGTTCTGATGTGGGCTGAGGAGGTGGTGCAGCCTGTGCCATCTTCCAACAGTCAAAGCTGGCTACAGCTGAACATCTTTATCTCCTCACAGCTCCTAAAAGATAAATAGCACTATATGGAACTGCAATGTTACCAACACATCTTCATGGTCTAAAAGTAGCATTTGGCCTCATCTAACTAACAGCTTCTTTGACTTACTCTGAGCTTCTTTGACTTACTCTGTTCTGCACATTCACTGTCTCCAAACCTTTTCCAGAATAAGAAGCTTAAAAGTTGTAGCTGTTCCCAAAGCTCATTAGGCAATGGGGGAATGGAGGGCACTGTGGGTGAGAGCTCTGTTTTGCATCTGCTACCTGATCCCTGTTCTCTGAATCTCGCCACTACAGCAGTTCCTGTAGGCTGCAGCAGTAAGCAATACCACACCAGGCATCCCAGGAGCTGGGTTTTGCCAAAGCTAACAGTAGTTAATGTGGAGGTTAAAGAATACTTGGTCACTTGCCAGATTCTTCAGTCACAGTTATAAAGATGCTTAGCAGAGGGAGGAACATCACAGAGCAGTGTTCAGACTCAGAGGCTGGGAAAGAAATCAGCTGAGCAAGAGTCAAGCTGCACAGTGTGGAATGTATCCCTGGGCTTCTGGATGGAGTAGAGAGGGACTGCAGAGCTAGCCTTGCTGCAGGGAAGATTCCCTTCCTCCAAAGGTGCTATACCCTTTTCTGTGCTCCTGAGGACACAGGGAAATCCATTTCTCCCTCACTGCCAGAAAACATGTATTACTGGTTTTATCTCGCCTGAGATGGGGATTGGGATCTTGATGTGTCTGTTGTATGGGGGGCAGACTGTGCCTTCTTCAGAGGCCCAGCCAGTTTCTGGTGCTCTCTACTCTCCCTGGAAATCAGTACTAGGCACTGGTGGTGTGGGGCAGTTGCACTGCCTTGGTGCAGGTCAGGCTGCTGACAGCATAGGATGCATGCTGTTTGCTAGGAAATATAGCAGGGCTTGTTCTTGTCAGCTGGTCTATGGGGACAGCAAAACTAAAGCATATTGTTGGCTGAGATGTGGAGGTGCTTTTGTCAGTCCTCTGAGCCCTGGTCCTGCCCTGTTGTATAGTAATCTCAAGTTGGAGAGACACTCTCTATGCAGTGGGTCTTCCCACAGGAACCCCATCCTTGTGCTTAGAAGGCTGTGTGGTAGAAGCTGGGTGACATGGCCTTTCAGCTGGAGGGTCCCAAAGCAGCAGGCCTTGGAGGAGATGTCTGCAGAGGACATCTCTGCAATGAGACTGTCCTAGGCAGATGCTGCCACAGTTAGTGCTACCTGAGTCATGTTCTCTTCTCAGTTACAGAGCTGGGAGCAGGATTTTTGCTTTTGTGGAAAAGCCCAATACTGCTGCTCATAGACATGTGATGTTCAGGCCTCTAAGACATCTTGTAAAATAGCAGTAAGATCCTATTTACCTAGGACACAGTTACTCTTTCTGGGTCTGGCAAACAGATCTGAACTTTTTGCATCTTGCCTTCTTACGTATTTAGGAATGGGCAACATGGTTTGATTCATCTCTCCCCACTGGAGATGCTCTGAAGCCTCCTTGTCCATCCCCAGAATTGTGGGCCAGCTTTCTCTGTGCAGCTGCCTGCATGCTATACCTGTAAAGGACAGAATCCTCACCTTGAAGAACTTGTGATCAAAACCCAACAAGAGCTGATGAATGGTAGGATTGAAGACAGCCTTTGTGGGCACGGTGAGAGAGGGTGGCAAGTGAGAACATGTAGTTCTGGAGATTGCTGTGCACTGTTCCCACCTTCATGGCTTTCTTCAATGATCAAAGAAAAGATCTTAGAGATTCTAGCTGTAGTTCATGTCCTGAAGTTGTTTGGGATGCTCACATCAGAATCTACCTCATAATGCATCTTCTTGACATGTCCTGTATCTGTCAGAGGTAAGTCTGCAGCACTGTTGTTGCACATGTGTTGGAGTAATGTAGATTACTTTGGTAAGGTCTGGGTCACACAAGTCACCTTGCATACTTGTTTGTAATGGAAACAAAATAGTGGCACAGTTATTTCTGTTATGAAACTGGTTTTCTTTTCTGGGGAATACTTGCATCTCTGTCAAGATGGTCAGAGGTTTAGTTGAGAAGCACATTTTCCGTAGAGGAGGCAGCTCCATGCTCTCAGCCTTTCCCAGTGATGCATGGTGTGAGATCCAGGGTATGTTACTGAGGCCAACAATTCTCCAGCTGGCTGCTTGAAGTTTGACAAAGGGAGGAAAGTTTGAGCTTGTAAATAAATGGCCTCATCATCTTTTACTGTCTCCCCCATGCCCCAGGCTGTACATTTCAATGAGTATCAGCTTTTTGTATAGCAGGAGAACACTTTGCCTGACCTTAACACCTTATCCTTGAGGCTGGAGTGGAGTGCTGTGAAAGGTAACTTAGGTCCTGTGCCTCAGACTCAATCTCTGCTGAAAGGTGCAGGAAGGGGTTGGAAGCAGAGTGTAAAGCACTAAGCTAGTGCTGCTTTAGTGCTTTTCTTTAATGCATTTCAGAAAGGAAGAAAAATGTCTGTTCCTCTCACTTGAGAAATTGCATTAAACTCAACGCAAATATGACTGTCCTGGGAGGGCTCAAAGATGGTAAGAGCTCACTTTGCTGGATGTTACTTGCAAATGAGTAAACTTTGGCTATTTGCTGCCACCTGGAAGAGCAGATAATACCTTTATTAACCATCATTTGGTGGCTGCTGAAATACTGTGGGTAGGCATCTGCAACTTCTGAATGAGAAGGATGACCCAAGCCTGCCTCATGCTGGGGGAAATAGTCATGGGTACCCCAGAAGTATCCATGCTCTAATGGGCTCATAATGAGGAATGAAAAGTAAGTGGCCATGCTCATGTTCCTTCATACCTACAAACCCACCATGTTACTAAGCAAAGGGGAAAGAGGACCCTAACAGTAGTCTTAAATCTTATAAAAATTGGTGGAGGACTTGGTCATCTGGCTCTTATGAAAATACCCAAAGTCCTCCAACTCATTTCCACAAGTTATGTGGGAACTGTGGATGTTGCTTTTTTTTGTCGGCTGAATGAAATGTTGGAGTAATTGAGAATGATTTTATTTATTTATTTTTAAATGCATTAAGTTTGTTCTGATGTACCACTTACACGAATAGCGGCTGAAAGCATAATCTGTGGATATTTTGAGTAATGACCTGGACACAGCTGTTTCATCCTTATGTCATTTGTGGTCCAGAAATTTAAAAAAAAAACCCTTGATTTTCTTAACCTTTTTTTTTTTAAAAAAGGCTTAGCTTACCACAAGACTTCTCTAATTTACTCTTATCTTTCCCTCTCTATCTACTCAGCTATTCAAATCCCATCTGAATTGCATTCATTCTAATGTGCCATAAAACTTGATATGCAAAAGCTAGTTATTTAGGAAGAATTACAGAAACTGTATTTGTCTGTGTCTTTTGACCTGTAAATGAGGTAATGTGATTAATTTTTACATGCAAATCTTGGTGTTTATTAGCATGGTAAAAGGCAAATTGACAAAAGTATTCCTGATGGGCATAATAATTAATGCTTTCATTTAAATTACAAAGGTTTTAATAATGGTATTATATTAAACTGATTGAAGAAGGAGTTTACTATTTTCCTGTCAGTGATATAAGGATGTTTCCTTTTAATAAATCTCCTATATCCCTGCTTTTTCGAAGTGTTCTTTATACTCAATGAGAGTACAAATCATCACGTTAATTCATTGAGTTTCTTCTCTTGGGTCTCAGGTTTGGATGGACCTTATGATTTGATACTTATGCAGGATACACATTGAAAGCTATGGCTTTTTTCTTCAGATTGAATTAAACTATATGGTGTCGTCATGTTTCAGTAGAGATCTTGTGGCTTGTGATGATGGCCGCTCAATAGAGTGCAGGAGCAATACTGCGGCGTGCCGAGAGCCACGTGGCTGAGGGAGGGCTGTGTGTGCATCAGGATGTGTACTTTGAGACGTAAGGCGTTTTTACTTGCTATTTTTAATAGCATGTGCAAAGCAAGAAATCAGGGAAACATGGAATATCATTTCTAATTTGGAAAACTGCTTTTCTTGAGCTATGCTTCTTCCTCTTCTGTTTCATCCCCCCCCACTGGAGACTGGCTTAAGGCTGGCTTTATCTGCAATCAGCCTTCAATAGGTAAGGTTAATTTCCTGAAGGTAGCTACTTGGATTTTCTTCATAAATCCTTCAGAAGTGCTGAATGCTTTATTGGTATAATGAGGGAAAGTTGCCTTAGTTCTCAGCCACTGAGAATGTATTATTAATGTAAAAACACTTTCCTGGCATTTAATGCCATCTCCAAAAGAGGCTGACAGGCATAAAGGCCTCTCCTGGAAAACTGAAGCTCATCTGGTCACTAAGTCTCTTATGCCATGTTTATTCCAATATCAAGGGCTATCACTTTGTATTTTTCTCTTGGTGGGATGGGCATGCTTAAGTGTTAAGATAGTGGCTACTCAAGCAAATGTTGAACTAGAGACCCTGAGGTATTTTCCAGCTGACTCTGGTCTCTGACATGACCCTCCTTAACTGAGGAGCTTGAACTCTAAATCTGATTCTGGATTCTGTATTCTGCCTCTTCTTCCTTCCATTCACATACTGCTCTCTGCTCCCTTCGCATTTCTGAGTGTTTAACGTTACTTGAGGAATTGAAGGGTGGCATCCAGTTGTTTTGGCTCTTGTTTGGTTGTGCTTTACCTGGAATGAGGTTACAACTTGGAGTTGTTGAATTACAGGTGTCTGTGCAGTTTGAAAGATCAAACCTGTATGAATTCAGCACTGGAATAAACTGCTTTGAAGGACAGCCCTCAGAACTTCATCCTTTATTGATGTGTAGTCCTGAGTGTGTGTTTTAGGGGAGTTCTTCAGTGAGTATAAAACTTGCCTGACCTTCAGTTAAGAATATTTTGCAGCAGTGGCTTTAGAAAGGTATGGAACAAACATAAAAATATTCCATATATCCAGAATTACTGTTTCATCACAGATGGTATTATTTGGTGATTTAGTTTAGTTTTCTGAAACTGTCTAGAGGACATACAGTATGTATTCATTCTTTGCTTGAGAATTCTCGCACACACTGTGCTTGCTATGATGCAAAAATGGCCATTCCACTTTCACTTTAGACTAACCCCTAAGTCAGCCTTATACATGCTAGTGACTCCACCATACTGTACGCAAGAGGGAAACAGCAGTAATGCCAACAAAATGAGGAAAAATGTAGAATCCAGCACCTTCTAGTATATATAGAAAAAAAAGTTAATTATACATGAAGGAAGACTTGAATTTCCTATTTTGATACTAAAAAGCCACTGCAGCATAACTGGGTTGACAGTAGAATAAGCTTCCTCAGCGAGACCTGCTTTTTATAATATTTCCAGCTTATTTGGTCTCTTTGAAGGCTGAATCTGAGCTTTTGAGATATTTTCTGGCCTTGAATTCATATTCCCTTTTAGTGTTGACCAGTGCTCCTGGTATTCTGAGACTGCCTGTTAACCAGTGCCATACATTATCAAATAATTGCGTTGACAAAGCCAGCTGTTAATTTTTAAACTTTTTATTCCTATCAGTGTACCCCAGTGGAGAGATTTCATACTGCAAATTATAACCATTTTGCTGCAATATGAGAAGTGGGGGAGAAATCAGCAGAGAAGTTTTAAAATTACTGTCCTGAGTCTCCTCCTCCAGTCAAGATTTTAAATGAAGTTCATGGAGCTGTTCTGGCACTTGTGTAGATAAATGCATTGTTTATTCAGTAGGCAAAGGCCATGTCTCTAATGCCTTATGGAACTGAAAACACAACAGAAGTAATGCTGATTACATGGTGTAAGACCTATTTAAATGATTTTAGACCACTTAAGAAGTAGTAAAGGTTTAAAGAAGTAATTTTATATTGGTTCAAGATGATACTAAAATAACAAACAGTTATGGTTTACTTACCTATTACTTTCTTGCTGCCACTTTGAAGGCAATTTTCTTTATTGGTACAAATTATGTAGCTTTGAGGGATTTGTGTTATCAACTGCTATTAAAATTACTGTATAGTATCTTCAAAAGTCAGCATATCTGCCCGATCTTAAAAATAACTATGAATTATGCTTATAACAAGTGGCTCTGTGCTGAGACATGTCTCTGCCTTTCCTACTAAACAGTGACAGATATCTAGGTTTACCTGTCAGTTTTATTTGCATGATTCATCTCTCAGTAACATGCGTTTCAGGCTCTCTGACCTAAACTGTATTTATAGTGCTTTCTGCTCTCAAAAAAAAAAAAAAAATCAACATCCAGGAGCAGCAACACTTTGAATCTTTTATTTGTTTGTTTAAAAAAGAAAAAAAACACTAGGGATGAATTTTCCACCTCTTTTTGATTAGAAAGTTCCCAGAAATAGTGAGGACAAGTCTGACATACTGAAGCATACAGCCGTGGGCAGTATTCGGAGACAAAGAACAGAATGTGTTTAAAATCTTAATTATTTATAGTAAGAAAATAATGTTTTTCATTAAGTTGTCCCTTCTGTGGCACCACCCTAAGGTTGGCGACAGCAGATCCGAGTGCAGAATTTAGCCTTGTGTTCTACTGTCGGTGAAACTGAGAACAGGGAATTGAGGCTGATGCTGAGCTGTGCATGCACGGGGATCTTCTAGTGCAAGCAGTGCTCTGCACTCTGTGAGTCAGCCAAATGGTGGGAATTTTCTGACTGATGTCCCATTATAGGCATACTGCTGCATATATGAAAACACAGGCAGTTCTTCATTTATTTAAACGTTTTCAGGAACAGTGACTATAGGGGAGTCTCACTGAATCTCAGTGCTGTTAAGCTGGCATCACAACCACTGAAATGCACTTATGCTCGTGTGGAGTAGAGTTTATGTTCAGTAATCTCAAAGGCAAGGCTGGTGTATAGCTACCTTGCTGCTCTTCTTTTCCTCAAGTCATCTTTGTTACCCAGAAGCTGCATGGTAGTTTGGTGATCCAAGCCAAACAGACCATGTCCTGAATGCAACTCCAGCTGATCTTGGAAGTAGCTGTGATGGGCTACTAGCTTGGAGACTATTAGGACCATGTAAGTGGGCATGTCTCACTTCTGTCCCTCCCCTGTATGTTCATATCAATTATCTAAGTTGGGCTTTGGCTTGGGGCCTGACTGTGGCACCCAGCAGGTGTGCTTGGCTCTTCGACCTGTCTCCTCAGGTGTGTGAAGACTGTCTTCTGCTGTTTCCCTGCCTATGGACATTCACTCCCCTTAATGGCTGGGACTTGAGTCTTGGGGGGATTCAGTGGCCTAGCAAAGGATAATGTATAACACTTTGGGCTGTTGTCTGCCTGTCAGGAACACTGAAGGAAGTGTCTGCCTCTTCTCCCTCTTGTTTGCAATGGAGCTGCCTAAAACTCAGGTCTCTTGTTTTGCAGAAAATCCTGTTTTCTGATGTTTGTTTTGTACTGGATCAAACCCAACATTTTTCTTAGCATTTGTGCCCATCAAGGCCTTCCTGAACTCTGCACTTTCTGATAGATCCCGTCTTGGGCTCATAAGAGTTTGTCAGCACCTGTGTTGGTATGAACAGCACAACTGAGAGTTTTTAAACTGAACAATTTTACTGTGTGCTGTTCTTGTAAGGAGTTATCACAATAGCCAACCCTTACTGATTTCTGAGGGATTGTGGATTTCATGGGATGCTTTTAAGGCCTTTCCAAGTGGAGGTACATAGGGACCATAAAGCTTTATTAGTGCTTTTAAGTCTTGTACTATTTGTCTAATCAATATTACAGCTCTTCTAACTGTTGAAGTAAGGATCTTAAGTTGATGGGGAAAGTAGTTGTTTCTAAGTTTCCATTTTAACTTCTTTTGTAAAAGAGAAACAGTGCTGTTTGCCAGAAAGGACAGCCATGTCATCAGGAAAGCTTGTGTATTATTCTCTTCAAAAATACTGCATTTCAGTCCTAAGTAACATGTTTTAGTTCAAAACTGTTTTGAAATATTTTTTTTGAAAATACTGTTAGCAATTACTGTTACATCATTCTTATTAATTCTGTTAACAAGCAGTAATGCTTCATTGAATACTTTAAAACTTCTTTTTTTTTCCAATAGGAAACAACAACAAAACTGGTCACTAAATTGCAAGTGTTGCAATTGACTATATCAAGTATTTCTGTGCAGAAGATACCAGCTGCAAATGTTCTGCCCATTCTTTGCCAATGGTTATTGGCCAAAATGTCATGCAAGGCCATGTGAAACTGTTTAGTTCCATGAAGATCTGACCTCATGTGGGTGGATTATCTTGTAGCTTTACCAAAAAAACCATCACTCAAACCAGACTGCACTATCTTGGTTTATGAACTATGTGGCTTTCACACCATGTCCTACAATAGTCCCAGTTGGCACTGATGGCTATGAACTACATTTATTTATAGTGATGCTGCATGGTACCAGAAATAGTGACCAAGGTGGCTATCAGCCAGTGGCTGATGAATGCCCTGAGTGTAATGAACTGGAAAGTTCATGTACCTTCTTGAGGGGAAAATGCAGTCAAATTGTCTCTGATTGTGGCTCCAGATAATGATGGAGCAATCAGAAATATTGAAGCATGGGCAGTGAACTCCCTTGCTATAAGACAAACCTGGATGGGTCTGGTATTGGGTCTCGTCTTACTGAAAGACATACTGGACTGTTGATTCTGTTCTGGAGGGGCTAGTTACACCTACATGAAGCAATAAATCATCTCCTGCTCTTCTGGAAAAGAAACCCCTTGGCTCTCAGCTCAGCCCCTGCTGGCAAAGAAGTGTGGGGATGGACAGCCAGAGCTTGACACAGCTGTGCCAAGTCCAATATACCATTTTGTGAACCACCTGGGTTCAGCCTCTTCTGTCTGTACTCTATAGTGAGAGGATGGCTACAGAAACCTCTGGTTAGTGGAGTTACCGTGCATGTCAGAACTGAGTGTACCTTATGTTAAATGAGAGGTTGGTGCCTGGACAGTACATGTTTGTGTATGCCCAGGGACCAAGGTCTTTATTACCTTACGTAGGAGTGTTATTAGGAACCTGATATGTTCAATAAACCTAAGGCTTTAGTGCCTTACCCTGCTGATCTGAGACCTCACCTGGGTAGCGTTTGTGATTTGGGAGTGGTTGGTTCACAGAATCTTCTGTGTTGGAAGGGACTCACAAGGATCGAGTCCAACTCTTAAGTGAATGGTCCATATGGGGATTGAACCCACAACCTTGGCATTATCAGCACCAGGCTTTAAGCAACTGAGCTAATCTCAGATTTATCAAGTAGCTGATGTTCTGTTGTTGGTGAGAGAACTCAGGGAGCTTTG
>JAOXXN010000137.1:14202879-14213147 GCA_026770055.1 Myrmophylax atrothorax
CAAGATTCCTGGGTGAAATCCTACCTCTGAGTTTTCTTGTGTTGAAATCATTTTTAAATCCTCTGTGCTGCTGAATGGAATGAAGATTGGTGGGTAACACAGCCCTGGAACCAGGACACTGATGTTTTTCTCCTGCTAATCCAAAAGGTTTTGAACCATTTTACTACTAAAGCACATATTAACCTCTAACCTAGTGTGGTGGTGTCATCTTTCTGCTGTACCTTTTGCTGAAGTTCACAGTTCAAAGGTGCTCTCTGAAACATCTCAGATGTGTTTAACTGGAGACATGCATCCCATGCCAGCTTCCATCATGACTAGCAAAGGTGATGTTTACTAAGTTTTTTTGAGATGATGAGTCCTAATAGTTTTTCAGCACTTTAGCAACAAATAGAGGAGCAGCATTTAGTAACAGTAGGTAAAATCATAGTACTGGACCTAGAGGCATGCATTAGTGCTTCAGCAGCCTAAATAGTGGCCAAAGATTATAGAAGGATGAAAGTGATTCCTGTTGTAGCATCTTGTGTTCTTCTGTGTCTTTTCCCCTTACTGTTGTCAGGCCTGCATGTTTAGGCAGCAGTCTGGTATTGGTCTAATAGTGTAATGTCGCTTCTGTGCCTCAATGCTGATCTTGTTCCTAGTAAAGACGGTGATGCAGCAGGAACTATAGAAAAACATGAAGTCTACGAAGTGTTTCTTTTAAGGTTGCTGTATTCTATAGGTTGATCTGTGTAATGTATCCTAGAGGGAGAACCTTACAGAAAACGGGTGAAGGAACTGAAGTAGCAGTCTACATAATTGTCCCTTTTCTGTTACAATTGCTAATCACCTGGCATTTCATAACATCTTTTTCTCCTCCTGTACTGTCAGCTCCAATACCTGCTGTACGATCTTGCAATGATTAGGATGGCAGAAGATTGCATTCCCGTAATTGCTTTATAGTTGGTTTGCTGAGAGCCTGGTGGATGAAAATTACCTTGAATGGTAAATGAAGTTACAAGTGCATGTGATCGAATGCTGGTGTGCGTCACTGCCCTCTTCTTGTTTTATGCTGCATATGTAATGTTTCCATTAACTAGGATTGAAGGACTTGTTCATTTGTGTGCACCATTTTGCAGGATACACTATAGTTCTGTGTAAAAGATAATACTAATATTTTTCCTGCTAATAAGGTCTGATTGATAGGCACTTCCTGGTGGGACTGAAATCCTTCAGTATAAGAGATTTCTCTTACATAAAACATTTCATACTTTTAGATGTCAGAGAATCTTTATAAAGCTATTAAAATGTTCTGAATTGTGCATATAATCCAACTCTTAATTTTAAAATCTACACGTGTCTTATAAAATTATTATAGTGACCTTATTTTAAGTTTTAAATAGTGTGGTTGGTGTAATAATCTGCAAAGTTTCCATTCACAGTAAGTCTAATTTTTCATGCAGAAAAAGATCTTCAAAGACAAATATTTGCAGTAATAGAAAAGGCAACATAGAGAATTGATGTTAAAGAATATTATTCTTTGGATAATTGTTTCCTTTCTTTTCCTTACGGCTCTTCCCTAGAGGAAGATACCCAGGGCGGTGTGTGGATGTGTGTGCTTCTAACAGGTGGCTAGTTTTAATCACCTTTCTGTCAGGGGAAAGGGGTTAGGGATTTTGAATGATGTGTTTAGAAGAGATCTTCTTTAATATTTGAGGTCTTTCAGCTACTATCTGGCCTGGTTTTGTGGGTGATGGATGCATTTGGGGCTGGTCCAAATTGATCAGTGAGTCCATCTCACCAAGCCCTGCTGAGGGCACACTGCTAGTTAGTTACATAAAAGTGTAAGGAGGGGCCCAGAAGTGAAAGCCTTTCAGGTCTAGTGTAGACTTGAATAACGTTTGAAAGCCTCATCTCATGAGAAGTTCAAATGTTTCAGTACTAGGAGCTGTCCAGAGTAAGAAAAAATGGAATAGGTAATTTGTGGGACATGAAGTCAGTCCAACATTGAACTGCTTCATTTTGATACTTCTGTTCAAAAGAAGCTCAGGATGTCAAGGATGTTCAGCTGACATGTGTTCATATGACATTCAGTGTTTTGCCAAAAGAGGTCAAAAGCTTCATTCTCATAGACTTCAATATTTTTTCCTAATGACACATGGCTTCTGCAGCTGAGTGTGGCAGCTGGACTCCATTCTTTCCTCCCCTCAAATCAGTCTGCCTGGTGAAATGCCAGGCTTTGTGAGATACAACACTAAATTGTTGCACAGCTCTTTGCGTTCATGGGTATCAGTGCTACAAAAAGGAAGCCAAGTGCTTTCAGTGTTACAAAGGAAAATGAGGCACGGAGTAGAAGCAACTTGCTCAAGGTCACCCTTGAAAGTGCTCAGATAACTCTCATCCTAGGACAGGAGCCTTTTCCATGATACTCTGAGCTAGAACATCAGAAAATTCATATCTTTAATGAACAACAGGGAGACTCCTTATTGCAATGTGAAAGATGTAGTTCTCCAGGGATTTTTCCCTCAATAAGAGAATGGGTCCGTGAACCACAAGTTAGAAGCAGTGTGTTAGTAGGGAAAGGCAGCTGAATTTATCAAAAGTATTTTTCAACTATTTTTGGGTTAGTTGAAGATGGCAGAACATTATTTGGCTCTGTGTGATACTTGACTGAAGTTGCCCTGAGGAGACTGTCTCATTATTGGAAAATGCAGGGTTGTCCTTGTATAATAGGAGGGGTGGGGTAGAGATCCAAAAGACAATTCTCAGTAATGGTAATAGAGAAAGTCTGTGGGCTTATTGAGGGAGCATTTGTGGACTTAGTTCATAAGCAGATGATTTCTCTGAGTGAGGATGTTATTGCCCTTTTTTGGCATAAAGAAATAAAACAGCAATAAGTCAGCACAGTGTTTATGCTTGCTTCTAGCACTTACGATTCCTGGGGTTTAGGGACTTGGAGGAAGTCTGATGTTTTCTGCTTTGACCTAGGTATGTAAATATCAGTGTATTTAGAGATAGATTAGATGATGCAGTTTTTAGTCTTAAACGAAGATTTTTGTTAAGAAAAAGATAGGTCTCTAGAGTGTTCAATTTCTTTCTCCACTTGCAGCATCCTGACCATTCCCCTAGTACTGGGATCCTTATAAACTGGAGTTCAGTACTTGAAAAGGTTTTGGCTGTCTCCAAGCATCAGCCTCCCTGAAGGAGTAACATTGACACAGAGGAGGAGTGTACTGAGGACAGAGCTATGTCTTTGCCCAGGGTAGCAAGCATGGAGGTTGTGCTTTGAGGCAAAACCCATCCTTCAAAGCCAGCCTTTGAATTACAATTTCAAAACCAATCTACCTGCTGAAAAATTGGGGAGTACAGGGGAATGGTGGCATAACACAAACTTAAATGTGTATTTTTGCTAGAGATGGGTGTGAATTGCTCAGCAATTCAGAGATGAGTGCACAGTCATTAGGATATGCCTTTCAGTAGGTAGGACCTGGGATCAAAGAAATAAGAAGAAATGGACACATGTAGAAGTATCTATATGTAGATGATAGTGCTGTCTGTAATCAGAAAGGATATATCAGTTTATAGTGTTTATTTCTGTAGCCTACACATAAGGATATACTTTGTGAAAAGATAATACAGCTTTCCTGGTCCTCCAGTTTTTATCAAGTATAGCAATTCAGTAATTTTTTAGAAAGCCTAGACTTAATTTAGAAAATATCAGGTACATCTGGCAGATTTAGTTTTTGCTTTTACTCTAAATTGAAACTGTTCACTCTGTGGTTCAGTGTCTCATGGTTGATTGCTCTGTATGGAAGATAGATATTTCTCAAATATCTGTGCACAGTGTTCACAACATCAGCTGCTGTCTAATTTCTGCTCTGATAGTATTGAAAAGCAACAAACAAATGGGAAGACACTTCTCAAAACTTGAAGGGAAAGGTTCAAGATAAGGATTGTTTTATAGTGTGTCCTTTCTTCAAAAAGCAATGTATGTCAGAAGAGATGATTTCTTAAATTTGTGCAAATCTATCCTGCTGGCTAGTTATCCTTAAGGATTACACTCAAGTGCCAATCTGTTGCTTGTTTAAGTCCCAAAAGTCTGATTGAACTTACACTAATAGAAACTAGGTAGAAGCTCAAGGATAGACATGAGAATGCTATAGTATATCTTGTGTGAACTGTAGGTTGGCAGGACCATGAAGTATTGGTTTAAGCTGTGGATGCTTTCCTTATGGTGGTATCTTAGACCAGAGCACAATCCTTTGATTTTGAGTGTAGGGGGTGGTACTTGCTTCACAGGGATACATGAAAAACAGATTTATCCTGGACTACAAACGGAGGTACCTGAGTCAGTACAGGCTCCCAGGTCCTCCTGCTGCTGGTGCTCCTTCTACTGTAGTCATACAGTTGGTGCAATCTCGCTTTTTTCCCAGGCTTTTCCTGGCCCAGAGTCTCATGGAACAGTGATCTGTACTTAGCTGCTCTGGAGGTGTATTGCACTGTGGCAGCCCCTCATTGTGTATGGGAGTACCTGGTTGGCAACCTCTGCAGCAGTTTAGGGTGTGCAGATGGAGAGTGGAAGTTGCCTAGCTCTTGGTTAGGTGAGAGCTGGATGCAGGGCCATGCTGTGGGGAGCTTGCCTCCTCCCAGATCTGAAGTCTTGGTGAGACAAACCCTGGCTGCTCTGTAGAGCCTTGGGAGAAAAGCTATCAAAAGTGTCAGCTCTGTGATGTGTTGTGGGACAGGAGAGTTGTGCTTGCTTTGCTGCCTTGTCCCATGCTAGCACTACTTCTGGAAAGCTGTTTACCCACATAGAGGCTGAGTTAGTCTTTGTCTCTATGTGAATGACAGTAAAGAGAATGCCAGCACTCCCAGTCACTGGGCACCAGCATTGCAGACTATCATGCCCTTGCACTTCATCCTTGTGTTTATTTTGTAATAGGAAACACTATGTATAGTTATTTATACATTGGCTAGGCTTTTTCTGAAGCTCAACCGAGACATTAATGGGTATTTCTGTCATCAAGAAATCACTTCCTCTCTTGGTTACTTGGGTTTATTGATTTATTTTGAACTACTACTTATTAGCATATTATATTGAGAAGTATCTGATAGATCTAAAGTTTCTCTCCTTTCAGTCTCTTCACAGTCATTTGAGAAAACAGGCATGACAACCCAAACCTTCATTCATCTGTAGGCCATCCTGCTTGCTATCATGCCAGACAGGAGCAGAGATACCCAGTGGAATGGGGACACAGACCCCTATGTGTCCAGTCCAAAAGAGTTTATTCCCTATTCTGCGTTTACCAAGGTATTGGGAGAGCCAGAGCCCCTTGAATGTTTTGGAGGGACCTGCAAGTCACTGACCAAAACCAAGCTGAGTTGGGGGTTGTAACCAGTAGGAAAACGGATGTTTTCCTTTCTGTGAGGACCTGAAGCTCCTCTCAGAGCAGCAGTGTTCCCTGTGAACATGGCTTTCCTTCTCTATATCTGCCTAATAGAAGACAAGAAACCCCAGAAGATACACCTGAATATCCTTAGGCATTCCCAGTGAGCTGTTGTTAAAGTGTTCTTGGTTTGCATGATCAGAGAGAAGGGTCAAGTTTGGTTGCAAGGGGCAGGAACTACTGTATTTTTTTATTGCAGGGATTTGAGTGTGAGAAGGTCAAGCAGACAAGACTTAATGGCACACAAGCCTTTGCAGACTACATAGATTTAAACCCCCCATGTATTGATGCTATGTAGCTTGAGCAGCTCTCAAGCAACTCGGATGCATTTGGCCAGCAGAGTTTTAGTGATGACTCTCTATCCACTCTTAAGGTAACTGGAGAAAGAACAGCATCAAATCCCTACCCCGAGTTTAAATTGCCTATAAGACTTGTATGGTCACATTTTGGATCTTTCTCAGGTGCCTCAGAGGAGCTAAATGAATAATGTACAGCCCTGAGGAAAGAGGCACTAATTGTTTAGGAATAACCCTTGCTAAAGCAAATATATTTTAAGTAGAGTCTCAAATGTCTGCCTCAGCAAGCAATTTGCCTAAGACACCCTGATGGGCAGGTGCTGAGCTCCAGTAATTCTTTTGTGTGGTTATGATGACACTGCTCAGGCCTGCTGCAATATGCAGCAGTATGGCCAAAGACATTACAAAATTATTGTTTGTCCTACAGAATATGGATCTGTGAAAGCCCATTTTCTGGCTATGCACTTTGGATAAGTTTTAATGTGGATCTGAACACTGTCTTGGCATTGCATATGTGTTTATGCTATTGCACCCCGCCGAGTCTCATTTGTCAAACAAATTAGTGTCCCACAGGTGACTCTTTAGAAAGTGAAGCCATCCCTGAGTGGTCAGTAGCAGCCCAAGCTGCCCTGAAATAGGAGAAACATGTCCTCATTCTTATATGCTTCTGAATTTCTTCCTTTCAAACTTTGTTTTGTGCTCTTCTGGGAAGTCCTAGAGCCTAGGGTACGGCATTATTGGTGGTGACAGCTTCTTTTCAGAAGAAGGGAAAATAGTATTTTAATTGATTTGTTAATTGCAGATCAGGGTCAAGCACCGTGGAAAAGTAATTGGCTTATCTTGATCTGTTTTCATATTTTCTCTGTTCCGGCATTCGATAGCTGCTGGTACCCCTGTGCTATGCAATGGGACAGTGGCTTTGGGGGAAGAAACAAGCTGGGAGTGTGTGTAGGCAGTGCCCATTGGGTGGAGCACGTGGCACCTGCCCTGGCAAGAGGTCGTGAGCTTCAGTGTTGGGTGGCTGCTGCTCAGACAGGCTTTGCCAGTGCAGGATTCACACATTTCCAAGCTGTTTAGAGGAGTTTGATTGCCAGGCATTGGTGTTGCTAAGCCTGGACTGCTCTGATGTTAGAGCAAGTGGGCACTGTGTAGCTGTAGAGAGAAATGTAAGAGAGGGATGGGGATAGGTGACCAACTGATTCCCTGGTTTGAACTCCCAAAATAAGCCTGAAATCTATTTTATTCTGCTCTGAAAGAATAATTTACTTGCCTGGCAAGTAACATGGCTGTGAAGCTATTCTAGCACCATAGATGGGATTGAGGCTGTGATGTTCCCTGCCCTGGAGAGGCACTGCCTCAGAAATCTGTTGGGGCTCTGCAGTTGTCACTTCCACATTGTATCTGCATCCTCGGCCTCATCAGTGTTTCAGTTTGAAGCAGCACAGGCTTTTGATCGTAAATCACTTTACTTTCAGGACAACATGAAGGAAAGGGTATTATGCTTTGCTTAGAGGAGGGCAGAGAGAGCGCTCTGTGCTTTCGTGTGTGTATTTTTGCAGCACACTGAGCCCGAACCTTCTAACTTAATGGGACAGATTTGCAAATTCACACCTGCAGATTTTGCCCTCTCAGCCGGAGAGCTGCCTGCACCTGCTTCATCTCGCCTGAGACACCAGCAGCTCAGATCTATTGATGGTTTACTCTCTCTGGTAATAAACAAATGCCTCATCCTGCAGCATGGACTCCCCCTTAGGGAGTAGTGAGGCTCTCCCGGGTGAGTAAGGGCCAGAAACACAGCCCTGCCCATCTGTACTGCAGATACTGTCACAGCACAAGTGCAATGGAACATGTATAAGGTGCTGTTGCCTGTGTAAGCCTGCAGATCTCCAGGCTGTCAAGAAAGTTGGTTGGGTTTTTTTTTATTTTTTGGGGTTTTTTTTTGAGGGGAGAATTCGTATTGTTTGGTTTTGTTTGGTTGGTTGCGTTTTTTTGCATGTGCCCACATGTGAGACATCGAGGAGCTGTACTATGCAGCTGACCATAAGTCTGGCCTTGTTTTTGCTTCTTCCTAACAGTAGTTCGTGCATTGCATTTTTCCCTCAGATGAGTAGCTCAGGCTCTCATAACCATGGAAACCTGGTTTGTCTTCCCTAATAGCTTCAGCTGAACTCAACATCTGTCTGCCAGCGAAAAGGAAGGCTGCAAGCTACAGGTTAGTTGTGCATGCCTCTGGGGATGCTAAAGCTCTTGAGCACCTCTAGCAGCATCCTGGCCCACCAGAATGAAGCAGTAATGCTGAGATAATGCTTGAGGTACTTATAAAAGATATGCCAGGCAGGAGGGAAAACAGGGAGTGAAGGAAGGCTCTCCTGAGGCAGGAAGGAGTTATGAAGCTGCTTAAGAATGTGCTGCATTCTAGTAGTTTTGCTCTGTATGTGTTGGCTTGACATGCTTGGTGTATGGAGTTCTCTGTTGTGACTTTAAAGCTTTAAAAAGCCGTTGTCCATTTTAAGTTAGAAACCCTTTAAACAGCTTGTAGCAGAGAAGGAAATCAGGGTATAAGCTCATGAGCATAAAATGAGCTTTGAGATGGGGTAAGTGCCTCTCTTTGGTAACAGCATGGCTCCATACAGCCTTTCACTTAGTTATTGGAAGCATGGTGGCTGATAAATTTATCTCACAGCTCTAAAGTGGTGCTAGCAGTGCTGCCAGACTGGTTCACATGGGGAAAAGTGGGGACAAGTGTTTTAAAAAAGGCTTAAAACCTAACTCAGGAGGGTTCATTCTTCTGCATTTCTGCATACATTCCCAATGGGCTGTAATTCAAACTTTCTTCTTTGACACTTTCCTCTTTGAAAAACATCCCCAGACTCCAGGCTTTCAGGAGAAGCCCTGCAGGCTGCCAGCCTCTCAGAAAAGTCTGCGCTCCTTGCCTGATGTGGTGAGTCCTGTGTTCTTTGTTAAATGCAGGAGCAGGCCTGGTGCAAGCTTTTGGAAGCATGTGGAAAAGTGTTGCCCGCACCAGGGAGGTGCTTGGTGCAGGGACCAGTGCCAGGACACTCTGTAAACTGGAGCCAGAAACAGAAATAGAAATAGTGTTGTCCACTGGCAAGTCACAACCTCAGTGTGTCCATCTGTGAAATGGAGATGGTAATATTTCACTGTGTATGCCTGAAGGCTCAGTTAGTATTTTTGAAAAGTTTTGAACTTCTGGGTGATGCCTGCTGTAGAGGGCACTTAAAATGGACCCAAAATTTCTTTGTTGACACAGCAGGCACATAAAAACACTGGCATCTTCCTAGTATGTAGAATACAGACATTCTGGAATTGCTTTCAAGTTAAAATCAGATGCTTCTAAACCAAACCATTAATACTAATCTGAGAGTTATCACATGTAGGTATTGTAAGAATGAAGAAGAATAAAATAATAGCACGTAATATCTAGTAAAATTCTAGGTTGGGGTTAGTGCCTGAAAAACAAAAGCTGTTTGGGAAATTCCTCACATTTCTTAATGTATATTCTTAATAGCAGTTTAACATAGCTGTTGATGTTCTACAGATGAACATAGAGACACTGCTCTGTGTGATGGGTCCACACTTCTTCATAGACATGACAAGCATAAATCTCTGCTTTCTCCATAGCAGCCTGGTTTCCATGCCAGTTGCTGCAGTGTTAGAAGACTGGGCCAGATCAAGGAGCCAGTACTCCAAACTCACCCTCTCCGTGGGGACTCTGGCCAGCACAGCCATGCAAGATGTAGCCTCGTAATAACAATATGTTTCACAGAAACCATTTTCAGTTTTCTGTTTCCATGAGTGTCTGGTCAGCAGAGAAACAAATGCAAAATCTAAGCAAGATCTTGGGAATTGATCCTGCCTGTGTGCATCCACATATACAGCAACTGGCAGTTAAGAATCAATGTCTTTTTGTCCCCTACAGCTTTTTGGTATTATAGATGGTTTTCCACTCCTTGTTTACACAGACTGAAATGATCTGGATACCTGGATAGCTCCATATGTTCAGACTTCTAGTCTCTGTTTCCAACCTGAACCTGAGAAACCTTTTCCTCAAGTAAATTTAATCAAGATTGCTTCTTCTAATTAAGCTTCAATTAAAATGCATTTATGACAAAGAAAACCTTCCTCAAAAGAGCCATCTGGGAGTACTTTTCTCCTGTAGGAGCTCCTGGGAACCTGCAGGTCCAGATGTTGGCTGTGTCAAGTGTCAGAAGTGCACCAGAAGTACACTGAGCTGTTTCAGTACTGTTGGGTGGTACGCTGAATTGCTCCTGGTCTGTAGTTTTCTTCTCTTGTCCTGGGGATTTCTCAGGTAATACAGAACACCAGCTCTGTTTGTCTAATGACTATGGACTAGAATATATGTACTCTGCAATTTTTTGTGTGTACACATGTGTATAAAAAAGTGCACATGCTTACTAACTGCAACAGCTGCTGTTTCCCACACTGTCTATTGTTGCCGTAAGAGAGAACCCCCCTCCAAAGCAGGACTCGGAGCCAAGTTAATGTGGGATAAGATAAAAAGGTAGAT
>JAOXXN010000137.1:14222118-14259959 GCA_026770055.1 Myrmophylax atrothorax
CAAGTTAGTGTGGTGCATACTGAAAAATTCAGCTAATCCACAGCGTCTACTGAGCACACAGCCTTGGGGCGGGGGAGCAAAGGCAGAGCAGCTCAGGCATGCTCAGCTTGCTTTCACTGAAAGCTGAAATGATTCAAGTTGTTTTGTATTGGGCTTGAGCTTAGGGTTTCCTGAGCTTGGTGTAAACAGGGTTCCTTGATTGTCTTGTGCCTTATTTGTCTTATTCTTTGAACAGTGAAGGAATTCTTTGATGATTTGTGTCACACTCAATTAATGGGATTTTTATAACTATAGTCAGCTGATTTGCAGAAACAAATAGAGAAAATATTTTTAAAAGGCTTCCTTTGTGAAAGCCATGTCTAAGTGTTATGAATGACCTTGATATCAAAACAATAGATACATCACACGGCTTCTAAGTTAACCTTTCTGAAATCTCATCCATACTCTGCCTTTGAAGTAGTTCTTATAAGGATTATCTCCTCTACCCTCAGCCTCTATCCTTCATAATTGAAAGTTTATACAGCAGCCATGTGATTTTAATATGGGCAGTTGGCAAATATGACGCCTCTAATTCTCTCCCTATGCCAAGATGCAATGGGAATGAAAACATGAATTGTTGCACTTGATAACTGCAAATACTGTTAATGTTGTTACCAGACAAAACAAGTATTCAAAGTTGCGTGGGCCTGTAATTTTGGCCCTCCCACCTCAACTGGGCAGAACTGAGCTGTGGTGAGCTCAGTACGTAGACCTAGCTGCTTGGTGCTGCTGCAGGTTTGCTGTGAGTCTCTGTGTCCCGCAAAGGGCGGGCTTGTTAGTTCTGTATTATTGCTACGTATGCCTTCAACATGTATTCTGCTGTTAATTGGTAAATATATCTGTATGAAATATGGCTCTTGTTAATGCTGCTGCTAAGGTGCACTTGGAAGTCAGAACCCTTGAGGGTAACTGCAGGTGTTGCCAAGCTGTACCTGCAAAACAAAAGACGTTCTTTGAAAAACACAGGTCACGGATGGTTAGGAACTGATGTTTTAAATTGTAGTCTAGTGCAGATGGCAGTCACAAACAGCATTTTTTTTCTCCTTTTGCTTTTTATGACTTTTTTTCTGCTGTAAGTTGTTTTCATCTGAATGTGTCCTAAACCTCCAAAGCAGTAGTGGAGGGAGTGGCTGCAACTGTTCTGTGTCCTGGCCATGGACTGACCATACTGAGTCTATTAATTAGAGCAGTGTGACATGATCTCTTCATTCAGTGAATGAAGAGCACAGTAGTATGCTTTTGGAATCTTTTCTTCTACCAAAGACATAGCTACAAGCTTTAAACTAAATGTAGCAAACCCAAGACTTTAAAGATGCCTCAGAGGTCTCATTTGTTATTGCACATGGTGCCTCTAGTGTATGATGATTTATGAGAGGTGGCTACTGTCTGCTTTGGAGAAAGGACTCTGTGCCCATGAGCAAGTCTCTGACAACCTGTTAGCAGTGGGGTGTGAATTCATTGCAGTATAGATGTTATTTGAATCTTCTCAGGAATGGCTTGTGGTAAATGGCCTTGACTCTAGATTGCCTTCAAATGCTGTATTTTTGCAACTCTTAATGCTGTATTTGAGATCCACTTTTTGGGATGCTTCCTGCTGGTGCAGGGTGGAGGCTGAGTGTTGTGTATAAGACATGCTTGGGGGCCCAGTCAACACTGAGCTTTGCCTGTCTTCAGCAGGCAGCAGGAACATTCATTCCCGTAGTTTTGTCTCAAAGCTACTATGTGCTTGCTGTTGCAAAGCTTCCCAACACTGAGGTTCAGGGAACTCTTGTTGCTGAAGCAGCTGCTGAGGTTCCATGGTAGTGTGTCCTGTCAGCACAGCAGCTGACTTTGGGGTCATGCACGTTTGTAAGCCCCCCAGACAGAGTGGGTGTGTCTGAGCATCACCAGGTTCTTACTGCAGACCTTTCTGGTTATGGCCAGAACCTTCTCTCCTTTGTCCTCCATCTCTGCTGTGCTTCTGAATTCTAAATCATTGATACGTATAGGTGACACTGTGGGAAATGGCCCAGGAAGCCCCTGACTTGCCCCACAGAGGAGTTTGGGTTCACCTGCAGGAGGTGATGTGATGGTGGGTGCAGCCATCCCAGGGCAGCTGCGCTTGTCAAGGGAGATGTGGAGGGGATTATTGAACATGGAGTTCCTTGAGTATTGTCAAATCATAAAATCATTGATTCAGGAAACCCTGGAAAGTGGAAAATGATCAGAGAATATGAGAATGTTAGGGGCAGGCAGCTAATACCTGTGGTGTGTACCTAGATACCTTTCCCTGGCTCTCTGCTGATACCCTGTAGAAACAGGATGCTGGTCTATATGGCCTGTCTTTATGCTGAGAGTGGAAAAATCAAAACAAACTGAAGTTGTTTGTGAGAATTCACACTTCCTGTTAAAATTCATGTTCCTCATGTGGTAATCATTAAATCAAATACTTTGATGACAGCTCTAGATTTTTTTTTAAGCATATTAATGCCTCAGTTTCTTCTTAGAGTGCTTCTCTCTTGTTCAGAAAGACAGTTCTTGGCATAAAAGATAAAATGTATTTGTTTTCATTGTTAATAAACATCCAGTTATATTCAATGACAGGGCAATGAATCAGTGCAGCAACATGCCAAATATGCCAGGGCCACTTTTGATACGTGATGCTGCAGTTCCCTGCAGACCGAGCACAAGTTTCTCATGGGTGTATTGTTTTCTGCTGTCCACCTCAGAGAAAATTAATTACAGAAGATGATAAAGGGAACTTTTTTTCAAGCTATACATGCTGTAAGCAGAGATGAATGGAAAAGGATTTGAAAATACCCGAGTCCTCATTTTGGAAAAGGTGGAAAAATGATGTTGTTTAATTCATCCCTGGTGGGATTCTGCTGCTGTGGAATTAATCACAAGACAGATTTGTCCTTACAGTGGGATATTTCTGTAGCAGCACAAACTTGCTTATTTGGTGGATAGAAAAGGTTTTATAGCTTAGTTATTAAAGAAGTGAGAAGCAACCTGGCTGCACTATGAAAGAGACGTGCTAATGTGATTTCAGTGTGAAATGGTCCTAAATGCTGTGCTCCATGAAAAGTTTTTAATGTTTTGAAACAGCTTCTAGTTATAGGATTTGGGAGGAAAATGTGAATTTCTTTCACCTAAGTTCCCTTTTCTTTTTTTCCCCCACTTCTCATTTGAACTAGTATGTAGGAGATATTAAACTGTTTTGCTCTAGTTGACAAAGAGGCAAGTTTCTCTTCCATTTTGTAATAGATTTTTTCTTGTTGTTTGGAGTAATTACATTAATTTATTTTTTCTCCAGGCTAAGAATATTCTCCTGCTCTCACTGCTGTAGTTGAACATTGGTCCTGGAGTTTGTGTCCATCTTTTTCAGGTTTTTTTTCCCCCTTGTGGGAAGACTTCAGCATCAACAGGGCTGTCTTGACTGATCTACTTTGATTCACACATAGGTTATAATATCCAGGGCTTCTCTCTTCACAGAGAAGAATCTAAAGAAATACTTGTAGTAGGGAAATAAATTGTGTGGAGTTTCATGTCGGATTTCTTTTCAACTATGCAAACTGTTATCTTGGCTAAATTGAAGTAGCTATACTTTGTTCTTAAAAACAATTATTTCAATTACTTTTTGCTATGCTGCATTCTGCTGGTGGCATGTGTGGCCCGTGGGACTACTTAAAACATGTATGCTCTTAATATCAGCTCCAAAACAAAGCTATCTCAGCTGGAAAGAATTAATGTAATGTGAAAAATTGGTTTATTTTTTTCTGTCTAACCTTGCCTCTATTTAGTTATCTAAGCTTTTGATGTTGAAATTTACAGATTAGTAATTGTAGCTGCTCGAACAAAGTCAGGGCAGACAACAATTAGAACTGCAAACAAATCTTGCTTCAGTTTTGCCTTTTCCTCAGTCAGAGCATAGTGTCTATAGCACTGCTATAGCTTTACACATGATTACTCACTTTCCTAATAACTCTGGGAAAACTAATTACTTTTTCTGGGCCGTTTGCTGCCAAAGGAGGGTTTTCTGTTATCCGGTGCAGCTGCATCATTGTGATGTCAGGTCCCAGTTTATTCCATCGCGGCTGCCTCACGTGGCAGCAGCAGACCAGCCCAGGCAGTGTAGAGGCTTGGTTAGGGCTACAAATGTTTTTTTCAGGATGATTTTGCTGCCTGTGTTGAGCTTTACTCAGCCCTTGCTTAACCTGCTATCCATCCCTGGTTCAGTGCTTTGAAGCTACCTTGTCTCCCACTGATACATCCACAGTGCTGTGAGTGCACATCCTTGCTGTGGCTGTGATGGTCCAGTGTGCATGAGGACGAGTCACTGGCAGGTGCTGGTATGCTGTGGCTGAGCTATGCTTTGGGTACTGCATATATAATGTTTAGAAATTGGAGTCCAGAGACATTGCAGTAATTGTGGCCACGTAAGAGCTATAGAGGTCAAGTCCATCAGACCCATAACAGCTGATGGCATGTGACTGTAGGTGTGACTTCTTGAAGGTGCTGTTGCGGGCAGACCTTGCAGTGTGCAGCATGTCTTCAGAGTACATGCTGTTCTTGGAAACTAGGTCTGAAACTGGCTTTGCCTTTAGCGTTCTGTAGTGGAGCAGCCTGTTATAGCTTAACTACCTAAATTTTGGACTTGGAAAGCCTCTTAATCAACTCATTAATCAGTGCTGTAATTTTCTGAAAACTCAAGATTCAGTTTGCAGCTGAAGCCAAGCGTTCTTGGAGAAGATCTAAATCTGTTGGAGAAGGTGAATGCTTGAGCTAGAAGCGTGATATAGAAGAGATACCTGTCCTTGCTGTTTCTGACAGAAATTGAAAAGCTACTTGCCATGCTAAGGTTTTATTTTCCATCTGTACATTTTATGGTGCTTTCCACCCAGAGCACTGCTCACCAGATCAAAAGCATAATTGGAAAATTAAATGTTTAATTATTGCTTCACTAGATATACAGACTTGCTGTAGAGCCCCAAAATGTTGTTTCTAAAGCTCAAACCTTTAAATATAGATGTCCTCTGGCTGTTTAAGGCATTGTCCTTTTTAGAACTAAAGGCCAACTGCTTTGCCTGTCATTTACAGCCCAGCTCTGTTTGAGGCTGGTGGAGTTGAAGAGCTGACTTAGTGTTCTATCCAAGCAGAAGTGAAAACCATCTGAGTAAGGGAAGCTCTCCTGAGTCTTTCCTGCCTGCCTCACTTCATCTCTGCCTGGATTTCCGTGACTCTGAAATGACTGATAAATTGTGGAACTGTGATGGTGCAAATAACAACAGAGCTTTGAGAACCTCTTCTGTGAAGTGGTAGTGAAATGGCCATTGCCTCTTTGTGCACACCAGCTACACTTACCATGAAACCACAGGTGGCTGCACTGCTTCTGTAATTAGCTGATGCCAGGATGAGCTCTGGTGAAATAAACTTTCCTTGTGAATATACTACTTACTCAAACACATATTGCCTTTTAGAAGACATCATAGAAGGGATGTACTCAGTCACAACTAG
Organism: Myrmophylax atrothorax; assembly: GCA_026770055.1. NCBI lineage: Eukaryota > Metazoa > Chordata > Aves > Passeriformes > Thamnophilidae > Myrmophylax > Myrmophylax atrothorax. The sequence continues at coordinate 14,227,654 of JAOXXN010000137.1, forward strand.
CACTATCGTACATGTTCTGTGTGTGAAAAGAATTCTGTTTTCTAATCTAGTTATATGGCTAACTGACTGCCTCACTAATTGAGCTGAAAAGAGTTAGGCACTGAATTCAAAAAAAGCTTTTAAAATTATTTTTATCTAACAAGTCATTCTAGGAGCTGGATTTTGCCATATGCTCCCACCAGAAGACTTTTTGATCTCGCATAGATGTAATTTTGACACATCATGTCCTGTCAGAGTATGACCTTTCTCCCTACCTAGTCCTATCACTGACTTCAGTGTTGCAGCTTTGTGCAAGTGTGACTGGCTCACAATGGAGGAAGTCTTAGAGATGGAGACAAAGCCTGAACAGAAGGATGCTCCCTCTCTTCTCCCTGCTGCCAGCCAAGCCATCAGAGGAGATTCAACCATTTTTCCTTGCTCCTCTATTTGCTCTGAGTTCACCTACAGTATTTCTGTGCAGTCAATCTCTGTGCTGAGCACACAGCCCTCTCCTGCCCTATCTCATCTCATGCTGTTGGCTGTGCAGGGGTTTGGGGCAGTAGAAATAACAAAGTATTGATCTGGAGCGAGGCTGGTGGTTCAGGAGGCTAGGAAGGTAATGTCAGCCCTGAGCATCACAACACACTGCTCCTCGGGGGCTAGGAGGATTCCCTGTAGCCCTGCACTGTTGACTGACATGGGCTCTGGGCACAAGCAGCGGACGCTGTGCCTGCGCCTTGACTGGATCTAAGGGCAGAAGTGAGCATGAGATTTTTGGTGGGATATCCCAGATGTGCTCACAGGACAGTTAGCATGGCAACCTGCACCCAAGTAATACTGGGTGTTCATTGTGGTCTACTTCAAATGTTGTATCCTGACACTAAACATAGGGATTGAATCCCATCTCTGCCAGGAGCTATTCAGTTCTCGGGTACTTGTTTCTGTAGCTGCTACAAGGCCCAGCGGAGGCAAGACTGTGGGTTGCAGTGGTGCTTGTGTTGGCAAGCTGGCAAAACACTTAAGTAAACACTTGTTTCTTCATATGTTCTGGGAGAATCTTTAATTTAAATGCTAGAGGCTGCAGAAAAGATGCTAATGAACTGAACCTAGCAGCCTCATTTGCCCATATGAAATCACTACCAGTGGATAATTCATTCTCCTGGAAAATACAATAATACTGATGTAGTATACAGAACACAGTGCTGCCTTCTAATAAGTCTGACATACAGATTGCAGTGTATATTTATTCTGTATTAGCTAGCAGCAGTTTCAAATGTTTTTATGTGCAGACCCTTGTTGCTCAACTCCAGCTCTTTGCTGGTTGAACTAAAGTAATTGAAGAAAAATGTACTGTAGCTGACAAGTCTGAAAAAGCTAAAAAAAACCCTTTCTAAACAAATTAACTCTCCCAAAAGAACAGCTTTCAGTACTTTTTTGCAGAAATTAAAATCACTTTTGGTTTTTTTGGAATGAACAGGGACGATTATGCTATATTTTGTTCAGGATCTTGGGTTCGTAAGCATGGACCTTTATTGCAGACTAGAAGCACTCAAAAAGACTTGCATTACCTGGCTCTCTTGCTCTTACAGCATAAAGTGACAGTTCTGTTGAGACAAAGGATACTTAGTCACTTAGTGCATGATATATGGACTGTAGCCTCTGAGCACCAGCACTTCTGATGTGTGTTTAAAGGTTTAAAGCTCATTGTGTCTGAAAGCGTGCAGTGCCTGAGGGCTGCCTCAATAGACTTCTTCAAGCCTGTAACCAAAGGAGGACTCTCCTGCTTCTCCTCTGGTGTGCGTGCGAAATGCTACCCCTCTGCTTAGGCTGATGTAAGCTGCCAGGCAGAGGACATCTGTGTCCTTGACAGCTGCGGTGGGAATATCTCCTGTTTCAGGTGCTGGAGTGCTGCTCAGGATTTGCTTTGCTCCAGGCCAGTAAATGTGTAAGAGCTTTTGTGAGGAGTTTTACCAGTAGAATTAATGCCAAGATATTGTAGAGGTGTGTTTACAGTCTGCCAATCAGTTCCAAGGCATTAAAACTATGGAAGGTAAGTTCCAGACCTGGAGGATGGAACCCTAATTGCACAGCTTCCCAGGGACCAGATATGGATGGGGGTGGGGTCTGTACACTGAATTACTCAGCAGAAGCACCATCTGGGTAAGTCTGTTGGTGAAAAGATGGTGCTGGTTTCACTGGTGCACCCTGGAGGAGTCCTTTCTGTGTCCTGTGCCATCCATGGGTTGGAAGAGAGCCCAAAAATCCCAATTTCATCTATTTATATGAAAATTTCTTTTTTTTTTTTGGATATTTTGTTCTAAAGAGCAGATTAACTTTCTGAAACACTGGACTTGTGTTTTTATCTCTCTGGATTACAAACACTGCATGTAGCTGGGACTGTCCTGATGTGTGTTCATTTGGGTTGAACCATTGCAGGGAGACTTGGGCAGGCTCAGATTCCTTCTTAGTCTGTCTGAATTTGACTTGAGTAGCCTGTTTTGATCATCTCAATGGTGAAAATTGGCCCAGATAGGAAAACTTTATATGTGCATGTAATGTAGAGGCAGTATCTTGTTACTGCCTTGAGCAGCATTCGAACTTCAGAAGCTGCAGCATTCAGCCTGAGTTTGAAAGATGCATACCCATTTGGTGTTCGAAGAAATATTGGCACAATGTGCTGTTGAATTCTGTCCCACTTCAATTGCTGATGGAAAGATAAACCACGTTTTGCTCTTGGCTGGCTTCCTTGCTTGCTGATGCTAATAACATCCTGAGCTCAGCATTTCAGGGGTCATCTTGAAAGAAGCAGAGACCTGAATCCCCCCGGTCTCACCTTCCTGATGTCATTGCCATCTCAGGGAAACATTGATGGGTCAGAAACCATTGGTTGCATGTCAGCAAAGTGGGTGCCAGGTGGCTGCAAGGGTTGCTGCACAATGGGAGTCGTGATCCGAAGCAGGATGGTGGTGGTTCTCCTTATGACTGGCAGGTTTCTCCATGCACATCTCTTTATTTTGCATTTGTTCTAAGGTCAGACTGGAAACCTGTAGGGCTGCAGCTTTCATAACCACCTTTATAGGATACAAGTCTGGTCGTGTGTGTGTAGGTCCATCTTTATTGTCCTCTGGGTAGTGTTGTAGTCTCTTCATCATTTTGTAGTACCCCATGGAGCTTTTCTGTCTCTGCCAGTTAATCTGCTGTAGTTATTTCAATTTTATTCACAACCTGGTTGACAAAAACTCCTTAAAACTACTCTTACATTGAGAGAGGAAAAATACAAAGCTGGTCCAGATCACAAGTAACAGTAGGAGACATAATGCTTAGCCATAAAAACTGCATACATGCCTATAAGCTGATGCATGAAAAACTCAAGTGCTTCCTCAGCTGCCTGACACTATGAATGTTAAAGATGATAGAAATAAACTTTAATTTGTTCATTAGTGTGAAAATCAAACAACTGCAAAGCCAGCTTTTACTGTACCTCACTCAGAGTGGTTTTGCAACAACTACTTGATGCCAGGTTATTTCTTGGTATGTCATTGTCCCACATGGAAAAGTGATGACTTTCTTCTAATCTAATAATGGGAATTTGTGCTTTTAGCAACTAATGATAGAGACTAATATAGAAGAGAAGGGGTAACATGTGGTGTCACCAGTGGAAAATGTTCTTTCCTGCTGAAGTATGGCAATAGTTCTAAAAACATTTGATTGAGAAATGAACCCATAAAGTATTGTTTAAATGTTCAACCAGATATGTCCACTGTCTCCCTTTTGTCCATGAAAGAGGAATATTGAATAAAGAATTAGGATTTCTGTGTGTATGCTGCTTCAGTGCACAAGCTGGCAGGTAGCAGAGAGCCGCTGTGCAATGCTGACTTACCTCAGGGAGGCTGTGCCATCTCCCCCTGCTCAAGCTGTCAGGCAAGCTTTGACTCATGGATGTTAATTAACCCCAAATTGTTTTCCAGCCTCTACTGTGGAATTTTTCTTTCTCAGCACTTAAGACTTCCGTGTGGAATTGGTTTATTTATCCCACAACCCCCCCGGAGTGGAGAATTTTAGTTCTGTAAGCTCCAAAGGTCTCTTTTTTTTTTTTTCCTTTTTTTGTGGGGGAGGTGGTTTTTTGTTCTGGTTTTGTTTTAGTTTTTTTTTGTTTTCCCCCTACACACAGCCTTTTATTAGCCTGCTGCTGTAGATCAGTAATTACTACACAAGGTGATGTTTGCAGTCATATTTTCTACCTGGGGAGGTTACAGTAGGCACAGGATGGCAGTGATTCAGCTAGCCCATATACAAACATCCTATTGCCAACTCTGCTCCTGCTACTGCTCTACCTCCTGGCAACTTTCACTAAGGGTGCTGCATAATTGCTCTGCTGGAGGTATTTTCATTAATAATGGAATTTAACTTCTGAATGTGCTATTAACTAGATTTCCTTCTCTTAGGCTGACATTAGCTGTGGTGGTTCATGTAGCTTTCATTTGTGTGCAAATGGAATTATGTGCAGAACTTGGTCTTGTCACTCAGGGTGATGATTCACAGGCCCTTCAGTGAACTTTGTCAACTGACCCGAGATGAGGCGCTTGGATCTGATGAATCCGAGTTCTGCAGGAAGACTAAATGTTGTTAGAGGCTGCTCTGGTAAAGGGGGAATGTCCTGTGCCTCAGTTTTCCCTAGGAATTTTAGTCTAGCAGATAAAATAACTTTGATTGTCTGGATCCTTTGACACTTCAGGCTAGGGATAGTGATTTAAAGTTTTATTGCCTTGGTTGAGATTTTACTGCCATACAAAGATCAGCAACACCATCTCCCTTCAAGAAAAGAGGGCTTGATAAAGCTTTCCTTTGCAGACCTGAGGAATGGTGAGGATGCCCTCCGAGTCCAAGGGAACTTCATGTCCCTTCCTAGTAGAGTGGCAGTAGGAGCTGTTCATGTCCCATCTTAGCTGCTTGGCTCAGTGTCTGAGGGACTTGGTGTTTCTTGTAGAAAGAATAGCTAAAAGCCATGTCAGCTATGCTTATCAAGTAAGGGATTTTGACTGGTTTCAGGTTCCTTTTATTTATTAAAATCTGTTTTTCTTCTCCTGATTATAAATTATGGCAGTGCTTTCAAGACTCTTTAATTCAGGCTGTAACAAGGTTCATCATAGCTGGCAATGATGAATAAAGGGTTTGACTGGAGCATATGTTAATGCACAGAAAACAATGACACTTAAAATAAATGTCCCAAAAGTGCCATATCTGGCAGTGGCTGCAGGAAATCTGTAGTAAATGAAGCAGTGCTGCTGCTGTGCTTATGAGGGACAACAGCAGCTTCTGGCTGGTTTGAGGATTTAATTCTGCTGAGCTCCAGTGTGGGCAGTGACCTGCAATGCGTGTCTTGCAGCCAGGTTTTCAACAGTAACTACTGATTTGAGCTGTGTAAGAGATTTGATGTAATTTTCTCTGCAAAAGGCTATGAATTCAAGGCACCTCCAGCACCAGATGTGGGGACTTTGGGACTTTGGAATCGGGGCTGGAATTTGATTTGTCTGTTTGTATGTTTTGGTTTTTTGAGCTTTCTAGGCTGCATGTGGTCAAAGTACTGTGTCTGTATCTGGAATATAGATCTCTGCCTCTGTTACAGAATGCCACCTACCAAAAGGTGTCCCTGCTTATTTATTGGCATGTGTGCTGTGTAGCTTAAATTACTTTAATCGAAGAGCAAAGTGTCATTTGCACTAAGGCACAGCTTTTGCACTAGCCTGGTGTTTGTACCACGAGCAGAGCTATTTAAGCATAACTGTGACAGGTCTGATCCAAGGCACTTTCTTTTGCAAAACTGATCTTTTTCCTCTCTTGTGCTCTTATGTTTTCAGTCTTAACATGTAACTGAAATAAAGAAACCTAATTTGTCCTGTGCAAGGGTTTTGGTAGTGTGGTGGACCTGGAAAAGCACATGTTAAAAAATAACTTGAGGAACTTGTAGACTTTTAGATTAGTAAAAAAATTAATTCTCATTTGTGGGCATGAAAGTTTTGTTATGCGTCAACTCATTAAGCAGACTAAAGAATGTCAATCAACTTCGCTGTGAGCATGATGCTGTTTTCCCATGAATTCAGGTTGGGGATGCACAGACAGTTCATTTATCATATAATAGGCAATAATTATCATATAATAGGCAGTAAAGTTCACCAGAAGGCTTGTGCCTCCCAGCAGTGCTTTCATTTTAGGGCCCAAAAAGACAAACCTGAAAGCATGGTAAAGTCCGTAACTTCATGTTTGCAGAAAGGGGTTAATGCAGAAGGCAGGGCAGAACAAGGTAGAGAATGGGCCTGGTTGAAGTGTGCAGAAGGGGTCACCTTCTGCTCAGAGTGGCTGCTGCCACCTTGTCTTGCAGGCTTCCCAAATAATGCATCTGGGGGCTGGAAGCTGAGCAAGGTGAGGGGGAAAAGGAAGGGGATGCACTTGAACATGAGTGGGGGGGTCTGTGCTTTGCTGTGGCTCCATCGTGGTCAGTTTTGCTGTTGCATAATGGTGTGTTTGCACTTGCAGCGTGACTGAGGCATGTGTTGGGCTGGACGTGGGCAGGCAGCTCTGCCGTGGCATTGGAGCAGCTCCAACACACCCATGGGAAGTGGCATATGGGACAGCATGTTGCTGGATGCTCTCACGCAGGGTGCTGCGGCTGGGCCGGGGTCCCATCCTTCCAGGGAAATAAACATTGCAAACTGCATGCTGTGGCTTACAGCGAGCCTGCTCAGGAGCCTGGGATTGTAGTCAAGCTTTTCACCGGACTATGCAGAGGCAGCTGCATTTTTCAAGCAAGCATATCAAAGCCCTGTGGCAGGAGCAAAAAGCGTGGCAATGTTTTTTCACTCTAACAAAGTAGAGCTGTTGTAGATGCCACAGAGTAGATCAGTGTTAGAACAGCTTGTAGCAATACCCTTGCTGCATCTAGAAGTGCACTGTGAAAAGCTGGGTGGGAGAAATGTTACATGCCTGTGCCACAGAGACCTTTTGCTTGAGGAGTTGGGAGAAATTTTTACCTGGAATGTGGCTACAGGTATAAACTTACACAGATATGGAAACAATTTGTGTAATTGTTCTGAAGAACTGATATGCTGTGGTTGAGAGTAATGGGAATATAGGATCCTGTAAATAATAGGAAACCCCCCACAAACAAATAACACAAACGCCTCCAAACAAAATAACCCTGGGTGCTGGAGGGATTTCTGTATCCGAAGCTCAGGTGGGTGTTTTTGCCTTGTGTTTCTTCTTCCATGTTCTGGAAGGGCTTATTGAACCAGTGTAGTGCTGCAGGGGTTCTGGCAGACAGGTTAGATTTCCCTGGACCTACGAAGTCAGGCCAAAAGTCATGACAGCTGTGACAAACCCTGCCAGGCCTAAACTAGCCTCTCAGGAGAAGGTGAAGGTGCTGGTGCCATTGATCTGTACCCTGGGGAGCCTGCCCAGGGCAGTGGTTGAGTTTCTCTGGCAGAGCTGTGCAAACATGGAGGAGGCAGATGTGCTGTTACTGAAGATGATCAGAAAAAGAGTTTTTTACTTCTTTTCTGAAAATAGATCTTGCCTAAACAAACTCCCAGTACATTTAAAGAACAACTGACAACCATCCTGGCTTTTACAGCACACTGGGATTTAATGCTGAGTGAGGGCTTGGTTCACTTTCCGTGGTTGCTTGCTCATTACAATTATGTGAGGGAAATGCACTGTAAATTCAGCAGGGTGAGAAATTAGACTAATCCTTTGGGAATTTTTCTGTTCTTACTCCAAGATATTGCTTTATTAATGAAACAGAGGAAAATAGAGGGTTTTATAATTTCTTTTACAAAAAGAAAAAAAGCTGTTAAAATGAGCTTGTAACAACTTGCAGCTTTGAATGAAAAACTGATATGAATTAACCAAAATCTGTATTCAATAATCTCTGGTTTTGATCTGTATGGGGAAAGTTAACAAGTAGGGACCTGTATCAAGACCAGAAACCTGAGCTGGAAAATCATGTTAAGACAAACCTGATTTGCTCCCCAAATTACAGCTTCTAACCTAGCAAGACTAATTAACAGCAGAAACATGAATTTGTGTTTGCCCTTGCCCACCCAGTTCCTGCTCATCTGTAGGTATGACATCTGCTGCCAGTGACTGGAAGCCAAAATCTCTGGTTTTCCTCATGCTGCTTCTCTCACATAGCTCTAAGTAGACTTCTTTAGGGGTGACTTACATGTTTAAAAACTTTTGCTGGATCTTATCTTTAGTTGTATTAGTTGACAAGTTCTTTAGTTCTTGCTAGTGTTTCATTGATCCCAAGCTGCATAAGAGGGAAATAAATGTCACTGCCTTCTCTAGGACAGTGGGACTTTGTGAGCTTGCAGTTGAACTGAGACATCCCTTGGGATTGCCTTACAGGCAGAAAAAGTCCTGCAGACTGCATATTAAACTTCCTATTTTTAACTTTATGTCAGGTTTAGAGAGCATAGCAAGACAACCCGATTTCCCCCTGAGGATTCAAGTAGAAATATCACTGTCATTTCAGTTCACTACTTGGGGATAATTAATTACCGCTGAGGACAACTAATCATTTTAAACAATTTTTTTTTTCTTGAGGAGGACAGAAACAAATACAGGATGAAAGTCTCTGACTGACCCCACATGTGGCCAAGCCAAGGCACTGTGATCTATAAAATATAATATTTATTTGCTGCCCTGAGCGTTGGTAATTCAAAGTGGGTTTGGGGTATTTGGGTTCCTTGGTGCTGTCCTTGATGGCTGAAACCATTACTCAGTTGTGATGGACAGTTTGTTCGGTAGTGGTTCCTGATTTCGGGGGATTGTGGAGAAAGCTCAGCCTGTGCCAAGAGCCATGAGGGCTCAGAACCATATAAATCACTCATTCCTGCCATGCTACTTAGGCAATTTAAGATGAAAAGGCCTTGAGGCTTCATGGCTTTCTTCTCCATTGGGCTAGCACCATGAGCGCATCCAGGAGTTGGTGTGACAACAGCTGAGGTTGGCTGAATATCCCTTGCTGTGAGTGTTATGGCTCTGGACTGAAAGATCTGAAACCTCTCTGGCAGCAGCTGCTGCTCTCCTACATGTCATCCCATCTTGTACTGATTGCTGGATGCTCTGTGTGTTGCAGAGCCAGCCTTCTAATGACATGGTAGAAAAGGAGCTTGGTTTGAGATGCTTTTTGCCAATTTCAGTTGTGTTCTCTCTATGGTCTTGGCAGGTTTCATTGCTATGATAAACATATCACCAACTTCATGAAAACAAGGGTGACTCTTTTTCCAGGTCTCTCAGCTGTGTTATAGGTTTACTGGAAGAAAACACCAGCGCTCAGAGACCTTGTCCCCTTCCCCACACCATCCCTGAATGTATGTTTGATCTTGACAAAAGCATCTTTCTGCTGGTGCTACTGGTAAAAGTTGCAGGTTTATGGTGACACACTCATTATAATCTGAAAGCAGTCTTGAGCCCTGACAATCCTCCTAAATGTCACATGTGACACTTCTAGATCATGTTGCCAGAGTGGTGGGCACACTGAGGAACCAGAGGGACATGTGTTCTTAGCTTCAGGGTTTTCCCTCAGAGCTCAGGACCACCTGCTCAGATCCTGATGCTGCTCAGCATCTGCAGAGCTTTTCCCATTGTTCTTGCAAATACCTACCAGGGTTTCTGAATATATTTGCCATTGCTTCTGTGCTGACTGCTAGGGAAGTTTGGAAAAGATGGCTGGAGGAGGGGAAGCAAGAGACAGTTCCTGGTGCAGTCAAAGAGATGTTTCTTTTTGCAAGAGGTAAAAGCAGAAACAGAAAACTTTACTGAAACTTTGATTCTAGCTCTCTAGCAGGTTGCAAGAAGACATCTATTTTCCCATTTAATTTACTGCATTTTACAAGCCCATGAAAACCACAGAAGTATTTTAGAGTTTCTCAAGCTCTGTTTCAAAAACCCCTGTAACCACGGGAGGTTGCGCAGTCACAAGTGTTTGGGGACTGCTCCTGGGACGATCCTTTTCTGCCAGTGCACGTAGCAGCAAGCACAAGCACTGCTGGTGAGCCTGAAGATGAAGAAGGGGGGAAGGCAGACAGGCATGCTTAGTGTGCCCAGAGAGGCTTGTCAGGGTCAGGTACTGCCCTCGAGTCATCATGATGCATGTTCTAGGCAATCTCAGTGGTTTAATGGACGATTTACTCAAGAGTAATGTAAACCCAGATTTTTTTTCTCATTGTATATCCATTTTCTCTGACCTACTTGTTCTTGGAGCTTCAAGAGCTTTGGTATGTACACAGAAGAATGAGAAAAAGTACAGGGTAAATTGAGTAGTGTAAAGACTTGTTTGGTAAAATACAATGTTTAGGCCACTGGCTCAGTTGAGGACTGGTCTGATCTAGTAGTGCATCCACAATTTTGGTGCATGGCTCAGCCCATTGCTCCCAGTCTTCTGTGTTGTGAGGTCATCCCAGGACTCCTACTGAGGAAAAACATAGTGTCCCAAAAGTGGGAAAAACCAGGTGCTGGTGGTCCTTACCCAACAGGCTTGTCATGCCTGTGGTGCTTCTCTTTTCATCCCTAAGCCATGGTGCAAGTGTTAACACAAACCCACAAATCTCTCAATGAGTGTAGTATTGGTACTTACATAGTTCAGGACAATTATATGGATTGATTTCCAATAAACAAACATTTCAGAGCTAAGTGGAACATATTCTGGAAACATGTCAGATCAAGACAGCTTTATAAATAAATCATAGCTGTGATACGTGGTATGAGAGTATCTTATGAATAAGTTAGACTATGGGGGCGTCAAGCATGCTTTCTTTAGGTCATTGTAAATATGACATAAAAGTCAGTTTTCCATCTGTACTGTAACTTGTATAGGGAATTGGGGCAGACTATATGGTGGGAAGGAGCACCAGCAGGTTGCTAGTTTTAAAGAAAGCCTGGACACTTTTTTTCAGGGAAATCTCTCTCTGGACATAATAGGTGATACTTAAGTTTCTCAGCACAAGTCGCAAATAAACTTCTGTCTTGGTTTACATTGTCCCCAGTTACTATTGTTTTGGCCTAGTCTGACTTCTCTGAAGAAGTTACACAGTGGAGCTACCTGATGGTTTTAAATTTTCTCCACAAATGCAGGCTGTTGTGCAGCAAGTTCAACTGCAATGGATCTTTGGGATTTTGTGATCATGCATTTGGAATTGTTTCGTGAGGAAGCACAGAGAATAACTGTAGTATGTCTCTAAGTGGAAGATCCCTTATCTTACAGGCACTTAAGCAGAAAATATGGATGCCTGTGTGCCCAGATGTCTGTCATATACCATGCAGCTGGTGTTCTCTACTGCCTGGGGAGCTCTTGACAGACTGAAGTGGTGCTTTAGCATTTGACCTGAGAGGTGAAGTGCTCCATGGGCAGGGACAGTGTCATAGCTGGGTCTTTGCTTCATTCACGCAGCAGAAAGCTGTTGCAGCTGCTCTTGCTGCAGATGACGTTCTCAGCCACGGCTGCTTTGCCGCTGGCTGCCTGAATTTTGTCTGAAGTCTGCAAATAGTGCCAACAGATGCAGCAACTATTTTATTTTCTGCATGGGATTGAGGACAGCTGAGCTTTTACATAAATAAATTTTACTCCTGTGTGCATGCATGCAAGTCCCAGGGGTGGCTCTTACTCGAATCTGGCTCTAACACTCCATTAATCAAATTCCTGAGTTCCTTGTTTGTTCTTTTTCCTGTTAAACTTTCACTGAGCTGAGTGGGCATTTAGCAAGAGTTAATTTGTATAAAATGCTAATAGGGAGCAGCTGTTATTATCTTGAGAGAAACATCAATGTGAATTTTCCCCTGGGTATTTGTGTTTCAAAACTGAGTGAAAATGTTTAGACAGCAGCTGGGCCATAGGTGGGAAACTGAAGCATGTGTGTAGAGAGGGGTCTGATTAAAATCCCCCTCCACCTTTGCAACCTGGCATTGTGCCAGCCAAGGAGGGGCAAAGACCTCCCTGGCCAGATGGTTTGGCTTCCTCCTGTTGCTGAAAACCTCATTGTACACCATGTTCATGAACTTCAAGTGCCCTCTTAAAAGCTTCATTTTGCTTGGAAACTGTTTTGAAGCCATCTTATGCCAATCAAACCTTTCCAATTTCTAGGTTATGTGTATTCTTGGCCATATTTATCTGTGCTGGGCTTCAATGCCGTCCTATAAATACTTCAGGGAGGATTGTATTCCCTCTTGCATTCTTCTTTGCTGGGTTTAAATGGGCCAAGCTCTTTAGTTCTTGTCGTGCACAGCTCTGTTCGATGGCTGATCCTGCTGACCCTACTCTGTATCTGTTCCAGATGGGCTTCATCTCACTCGGACGCTCTAACGCAAGAAAGCCACTTCTTTAAATATAAAAGTCTTTCAGGTTGACAAGCTTAAAGATCAACATCTTGTCTGGCATAAGGCTGGAAGTCTGCAAATTCAGCATTTGGACTTAAATAGTTTTTCATTTTTCACACATTTTTTAAAAAATGCAGTATACACAGTAAACAGATGATGCTCAGCAGGGCACTGCATAAGCTGCTTTCTTTTGTGTATTGCTCTCAGCAATGGATGAAATTAGGCTTTGAGAGTCCCTGGCAACCCTTCCCCAGATCTATAGCAGGGGACATTTCATTTTCAATTCTTGTGCCATCACTTCTTAAAGTGCATGTTTAGCTCTGCCAACCTCCAAAGAGGCTGAGGAATGTAGAAACATTTGGATCCAAATACCTTAAAGTGCTTATGAAGTTCAGATCCAGCTATGAGCCTGGCAAGTGCCAACTAATGGAAGCTGTCACACTAGCTGAGATTTATGGTTGGTTTTGTCCATTATCTCTCTGCCCATGTCCAAGGGCCAATGCCTCACCAGACCTCTCACAGAGCAGCCACAGATCAATGCTTCTGTTAGAAAAGTGTCTTCCCAACCTCCAATACTTGGCTTATTCCCTAAAGCAAGAGTGTTATTCTTCATAAAATGTGTCAGCCAGTACCTTTGGGTTTTTTTTTTTTCCTTATAAATAGATGATCCTTTGTGGATTTGTGCCGGTCTCTTCTAATATAAGGCACTATTACAGTGAGTTTCAAAGGTTACTATAGCTGAATTGTGCAAGGAGAAAATAGAGTGAATTTTGGAAATGCGGTGATGCACTTACAAGTCAGACTTCTTTAAATTTATTTTTTTTTTTTTGAAAAACATAGTACTCTGCAACACATTCAGTGAAGGCTGAGATTGTTGTAATTTTTTTTTGGTCATTTAATAGGCAATCAGAATTACATGAATTTGTTAAGGTTCATATTAATATCCTTAGTTCCAATTTGTTACTGAACTTTAAATTAAGCTCAAATAATTGGTAGGTTAAAAGATTACTAGGAACATGAGAGTTAAACGATTTTTGATACTTCTTTGAAATGAGTGGATGTCAATGAAGCAGCAGAGCAGCAGTTTTGAGGTGACTGGTTTCCAAAGGCAGTGTAAGCATGCCATTAATTAACATTTTTGCAGTGCCTTGAAAATGTAAATTGCTCCAAGAATGTAAAGTATCATTATTATGGCAGTCTTGAAAAGTAATAGCTTAATCTATTAAATTGAGTCCATTCTTCAGAATTACAAGTGGCTGCTAGAGTAGGAAACTGTGATTCAGAATGCTTGGTTCAGCTCTTGGTGCTTTTTAGTGAGTGTCTGACTGAGATCAGCTCATGGCTGTTCACTGCTCAGTGGTAAGTGGCCCTGAGAAAGGGTAAGGAAGATGAGAACAGATCATTTATGGAAGGCCATCAAGTTGTTCCACAAATTAGCACAAGCAAGTGGTATCTGAAGTGTTACTTTTAAAAGGAGGTGTTTGGACACAGAGAATTGAGAGGGTGGTCAAATTCTAAGAAGCAGAAAGTCTGAAAAGGTGAGGGCAGCTCACTAGTCAGGTGAACTAGAGCCCTCAGGACAATCTGAGCATTTTGTGTTGTCATCCATCGTGCCTGTGGTATGGGTGTGATAGGGATGTGACTAAGGCCCAGCCCAGGGAGCTCTGTGCTTGTAACTGAATACGGGAAACGCTGTCTGTGTGAGGGCAGGCACAGAAAACTGGAAGAGCAGAAAGCTGAATATGTTCTCTCTGAAATTAGGACTGGTGAAATCTGTTGTAAAATACCTGTAATCAGAAAAAGATATTGGGCAGAGAACATATCAGAGGTAAGTCAGGGAATAGCATGAGAATAATCAGAAAGCATGACTTGTAATGAGAGACTGCAGGAGTTTTATTAATTGAAGAGTGATTTGATTTGTCTGGTATCTAGGAGAACAGTTTTTAATGTACTGCAAGATCTGGTGGCTGGAAATGAAAGGTGGGCCCATTCTGACCAGAAATAAATTGAGGTTTAGCTGTGCAGCTAATTAGCCAAGGGAATGGTATGGTGGGGATTATAGTGATGTCTCCATCACTAGAAATGTTAAAATGAAGATTGAATGCTTTTTCACTCCAGCTTTCATAGAAATGGATCCAGGATTATGTCTTGGTCTTTTTTAGCTAGAATATCCAAACAGATAACAATACAGGCCTTATTCATTCCCTGTACTGCTTCGTGGAGGTTTAATGGGGATTGTAATTCTAAGTACAGAATCACAGAATATACTGAGTTGGAAGGGACCAACAAGGATTGTCAAGTCTGACTCCTTGCCCTGCATAGGACCATCCCCAGGAGTCACACCAGGTGTCTGAGATTATTGTCTGTAAGACCATCCCCAGGAGTCACACCATGTGTCTGAGATTATTGTCCAAACACTTCTCAAACTCTGTCAGTCTTGATGCTATGGTTGCTTCTCTGGCAAGCCTGTTCCAGTGCCCAGTTACGCTCTGGACTGTCAATGAAGTCCCAGCTCTAGGGGCTGTTCAAAGGCAAAATTGTGACTGAAATTGCCAGGATCAAGATTTCTCCTATGCTGACTTTTAAGAGCGTTGAACATTTCAACCTCTCTTCCTTTCAATAGCAGTTTGCTCAGCAGCTGTGAAAATACTGCAGTCAGCTGGAAAAATGAGTGTCTACAGAATCGGGGGGCAAGAAGAACCGTGTCTTCAAATCCACATGTACAAATTTTGCTTTATCCTTACTGTGAGGATGAGGTTAGGCTTCTGTGAAATAGGAGTTAATATTGACCATTATCTCCCAAGGACATGTACCTGATATAATGAGTATTTGGAACAAGTCTCATTGAAGGGTGGCTGCAGTTGAACCTGTCCCCCGCTGGCGCTGCCTGGCGTCTGACGCTCGCTGTGCTGCTGGACACAGAGCAGCTGGGCTGACCTGCCGTCTGGCCAGGAAACACGAGGTTGGTCTTGCAAAAGGAATGAAAAAAGTTAGGATTTGGTGCATGTTGTCTGTATCTGAATTTTTTTTTAAACTCTTGTGTGCAAAAACAAAAGAAGAGGATGTGTAGGTGGTAAGTCCAAGCTCTTCTCCAAGGTGGGCAGAGCAGGGCAGTGAGCAGGCAGTGCTGTTGGAAGGAACTCAAGCATCACCTCTTCATTATCTTTGTTTGGTTGATTGGCTTTTTGAGGGGTTTTGTTAGGTTTTTTTTGTATGTTTCTATTTTTTATTTTTTGCTTTTTGTTTGTGTTTTCTTTTGTTCTGTTTTGTTTAAACTGTAAGCTCTGTTTTTAACAGCAACATCTTAAAAACAGCCTAGTTTGAATGACTTAGTATTTTCTAACAGTGGTGTTTTTACCTTAGCAGTTCCTGGGGACACCAGAATAGTCCCTGGCTGAGGGGGACCTTTTGAGGTCTGCAGCCTCTCACAGGGATGGAGGTAGTTTGGTGTAGATCAGCTGGGCACGGATGGGAAGGTTGTTCCTTACATTAATGTGCGTGTTCCTTAGTGCATAGTGAGAGGATAAAAGGGATTTGTGTTCCTGAGATTTCCCTGGTTTTCCAGAATTCATCTCTGTCAGCAGGATATCTGCTAAGTGAGGAACGTGGCTGTTAATGCTCTCTGGTGTGGTGCAGCAGTCAAAGCACTAGTTGTCAACAGAAGGTGACAGTATCAAAATGAGACTGTGTGCACAAAGTGCTTTTGTTTGCACACAAACTGTCTAACCCAATATTAATAGATACATCTTGCATATATGGGGAACCTAAGCATGACCAGTCACTCCAAATGAACAGACATCAGAATTTGACCTATACAAAGTCACACGTTGAAGCGGGAAGCAAAAGCCAAGAATAGACTCAGGGTCCTGAACTTCCCCAACCTCTAGAATAGGAGCCAAATTTCATCTCTCACTTGTAATTATGGTCAAAGCCTGGGCTGGAAATGAGAAGCACTGATTTCTGTTTCTGCTCTGCAGTAGATTTACTGTATGACCTTGGTAGAAAATGTCCTTCTGTGTCTCAGTTTACCTCCCCACTAATGGCAGCAACTGTACTAGTACACAGTAAGCTTTAATGGACTTTGATGCTGCACCTACTGAACTTAATGGCTCTCCTTGCAATGGGAAGAAGAGCAGATACATTGTTTGTAGAGTGTCTGGATGAAAAGATATTGCAGAATTGAGACAGATACTATTCATTTTAACATATGAGCCCAGATAATAGCCACATATGCTCAAGAGTGGATTGCTCACTTGGACAGTAAGGGATCACAGTTTAGTCTGGAGAACAGCAGCTGTCTTGACCCTCCTTGAGCTGCTGCTGTGTGCATGTCTGGTCTCACCTGCCCCAGCTGCTTCTGGAACACTTGGAGGAAGATGGGTGTGGGGGGTGGAATTTGTAAGAAATCCAAAACCCAGATCTGTCAATAATTCACTGAGCCATGTGAGTGCTGTACCTTTATGCTAATGAGGGGTTGAGCAAATAAAGTGTGGAGAGTTCTTGAATGAGCAAGGCTCTGCCTTGTGCCTTATTTTCCTCACTCATTCCTCTAAGCTATTTGTTTTTCAAGTATACTGAAACTACTTGCAAAGATAAAGCTGAACACTGACTCACCATGGTGCATAATGCTGAGCTAGAGAAGTTATCAGTCTCAACACCATGGAAATGAGTGCAGCATCATTGGTTGTTCTGCATTCCCTACCATGCATTGCAGTGCTCTGGTTGGCTCTTCCAGAAAGGTAAGCTAATATTGAAGAGTTTTTATCTGATGTGTTTCCTGGTAGCTGGTGTCACCAAGTAAGAATATTTCTGGCAGGCGGAATAATGTTTCTCTCTTCTGTTAGTAGGTGAGGTCTAAGTACTACTATCAGTTTACACCTTTTGTGCTGATTCTTTGTTTCATAGGCCAAGGGGAAGTAAATCACCATTCGATCTGCTGACTAACGAAAAGTCTATTCAAGTCAATTATCTCATAAAAACTCTTGCTGTGCATTTTACTTTGCAGTTTTTCAAAACCTGAATAAAAAGTTCCTATTTTGAAGTATCTTTGTTAGGTTGCAGTGCATCAATACTTCATCACTACTAGTACTGGGGATCTCTGGAGTAATCACTTATTGAAGATTTCTTGGTTTCCATGCACAGCAGAGGACTGTGAGGTGCCTGATGGAGACACGTAGCTACATCCAAACCTGTATTACTGCTCTAGTTTGTCAGTAACTGCAATAGGTTCCTTTGAAGTTTTACCAGGTGGACAGGCTCCACCCCAAAAAACCTCATAATTTGGAGAGGACAAAGAGAGATTTAAGCCTCCAAAGTTCCTGTGTTAGCAGCCAATGCGCTCCACTCCTTATGCAGGAGGAAGGACAGGATTGTTTCCTTTGTATTATGAAGCTTCACACATTCACGTACACCCTCACCACCATTTTTTTGATTCTAAAATGATTTTCTCATAAAATTGTCCTTGATCTCCAACCTGAGACACTGATGCATATTTATAACCCTTCCTCTGTACTTTTTTGTCACTTGACTTTAGCAAATCTCAGTCCTTGTCTGAGTTAGTGATACAAAGCACAAGCTGCAGCCTGAGTGGGGATGAGGGCTGGAAGGACTCTCTTGCTTTGTCTTCACCCCGTTCTACTTTGAGGTCCAGATGTGTAAGGGGGCATAATTTTGCTACCTGCTGATGAACACCTTCAGTGGGATGTAACCTGTGCTTAGTCAAATCCCTCCAACTCCAAAACACCTGGTTGACTCTCACTGCACAGCTAGCCAAGGTCCTCTGTGAGCAAGCAGTAAGTGACAAAATCCCCAATAGAGTCATCCTGCCCCTCACATCCTTTCCAGAATATACCCCCATGAGACTCCAGAGCAGAAGCCAATTCTCAGCCAGGGTTAATTGTCACAGCTCGATCACCTACTTCAGTTTTCCCTCACAAAGGCTTTGTGCCTCACTGTTTGGCAGAAACCTACAGAAATCAGGATTTGTCAAATAGCTCCCAGTCTCTGGAACTACACTGAGGAAATCAGGCACCTCAGCCCAAATGGCATGTGAAGCCTGCAGACAGTCTCTGATGTTCAGGCTGCAGCAGTGAGGGTGCTGACTGCCTCGTAACTGAATTCTTCTGAAAGGGTTCCTCTTTTCCCTGAGAAGCAGAGCACAAAGCAGGACAGCATCACCAAGCCCTGAGGGTTATAATTTTGGCAATTCCTCCACCATAGTCCCCATGACAAAACAGTGCAATGTGTTGGTGAGAGACTGTTAGAAGAGCTGTAAAGTAGCAGCATGTTTTACACTCTGCCCTTGGATGCAAGTCATGGAGATCTGTGTATGCTGAGGGTAGCAAGCATTTGTATTCAGATGATTTCTCAAGCTCTCTTGTTGAACACTCTGGAAGAAAGTGTTTACTGTTATTTTTCCAGGCAGGGACAAAGTGCAGACTGGCCTAGCGAGCTGCTTTCTGAAAGCTGCTTTTAGAGATGTATTTATTGGGCTCTTTTGCTTGTTCTGAGTCAGAGCACTCTGTGCTTTCTTCCACCTGCTGTTGGTGCAAGACAAAACCTGATTCTCTGCGTGCATCTCAGCAAAAGGGTGGTTATGGTTTGGCAGGTGAGTTTCTACCTGCTGGTCTTTGTAACTTAAATACTTCTGGTGTCTGCTAGACATGAAGAGGATTCACACAGAGAAACACTGCCTGCCTTCAAGAGTGTCTGGTTTTTGAGGGTTTTTTTTGGTTAGTTTTAGTTTGGAGGGTTTTTTCTCATGGTGTTTTTTGATGTTGTTTGTTGCTGTTGGTTTGTTTGTTGTTTTTTTTTTTAACTGGAAAATAGGGATTGGCTGTGTCCTGGACAGGAGTATGCCTTTTCCTTTGCTATCTGACCTGTCCATGCCAGAGCCTTGGCTACCTGTCGTCTGGGGTTGAAAGAAAAATGTCCCTCATGAGCTGTGCTGCAGAGCTGTCAGCCAGGAGTTGCTACATGGATGTCCTCTCTGCTTTTTTTCCATTGCACTGTGATGGTTATCCAGTGGACCTTCTCTTCCTGGCAAGTCTTCTCAAGAGGTACTGAAAGAGCAGAGTGGTCTCTGAAGGCATGGAGGGCCCTTTGCATCATTGGATTATCCATTGATTTACCCATCAACACAATGTGTCTTTTGATGATGCGGTGACAATTCAGGTCTGGTGCTGAATGGGACACTCCAGCTGGTGCCACTGATCAGCTGTTGACTGCTGGCTGAGAGCACAGCTTGGGCCATCCCACTGAATTCACCAGCTGTGTCAGTTCAACAATGGCTGCATGCTTCATCAGGAGCCACTGCTTTCTGAAAGCCACAGAAGCTATCATCTCCACTGGGAAGACAATTTCTGAGCTTCTCCTGTAGAGCAGGTGTGAATTGTGAGGAAGTGGGGTCATCTTTAGTTAAGTGCCCTCAGCATCAATCAGTTACCAATATTCCAGCTTCCTTCCTTGGTGCCTTTGGAGGCATCTGACATCCATCAAATAAAGCAGTCTCCAGATGGCCCCAACATATGGTCCATGTCTCGGAATAGCTGAAATCTAAATGCTTGCCTCCTTGGGAAGCTGCAGTCCCTTGCTGAGTCTCAGCATCCAAGGGAGATGCCTGCTGCTTTAATCAATATGTGTTCCATTTTTTTTCTGCTTTGTCATAGTCATAATAATAAGTAAGTCTCACTTCAGCATCCCTAGCTACAGGAACCTTTCTGTGCTTGAAATACTAAATGCCTGTCAGTCCCCTTCTTTTCTCTTGTGTCTTCCTTCATCACTAGGACCCTACTGATCTTCTCAATCCTCACAGCACTAATTACTCATCTCTTTCTTCCCGGCTATTGCTGCTTTTCCTTCCTTCTTCTAGTCTCTTATTTGTATAAATCACCAATGGTGAAGGAAGAGTAAACATCAATAAAACAAATTAAGGAACTCATGATGTTTCTAAGGGCTGGCCAAGCTCCTACCTGGGGAACAGCAATTAGTGATGGCTGTTATTGGTCTGTCCCACTTTGCACTAAAGTTTGTCTCCATCTGTCATCTCTTCATTCCTTTGTTCTCCCTCAGCTTGGCATTGTGAAATGGCAAACCAGTTCCTGAGCCTCCTGGGACAGGCCTCAAAAGTTGTGCTCCCTTAAATCTTCTAGTTTGATGCTGTAATCCTACCATGCCTCGGAGTACTACCAGCATAAGTACTGGGAGTTGGGCAGCAGCCATGGAAAAGTAGTCTTGAGCCCTTACTGAACCATTTTCCTTGTCCCTGTTGAAACCCATTTGGAGAGAAAATCTCCAGAGAAAGATGCACTTCTGTAGCTCCTGGTCCCTACCAAAGTAACAAGTAATTTTAAAATAATTTTAAAAAATAAGTTAAATTATGGGAACTGCATGGAAAAAGGTGCCTGCACAAAAACTTCAGATAGAAAGCTTCCACTAATTCAATAAATGTATATATAAGAAAAAAGTATGGTGTTCCTTTGAAGTGTTACATGTTACTAAGTATGTGATGGTATTGTCATGTTTTAGGGTGTGTAAGTAGTTATCATCTGTACATATTTCCTTTGTGTGAAGAGGTATTTGGTCAAGACTTACCTAAATCAAAATTGTTGGTAAAATTCCCATGATGAAATGGCTCATCTCTGACAATACAAACCATGAGGAGAAGTTGTTTCTGCAGTAGTAAATCTCTCATTCTGCAAGGTTCATAAACTTTGTAAAATTTACCTCCTAATGAATTTAACTGTGTTACAAATGTCAGAGGCTTAACAGCTTTCCTGGTACTCCAGTGTCCAGGTCCCTAATGGCCTTGACCCTTTCAGCTCTCCACAGGTATGTTACTGCAGAGGTGAATTCGCACGCTCTCCAGACACTGATAATGCCACTCAAATGGTGCAATCTACTGCTATGAGATCTGGGCTTATGTACTGATCTGTATAATCTGCAGCTCAATTAATATAGACTGTGCCATCCACTCAGAAAACCATTGCTTTTTATCTAACTTGGTGGTAGTTCTCTGTCCTGTGTTTGAAAATCAAGGCAGATGCTCCCTAGACTATAGCTTAGATTTTTAAGGTTTTGAAAGTGGAGATGAGAATGAGATTCTACAATGTGGGAAGGAGTTACTAACATCCCGGTTTTTCTTTCATTTTCCATGAAACTTTGTGTTTTGTGGAGCCCAAAATTTAAAGAACAGCCTCACTTTCTCCAGCCCAGGCTAGTCATGGCTGCACAGAGGGGTGCATTGCAAGTCCTGAGGCTTCAAGTCCCACCACTGACAGAAATGATGTGCAGCCTTTGGGCTATCTCTTGGAATGAGATTTTTCTTTAATCTGCATGTTTGCAGATGCTTGTCCTCTCTGCTGCACCTGCCAGCAGAAATTCCTGTTTTCACCCACTGCTTTGGTAGATTAAATTGGGTATATCAAATTTGTTACCTAAGTCACCAAAGAGCCATCATGTAGCAACAGCTTGCCAGTGTGGCTTGACAGCTGTCCCCATCTCACCCTGTCCCTTCCCCAGAGGTAGCAGCACATGTGTGAGTGCTGTAGAGGAAGTGGTTCCTCTGTGTGCAGATGGCAGCATACTCATGTCTCTTGTAAATTATTTACAAGTCTCGATGCTTATGTGCAGGATGTATTTGGCCTTGTAATGTACTGATATTGGGATTACATTAATGAATTTAGGCTTGAAGTTAGAAAAGAGTTTGTGATGAGGAAAAGGGCAAAATCCTGGAACAGCTTCCCATAGGAATAGTAACCTGTTTGGGTTTTTTCTGGCTTCTCGTTAAATGTTTATGGTGAGCCCATATGAAGTGATGTTCCATGCTAGTGGACATGGGACAGGGTACTTTACATTTTGGGGCCATAGCGTTGCCTGTGGGCCTCATTCAACATCATATTTGCAGTGACTTCACTTACTTTCTCTTTCTGAAATGAAATTTCAGTTACCGGGATTACCTGTGATCCCTTCCTCAGCTCATGGAGTAACTGTGCCTCAGGTGCAATTATGGGAGTGGCTCTGTGCAGAGCAGCAAGGCTGGAGCCTGGCACAGGGCTGTGCAGGCATGGCCACTCAGCTTTGGAGATGCCTTTGTACCTGGAAGCATGTCAGAGACGTTTGTGTGAGCATGAGGCTCCGTGGGTCTGTGCTGGTGGTTACCTTTGTGCTGTAGACAGCCGGGCAGGTTTGGCTTTAAGGAACTTCTCCTTGACTGTGCAAGGCAGACAGGACTGGTGGGGCAGTAGCTGAAGCCGGCCAGGAGAGTGGAGTGTCTCACTGTAACTGAATTCCCCTTCACTTCTCTCTGCAGCTCCCAAATATCCCATCCCTTCTCTTTCCCCTCCTCTTGCAGCTCAGTCATCCCTCTCTATCCTGCACCTCACTGTCAGCAGAAGAGTTCCTTAAGTAGATCCTTTACCATGTGTTCTCATCAGTGAGCAATGGGAACTGCAGGAAGCACCTGGCAGCCTGGTCACGCCAGTTACAGTTCTTTGTAGCTGAAGACAGATGCCTTTTATAATTGCTGATAATAGTTGTATGACATGTTCTTTACAATATGTGAGGTGGTACTTAGCAGAGGGAGAGAAAAATCTTTCTAACCATATGGTTGTATCAGCACTAGTTTTTTGCCAAGGTTGGCTCTTGGCTAAATTGGGATCCCACTTTGCATTCTTACGTCTGCTGGAGGAAAAAAAGTTTGACTTGGGGACATAAAATGATTAACTTTTTTCATAATGTTATTTCCATGCTCTCTTCCTTATGTAAAGAATACAGCTTAAAAAAACAATTATAGGTGTAATATTTTGGACTGACTGTGGTACTATACTAAGATGAGTCAATTAATGCTGTCTCTACTGAGTAGAGAGAAAAATCTGTGGCTATCATGCTCCATCACCTTTCCTAATCACTTTGAACATGCATTTCTGAAGGTGCCATCCCCTTTGTCTAACACACCAAATAATTTATACTGTGCTTCCAAGACCACCAGTGGTGTAAGGGAGTACACTACAACTCTGAAAGGCACTCAGGAAGGTTTCAAAGGTGGCAAGCTTCTTATTTCTGTGGTTATTTCTGTGTGCACTTATTGGTAGGTTGATGGATAGGAATAAATGCTTATGTGTTTTCATTGAGAACTTGTTTGGTCTGTTCATGAAGATAATGCACTATGAAGGAATAGCCTTTGTTCTTTTAAGTTCACCCTTGAATAAGAAAATATAAGAAAATTGTCAGTTGTACAGGCAGATACTGGAAAAGGTAATATTCTGGAAAACCTCGTGTAGTAAAACTGGGACTTGGGAAGAAGGGATGGTGGGACATATGAAGGGAATTTTGGCAGTTTATTCATGTATATTTGGGGTTTGAGTCTGTGAATACAGTGCAACCAGGAGGTGCTTTTCTGTGGGTACTCTGGGTCAGTTTTATGCCCACCATGTGGTGTGCCAGAATTGCTCAGCAGCTTGGTTGTTCAGAGGTTAAACTGTAACTCACATTTTAAGTAATGCAAAGCCTTGTGCTTGCATTTGAGATGGTGTTAAAGCGTATGGATGTAACCACTGTGTTTTATCCTCAAATTTTGGATTAAAGTCTTTTTCTACCCCACTCTCTCTTTAAAATGTTCATTTACAAAGCTTCATATCACAGTTTTTACCAGTTGGCAAGTTATATTTAAATGAGCTAGAAAAAGAAGAGTCTGAACACTCAGCATATCTGAGATGGGATCAATTTAAGACAAAAAGGTTTTAATGCATTAGAAGAGCTTTTGGTGTCATCTGTTTCAAACTGTGCCTTCCCCACTGCCTGATGTGAATGCACCTGGAGCTGCTGTTTAACGCACGCTCACAGCATCATGTTATTGTGAACCTGGAGCCACTGCACACTAAACTTGGTGTGTAGATAGAATTATGAATTGGATTTTCTTTCTTTCTGATGTTCTGTATCTTCATTAAAAAGTAGAATCATACCTAATATCCCCAAATGGCAGATGTGTGAATCAGAAGCTTCTAGGTACCACATTTTGAGGATACTTCATTTCTTATGCAGCAGTTAATCTGAAATACCATAAGAAAATCCTGTATTATCTCCTCTCAGAATTTGCAAGTAGGGCTTTGAACAGAAATAGAGTTTTATAAGAGGCAAGTATCAGTTCTCCAGGTAATCTGATCAATCCCTTCCTGTTACACCACATGCTCTGCAAATGCTCTTTTCTCAAACAGTCTTTCTTAGTGGCAAATGTTAACATTTTTACCCAGTCAGCCAAACTACTATACTTCCTCAAAGCTGGAGGGGGGTGAATATCAGGCCCAATGGTATTTTTTGTAGAGAATGCCATAATGAAACAAGTTGTGTGGCATGGAAAAAAAATTCAACCTGCACTTGTCCACCAGTATGGCAGAGTGGAGACTAGGCACCTGTCCTTATTCCTCAGCTTGTGCAGCTCCCAGACAGGTGGCCTGAAGCTCTAGCCCTGAAACACAGGGCTGTGTTCTTCTCTATGACCATGTCAGAAATTCTGGACCATCAGTGATTACAGAAAGGAGATCCCCCTCTGAGAAGCTGTATTTCAAGGATTGCAAGGCCCTTTACTGTTCAGCCTAACACCAAGCTTTGAGTACAGGAGCATTTGCTTGACAATCCTGGCAAAAGTGCTTCAGTTGCATGTTGTCTGACTTAAGGCAAAAACAGGCCTACCCAAAAGAACCTTATGAGTGAGGTTCACTTGCCAAGCACTGATATCTAGTGCCGTTTCAATCTCCCTAGGAAATGTAAGATACTCACATTGGTGCAGGCAGAACTAGCACAGCTTGCAGACCAATGTGAGTTAAAACTCAGTCTAGAGCTGAAGTGGGGTATTAGGTTGGTGGTAAGAGTTTTACTTGGAGAATCTTTATTAGTATAGTGATGCAAAGGTGCAGAGACCAATGTAATTGAATGGCTGTCTTCTTGCTGTGTGTTTTGGGATTTTCCTAGCAGGATAACTTCCATTAGGATAAGATCTCAGAAGTTTTACAGGAGAGGACTCCTAAAGAACTTACTGTGTAAGGCTCTGGCCCTCACAACTTCTCCATGTCTGCTGGTCCACATGTGCTGAACTGTGGTTCATTGCAGGCTTTATCTCTCTGTGTCACTGTTTCCAGGACGAGTCAAAGGGTTGAATGAAAAAGGTACAATGTTGCAGAGGAGTGCTGTGTGTTCTACGACAGTCACGATTTTTTCTTTACTGAGGAATATTCTAAACCCTCCTTGTGTAAAATCTTGCTGTCTGAGTCACCCAGGCAGGCTCCATGAGAACACATGTGATTTAACCACTGTTAGCAGACTTTTGCTTTTATTAACCTTTGGTCCAGATTTCATATACTTCTCACTAATTCAGATATGAAAATGAATGCCTTTGTCTTCCCACAGCACTTCTGTGCATCTTCTGTCTATGTAAACTTGAGTTTAACTCTTCTCTTTCTGTTGATATGATTATCTTTTCCTGCACTGCCTTACCTGTAATTATCTACTATTGATTTTCCATTCTGACCCTGCAAGAACTAAAAAGACATTAGAAAAAAAATAGGCTCCTAGAGCAGATGTTCCTTGAGTGAGAAGCCATAGCTCACTTTTATTTTTATAATGTATTTTTTTGTGTTTATTAAGACATCACCAATATCCCAGGCATGGGGCAGTTTCATCTCTCTGTGTCCCCTGAAAGCCTGTATGCCCAAGCTTGAGCTGTAAAATTCCAGTCAGTTGTGTGACAATATATGCTTGATCTTCTATAGAAAGGGAGTGTTTTACCAAAAAAGGGCATCTGCTGGGCAAGAGGGACTTGTTAACGTACAAGCACCTTCTGGCCTCTGTCCCTGCCTTCAGGGCTTGATGCAGTGTCCCACAGAAGTCAGTAGCAGCAAGGCTGGAAAAGAGCTCTGGACATTCTGACTAGGTTTCTTGTTCCCCAAGCTAAATGTTAGTCAGGCCCCTTTCCATCACTGGGGTAACTGTATGTGCAGACATGTCAGTATGGGGAAGATTGTTACCGTAATTGTGCTCAGTCACATTATAAAAGACTGTCAGTGAGGAGCTGTAACTACTTGGGAGTTTTAATTATGCCCTGATATGACGTTATTGTTCTGGCCTTGCACACCTCTGTGGGTGTTTTTCTGAAGGAGGTGGCTTTTGTTGCTCCAAGCTGACAACTCCTCTCAAGAAGTTGTTCTCTCCATCAAGGTGACATTCAGGAATGACAGTGTGACACGTCACTGAGAGGAGGAGAAGTGTTTAACAGAGAACTGTAACTTCAGTGTGATGTTTCTCCATATCACCAGTCATTCCCTAAAGAAATGTTTGCGATTCTCTAATGTTTCCTATGGCATCATTCCTAATAATAATCCTTGTGATCATTAAGAGAAGTTGGACCCTCCTAAGCCACTGCGAGCAGCCACAAAAATTGGTGATGCGCAGCTTCCTTGTTGCAGGTACATTACCTATACAGAGCTCCCCAAATCCATGGAAACTGCACTGCATTTATAAATACCTGAAATGCAAAGAGGACAAATGGGCCTGAGAACACCACGTGGAGTCTCGTGCTTTGCGCAGCTGGTAGCAGCAGTCTCTGTTCTCTCTCCTCGCACCAGAGGTCCGAATCAGATCTACTGGAGATGCAAAGTAGTAACTGCAGTTTCCCCATCCTGAACCACTCTGTCTCTCAGATCTTATAAGTTGGAACATTCTTACAAGAAGTTATATAGAGCCGCTCTCTGTATTCACACAATAACTGTAATGGGGCTCCCCATGATTTGAGAAGTAGAAATTCAAGACATGGGGTAAATCCCTCTAGTTGAGACAGACTGGGAAGAGTACTACAGAAGGTGCCATGACAAGACAGCAGCTAGGAGAGGTCTTTCAGGGCTGCCTGCCATACCATTTGCCCATTTTCTAGAAGTAAAACTTTTGTTTGCGTGTTTTTTAGCTAAGAAGGGAGAGAGTTTCCTTTTGTAGGTGTATTTAATTTGATGTAGCAAAAATTAAACAGGTTGTAGCTTCCTAGTGAGGGGACCAGTGCCCATGACAAGAATTGAGATCAGTTCTGTGAGACTGCCACGCAAATGTGTAGCAATGAAACACAATCCTCCATTTTGTAACAGGTTCTGCAGCTTGTTTTGTGAAGTATTTCTTATATTTTGGACTGTTGACAACCTTCTTGCATGTTGCAAGATGCACAGAGTACTGGGGGAAAAAGTGAAGAAAAGGAGTGATTTTGTGGTTGGAACCATGCATGCCAAACTGTTAGACTGAGCAAGGGTCTATTTTAGCTTGCTGGCTCGTCCCAGGGTGTCTCAGACTGAAGGCCAGGAAGAACTTGGTTGAGTGATTGTAATAACAGATTAATGCATATTAAGCATCCAGACATACTGGACAGACAGAGGGAATGTCAAACTGAGATGCCCATGCTCTTGACTATCCCATCAGGGATGCTCAATGCTTCCAAAATATGTTGTCCCCTTGAGGGGCCCTGACCTCAGCTACAAGAGAATGAAAATACCTTTACACACTGAGTACTTTCTTTTAAAAAATGGATCATCTATAAATGGATCTTCCTCAGAATGTGTTCTTGTGCTGAGTGTCTGCTGCTTCACATTTCTAATTCAGGCAGAGGATGTAATGGAGGAGTGAGCTGCTGGGCTGGATTTAAATGATGCCAGAGATTTTTCATAGCACTACCAAAAGTTATGCTTCTGATGGCTTTAGCTTCGGTGTTTGCTTTGGGGAGCCTGTGAGCAAGTATGTCTGCTATTGGTGGGGCAAGACTGATAATCAAGTTTTCTACAGAGTCAGAAGTCTTTTTTTAGAACTGGAAGTCTGAAAGAGCCTTTCCTCTACCTCCCATTGCTGCCTGACAATGTGGCAAAAGGCTGATCTTCAGGTCTATCACAGCACCTGTAGTTAGAGTGAGTAGAATATTCCATTTTGGGGTACAGTTTGTGGAAAACATATTTAGTGACTTCCAGCAATCTGTAATAGTTACTGAAAGCAGCTGCACTGAACTGATATTACTTAATTGATGCAAAGTGCCAGCTGCACTACAATGTTATCCTACTGAGACAGAATTGTAATAAATAAATAGGATGGACAATGGAAGGTTAGTTTGTCATATTTTTAGCAATGAGCAGATATGAAAGAATTTGTGGTTTAGGGGTTTGAGGGTTTCTTTGTGCTTAGGTCTGAGTGAATGGAAATTTTCAACTCTGCAAGTGCAGCTGGATGAATAATTTGTAGTGAATAATATATCTGAAGGCTTTCACTGCATTTGGGATTGACAGAAAACACATCACAGCTTTAATTATTGGAACTGATTTGCAGAAATATTCAGGAACTATTTTTAGTTCCTGCAGACTGTGCAAGAAAAAAAAAGTTAGCTATCTAAAAGCTAGATTCTTTTTTTTTCTTTTCCCCACCCCTGAGCTCCTGTCTGATCTCCTTGCTCCATGCAAGCTTCCCAGAGCAGGACAACAGGACTCCTTTCATTCTGGCTTGAGAATTTAACATACAGAAACCTCAAAATAAAATTATAAAAAAAAAGTTATTTCAAATCTTCCTACTTTTACACTTAGCAGAAAGCATGTGAAAGAGATCAGGATGAGTTGGTTTATTAGTTTCTTGAAGTGCTTTTGGAGCTGAAAGCTTTCTATGTAACTGGGGAGAGAATGGAGAATTTTGAAGAGGCAAGGAAAGCATTACAAAAATTTTATATGCCTCTCCCACTCCTGTACTTTTCACAGCTTTGGAAAAGTCAAAACCTCAGGATTGGCCATCAGCAATTCAGTCTGGTTGCTACCTGAATGTTGCATAAACAAGGATGTCAGGGTAATCCTGACTCTTAATGTGGGGAGCTACTGGCATGGCCAGTTTCCTGAAACTGCTGGAAACACCTATTTGCTCTCCTGACCTTGTCCCCCTCCTTACACCCCTGCATTGGGTCGTACCCCACGGCTCAACCACAGGCCATCCCTAAGTGATACAGCTTGCTGCCCACTGCTGCAGGGGAAAGTTGGCTGGAGAGGGATGCAGACACTATAAAGAAAATAAGAGATAAACAAGCTTACAAGGAGAAGTGTAGCAATAATGTGAAATACAGATTTTCCTTCTCACCTATAAAGAAGGTGAGGCAGCATTTTGAAAATGGAATGGTATGGACAAATAAAAATGTGATTTTCCTGAGGTACTGAAATAGCAACCAGAAAGTAAGGCGGGAGATGGAGGTACAGATCGTGCTGGTTTGCCTGGACTTCTGTTAGCTGCTCTCGAAAATGTTTTGCTACCCTCTGGTGGCTTCGCGGGGATTTGTGCAGTCTGGTTTCCATCCCTTGTACAATCGCCTGCCAATTTTTTGAGCTGCACTGAGAAACCCAGATCTGCTGATGGAGGTTTATATCTTCCCTGATTCCAAAGCAGCAGTACAATAATAACAGAATGCAGCTTTGTTGTTTTGTTTTTGTGTTGATGTTGGGGTTTGGGTTTTTTTGTTTGTTTGTTTTCTGTTGAGTTTTGGGGTTTTTTGAGTTTGTTTGTGGGGGGTTTTTCCCTGTTTTTCATATGAACTCTTTTGGTCTAGAGTTATAATCACAAAGTAGCTTGGTGGGGAGGTTCAAATGAAAGAATAATAACTTTGTACCTAGGTTGGCTGCATAGAGGGAAGGACTGTTCAGTGTTTGGGAACGGCCCAGGCTTTGCAGTCCTGCAGAATGCAAACCCATGTCCTCTACTTATCTACAGAGGACACAAAGTGAGTACCAGTGAAGTCAATAATAGCAAAATTCCCAGGATCTTCAGGAGCCCACAATATTTCCTGTTCAGCCTGGTGCAGGGACAATGCTCAAACTTCCACCACCCTTTCACTGTGCCTTCGTCTTCGTTATTTAGTAGCTTCTTGTTTTTTCCCTTTACCATCTTCTCTGTTCTTTAATTGATTTTACCTTGTGACTTTATAGTAGAAGAGCTGTAGGTAGGGATTTAACAGATAGTGGTTTGACATAGTTTACAAGAAACTCCTCCCAGGCATTAATTCTTGGGTTATGGGGTCAGAGAGGCTCTTGTGATCTTCTCAGTCTGACCTCCTGCAGAGAGCAAGTCACAGGACTGCCCTCAATTGACTTCTGCTTGAAGTGCAGCATTGAATGTAGAAAATGTCCCATCTTGTTTTAAAATTTTCCAGTGACAGAAGATTTACCTTTTTGAATTGTTCCAGTGCTTTATCACCTTCAACATTAAGTACTTCTGCACTTTACTTTGTTTAGTTTCAGCTTCCAGCCTCAGGTTTTCTTTTTACTTTGTGAGTTTGAGAAGCCATGTGTTGCCAAAACTCTGTCCTGTGTGGGACTGATGGACTTGATCAAGTTGCCAACAGGGTTGGAACTCTGGGAGGCACCTTGATTTTAGGAAATGGTAAGTTTTTAATGTTATTGACCGAAAAGTTTTTGGATGTGATATGACATCACAAACTCATTGCACAGAAGGCACACAAAAAAGGCAATACAAGGGCATGATGAGTTGGGGGATGGTATGTGCTGTTCTCTAGTGCGTGTCTGTACTGTGTATTTCTAGGGTTCACATACTTAGGGAGAATTTATGCAGGTTTTAAAATGAGATCTCATTGAAAAAGTCCAGCAGATTTTGAGTTTCATGAGACATTTCTTGAAATACAGGAACATTTTTTTTGGTTTGGGTTCATTTTTTTGTAAATCAGCTGTGGTGAGGTCCTTTGTGGGCTGCTAAATTCAGCAGAATGATTGTTGTTAGCTTCTTACGCTGTTTCAATGTATGATACATTTTAAAAGCAGCAGCGTTCATCTCTTAACTTGGCAGAGGTTTGTAGTGGAGGGTAGCCGGTGCCTTCTGTGCTGGATTAGCCCATAAAAGCCCTGAGAAACAGTAAGACCACAAACCTGGTGGGCAGTAAGTCCCAAGACCACCTTAAAGGAAACCCATTTTTTGTGGTTCAGGCAGAGGGGAAGGGGTACAGTAGATTTGGGTTACTTCAACCACAGAATATGATGTGACAGCTGATGACATGACTTTTTCTGTGGCTTGGCCTCCATCAAACTGAACTTGTTTTTAAAGCCACTCAAAATGCCACAGGAGGTGATGAAAAGTCAGTCAGGGTAGAGGTGTGGGAGAGGCTTTTGGGTTTCAAAGTTGTCTTTTCTTGGCAGGGTGCTGAGCCCAACACCTGACATCAGCAGTCCTGAGTGCAACATCACTTCTAATACAGTTCCTTTCATGGCCTTGTGGGCTGCTTGCCTGAGGCTCTGGGAGCTGGTTATTTGAGTCCTGCTGCAATATCCCTGCTTGTGAAGTGGGGACAGAAATGCCAACCTCAGCGTCTCTGCCAAGACATACTGTAAGGATTTGTTAACGTACACAGCTGTTGTGGGAACAGCTCTGCTGTTGATGTTCAGCATCCCCAATCTATCTTCTGGCATTGATGCTTTCTAAACCAAAGAAGTGTTTTGAGCTGATGCCAGTAGTCATGGGTATGTCTTACATGATCTTTTGCAGCCAGATGCAAACTTGTTTGGGCTGTGTTTTGGGCTGGCTGGACTTAGTCTGGTTCAAGACTGCAGGCTGTGTAATTACACAGCCTGGGTGTCTGAGCTGATAAATTCAGTCTCCCAGCAGACCTAAATAACTAAGTGTAGTGCTTTGCTGACATGGTTACAAGGCTGTGGGACTGGAGATAGTTTACATTTCTCTTAGGGAAACTTCTCACTTGGCAATAAGAGCGTGTAGACACTTCAGAAAAGAGAACATATGCACCAACCTTTGAAAGCTCTGTACACTCTTCTCAGGAAGACCAAGGGGATAGCATGGAGTATGGAACCCGGGAGGTTTAAGCTAAGGTATTTACCCTTTAAAAACCATGTTTTATTTCCAACCTTCATCTTGATCTTGTCAGACCACAGCTAGTTCTGGAGGAA
>JAOXXN010000137.1:14264095-14274891 GCA_026770055.1 Myrmophylax atrothorax
CTGTGAGCAGCTTAGATTTTGGCCTTGAGTGGATTTAATTATGGCATGGGAAACCAGAGAGGAGGAAGAACACACACACACAAAAAACCCCAACAAGATATGTTTTGAGAATTGCCAAGCACAAAGCTTGAGAACTACCAGCGTGGAGAGAGATATCAGCCACCTATCAAGACTCGAGTGAAGACACGTGAACGAAGACTTTTAGCCAATTAAAAGTGATATATATGTGCATGTAAACAGAGACAAAGACTATAAAGAGTTAAGGCTTTTGTTAAGGGGAGTTTCTTGGTTGCTTGCAGGCTTGAGCCTCTGGGTTTGCTTGCTACTTGTAGTTATTTAGTTGTTAATAACATAGTATTTGCCAGCAGTTGGAGTACACCTCATAATACAGACTGCTGCAAACTTGCTCAGAATGGTTTTGCTTTAACTGTACATTTTTACCCATTGTAAATATTGTTTTACTGATGAGTTATAGGACACAGCTTTTTGGGAATGGAAAGCAATGGCTGTGGTTCCACTCACTTGTGAGCCCAGTGCACCTGGTAGGACCAATTGTGCAGGAATGTGTAGTTACAGTAAAATCAAAAGTGAGCAATTCAGATCTATAGAAAGCCCTGTGAGACTTAGCTATCAGCCAGAAGCAGCAAAGAGCTCAGCTGCTGCTGGCTGACAGGGAGGAGGTTACTCCCCAAGAATTCACATAGTAGGAATATACAGGAATCTGCAGGTGCAGGAAACCAGCCAGGATGAAATAATATAAACATGGGACTTGTGAGAGATAGCTTTTAACCAATTGAAGTATCTAGCATGGTGGTGTGTTAACTCTTTTAGCCAGTAAGCTGTAGTCCTAACCCTATATAAACTGTGTGCTTTGTGTAATAAAATGTCTTCACTATGAATCTCATAGATTGTTGTGTGAAGTCCAGTCCCTCCGCCATTTATTTTTTGTTTACTTTAGGGATGGAAATGGTGTGTGGGATGAGGCAGCACTGGGGACTCGGATTGACTCAAGTTTGCACTTGTATCTTTTGATTCTGCAGAGGTTTTTTCATCTAAGGGAAATTTCTAAAATTTACTGCTGCCATTGCGTGGCACTTGTTTAGACAATGTCTGTGCCTGTTCCAATGTAAACAGGCTAATGCAGGACCGGCTGGAGGTCAGACATGTCCTGCAGCAGAGCCAGGGCAGTGGCTCTGCCAATAGCCTCACAGATTACATGCTGTGGTAACTTTCCTCAAGTAGCTGGAGAAAGCACACTGGCCACATGCCATTCACAAGCTAAGGTGAGAAATAGAAAAAGGTGTGTTTTAGTGACTCATAAATAGCTTAGCACATGCTGATGGAGCAGTAGTTCAGCTTTTACATTTCAGCTTTGAACTCTAAAGTGCTTTAAAGAAAAAAAATCACTGCCTGAAATGTATGGGCTAAATTCAGACCTCATGGAGCAGTATCATTTTATGGCAGGTCAGAATATGGCCCCTGCTGTCTAACATTATTGGTAAATCCTCTGCAACCACCTCTCTCTCCTCTAACCCTTCCTCGGTCTGTTCTGCTGCTGCAGTTACAGCTTTAGCTTGTGCTGAGCTGCATTTTGTGCTGTGCCAGGTCTATCTCATGTGCCTTGTGTATGGTCCAGGTTTTGAACTTTGCTTGTGGAAAGTAGATGGTTACTGTGGTGCTTGACCTTCAAGGCCTCTGGCAATGCCTTGTGCATGTTTCCCTGATAATAAAATAACATTTCACTGACTTATCTGCTCACACACAGAAGTGCCTCCTGTATTTTATTCCCCTCTTGAAATTCCACCCACTGGTCATCCATCTTTTGTGATTTCCTCTTTCCTGCTGTGCTACACAGCAATATTCATAGAATAATGCTTCATCTTTCACTTGACCACTTATTGTTGCTCCCTAATTTGCCAGATTGTGCATGTTTTGGAATGGGACTCACTAGAATTTTTCTTCCAGCATTAGTGAAATATCTTCAGATCCTGAAGAAAGAAGGATTTTTACCTTCTCATAGGGGAGTAGAGTTTTCCAGGGGCTGACAATCAGCCTAAGCTGTATGTGGGCCAGCACTGCTCTGCTTTTGGCAGAAGCAGAGTAAGGCCATTACTGAGTGTGTCACATGTCTGCAGTGATTCCTGTCTCTGGGAGCCAGGCATGTTACCTGTCACTGGTGTGATTATTGCAAACTGGTGTTGCTACCTCTTAAAAGATTTGAGGTCTTTTTTATATCCCCAAGCCATTATGTAAGAACAATAACTTGGCATATTTATATATTTTCTGTTTCTAATGGCTGCAAAGAAAAGCTAACAACAGAAACCTTGAAAGATGCTAAACCATGAGTCAAATGGAAGAAGGAACCCCAAATGTGTTACTTAGGTTTGGTTTTTTTCTCATAGCAGAGGATGGAGGAAGTGGCTCTACCCTGTAGCAGCAGGGTCTGAGCCTGGTTGTGTCCATTGCCTTCACCATTTGTCCTGAAACTATGAACAGCAAAAAAATCTCCCTTGTCCTGTGGAGCCGCTCTGTGGTACATATATATCTGTGTTCAGGGGGCTGCAGAGCAGTGTGGGAGTTGTGGCCTGGTGGAAATGGAGTTCAGTTCCTCTCTGTTCACACCATTGTCAGCAAAACAGTGCTGGTATTCCTCAGTTGTCATATTTTGAGAAACTTATGGAAATGTTTTATTTTGATAAGGTCAAAACCTTTCCTTGGAAATTTATTTTCATAATATTGTCAAAATACTTCAGCAAAGTTGCAATAGTTTAGAAAATGTCATTTTAAGGAAAACGAATGTGTTCAATTTTATTTTTTTTTTAATTTTTACTTTTTTTGGAATATCTGCCCTGAAGTATAATAGTGTTCCCTGAGAAAGTAAATATTTTTCTGTCTTAGCTCTCTTCCATTATGGTGAGGACTAAACGACATGAGACTGTCTCAGGAAAGGAAATTTTCCTGACAAAAACTCTTCTTAACTGAGTTCACATGGAAAAAATGTAGTTAGTAAGAAGTCCTGTCCTAACAAGCCAGGATTTCAAGGGTGGCTCTTATAAAAGTCTTGTAAATCCCGTCTTCAATTCTTTTGAAACATTGATTTTCCTTTACCTACATAGACCCATTATAACTTCCCTGTAATATTATTATTTTATAACCTAGCTTTTGTAATTTTTATCCCTTCAGAACGAGGAGGAATAAATCTATCTGTGAGTCTGATAAAGAACCTTCTGCATTAGCCACGCTACACTGTGGGAACCGGGAGTTACATGTTCCAAAATAGTGATTTTTTTCCAGTGCCATATGTCTCAAATATGTCTCCATGCGTTCTTCAGCCATTGTGGCCAGTTCATCAGTGAGGGTCTGAGCTGTGGTGCCCTGGTAGTGTCTTTAATGTCATTGGAGCAGCTGTGAATTGGAGCAGAAAGCGTTTCTTGTACTATCATTCCCAAGGCAGGGAGTTAGGCAGGCTAGTGCTTGTCTTGATGAGGCTGTGCCACATGTGTTGTATTAGCATGCCAGAATAAATACACTTCAGATCTAGACAACAGTAAAAGGCTCTGTAAGTGTTACTGAAGCAGGCAGATGGGGATGTTCATGCTTTCACAGATGTTGTTCCCAACCTCAGATGCACTCTGGAACGTTAGGAGTGGGTTTGGGAGGGTGGGGAGGGGAGTTGGTTTCTTGTAGGGTTGGTCTACTGTACTTTTGCCCTCAGAAAACCCCCTTTGTTAAGTTTTGCAAATTTTCTCTGTGAGGTGGATGGATTAGTTGCACTCCTAGGTGGGGAAAATGGCCTGCCAGTTGTTCATGTTTCATGCAGTGAGTTGGAGAGAAAACTAAGAGCATGGCCTGAATTTGGAAACTGCACCTGTTCCAGCTCTGGCTTTGCCTTGATGGCTCCTTGCTGAAAGCAAAGGAGCCAAGGCACTGTCCAGTGGGCAGAGATCAGCAGCGCTGCTGGCCGGCAGATTGGCTTGCTGCCCACCTCAAAAGCCTGGCACTGGCACAACTGTGAGCTATTGCCCTCTAAACTTGGGTCATGCCTCGGGCAAAGCTGTTGTTGCCTACCGTGGATTAATAACCTCAATTACTGGGGCCCTGTGGGTCAGATCTTCCCTGTGCTGGCTGCATGACAGCCTGTTAATCTGCTTTCTTCTCTCATAACCCCTGAGCCTGGAGGGATTGGCAGGCAGGGGAGATCTTCTGCCCCCCAGCATGTTTTCCCTTGTAAGGGCTTCAGATGTGAAATAGCAAGCAAAGGTGGCAGGGGACTTAAACCCACCAAAGAGGTGCCTCTAGAAGGTGCTTCTGCTACTGTCAAATTCAGAGGACAAATGTGGCAACATCTGGTGTTTTGTCAAGAAATTCATCCATCTGCAAAAAATCACAGCACCATCTATGTGAGCCTGGTCATCTGGGGAAGGGGCTGCACGGTTCTTGTGGAGGCAACATACCCCAGATCCTCAGCATTCCATGAGTATCTGGGTAAAGGTGATGCAGAAGTCATCATGCACTTGGATTTCTAAAATGCTTCCTTCATTGGGTGTTTCCTCTAAAGAAAAAAGGTCAGGTCTCATTAGTGGGGAAATTGCAAGTGAAGAGGGACTGAACTGCACAGTCCTGGGCGTGCTTCTAAATGATACGAAAGAGTGAGAGGATGAAGAAGAGACAAAATCATTGGAGTAAGGAAAACAGAAGTGGACAGGAAAGAGCTGCAGAAGCATTTCCTTATACGGAGTGTCTGATGAACTAATAGCAGTATAAAGTGAGGAGGAGTGGAGGGCAATGCACCCATTGACAACCCCCAAATTTATTTATATATTTATGGTCACTCATGGTAAGGGATGCTACTGGGGCCCATTTTTTTACTGGAAGATGACCACAGAGACAGCATTAATCTCTCTGAAAGTGCTAGCTGAGAAGATGCAAGCAGAAATTATTGGGGAACGTACAAACAGCAAATAGTAGGTATCCTCCTGCCCTGCTAGAAATCCCTGGCGCACTTGCACCTTGAGTACTGTGTGCAACTCTAGTTATCCTGTCTCAAAAAAGATGTGATAGAACTAGAAAGGCACAGGAAACAGCGACAAGGTCAGTGGAGCGTGAAGAGTAGCTGCTGCCCAGGGACGATGGAACAGATCAGGCATTTTCAGGTGCCTTCAGAAATGAAACATTTGAGAAAGGAAATAAAACAAAGGTGTATGTAACCATGACTGTCATGGAGAACATAAAATTGCTATTTCACAATATAATCTTATAATTCTCACTGTATAAGTTAGGTGAGCATTAAATGGAACTACTGAGAAGCAGTTTTAAACTAATAAAAGATTTTCCTGCCACATGATTAACCTGTAGAAGTCCTTGCCAAAAGATACTCAGGAGACCAATGGTATTACTGGCTTCAAAAATGATTACAAAAATTTGGTGAGGAGAAATCTATCAAGGGTTCTTAAACACATTGTAAGATATCCTGTAGAAGAGGACAGCTGCTGAGCAGTGAAAGTGGGTGAAAGGAGCAATGTCTGGCTGCCCTTTTTTCTAGAGCATCTGTTCTGAGATGCTGGTACTACTACCAAAATATGTTTGGAGAAGGCCTAGAAATTCTAGCTTCTGGGGAATTGTTACTGTGCTGAAAAATATCGAGAAAATCGCTTCTCCCTAATTCAGATTGGAGACATTTGATACACAAAGCCTTCTTTACATATAATATTAGATTTCTTAATGCCAGGAAATGCAACTACTGAGTGCTTTTAAGGTTTTTCTGTGTCTGAGAGTAAACCTATTAAATTATCAAGGCTATGGGACATCTTTTCTTTTTCTCCTGAACCTGCTTTGGTGAGCTGAGAGAGGACTGACCTTTACCAAGTCAGTTCTCCACCAGCAGCTGGAGTTTGTGGTTTCCATTCCCTCTTGTTCAGAAAAGCAACTAAGAAATCAGTCTTTTTTTGTCTGATGTAAAATGAAGCTCTGTCTTTTCTGTCTCACTCTCGATTTGCTCTCAGGTGGTGTGTGGTATACTTTATCCATGGTAGAGTTTCAAGCAGAATCTTTGCCTTATAATGAGTACAATTTTATACTGATCAGGAAGAGGCTAATCCTCTCATTAAATCACCATAATGAGGACTGACAGATGATTCCCTACTTGGCCACAAATTTATTGTGTGACCTTCAGCAAACCCCTGAACTTTGTGCTGCGGCTCTCGCTGGCTCTGGTGTGAATGTGCTCTGCTTTGGTGGAGCTGAGTGCAGTGGAAGTTGTAGGTGGCTGATACTCTGCTGGCTGAAGTAACCCTGCTATCCCTCCTTGTCAGCAGTGCTCTGCCTCATAAAGAAGAGGCAAAGGGGAAGCAGAAATACTCAAAGACCATAGTGGTGACAGTGAGGTAAAGCTTGTTTACACTGAAGAGGGCTGTATTTTTTGGCCCATTGGTAGATTTTGCTCAAATGGCTCCTGCAACAGAAGGTGACGAGAGGTGTTTCTCTGCCATTGCTGATCACATACAGACCCATGGAGTGAGCATCAAGAAATTAGCACCAAGTGCAAGGAGTTCTGTAAATTTACAGAAAGGGACAAGGTCTGAGATCTGCATCAGCACCAGCTTGGACAAAGCTCTTGAGGTTAATGGGCCATTTCTTATCATACCTGCCTGTGTTTGGCCAGAAAATACAAGGGCAGAGACTTGCAAAAAACCAAACCAATCAACCAAACAAAAAGGACCCACCTGCACAAGCTGTTTATCTGTGTACTAGTCACAATGTTCAAAGAACTACAGGTCAGTATGGGTGAAAACAGAACAGCATGGACCTAGCACCTTGAAAGGTTATTACCTGCTTTTGTGTGAACACAAGGAAATTACCTTCCCTGGCTATTCTCTTCTTTGAGCTTTTGTAGATTTTGTTTCTTTTTTGGCTTTTACAACTGATGAACTCATGCACATTATGCTAGTTTAATACCTAGCAAAGAGCCTTGTCGGCTAAATCACCTTATTTTTCTCTGATCAGAGCACAGTGCATTCCTCTTTTTAGTAGAAGGTATTAATTTAAATTCCATAATCCCAAACATATTCTCGTTTCTGTTCTGTGCTTCAGAAGGCCAATGGCATTTTAATTTAATAAGGGAGAAACACACATGACACTATGTTCCCTGTAAATGTCTTCTGACCTCAATGAGGCTTTCACAGCTTTCTTTGTGTTCCAGCAAATGCAATCTCTGCTTTTATTCAAACACATTATCATTTCTAATACCCTTGTTCTACCAATGGGTAGAAATTTAAATATCTGTAGCATTTTCTCAGTAACTTTGGAGATGTTATTTGCGTTATTATTTAGTAGTGCACGCTCATCAGTGGAGCCATAGTGAGATTTATGCACCACTATGTCCCACTGAAATATTGTTTGGGTACATGCTGTCCCTTTGCAGTGAAATAGATTTTATTTTGGTTTACCTTGTTTTCAGATTAAAATGAATTAACACATTAGCAATATCTTGATTTATATCAGCTCCGTTTATCTTTTCAAGTTCTATAACTTTGTGTACTGGGTTAAGATTTACCTAATTGGGTACATGATATTACTGAGTATTTTGTGATATGCAAGCACTGGAGTCATATGTATCACAGTTCTAAAAAAATCATCCTTTGCCATTTTTATGCTTCCATTTTGCTGTTTAAACTTACTTAAACCTACTGAGTTTGAAAGAAGAACATGTGCATGTTGCAGTCTTCATGGCCTTTCTTTGGGAAAGTCAAGTAACATTCATTCTTTTTGCTGGTCTGAGTCTGTTCTCCTTTAGTCTTACGTGAATCAGGAACTGACCCCTTGGAGCCTACCCCAAAAAGGCTGGATCATCAGCCTTTCTGCAAGGTGATGGAAATTCCCCAAAGAAACAGGGATTATTTCATTAGTGGGTTTGTGGGTTATTCTGAACAGATTTTCCAAGAAAAATTGTGTTGGTTTGATGAACAGAGGTCTCAAAATTCAGCTACCTGTTGCATTCTCATTTTTTTCTTCTAACATTTGTGTCATGTCCGATGCACTTGTTCTCCCATGTTCATCTGATAAATCTGCCTGTTCCCATGCTAGCTTAATATGTATAACATCTAAGTCCATCTTTTCTGGTACCTGGTACTGTACTTTAGTCCTGACATCTCTAAATGAAAGCCCCCTCATTTACAACTCCTTGTTGGCTGCTAAGCAAAGAGGGCACCTTGGCTCTGGATCTCATTGTACTATCCTTGATCTACCAGATCCGGAACTGTTCTCATCTCAAACATGCTGCTGATGCATTTGCAGAAGAAGGACTATTATTTTTGTGCTATTACAGAGGTACCCAGGAACCACCGATTGTGTTTTTGGGCTTCATTGTGCAAACTACTTTTGGCCTTGTTCCAGAGGGCCTACAGATTTGCTCACTAATCAGATATAGCAGAGGACTGAAGGACAACTGTGGGTGAAGGGGAGAGGCAGCAGATGTAGTCTCAGTTTGGTATGTGCCCTAACATGGCACCATGGTCTTTTGTGGGGCCTATGGAGCAGGTATTGCTGAGGAGCGTAACCAGAGCAATGATCCTGGTTAAGTGGGGACATGGAGAAGGGCAGTTTCATTTAGCTTTTTGATATGACTTGGTGCATGTGTGAGGTCTTGTCTAAAATAACTTATGAATTAAGACATAGGGAGTGATGATTTTCACCTCAAGTCACAGCAGACAACAAAAACTGAGTTTAGCATGAGTCCCAGGGATTAGTTATTAATACCTTGCATCCTTTTAACAGTCCTGAATTGCATGCTACTGCCTTTGCTTCTAGCTACGTGCTGCTCTTCAGCGTATGAAGTAGAACTGACTGGAAAATAAGAGCTACAGTTTCATGAATCATTTAGCATTTTAACTGGGTTTCTTTTTT
The DNA here is from genome assembly GCA_026770055.1 of Myrmophylax atrothorax. Lineage (NCBI taxonomy): Eukaryota > Metazoa > Chordata > Aves > Passeriformes > Thamnophilidae > Myrmophylax > Myrmophylax atrothorax. The sequence continues at coordinate 14,272,997 of JAOXXN010000137.1, forward strand.
TTCCTTCTATTCTAGAGTAAAACTGAAACTGTGGGGTATTTATTGAGGGCATGAAAGATTCCAAGTGCTCTCACAAATACTAGTTTTTCCACGAATCCTTCATAAGCCTTCATACACGAACAGCACTTCTTTTGCTATGCCTGGTTTATGTGCCTTGGTAGTCTGATCTCCATGTATTTCGTAGCTTTTACTGTTCCACCCTAGTGGGATACCCAGTGAGCAAATCAGCATTGCAACCCATATCATGCTGACTGTGCCTCATTCTTTTTGTTTAGACTTGCGAGACCTCCCACTAATTGCTAACAACAAAGTCTGTGCCTCCATTCTCACATCCCTGTGGCATGTTGGCCAAAAGACAACATCCTAGGAAGCACTCTCTGGAAAAACTTACATCTCATGAGCTGTTCAGATGCCTGGCCACTTCTACCCAGTGCCAGGAGAAACAGAAGCAGAGAAGGCTTTGAAACATATTGTGTGAGTAGGTAACCCTGCTGAAGCACAAGGTAATCCAGTTAGAAATTCACCCTAGTGCAAGGCTCCTGTATGCCCCAGAAGCAGATGCTTTTTAGTGGAGTGTTGGAATCTACTCAGGTGAAACAGTTAATTTGAGAGGCTTTTGTATATGCTAATACTACTTTGTCTGAGGAACTTTCTGTGCTCCTGTGCTTTTCCAACCTTGTCTTGTGGGTTTTGTGTAATTTCGTGAATTGGAAGTAGTTTTGAGGAGAGCATCTTTATCCAACCATCCTTGCATGTGAACTATGGACCCTATCTTTCTCTGTGCAGCTCAAACACTGAGACTTAAGTCTGCAGCGCTGTAACTGTGATAGTTTATGAACGGGTGAAAAAGAAGGAACCTTCAGTTTCAGTGGAGCGCCCTTTGAAGACGCTGATGCTTTGCGGTCTGTAGGTGGAAATACGGAGGCTCCCTCGTTTACAGCGTGTTCATAAAGGAACACCCCAGTTCCGAGCACCCACCCCCTCGGGTGATTTAAGACAAGAGGTGTTGTCTTCTTCCCGGCCAGTTGCCGGCCCGTGGTTTCTGCCGGCCGGGAGCCCCGGTAGGGCCGTGTTCGGTGTCCCCGCACATGGTGCCTTCTGTCTGTCGCTGGGGACACCCGCGGGCACCGACCCTGCCGGCCTCGGACAGCGGCCCCGAGGCCGGGGCGGGGGCGGATGGCGGGGCCGTCTCCTCGCTCCGTCCCTCCAACCCCGCCGGGACTCGGAGAACTTCAGCGGGGCGAGCCGTGCGGGGCGGCGGGCCCGGGCCGGGCTCGGGCAGCAGCGGCGGAGCGGAGCGGCCGAGCCCGCCGGCAGCGGGGGGGGGTCCCGGCGGCGGCTCCCCGCCCCGGCGGGGGCTGTGCCGGCAGGGGGCAGGGCTGGGAGCCGGCCGCTCGTGTTTCTAGGGCTTGACGTCCTTCCAGCCAGCCCGCCCCGCTACCCGGCAAAGCCGGCCCTCCGCCGGCGGAGAAGTCCTGGCAAGTGACGGCGGGGCCCCTCACCTTCCCCCGGGCGCGGCGGGGTCGCGGCGATGGGCCGGGAAGTTTGGCGGCGAGGGGGCCCGGCGCCCCGCCGCTGAGAGCCGGCGCTCCGGGGCCGGTCCCTTTTCCGAGGAGCGGGAGGGCGCCACAAAGTGAAATCCATGAGGATTCTCGGGCTTCTCCTGGAGAAAGGCTCGCATATGCTGCAGTGTCTCTGTGGAAGGCGCCTGAGATCCAGCCACAGCCCAGGTGGGGAGCGCGCGTCCTTGTCCCCGCCGCCCTCGCCTCCCCGCCCGGGCGCCGCTCGGCCCGGGCTGGCCCCGTTTCCTCGCCGCCCTCCCTCCCTCTCCTGCGCCTCCGTCTCGCCGGCGCCGCGCGCAGGTGGCCGGGATGGGCCGGGCGCTGTCCGTGGTG
>JAOXXN010000137.1:14274980-14285436 GCA_026770055.1 Myrmophylax atrothorax
CCGTGTCCGCGTTAACTCGGCATTCCCCACACCCGGGTCCCCTCCACTCCCAGCGTCCCCACCCGTAGCACAGTTTCCAACCCGGCCCCCATCCACGCCGAGGCCTCCACCCCACCGTGTGCTTAATTCCGCCTGCAGCCCCCACCCAAACAGAACTCCTACGTGGGTCCTTTGTCCCTACACACACTCCTGCACACGTTACCCTCATTAGTGTTCCCCATTTCACCTGCAGCCCACTCAGGTCCTCCTTCCTCATATGGGACCCTCGTAACTCCTAACCCACCTGGAACCCCAACCGCAGCCTCTGATACCACCCAGTCAGTATAGGGATAACCTTCCTTAGAGTGCCAGTGGCCCCACATAACTCTTGGGTTGAGCCCACTGTAGGAGCTCTCTGTACCTTGTGTTTCTGGCAGGAGTAACATCATGATGATTTTCTGGTGGAGGGTGTTGAATGTATTTCTGATGGGGATGTTCCTAGAAGCAAAAAGTCCCTGGCTGCTCCTGATGGGGGCCAGGAGGCTCCCAGCACCTCCCTCAGCATCTAGCCTGTTGGGCAGAGTACTGCACTAGGATGGGGAATGCAGTGGTGTGAATGTCTGAATAATATTCCTGATCTTAAGCTGTCCCTGAGAACTTTTTGAAGAAGAGAATAAGTGCATCAGAGCCTTGGTTTGGTCTGGCACTAACTCTGAGTTTTAGGGTAATCTCAATGAAGCTTTTTAAGTGGTGCTTCTACAATTTCTTCTGTGCTACGTGTGTTTCTTTCATGACTCTGACTTTCTCTCTCTACAACACTGGGTAAATGCCTATAGAAAGAAACACTTTATTAATACGGTTAATAACCTGTTATTACTAAGATCTGTAGAAGCTACAGCACTAATCCTACTGATATGAGCTTTGCTGGGTTTCAATACCTACTTGGCTTTTTAGTAAATCATCTTATTGAATCATGACCATTGTAATGTTTGGGCACCAGATGCTTTCAAGGTCTCTTTTAAGAGTATTCTTTGCTAATGCTTGTGCTGGGTTTTTTTGTGAGATCTTTATTCTGGAAGAGAAAACTTTCTGTGCTTTCTGTGTAAATTGCCTGGTGTTGTCTCTTGAAGAGAAAAGCTTTTCTTGGGGGAACACAGTTGCTGAGGCAGTGTGGAGTCCCTTATGGCCTTGCTCAGGAAAGGTTGTTTGTTAATGGTTATAGCCACCCATTTATGCCTCAGTAGGCTCTTCCCTCCCATGACACTTGTTTATACAAGTTTTTGTCTGTGACAGCTCATGGCATCAGGGGACATCTTTGGGAGAGTAGGCTTGGCTCCCTTCAAAGTATGTTCTGCCCGGTTTTGAAGAACAATATGATAAATAAATAGAATTAATTGTGGCTGCACTTTGAAGCATTACACATGTTATTCTTTTTTTCAGTGAAAAACTATACTGGAGTTTTCTTTGTAGTGCTGCGTGTGAATGTTTATTTTGTGTCATTTGGGAACCTGTAAAAGTAAAGAGAACAATAACCTACTGATAAAAATGGGGTGGTTCTCAGGCCATGAGACACGCTAAGCTGTAACTTAAGTGAACTAGAAGTTGATGATAGCATCCTAATAGTTACCCTGATGAGCTGGTTGGGCTTTACAGGTGGATCCTGTGCTTGATGTATACGTGTTGCCTGACTCTTTCCTTATCTCTCTCACTCTGACAGAATGATACTGAACATTGCGTAGTCTTTGTATTTCATGATGTTGTGCTACAAGGAGGCAGTCCATGGGAATCACCTCTTGTTATCTCCAACTGACCTTGTTTTCCAGGTACTAACCCCATGCTGCCGTAAGCATGAGCACTCCAGAGTTGGTCTGTTGCTTTGAATTGGGATGCTAAAACACATTCCCTCTTCTTGGCTGTGTTTTTTCATTTTCCGTTAAGGTTGGATTTTATGTTTTTGAAAAGCATGCAATAAAAATGAAAGTTTCCACCTATAAAGGGGTCAGTGTAGGCCTGGGCCACCTGGAGAAGAAATCTCCTTGCTGCTTCTTCAAAAGGTGAGCATGCCTCAGATGTACACTCTGGCAACAACCCTGAAGGTGTAGTGGCATGCCCAGCATGCCAGTCACAGATACAAACAAAAGGATTATAAATTACAAGAGTGGAAGAATTGAAGAAATGTGGACTGCAACAGCAGTGGCATAGAGCGCTGTGAGCTACTTGTATGCTTATGATCCTCTGATCTGAAGAGTTATTCTGATAGATTGACCAAGCCCTTGCCCTTCTCAGATCTACTTTAATGCAAACTTGTCATAAGGATGTAAACATATGTTTAAAATCAGATTCATACTTGTGTGTTCTGCTGACTCAGAGCCTTAGAGCACTCCTGATTCTGGCAGAAGCATGATACTTGGAAGAAAAACAGTGAAATATTGAAGTTACTTGTGTAGTACCACGCAGGTTTGTTGTGATGCTAGCAGAAATATTAGCAAGATTTTTTGTTATTGTTATGCAAAGACCTCTCACCTGTTTAATCTTAGCTAACTCTAGCCTGTTGTTTTTCATGCTCCACTTCTGAGGTCTGCAGACACTTGTCTCAGTCTGTGCAGGGGCAGGCTGCTTTGGTTGTTTGAACAGCACCTTGCAAAGTGGGGCTGAATGGGTCTCCAAGCCACCAAAAAAGTGCAAGTAATTCATAGGAATACAGAACAAGAGATTTATCCTAGTCCTTTGTGATTTTCTCTACAAGTGTTTTAGCACAGCAACATTCTGTATCATCTTTCAGGTACTTCACTTGTTATCTTAGTTTCAGAGTTTGTGAACTACTGATTCTGTTGCATGGGCAGAGATATTTCCCTTCTTGATGATGCAATCACAGTTAATTTTGTTAAGGGTTTTTTCTTTAATTTATTTTCTCTGCTAACACTTTTTCCCCTTTGCTTGGGAAGTGTGGTTTGCCAGTCCAGATTTTTTTTTTTTTTTGCTTTTGGCTTCTTAGTCAACATTATGAAACAGATAGCTACATTTTTAAGTTCAAGGTAACCATTAGATAGCGATTGTATTGTTGTTGTAACTGGGAAGAGAGTTGTAAAAAAATAATTTGGGTGACCTGTACCTAGTTTGCAGCCCCTTTGGTATAAATGGCCCTGTCCCCACAGACTACATAATAGTAGCACGGAGATTTCTTTTAGTGAGTGTTCTAGTCTGCCTCTTTAAAAATTTCTTCTTTGGCTGTATGAGTGGTTCTGCCTCATGCCTGTCCTGCCCTTGGCTCCTGTACAGACTCTCCTGTGGGATGCATCATTGCTAAAACCACAGATATTTCTCACATCAACGACATTCAGCAGCAATGCATTTTCAGCTTTATTTTAGTAGTAGAGGTCTGGTTGTGTCCAGAGGCTGATCGATTCTCAAACATTTGTAAGAGTGCATCTCAGTTTAAATCCCTATTTTGAAAATTGATGCCTTCAGTAGAAATTAAGTTTATACTGAAAGTAAATCCTGAACTCGGCTTCCATGGGAGTCTCACACTGGTAAAATTTGGGGATGCTCCTGGAAATACGCTGATTGATGCTGGCTTTATGGGAAATTAAAATGATGTGTGGCACAGTAGGTCTTCATGTTTCTCCAGGCATCACAACACTAATTTTGATATTTGGGACAATAGGAATAAGCATTCTGTCTAGGTAAGCAAGGTCAGGTTGTGGCTCTGCCGTTAGCCAGACTGTTGCTGTCAATACCCATATTTGCATTTGTCCTGAGACTATTTGGGGCACTGTCATAATATGTCTGCAGTGTCTGTGCGTGCAAGACATCTCATCTGCAGGTGCAAATGGAATCACCCACATAGAAAGTACAATTGCATATTCAAGAATCGTATTTGGCTTATGAGCAAAACAGGCATTCCTTGGTTTGCTTGTGCAGTCTTCTATGCATTCATCTACACTTTATTTACATGCACTAGTTCTTGAATAAACAGTGCTGTTTATTCACGTAGACAGCAAGTTACAGCATACAGCAAATACCACGCAGTCAACTTCAAATTACTGGAAGCAATAGCTCTGTGTGTGTAAGTGATAGTAAAACCTGCAATTCCTGCTGAGTATAGGGAGCACAGAAAGCCTGTCTGTTCTGTGACAGTTCAGAGTGTGGTATGTGCATTGCTGGTGGGAGATGGGAAAGGCAGCTTAGTGCTGCTGGACTGGAGCTGGGAGGGAGTCACCAGGCTGAGAAGCAATGGTATCTGACTGCAGGTCATCAGCACTGTTTCCTTGCTGCACCAGGTCTCTTGCCTGCCATTCTCTGCCACTGTTCAGAGCATGTCAGTGTTCTGCACTTGTTTTGCTCAGGCTCCCTCTTCCTGTTTTGTGTTTCTTGGAAAAGTAACACTTGCTGACCAGTGGAAAGTAGGTACCTGTGTTGTTCTGGGATAATGCCTATTGTTGAAACAACATATGCTAGTGGAGAGAATACTTTTGTCTGAATTAGTTTAATTCATCTGGGAAATGAATTCAACAAAACTTTGAAAAAATCTTTTTTATTATAATAGGAGCACTCCTCTAGGGTATTATTCAAGAATAGCTAGAGCATTTTAAATCCATACTTTCCTTTACTCCAGAGTAACCCTCTCATGTAGACATTGGCCAATTCTCTCCTGGAATCCCATAGTGCTTGTGCATCTTTGTTAAGAAAAAAAAAAAAAAGCTGATCTGGCTGAGCTAGAAATGATGAATTTTTTAGAGGTTTTATTTGGTGAAGTTCCTTGGTTTCTATCATACAGAATTCTAGAGATATAAATTATAATGAACTGAGTTATATATATATCACTTTTTTAAGTGCTTGCAGCCAGTTCAGTGTAGTTATGCAAAGGAAAGTCTTTGATATCAAGCAGAATTTTATTGTTCAGTTTGCAATAAAGTATGTCTTTAATTTTCAAAAATAAATGCAGGTCCAGGGACTCCGTGGGTGTTAAGTGATTTAGCAATGTATATGTGTCAACCAGATGTCCGAGGTTGCAGAGCTGGGCATCTGGAATTGCTGCATCTTCATCCAGTCTTCTGAGTATTGAAACTTGTCTGGATCCTACCAGAGCATCACTACTATCGAGACGTATTTGGAAATATTTTACTTTTTATGAATGAAAAAATTCAAGCAAAATAGGAGTAATTTGAATTTTCTTAGGTATCTGTAATGAGGATGATCAACAAGACTCTGAAGAAGATGTTGGCTAGTTTATGACACATATCACCTGGAGGTTTACATGGGTTTATGTAGGAATAAAGCTTAACTTCCTTCACTTCCCAAACTCAACCAAGGAAAGAGCAAGAGTTTTTCTTACTTTAAACACCACATATGGCTGTAAGTTTTAATGGGAAATGTTAACTAATGATGTAATGAAATAATTTTTCATCCTTTCCCTTGGTTTTCCTGGATAACTGTGTGTATACAATACTGTCTTCTGTGTTATTGTTTTTCTAGCTGAAGAGCAACCAAAGAATCTGGGTTCTTAGGCAGGTATTTAAAGCTGATGACTTTCAGAGCAGATGCTTTTGGCTTAAAAGCTGTGTGACTATTGTTAGGTCACGTTCACTCAAAGACCAAGGAGTGTTTCCGGAGATAGGTCTCAGTTCAGTGAACCATCAAAGCTGACATTTAACTCTGTGCATGCACCTAGTCCCATTTAAGATGATCAAATGCTTGAACACTTACCAGAACCATTGTTTTAGATGAGTGGCATGGTATCATCCCTAAAACTCTTCTTGTTTTCCCTGTCCCACAGGTCACTGACAGTAGGTTTGTTTTCTGTTCCCAGCAGATTCCTCTGGAGGTATTCAGAGCCATCAGTTCCCAGATGAAAAGCCCTGTTCAATAAAGAAATTTAAATTCTCCTGCTTTGTTGTGAGAATTATATACTTCTGGCTTACTGAATTTGGTTTTGAACACAAGCCACTTGTCTTCCCACAGGCCTTTTTGCTGGTTTCCAGAAGGAACCTGTTTAATTTTTTACCAAACTGATGATAATTGTAGATTTTTAGGCGAGGTGGTACATGCATCATCAGAAGGTCAGCATGGTCCAAAAGCTTGATTAGATTTCTTATAGAATTATAGAATTGTTTAGGTTGGAAAAGACGTCTAAGATTATTGAGAACAACTGTTAACCCAGAACTGCCATGTCACCACTAAAGTCCCTAAGTGCCACATCTGCATGTCTTTTAACCTCCAAGGATGGTGACCTCACCACTTCCCTGGGCAGCCTGTTCCAGTGCTTGACAACCCTTTTGGTGAAGAATTTTCTCCTCAAATATGATTTAAAGCTGCCATTTTCTCTTGTCCTGCCAATTTACTTCAGAGAAGAGACTGAACCTCAACCTTGTTACAACCTTCTATCAAGTACTTGTAGAGAGCAATAAGGTCTCACCCAAACCTCCTTTTCTCCAGGTTAGATAACTGCAGCTCCCTCAGCAGCTTCTCACAGGACTTGTTCTCTAGGCTCTTCTCCAGCTCCCACCTCGATATCTTCCTTGAAGTGAGGGGTCTGAACACAGGAATCAAGGTGCGGCCTCACCAGTGCTGAGTACAGGGGGATAATAACCTCCCTAGAGGCAATGGTAGTACACAAAGCTTTCAATTGTGTGAATAGATGTTTGCTTAAAAGGCCTTCAAATAGATTGTTCTTCCCCTTGGAGGAAAAGAGAAGTGTAATGTTTAATAATAAAAATAGTGTTTCTTTCCGTAGCCTGAAATGGCATGGAAGGAGGTAATCATGTTTTGTATGGCAAAGCATTTTTCTAAATGGCATGTTTATGCCTTTCTAGCATGGTGGCTGCGATTGGCTGCTGGGCCCATTTGCATGTGCTAAATTGCAGTCCTGGGGATCTGTGAAAACAACCCAGCAAAGCCAATCTCAGCTGGGAGCATGGAAGCTGCTGCTAATTTTGTGATGAACCACCCCCAGGCCCGGCATGAGTCATTATCATTGTTTTGTTTTCCAGAAGTTGGTACTGAATGCTTCCAGATCCAAAGCCTGGATTATCTCTGGAATTGCATTTATTCCCTCATAACTTTGTTTATTCCAGATAAGAGGAAAGAATAGGGAAAAAAATCTGTTTAAAAATGCCGTGAAATAATTAATTATTTCCTTATTAATGTTCTTTTCCTGCATTCGCAGCCATTTGTTCACTTGAAAACTCACTTGTGACTGAGCTGCTCAGTCCTATTCAGCTTGCTTTGTGCTGCCAAGGGGTTGTTGTGGGGGCAACAGTAAGTACAGTGAGATGAAGTGACTTGACTGAAGTTATTGCTTGGCCCTGGCAGGGCTGATGGGGAGTTTGTGCTCTGTGTTCTTCTGTTTGTCATGTTAGTTTCTCAGCGAGTTTTTTTATGAAGCCACAGCTGTGTGTGGGACCACGTGGGGCATCCCTTTGCTGTAGTTAAGGAGTCTTTCATCTGAGGAACACACTGGTCTGATCCCCAGGGTCTTACACTTGATGCCCACTTGCTGGAGTTGCTGGTCCTCTGGGAGATAGGACAAGGTGTTCAGAGAACATGAAGAGCCCCTGCTCTGTGCTGGGATTGGGACAAACTTAATCAATTTGGTCCCAACTTTTAGCCCTTCAGGTTGTCTTCTCAACTAGACTTCTTTGATGTGCCATGGACCGTGCAAGTGAACCTGCAGGAACTGTGGGCAGGAAGCAGAGGAAATTCTGGGTCCTTCAGGGGAAAGATCCAGAAGTAGGAAGATGTGTGTGTGTGGGCATATAGAAGCATAGAGTAGTGATTTAAATGCATAACTTGGACATACAGTGGGTGGAAAAGACATGGACAGTGTGGGAGGCCTACATGAGCATGGAAGTGGAATAAGGAGCTGAGAGCACTGAGGAAGAGAGATGGAGAAAGGGGAACTTGTAGTGTTGCTTAAAAAAAACATAGCTAAACATGCTGTGCTTTCTTTCTGGAAAATAAGTATCCAAGATGGCACTCCCTGTTCTACCTTAGTGATTTTCAGGATGAAGAAGTCTGTTGGGAGGACCCAAAGTATGCCAGGAGGGAGGGACAGGCCTTAGCAGTCTTCATTATGGGACTTGTGGTGTAGCTGGACATATTTAAACAGTGCATTCAAACTGGAAAAGTATAAGGATCAAAAGTTTCTGTGGCATTCACACGGTGACAATACTCAAGCCTCTCTGTAATGTTCATGCATTTACAAATGACCACCGGAAACGTATTGCAAAGTCTTCCATGCTGCAAATTCCTTCTAAAGGTCTGGATTTCCTCTTTTGTCACAAATGTGATGAGAATACCAAACCAAGAAAAATAACAATGATTCTACCGCTGGTGGGACTTGGCAGCCAATGTGCTGCCACTGCTTTTCTGAGTTCCTGTGACTTACTCTTGCCATTGTTCATCCTCATCTGTCGTTGTTTTTTGATGATGGTAGTAAGTACATCTGACCCTACGTGGAATCACAGCAGTGAAGTTCAAGCAGACTCGGACACACTGGGACACTTTCCTATGTCCCAGTGCACAGTGCTCTCCTTGCTCTCCTCTCTGGTGCCCAGGCCCTTTGCTTCTCTGCTTCTTGAGTTTAGCAATAGCGTAGGAGTATCCTGGGTGGCATATTAGTGAGGCTGGAGGGACTCTTAGGTGTTGCTTTTGAAAGGCTGATTTCACTGCAAGCAGGGTATCATCCTTGTAAATATTTAGTTGGTTGATCAGACAAATATATATATATATAAATATTCACATATGGCCTTATGTCCTGTGGCTGTGCTTGGGTGTTCCTCTCTAATAACTGTAATTTAACTTTTATAGATAAGCAAAGAAACCTACTTTGTTTTTATCTCTGTTTCTGTATTTGCTGGAGTTTCTATGAAGAATCCTTTACAGTGCTCATCCTTAACCCGAAGATGCAGTTCTGGGAATATAAATCATACTCCCAGATGCTTTCAGGCTGCTCAGCAATGAAATGCACCTTTCCTGCTCCACCTCAACTGGTAAATGGCTGACACACATCTTATAACATCCTGCTAGAGATCTGTTTCTGCCCTGCAGCTCATTCACAGCACTTTGTCCAAGAAGGTGTTCTGACTGTATTTTAGAGTTGGTTTCAGGCTTTGTTTTTGAGGTTAGAAAAGGTGAGTTAGAACAATCAAATTTCTTCGGATGGTATGTGAAGCATGAATAAGGAGGACAGTTAAATGGGAGAATGCTCTTTTCTGAGGAAACACTTTAGTGAATGAATTTCTCACTTATTTGGTGTTTCTGGCAAGTAGTGGGTCTTGCTGAGAGCACTCCCATGAGAGCTTCTCTCCTACTCATCCACAGCTCATGCCCTTTGGGTCAATACTTCTCTGTCTAACATGTTGTCTGGCAAGGGAAGCTCTCACCTCAGCAAGGAATGCCCCAAACTCCCAGAGAAGGTCAGGAAACACAGTTTCTAAATTACAGTCTGCTAAATATAAAAATACCCAAACCAGAGGCTTTTCTTTGTTAGCAATGGGAAAAAACCCCCACACCCAAACTGGCAGAAAGATCCAGACAGGCACACTGCTTTGCAGAATAGCCACAGGTGCCTCCTGGGGACTGTGCTAGGTAGGGGCTGTACTGGCATAAGGCTGTGTCTGCACAGTGAGGAGAACTCATTGCTTATGAGCTACATGTCCCTCAATAAAAAGGTTTTAATAAGAAAATTTTGTCTTGACAAGGGACTGGTGGGGTGCAGAGAGAGAAATGCAGAGCCCTGAAGTGTGCTGGAAAGACAGGGAGGGGTCTGACTCAGAGCAGGGAGGAAGGACTGGGTAAATCCCCCTTATTCAGCCTGAAGCCATCTTTCTCTCCTGTCCCCCTGCTCACTTGGATGAGCTCCAGATTCAGTGCAAGTCTCAAACTCACTAGCTTTTCCCTGCTGCTTCGTTACTCCCAGTCTGTAGAAGGGGAAGACAGCACAGTGTTGGGGAGGAGAGAAAGGCATCACATGTCTATTATTTATGGGAATGTTGTTTATTGGGCTGGTAAAATGCTGCTGGGATTAAACGTTAGAGGAAAGATGTGCTTGTTACTCAGTGAGCACATGTTGCCCCACTAACTGCCAAAGGACAGTCTTCTGTTTTAGTACTTTTATAATCTGTCTTTAAGCCTTGATACTAATAGCCAGTGTGTCTTACTCCCTACTTCATCTCCAGTTTATCCACAGTGGTGGTGTATTACAGAAACAGATCTTCACTGGGTTTAATGTAGCTGGGAGAGCATTATTTGGCCAAAAAAAGAACAAAACAAAACCCCCCAATACCTCCCTGAAAAAAGTCACCAATAAAAACAAATATGGAGGCAATGTCAATTAACAGAAAAATATGTGAGCAAATTATCTGGACTGGAATAAAGTGTCCAACTAGCCTAGTAGTCTTTCTCCATCCACATTAAACAAGCAGAAAAAGGTGTCCCACAAATGCTCTCCCACCTGCTAGCTGTTTTCAGCTTAGAA
>JAOXXN010000137.1:14303012-14315342 GCA_026770055.1 Myrmophylax atrothorax
AGGAAGAGGAGATAAAAATCAGAAAATTAGAATTTATTACAGTAGAAGCCAAAGTGCTTGAAGCCAAAACTGTCATTGTAATGTGAGCTCTATTTTGATAGTGTCCTATTACATCGTATAAGAAGTTGAACACGAGTAAGAATATCTTGGTTGGTAATTATCTGATTTGTGATATGTAGCTAATGTGTATTTGTTGTTCTGCTGTACATTATGCAGCAGCAATTCATTTTTAAACAACACTAACTGGTAATATAAGAGTTCAGTGCAGAAACTACAGGCATAAACATACATTTTACTTAGGCTGATTAGTGGCTGAGAGACCAGCAATCCTGGTCAGGGGAGATCTCAGGTCAAAAGCTGAGGTACGGTTGTCCCTAACTCACTCTGCCAACAGAATGCCCTTTTCCCAGATGATGCTGGTTATCTTCAAATTATCCAGTAAGCAGAAAAGGCATTTGCAGACAGATGTGGTTACCAACTGGCCAGGGGACCCCACATGCAGGAGCTGACAGCTTCCCTATTCTGAAATGAATTTGTGGAAAGTGGTGTCTCTGTAGGCTGCACCAATCAATAGCAAAGATCTGCAGGAGTGGCTTTCAAATTAGATAAGCTTTGGAGCTGATGCCTGAATGATGGTAACAATATAAACACTTGACTGAATGCACTCCTGTCATTGCATCCCTAACAACACTCAGATAAGACCATTTGTATTTTATGGGATCTTATTTTCTTTCACTTTATTTAATGACACCACTAAATAAAAACAGTCAATAATTGCTGTTGCTTACTTCAATTCATCAATTAAATGTGCAAGGCTATTAGTATAGATATATTTTAAGGTGGTTCAATTAGCAGAGGTTAAATAAAAAGGCTTTCTGAGTGCACATCAAATGTCCCCCCATTCTTAGAGCATTTGAAAGAGATTTTTTGAAAGACAAAGTATTGGTGCAACAGATGAGAGAAAGGGTCTCTTGGCTTATGGTACTGTGGGCTGTGTCACATCATCTTTTCACAATGGTGCGCAAAAAGCCTCTTTGGAACAGAGGGAGCAGGATGAGAGCAGTGCTGTGCTCACTGGTCCTATTGGAAGTGTCTTACTCCTCTGATCACTGGAAACCATTTCTGGTTTCTAGTCTAAATTTATTCTTGGCCAGTTCCTACCCATTTGCTCTTGTGCCAGCATTGTCCTTCAGCTTATCTGTCCTCTGACTGCTGTAATTTATGCCCTGTTTACGTTTCTTTCTGCCTGGGCAATGAAGATCTATGAAACATGTCCATTCTGCTTTAGTTTGTAGCCAGTTTCACTTTCTTAATTGTTCTAGTGCCAGGGTTTCAAACAACACAAGGGAGCGTCCTTTGTTTTCCAAAGAAAAGCCTTCATTCAAGCTGTACCATATTGGGGGTATTTTCTGTTTGAGGGTTTATGAATGCCTTTTTTTTGTATTTTTATTTTCCCCATAAAATTGCAAAACTGGGTCAAATTCAAGCTGACAGAGTCCATATGAAATGATTCAATAAATAAAAACAGAAAAAAGACTTTTCAGACCCTGCATTGTGCCGGGAGTCAAGAAAGAAAAGTGAGAGGATTGCAATAATTGCTTGAGCTATCCATGTGCAAATAATAAGGCTGGAAGTAGCACGTAACCTTTTCTAGAACAAATGCCTGGTGTCTGCCTCCTTACATCAACTGATTTTTTCAAGGGGAACTTCGCAGGAGTCAGTCTGGCATGTTTAAGTGGGGTGAGAGCTGGTCCATGCTGCACAGGGATCTCCACACAGAACATTGGTGGTGTCAGGGGCTGAGACTGGAGCTTGTGGGGACATCCCTGGAGCATCACTGATGCCTGGAGGTCTACTTCATTTATGTCCATTTTGATAATCCCAGCCTACATTTCTTTGGCTTATGACAGCTAAGATTTGCTGATGAATAAGCAAGGACCTAAAAGTTGTTGAAGGTAATGAAGTGTCTATGAATTATGCTCCTTCACAAGGACATGTTTGTGTTGCATATGCTTCTTTTACTGCTACTGTCTTCAAGCTTCTTTACCTGCATCTCTAATGAGGAGACAGACACTGCCCTGATGGCTACAGGTCCTCTCACTTAATTTCCTAAGTGCCTGACTTTGTCACTGCAGACTTAAAAGTAGCTCTATTTCTGAGTCATTTCACTGTCAAATCAGTCTTTTCATGTGAGGGCATCTTCTTGCACCCCACATTTTACAGCATTTGAGGTGGGCTGGAATGCATATTAGAGGCACTATTTTCTAGAAGTATCTGCTATAACGGACTGAAGAAATAATACATTTGCATGTGTTATTGGCATTACTTAACAAATGGAAAGATCCCTAAATCCAAGCAAATGACAGACAAAGCATGTATCAGGCTTACAAAAACAAGTCAGGGGAGAGAGAGGGAGAGAGCCCTTGGAGCCAGAGCACAACTAACCTGCCCATTCGCCTGACAGGAGGCATAAGCCAACCCTCCTCCAGCCTGGAACTGCCCAGCATGTTTTGCTTCACTTCCTTTGTGTGGGGAGTTTTCCCAGGAAGTCAGGGCCTCTGGGGATGCTGAAGACAGAAACATCAGTGGGAGCCACTGCTGTTGAGGAACAGCTATCTCAGGAGCTAGGCAGCTTTCATGAAAATAATTTTCTGTAACCTTTTCCCTCATGCAGAGGATCTGCAACTGTGACAGTATCAGGATTTGAGCCCCTTTGTTGCTCTGGCCCTCTTTCAACTCTGAAGGATGCGCTTTAGGCAGAAAATCCCAACACGCCTCTGCAGCTCATGGATAGCTGGTCATCTCTCCATTGAGTGCTGATGATGTCTGTTACCATATTGCCACCTGTGCCCCGCACAAAGCCATGTTCTCCTTAATTACTGATAAAAATGTCACTTCAGAAGCCTCACAATAATTATTCAAGTACCCACTTAAGTGGCTTTTAATTCAGGCTCCTCACCCCCACGCTCGTACACTTTCCAATTTCCAAGCGCAGCTAGTCTTATGTATAAGCTTCTGCCAAAAGAAAATGCTAATAACTTGCCCTCTGGTTTATACTACCTTGCATGAACCTTGGTGAGCCCATAGCATCTCAGGAGATGGTATTTCCAACAGGCTAGAGCAGGAGCATTCAATCATAATGAAAGATGAAAGCTCTTATTGTGAGTTTCCCTACATCTGACAGCACTTGGCAATGCTACAGCACCTTTTGTTGGAGTGCTGCTGACTGCCTTGCCAGCTCGTCTCGTTACCAGAGGCTACCCTTTCCCCTGTGCTGGGGCAGGAGTGCCCATGGGTTTTTGTAAAAGCTATGGGGCAGGTGGCAAGGATAAGCCATGGCCATCATGCTCCGTGCCACAGGAGGGGCAGCTGACACTGCCCATGGGGCAGCAAGGAGGCAGCATTCCCAACTTTGTAGCTTTCTTTGTGGAAGTAGAAAGGGAAACTTAGGGGATCCTGTCCTCTTATCCTGAAGGATCCAGTTGCATTCAACAGGGAGGGTTTTAGGGCATGACTTCATGGGTGAGCAGGCTCTGTTGCCTGTTTCTCCATGCCTCATAGAAGGCATTGCTTTTTCTGCTTATTTCTATTGTTTTACTGGGGTAGTCTCCAGACACCAGGTTCAATCAATGACCAGTTTGTAGCAGGTTCCAACAGCCCTGTAACAGAATGTTTTTTTTTCTGTTATGTGATGGAATAAGACAAAAGAGATGCTAACTCCATTGCTGAAGAGAAAAAAGCAACATGCCTGTGAAGGGGGAGGGCAGGCCAGCACAGCCAGAGAGGAAGAATGAAATCACACTGTAAGGAATTCCTTGTCCAAAATAAAGCTGTAGAGGGGTCATGAATAATGGATGCAAGGAAACGGTTGCCTATGTCCCAGAGCTGTTCTTCCAAAGCCCTGGAAGATCCCTACGAAGTGGTTAGAACAGCTATTGCATCTCCTCCATTAGATACTTCTGGAGTTCAGCAGCCTGAGAGCAGAAAAGGCCAAAACTGCGACTCATGTCAGAGACACGCATGTGAGTGGTACAGGCTGGGAGACTGTGATGGATTCCTACAGAGGGAGCAGCCAAACACTCAGTAGTGGTGCTTTTTTTTTCCCCTTGAAAAATGCCACTTTATCAAAACTGTGAAAATGAGAAAGGAAATAGTAATTTCAGAAGAACACATTGCACAGGGATTTCAATACCCAGTTTCGTGTCTTTGCCCAGTGCAGAAGCAGAGACTTGGTCTTGAAAGTGCTGAGACCACCAGTTCTACCACATCAGCATTCTTTCATCTCTTCTGGCATTTCATAGTGGGCTCCAAAAGGTCTCATTCTCACTCCTTTTGGGGAAGAAATTTAACTTTGAATGCAAGATTTTCTGCAAAGTGGATTTCTGTTCATATTAGCTCCAATACCAACTGACCCTAGGTGCGTCTCAGAAGCTGGGCAGAAGGGACTAGTTGTGATTGCACAGTCTGACCTCCTGCATCACTCAAGTCAGGACTGCACTGAGCTAGCCCACTAAGTCCTCCGTGGCAGGTGTACCAATAGGGCAAGAAACTTCTAGCTTAGTGGAATTTGGGCTAAATGTTAGAAGGAGCCTTTCTTAGTTGAGGGTGGTACAGAGTCACATTCCCAAAGGAGCTGTGGGATTTCCACTGCTGCAGGTCCCTAATCAGAGATCAGACCAGCCTTGTCAGTGATGATGGAGGTACTGCCAGCAAAGTACAAGGGGTGACCTCTCCAGGGTCCTTTGTACCCTGTGCACTGTGATATCAGCTCATCTATTTTTGAAAGAGTCTGGCTTCTAGGGTGAAATGATAGCAAATACATCACAACTCTTGCCATGTCATTCTCTTGATGAATTATCTTTGCTATTAACAATAAACATGAGCCCTGCCTTGACTTACAGCTTCCAGATCTCACTCTGACTTTGTTGGATTGAAAAGAGCCTCTCCTTTTGAAAATGTTCTTACTGAGAGGTGAGAGATTTATCAGTCAGGGACAAGTCTTCTCTGTCATTCTCTTGGATATTGAGGATCTCAACCATTTGTCTTCTGTGGCCAGATTCTCAGCAACAGCAAACTCAGTGTTAACAGGCTAAATACAGCTGAGTACCAGTAGCATTTTCACAGTGGCCCCATGTGAATCCATGGAGATGTGCATATTACTGCAATCAAGAGACTGAACTGCTCAAGTTTCTCACTACCCATATTTTTCGTAGTCTTAGATATCTCTGTTTTATCACTTCTGAAGTGTGGCAACCAGACTTTGTGACTTTTGTGATTCTGGTGTTTGCTGTGTTGGGTATAAATGTGTCAGAGCATTTCTCTTTCTGTTCCCTGTTGCTCCATGCATGAAGCATGGGCTTGGGCTCTCCTAGCTGCGGGGCTGTGCAGAAAGCTCCTGTTCAGCTTATCTCTCTCATGGTTCCCAATTCCCAGAGTCATTGCTTTTTGGGGGAAAAAAAGCGCCCAGTCTTGAAGTAATACAGACTGCACAATTTATCCTCAAAGGATTGATCTGGCTGTGTTAAAAGGAAACTTGTTTCTATGAACTCAGTTTCCATGTCAGTTCAGTTTAGTCTCTTCGCCAGACTTGCTGTGATCATTAATTACCACTGCATTAGTCTTCGTATCCTTGGCAAACTTAGATTTCCTTCCAGACCACTGATATCTTTATTGTGTCTGGTGATATGGTGTCTGGATTGCAGCAGCTATGAGAGTCTGGGGAGAGAAGACTTGGAATTTCATTTTACTGAGATAGAGAAGTTGATTTATTGCTGGGGAGCAAAATAAATTACAATGCAAATAGCAAAAGGTGTGTTTTGAAGCCAGGGGTTTATGGGGGAAGTGATATATTCACCCATATCCTTTTTTACCTAGCACTTTGGGTCAGTGGGGGATGAGGGAGTCTTCAAACCCTGTCCTGGCTGTAGGACAGCTGTAATCCCCCATTTACATTTAGTGTTGAGTGTGCCCTTGCAGCATGTGGGAGAATGGTTTAATAAGATGCAGTCTGGACGCAGGTATCTTCAGAGGCATCCTGAGGGCAGGATTAATGTCCCAGCACTCCTGTTCAGCAGAATTTGATGGCAGTGGGAGTACCAAGTTTTGTTAATTACTGCTTTTCCTGCAAGGTCTCCAGACTGGGAGTGCCCTTTGCTGAGTGACAGAGCAATGGACTGCCCTGTGAAGCATTGCTCTGCTGACCCAGCAGGATTTGAGATATGACCTAGCTCAGGCTGCAGATCCTGGGCTTCTTACAGGTTTGGAGGCTGAATGAAGAGACAAGGAAAGTTTGGGGTCAAGGAACTTTCCAAGGCCTCTTTAGGTCTGTCAGAATCCATTATGTGTAGATAGACAGATTTATGGGTCTGGAAAGAGTCTGGTATTTCTCCTTGACAGCCTCTGTTCCTTCCCCCTCTCTTGACCTATGCCAGTGCCACACAGGTGCACTGAGGATGTGGATGTCTCCAATCTTCAAGCCTTGACCTGCTGTGGAGCAGGTGATCCCACAGCCCTGCTGGACAAGCACGATAGGGGTTTCACTCTCCCTCCCTCCTTTTTATCATTCTCAATCACATAATTGGGCTGGTTTGCCTCAGCCAAGATCTAATCAGAAAGGATCTATTTGACTTTCAGCAAAGTCAGCTTGATGGAAACTTTAAACTGAAAGGTTTTTCCCAACACTCTTGAAAATGGTTTTGGTTGAAATTGGTGTCTGGCTGCATGATTACAACAGGAGGAGGTTTCCTTCCTCTCAGGGATGAGGAAAAGCATGGGCAGCCCCTTGGACCACCTGAGCCCAGGGGTGTGGAGGCTCTTGGCCTGAAGCTGCACTATGGGGTCACACTCTTCACTCAGCTCATATCACCTTCATGCAAGTGACATGTAAATCCAGACAGAACCAGGTTCAGTGTCCATGGGAACTGGGCACCTCTTGCATTGTTGAAACTGTAGGCCAGAATGGGCTACAGGTTTTCATCAAATAGGTTTCAAAGAGAAGGATGGTGATGGCTGACCTCTCCAAGGGAGAAGAGATTGTAGGAGTTGTCTTGTCATGAAAGTGTCGCTATCCAGAGCTTTGAGGACTAAGTCTCTGCTTCAGACAGGGAAGGGCATGTGTGTGTAATCAGTCTCAGGCTCACAACTGGGGTTGTTGTGTGGTGGCTATTTCACCTATTTCAGCTTGAGCTTCTGCTCTGCGTTAAAAGCACAAGGAATGTGGTCTTTCCCTCTTTCTTACACACTATGAATGCAGATACAAGATCTGGAACAAAATCTCAGGTCTGTGCTGTGCTTCCCCTTCTGGGTTCTTGTAGTCCCTTTGGCTTCGGGCTATTAAATGGATGTCCATGAGTAAAAAATCCATAAGGATGTGGATGGAAGGATTTCCTGGGTGTTGGGAGAAGCCCAGTGAGGAAGAGGAGGTGGATGGAGGAAGAAAGGAAGAGAGGCAACTGTCTGTCCTGTCTTTTAAATTCAGCAGTTACAGTACAGGCAAAAAGATATTTGAGTTTTCTTTCCAGAAAAACTTGGGTGGGTGTTTCTAAGCCTGGAGCAGCTGTTTGGCTGTGTGCCCCTTGCTCAGGAAGGGTGGGCTCTTGGCTCTGCCTTGCACAAAGTGATCTGCAAGTAAGGTGCTGATCCTTTCATTGCTCCTTGATGGGAGATCAGTGAGGCCTCCTCACTCCACTGCCCTAAATACTTAAGTGCCATATGGGAGCTGTCACTGGTCAGGGGTCTGCAGACCCCTTCTCTTGGACTCTTGCTACTTACAAAGTCATAACTGAAGTGCATCACTGCAACAACAGCAGTTTTCCACACCCTGATCCCATTGGTGAAGGCAATGACAGAGGGGCCAATGAACAAGACTGTTAGGGTGAGGTGATAAAAAGAGCTTTGTGATGAGGCCATCTTTAACAAGCCTCAGGTCTGGCTCTGGCATGTGAGACCTGTCTGCAACGAGGGGTCTTTTCGTATGTGGGAACAGTTTCAGACAGTCCCTGCTACTGCTTCTTTTCAGGCTTTGCTTTGGGGAGATGATACCCGCGGGTGCTTCCAGAACCTTGGAGACAAACGTCTGGACATAAAGGAGGCTTCTTGAAGAGACATGCATCATGACACTTTCATTCCTAGACAGCCATAGTTCCTTTCAGTTAGGTAAAGCTTTCTTTTGTTCCCCTGCCTCCACTTCATATAGGCAACAAGTCACCAACAGGAAATAAAAACTCCCATTAAGTAGAAAAATCTTCTCTTAGAAAGGAAAAATTATATACGAATATATGAAAACCTAGTAGGATTATTTCTTGTTCTGGGCTGCAGTTGTTTTTGTTGTTTTCCTCTGCTTGTAGCCTGGTTTTCACAATAGTGATTACATTCAGCAAGCTGCCAACTGTGTACCTACCACTTGTTTTAACATAAGCAGGCCCAATTCTGTCCAGTCTAGAGCTGGTTTTAAAGATACCAGGTAAACTAATGAATATTCCTTGTGATGAGTTGCAAATTTTGTTTTAATTGAATCTTTGAAGGCAAAAAAGGGAGTAAAGGGCCCATTAAGTAAATTATTTTAATACAGCAATCAGATGATGCAGGCTCTTCTGTGTTTATTAAAAGGCCAAGTCAGCTCCATGCTCAGCTGCGTGAGAACAGCCCAGAAGGCCGGACAGTTTTTGTACTCTGCTGCTGTTTTAGGGCCAGATCTCTCTCCCTGAATAGCATATTTTTAAGTGGCCATGTGAATTCTCATTAGGCATCCAAACATAGATATAAACCCATGCATTGTAAATAGAATTATGCTGCACAGAAACTGAGCAAAATACGGTAAGGTCTTTTCTTTATCAGGTTACCCAGGCATGGTTTTTTTTTTTCAATAAGTCCACCCACGCTGAGAGGCTGGGGTTGCCAAAGCTGCATGAATTTTAATTATGCTAGACATGCAACAAGGGGCTACCTTGTAAAGAATAAAGTTAATAAAACATGGATATGGGCTTTATTCTGCTTAATAAGCAGCCCTGACAGTGCACATTTTAGATGTAATTTGCACAGCGTGGAAATTGGGTACAATTCTTAAGAGGTGTCTGCATGCAGACTTTCAAACTCAACAGTGCCTTCCTATTGGAAGAGATTTGTTGCTATGCTGCTGTAAAATGGTGAATTAGGCCATTCATAATTATTGGCCAGAGATGGGCGTCTTTTTTTTCCCCATTCAACTACAGCAACATACATATACATTTTAAACTGGTATTAAATGTAAATCTCTTCCTTAATTTTCATGTATGCATTTTCAGTAGCTCTGCAGATAAAACAGCAAAAAACCTGCATATGTTTGTATCTGTAGTTAGCTCTGTGTGTACAGAATTAGTAAAGCAGAGATATGCCTAATGACTGACTCTACAGAACACAGCCCACGGCGTTCGAAGACTCTATGAAAAATAAACAGGATATTCTGTTAGCAACCCTGCGGGAATTATTGCACTTCACTAAGGAAAGATGCCAATAACCTCCGTTTTGACCTAGATAGATCATTCTGTTTAGGAAAGTAAGGGAATGCAATTCTAGATCTCTTCTCTGCTTAAGTCACCAAAGCCCTGAAATTCAGCCAGGTCTTCATTTTAAACCTCTGCACTGAGTACAGAAGATTTTATTTATCAAGAGAACAAACCCTCAGAAATGACAGTGCATTGAAAAGTTTATATTGGTCACTTTCCATAGGGAGTGCCTAATGCAGAGGCTCCTGTATGCTTGGGGTGGAGTGGGGTTATTTAATGAGCTTAGTGAGTCTGATCCTCCAATAGCCATGGGGAGTCCGGAACCCTGCCTGCTCCTGTGTGCCAGTTATGGGGCCTTTCTCCACAATTTGCAGGAGGAGCTTTAGCATGTCTCTCCAGCGTGATCAAAGCACTGTCTGTCTTGTTCATTGTATGAACCAATGCTATTACTGCATTCCCATGTCATTGGGTGCACTGTGCCACTTTTCAGGCTGAGACTGAAGTGAGGAGGGAGCCCAGGGAAGAAGAGGCATGGGAGAAAAATTGCCATAACTCTACAATATAGAGACTATATTATCTTATATATTTATATCTAAACATGTTTTTAAAATTATATTCCTTAATGCTGTATTAGCCCAGTTTGGTCAAACAATTCTGCTTTCATTGGTGATAATAAGGAATGCAACCTGTGGATTCAACAGGGGCTGGTTGGTATGTAATATTATTGCATTGGCTACACCACCCTCAAAGAGGAGTAGCTGATACAAATGAAAATGGAAGATGTTTTGAACTCTGTTTACCCAAATGAAAGTTGAAGGAGAGAACTTCCACTGGCAGAGACCGAGACAAGGGGGCTTTTCTTATAAAAGCCTAGGCTCTTCTGAAAATATTGTGAAGTTGGGGCATGATCCAGAGTTGTGCAGAGCAGATGCCTATGTCAGTACTATCACCAGGAGCTCCTGGCACTAGGCCCGTGTTCAGAACCAAACGCTGTTGATTTTTTGGCCATCTATAGATAAAGACAGACCTGCGTGTTGGCAAATGCAATATTACATTCAGTTTCACAAGCTCTGGTTTAATTTAATTCCATCATTGCAGAAGCAGAGAGACCTGTGAGAAGCATTTCTTCTTTCTTAGACTTGCAGCAACTCTCTTTTCAGATCCACAAATCACCAGGAAAAAAATACTGTGACCGACTTTATCACTGATTAGGATCATCTTTAAGTGCAGAGCTGCTGCTCCTAGTTTGCTTCTACACAACAAAACAAATTAGCTGCATGTCAAAATAACTGGAAGTTATCTAATATGGGGCAGACAAACCAGCATTTTCACACCAGAGATTTGAAGACTACAGGCAAACAAAATATCTTTATATATAGATGGAAAACCTCTTTCTTGGGAAGATATCAGATTTACTCACATCCTTTGAAGATGAAGCTTTGGATAAATCACTGGCAGTTCAGACAGTGATTCTCTGATTGCAAACAGCTTTCTTCAGGCCATGCCTGTACCTTGTACTGCAATAATTCTTTGATGTCAAGTGAAATAATCTGATAGAGAAAATTAAAATATGAAGCATTTTAGTTACAGGAAAGGGAAGAAAAATATTGATTAGGATAGTGAAATCTGCTCAAAAAAAGTTGGCAACAGTTACAAAGAGATCAACAGCCATACATTTTATCTCCCAAATGGTTTTGAATATTTTCCTGTCGTTCCCTTGAGAACCTGATTCCACCTTGTTCTGGTATGCATAGTGACTAAAAGTGAAAACCAGGAAGTAATGCCAGAGTTTACTTAATCTTTCTGGACATAGTGGGTGGTTGTTTCAGTTGTCTTTTTTTTCCCAATACATTAAAGTAATTTATGCCGAAGTTCTTGTGGTGGAGTAGTTACAAATATTATTTTGCTGAAGTGGGTAATTCCTAGGGGGTGTCACCAACTGGTTTAATGTGCCCTCTTCACCTGGGAACATGCCATCACCCCTACACATTCAGGACTGGATTAGTCTCGTCCTGCCACTGCTACTTGCCAAAGTGTAGCTAGGGCAGGTCCCTTCTTTGCAGCCGAGATCCCCTCCACCCTGACTCCTGTATGCTTCCCCAAGTATCTTGCTCGTCACCTAACTAACGTAACAGCTATCATTGCTAGCTGTTACTTGAACCTGACATCTGGAGAGCACCATCCTTGTGGCAGCAAAAGCAGTTACTTCTCTGGAGAACCAGAGATGTATCCGCACCTTAAATCAGCAGGTGCTGGGAGCCGGCCCAGCACCTGCTGATGCACTAGTGGTCTGTCTTGGGACCACTATAGACGGAGGCAGCCCGGCGGTCCGCACCGCCGCTGTAGCCACCTGCACGCTCCCCGGCCGAGGCACCGGCCCCCGGCAGCGTATCCTCGGGGTGCTGGCGCTGTCGCCCTGTCTCTGCTTGCCTGGAGAAGCAGAGAAAGCCACGGAGACGCTCGGCTGCCGAGGCTGGGTGCTCGGGCACCGACAGCTGTGGCGAGAGAGACGGCCAGGGTGGCTGCAGGAGTCGCAGGCAGCTCCGGGGGAAGGGCCGGGGAGCCTGCGGCCCCGGGGAAGCCCGGTGGGGGCGGCGGGACTGCCCGGGCGGAGGGGCAGAGGCGCGGCGGAGCTGCAATTGCCTCGCTCTGCCTGCGCGATGTTTCTCATCCAAACCTCGATCACGTAGGATTGCGTAGAGGAGGGCGAGCGGGAGCAGCTGCAATTCTCCTGAAGCCTGGCTCCCGCCCGGCATCGACCCAACCCGCCCCGCCCGGCCGCCGCGGGGCTGCGGAGCTCCCTGCCGCCTTGGCGGCAGCCGGGCGCGGCGTGGGCGTCCGGGGGGGC
>JAOXXN010000137.1:14321674-14385361 GCA_026770055.1 Myrmophylax atrothorax
CCCCCCCCCCCGCCAGCGGGCAACCCTGAGCTGTCCTTCTCTAAAGTCTGGGAAAGAGCTGCAGATACCTGGTTTTCTCCAGAGCAGGAAAACTCAGCTGCCAGCCCACTTCAAACACAGCTTATGGACGAGCATGCCAGTCTGTAAGCCGCTTTGTACTAGTACTGAGTATGGTTGAGGCCAAAAAAATCCATGGAAGTCATCCAAGCTCTGAGAAGGGTGGATATCTTCTGTCCCCATGGCCTCAGGGATAGCTGTGCTTGTGGGAGCGGTGGAAATTGTTAGCCAGCAGAGAAGGTTCACCATTAGAGCAATACAAATGATTGATTCCTCCATCACCACCCAAATGGAAGAGTCAGGGTAAAAAGAGGTTCATGAGTGATTATTTTTCCTTCCCATAAAAGATCCATATAAAACAGTTTATCATTGACTGGTACAACTGGGAGTTTTTTGAGGGTGGGGAAAGAGTTGAAATTTCATTTGAACAATTTTTATATGTGCATTTTTCTTTAATTTTTGTATATACTTCTAAATGAAATACTGTTTCAAAATATAACCCCAAAATCTTGAGTTATAAAAAATTCCAAAATTAGGACAAGATTTTCTTCCTTCCTTGCTTTGCTCAATTCAGCATGAATTTAGAAGAATTTCAGTAGACCAGATACTGCAAATTTTAACAGATAATGTATCTATTATCAAAACAAATTATCAGCTTGACTTGGGTGGTGCGGAGAGTAGAGCTGCCATGGGAGCTGCAGAGTCTGAGAGGCAAACAGAACCATGAGCCTCACTGTGGTGGGGAGCAAGTGCAAACACACTTGGTCTTATATGCTTTCCTTTTTTCACCTCTGCAAATGGGCATACCATGAACCGCCAGATAGCGCGGTGGCCAGGTAGGCGTTTGTTTCATTTCTCTGTCATTTGTTCCGTTTGATCCATCCTTCTGAACAGTCATGTGCACATTATTTTGGGATTTGTCTACTCCCGCACAGTTGAAACTAAGCTGTGATTTGTTATTGTTATTATTAAAATCAAAGCAAGAATTTTATCAAGCGAAACATGTACAAGAATGACATTCCTTTCATGTTTGCAAGCTCCATGGCTTGACAGAAGGTGACTGAGAACACGGAAGAGAACAGGTCAGAGAAAGCACCTCCAAAGAACTAACCTTTAAACACACATAGTTTTCCATATGCTCCATGTGCTATTGTTGTGTCATTGCCATGGCTGCATTATTGTTGTGTCTTAATCTTGGAAATCTCTTGAGAAGTGACCTGTACTGAAATCATCAGTGCCTGGTCTGCATACACTGCAGTCTATCAGGGAATGGTACCTTCATACTCATACTCTGTTCTCCTGTTTAATAAGTGGTTCATCTCTATTCCCTGGCTAACATAATATGCTTCATATTAATGTGCTCGCCTTTCTGAACATGGAGTAAACAACTACATCTATTGTTTTACCTTTGCCCTGTTCTGACGTGATAGAATCCCAAAATAACTTGGCCTTTCCAGAGCCTAGTTTTACTTTGCATCTCTATTAAAAGCTGTAGTAGAGCTATGGACACACTTTGTACCTCTCATCTAGCAAATACCACTTGCAGGGACTCCTGGAATAAATTATTTTTAAAGCAGCATTTGTACTTTGAGGTAGTTGGTGCAGAGACTGAATTTGTGCAGCATGGTCGCAGCGCTGTGGGGCTACAGCTTCTTAACAGTACTGTCTGAAAATAGCAGCTACAACACATTTTTAAATGGTAAAGCAGAAGGCAGCTTTCTAGAGAGCTGTGGAACACGACTGTGGGATTCACTGTTCAGGCAGACCACTCACTCTGGCTTTTCCAGCCCCCACGCTGCAGCTTAGACAAAGAACTGTGCTTGTTCCAAGCACTGAACTGGGTCTCTCTGAAGCCATGATGGAACTTATGTGGTTGCTGAGAAAATTCATCTGGATGCATCCTGGCACCTATCAAACACCTCTGCTGTCCTGTGTTCATTCCAGGATGGCCTGACTAAAGGTGATAGAGGGACAAAGCCATGAGCTTGGAGGCAGGGTAGTGGCCTGAGCCCTGAGCTCTGATCCCTTCTCCTCCTCCTCAGGGATGAGCTGTTGGCTGGTTGTTGGCGTGATGGAGATGGCAGACTCCATGCAGCACCTCCAGTAATTTCTGCTTTCTGCCTTTTTCCCGTGGAATAGGCTGCACTGTGAGATGAAGGTTAGTGCTGGGAGTGGCATCATCACGGAATGGGTTTTCACAGCTCTGCTCTTGGATCTGCTCTGTGGGTTTGTCATGGGGAGGTGACTGTTGCGGCAGTCCCAGGGGTCCTGCTGAGGAGATGCTGTTTGGGGTTGTGCTGCTCCAGGCAGAGCCCTTCAGTTTGGAGGAATATTCAGCTTTTGTGCAGACTCTGACTTGGGTCAGGATGAGGGGGCAGGTAGCAATAGCAACTCCTCTCTCTTCTTAGCAGCATTTGTATCTATTGTACCTAAAGTTTTATGTGGGAGGAGGGAGAACTTTGTCCAATTCACTCTGACTTGCATCAGTGCCCCTTCCTTCCTTAGTGTTA
Source organism: Myrmophylax atrothorax (assembly GCA_026770055.1). Lineage (NCBI taxonomy): Eukaryota > Metazoa > Chordata > Aves > Passeriformes > Thamnophilidae > Myrmophylax > Myrmophylax atrothorax. The sequence continues at coordinate 14,324,242 of JAOXXN010000137.1, forward strand.
CCAAGCAGAAAGATGAGCTCTTATTTTGGATGGTGCTTGGCACCACCATGTTCCCAAAGAGAAGCTCTCAGCTGGAGACTTGTGGCATTTCACTGTCCAGAAGATGGGCAGCTGTGGTGAAAGGAGAGGAGCAGTAATGCTTCCACTTGCCCGCACTCCCCATATTTCTTCCAGAGGCGTTTTCAGTGTGATAGTTCATGTTTCGAGTGCGTGACTTCATTGATAGATGTCAGAAAATAACAGGTTGCTTCCAATAGCAGGGGCCGTGTTTGAGGATAAAGATCGAAAGCTATCTACAGTGACTAAAGTGATGGAGGGCACAGCACTTCTTCCACATCCCACAGCAGCATCCTTGGAGTGCTCTGCGCAGAGCTCTCTCCCGGTGGGGCTTCTGTCCTACCTTCCCTCCAGCAGGTGCTCTGTTAAGGCGATATGTTACATCCAGTGGACAGCTACATGCTGTGAACTGGAAAAATATCCACAGAGAGGCAATGTAATTCTGTTACTTGTTTCTCTTTCCCAGCTGAAACCTTTTTGAAGTTAAGATGAACACCACCCTCTCTCCAGTCCCACTCTCCCCAGAAATGTTACTTTTTTGAAATACCTGAAGGATTTTGGACTGAAATGAAGGAAGAAAAGAGGTTGGGGTTAATAGAACATGGTCGTCACTTAATTGATATTTAACTAGAATAACACAGTTGGCCATCCCCTCCCGTTGCTGGCTGCACAGATAGTTTTTTGCTTAGCAGTTGCCACCCATGTTGCCCGAGCTGCCAAATAAATACATTTCATTCATTCCCCAAAGCAAAACTGTTTGTAAAAGGTCAAGCGGATGGTGCTGCTCCAAGTGAAACCAAGCTGCAAAAAGCCATTCACATGTTCCAGAAAATGGAAATGCTGTAGAAATTAGCAAAAAGCTTTTTGGTTTTGGCTTTGGGGGCCCAGCCTGTGTTTGGGATGCTGAAGGATGCTCCCTGGGGACTCGGGAGCTGCTGGGCTGCAGAGATGCAGGGATCACAGGCTGGCAGGTGAGGGGATCGGACCATCCACGTGCTCCCTAGCTGGTGCTCTCCCTGGCATAGCTCCTGTAACTGGAGCCGGTGTGAATTGCTGGCAGCCTCCGGTATCGATCTGCAGCCGTTGGTGCGGTCATTCTGTGGTGATCGACATCACACTCTTGTGGGGATTTTCTGTGGCTAAAAAGGCTGGCAGAGCGTGCAGTATAACCGGCAGTTCTCTGCTGGCTTTTTGTAGTGTGGTGATAACGCTTGTCAGTACAGGCTCTGCCTGCTGGCTGGCACACAGCATCATTATTTATAAACATTCTTAAACATTTGTTTTGCCTTTTATTTACTTTCATTCTGTGCCACTCCTACATTCCTCACTTCCTTAAACATGTCTTCTGTTTTTCTTTCTGTTTTTTTCAAAAACACATCTCTGCTTTCCATTAAATAAATTTTAGGTTTTAGAGCCCAATAGGAGCTCCTGAATGACTAGAAACCACCAGGTGAAGTTTGAGAGCTCCTTCTCTCTGAGCTCTCCTAGTCAGTGGAGGAGCAGGAGCTCTGTTCAGAGATCTTTAGGAGAGGCAGATTTTCTGTTTTCACTCCCATCTGCACTGTGTCATTGTCAGCATGCGCATCCCTGGAGAGGGAGCTCACTGTTTGCAGCTCTCTCTCAAGACAGCAGTTGGGTGGCAGATGAACCTGCCTGTCTCAGTGGAGTCCTCGGGGCTGCCTGACATCAGGAATGAGGTGTTTGTATTGAGAGATGAACAATAAAACATCAGCGTTATTTAAAACAGAGCTTTGGCTGCAATGAAGTAGATGATAGCTTTCTCACACTGTGAGTGTTTTTGTTAGTTTGAAGGAAACCTTTGGCTCTGATGGAAAATTAAAATCATGATGCAGATAAAAAAGGTGTATTTTCACAAAGCAACAGGAAAGAACTTTGAGTCACATGGTGGGTTTTGGCCATTTTTAGCATGTTCTTGCTCCTTGAAGTGTAATGTTTCAGACCAGAGTGGCACAAGCAGCACATTTTCTTTATGCATTTGGGTGTTGTGTAAGATTGGTTGAAATTTAGTAACATCATAATTTTGGGTCAAAAATGCTTCCAAACTGCTGCAGAAATGCATAAGCTGAGTTAGTGCAGTGAGCAAAAAAATTCTTGTAATACAACCCAACTGATTCAAGCTTTAATTTTTCCACATCACAGGCCCATTACCTGTTAAATAAAGAAGTTTCACTCATTCATCTCCTTGGAAAATGCTGTGAGATTGCATGAGGAATACTGTAGCAAAAGAAGATTTTCCTGTTTGGTGTTATTGAAAGCTTGCAGTGTGACACTGGGACCCAAATCTTATCCTGAGTTGCCATCCAATGATTACCCAGGGCAGTTCTGTGAGCTGGTGTTCGTAGGACCAGGTACCCTCCCCAAGACCGATAGCATCTGAAGTGATTAATTTCTGCTCAGTCCTTGTTGCTGGTATATTCTGTCCATTTTCTGTTTTAATGAATTAAATTTGCTAGACATTGGGAGCAGGGTGGAAGATTGATGTAGTTGTTTCCATAGTGTGTTTTGTTTGTGTGAGGGACTTCTCGGAGTTTCCGCAGTATTTCAGGTCTGTTGGATAGATGGGGGAAATGGAGAGTTTTAGCATCTGAGAATAGCATAAATCAAAGTGCCATGGCAGGCGTGAACATCAGGGATGGTGTCTGCCCTGCTCATCTGTGAGAACTATTAGTGATCTGGTGCCTTGTTTGGGGCACTCCAAAGTGAGGGTAGCTGGGTACTCTATCATGGAGCCCTTCAAAAACTTGAGGTGCAGATGCCTGATAATGCCACCAAGTCATGGTTGTCCAGCAGCAAGGCAGAAAGGGACCCCCACTGTTGACTAGTCAAGCCTCAGTCCTACACTGACTCTAGATCTGCATTCCCCAGAAGGATATTTTAAACTTGGTTTTTTTACATCCTCTCACAGAGCAAATTTTAGGTAGAAAGAATGGCCTGATATCCAAACCAAATCTTTGTAGGAAACCAGGAAGAAATCTCCTTAACTAGTAGTGAAGAAGTTTTATGTTTCATGTTGGGGTCAGGAAAACAAAACAAGGTCTTTCTAACTGTACACATGGCAAAATGCTGCCACAACATTTCCCAGGATTTCTGACCCACCAAACAAGTCCTTAGGAAGTGCCTGGGTGACATATGGCTCTATAGGAAAGCATCTCTCTGGGAAAATGCAGGGTGAGAGGTGCTGCAAGCATGGCAGGAGGGCAGAACTAATTTTCAGCTTCTCCCTCCTGCTAGCTCCAGGCAGCAAAGCCCAGCAAGCAGCTTCTCCAGACATCCTCTGAGCCTGCCTTTCCGCCTCCCTTGGGATCATGGAACTGTGGCCCCTTTTTCTCTGGAATGAGCTTTGGACTCAATCTTCCCTCAGTCAAAAATGTCTGCAGTGTTGGTATTCCCGTTTGTAAATTTTCGTGGAGCTCTTGAGCTCTCATTGCTGGCATGGGGGGAAGTCTGGATTTTACTCCTGATGTTGGCTCAGGAGCTGGCACAGCCCATGGGGGCCAGGGAGAAGCCCCCATGAAAGGCAAATGGTTGGTGCATGGAGATACAACTGTACCCCAATGAAACGTGTTCAGTGACTGTAGGCTCACACATAATATTTATGCTATCCTCTGTTTCACTCTCAGTGAATATGCTATAATTTTGGCTAATTACACAATATGTCAGGAATAATTGCCGGGTGTTCCTCAAAATAAATAATACATTTTGTATGCTCTGCTGTCCATACTTATGAGCAAGCTTTAACCTTCAGTAGCCAAGGCATTGACTGTGCTAGAAAATGACAGCTTAGGAGCTGTAGCTACAACTTCTTTTCCATTAAATTTCTCATTTTTTTAATTCCTTTAGCTGAAAAAGCTCATCCTGCATAAATTCTGGAACAGCCCTACATCTCTCCTTTATGCCTTGTGTTCCTGCCTGGCTTTGGTTTTCTTATCAGAGCTCAAGTCAATACAGGTGTAGAAAATTGCTGTTGAAAGGGAAATGTTTTGAAATTTTGTCTGCTACTAAAACACACTGGATCAACAGAGCAACATAAACCACATCCTAGGGGAGGCAAAGACAAAGCCAGGAGTGTAACTGTATGAAGAATTGATTTTTTTAGTTCTCTGGTCAAATAAAAGAAGTTTCTGGGGAGAAGAGGATTCAGATCCAATGCAATATTTTGTTGTAATTAAAATGAAACTTTGAATTTCATCTCTGACTCTTTTAATATTTTTTCATTAAAATTCCAAACAAAATGCTGTGTTGAAAGAAAAAAAAATGTAAACTTGCACTCTTTTCAGATCTCCCTCTTTCTGTCTGTTAATGAGATTGAATTTGTGTATAGCTTTAGCTACTCCTACTCTGAACTTTTCAGCAAAATATTCAGCTAGACAGTTTCACCCAGAGGTAGTCAACAATTTTGTGCCAAAATACCTGGTAGCAGTTTGCCTGTCAGCTCTCATCCACTTGCCATCCCCCTGTTTCATCTGCAGTGGTCTTTGTGTTCCTCTTTCGGCCCTGCAGTGCTGGTGATGTCTGTCTTGTCCTTGGCTTTTGTGCAGAGTGGGTAGCTCATGTGTCATGTATGTTAGTTTGGCATTTGCCTTCTAGGAAAATTCATCCAAGACTTTGTACCTCTTTATCCTTGAGCCTAGGACCTTAGGTTGCTGTCACATGAGATCCAGATCTTGGAAAGTGAGTGAACTGCAGGGTGACTTTGCTAAGTTCTAACATCCATAGGCACTTAGAAAAAGGGTCTGGGAGAGACATGTAGCAGTGATTCCATGTTGCACTCCAGTTTTCAGTGCTTTGTATGACTCCTTTCTCTGTCCTTTATCTCTGTCTTGTGTTAACATTTGTGTAAAGCTGAATCCCTGGATATGGAAAGGCCTGCATAAATGCCAGTGCCATGCAACCATATCCTTTCCACCTACTCTACAACTGAGAAATAAGACTTCCCTGGAGGAACTAATCTTTGTAAGAGCAATGCAGGCATATTGGAGGGGTGCAGGCAGGCAGCTGTATTCCATGCTGGAGAGCTAATTACTATTCCTTCTTGCAAGCACCAGCACAGGAAAGGAAATCACTTCTCTGGATGCTCTTTTTGCCTACAAGGTGCCATTCTGCTCTAGTGACTCACTGATGGTGACAGGAGGTGATTGCTTTGATGGGTGCTGTCATCGGCATGAGCCCATCATCCCTCTGAGAGGAAAATGTCATTTTTGGAAGCATGTCCTTCAAACGTAGAAGCTGTCCCTGCCAGCACAGCCTGTTATTTCATGTAATGAATCCTGGAAACACCAGTTGTTTCTCTGTAGTTATTAGCCCTGGGTGGAGATTCACTCTTGAGATGAGTAAATACATGAGTATTCCATGCAGCCATATTGTCCCAGAGTCATTTTCTTCTCCTGATAAATGCTCTGTAATTGAAGGGTGACACTAACCCTTGTAATCATGTTCTGCTGAAGCAGGGTTCTGCATCACTGGGGAGGGAGCTGGGATCAACTGTTTGCTGCCCCTAGAGTAACAGACCTCATGAACAAGTCTTGGCATCAGTCAGTCTGTTTGCATCTCTCATCCTACTCACTGGCTAGGTGATGTGCCCAGGTGTAAAGCCCAATGGCAGTATATAAACTGAAGGGGCTCATGGCAGCTCTGCAAGGTGGGGTTGAGTGCCTGGCTTTGCTACAGAGCCGCCCCCCCCAATGCTTGGGCAGCTACTGTTGCCCACTGTGACCTGACTTCTGTGCAGGCAGCATGAGGAAACATCTAAATAAATGCAAATGTTCACCTATGTCACTCACCTCCCTTGGCTCTGCAGGTCATTTTCCCTTTCCCTGCCTGTTACTCAGGATGCTACAGCCGACATTGTCCAGTCCATCCTGGCAGAGTGTGTCCTTCAGCTCCAAACATTTTTGCTGAGTTTAGCCACCGAAATTGTGTAAGACATTATGTGAAGCTGGGAAACAAATACCTTGCCTCCACCTGTGCACTTTTGTGCACTGTGGCTCCTGTGGGAGCGGAAAATGCTCGGTACTTTGCAGCTGGATTTCCCACCTCTGCACCCAAGTGACACAGTTGAAAGTGTCCTCTGGGATCCCTGTGTGTGGCTCAGGGTACTTCGACCTGAGGGTGCTTCGACTTGCTCTGTGCGTGACTCACTGCAGGTGCAGTCTCAGCCCGCCGTGCACAGTGTCTGCTGAAGATTTACAGTCTGCATGCTCACTGCTTGGGAGACCTAGTCGAGATGTTTGGCTGGGGAAACACACCCCTGGGTCTTCAAGGGCAGCAGCTCCTATCACAGCTGCAAATGTTATTCCTGAGCTTCCTAGCTTGGGTGGATTCAGTGAATCCTTGTAGTAAGTTGAGCTATTAAACTTATGCCGACAGTGATGCATATAATTTGAGACAGCCACTTCCTTCATCTTAACTCCAAACACTTTGGAGAACTTAATAGCTCCTGGCTGGTAAAAAAACCCCAACATTTATCTCCATCAGCTTTTCATCCTGAGTTCTATGCTGATGCCCGTCACCACAGTTATCTTCATGGAGCTTGCTGATGCACTTTTGTGCTGATTTAATACAAGCCTTCATTAATAGTGTACTTCTGAAGGAGGGATTTCAGTGTCCTCTGTCTGCATGTGTTTGCAATATTTGGCTCATCGAGTATTCTGGAACCCATCCTTTCCAGGGGAGGAATACTGCGGTTTCTGCGGTGGCACTTTAAATGTGGAGTTAATCTAAGTAAATTAGGAGCAGTTTATGCTCTGACTTGCACGCTGGGTTTGGTGTGCTAAGGATTTGAGTGCTGGTTGGGTGAGTCATAAATCAACCTCCCATTATGACAGCTGGAGCCTGAATGGGGGAAAATAAGAATAATGGAATGTGTAAATTCCAGGCTAAAATGTTTAATTGCAATAAACAAATGTTTGAAGAACATTTAGGTGAAATATGTTCCTGAGATGTATTACAGTTCCCATGTTTGCAGTCACATCCTCAGCAAAACTGTTGCACAGGCACAGAAGGGAGTCAGCAGCATGCCGGGCTGTGGTTCAGATGACGCTGAGATGCTTTCTCCCTTGCCAGACTGATGTCCTTAGCAAGTACCAGAGGGACTGTTTTTGGAGCCTCTTCTGGCATCTCTGACAGCCTTGCTGTGTTAAGACCAGGCAGAGGCATTGAGCTGCAGTAAAAGAGAGCAAACAAATGGGTAACTCTCCTGTTGAAATTCCACAGTACGTGCCTTCCTTGTACCTTATTGCAGGTTGCTGAATAGAAAATGGCTGCTTCCCATCTAAGCTAGCAGAGTTTTCTGGTGTTTGACTGCTCACTGTATGAGTAACCCCAAGAGCTTCAGAGTTCATGCCATAACCCACACAGAGTACTGCTGACACCCAGCACAGAAACTTCTGGAGTGGATTTAGAAGCAGTTTTGCACCAGCAACCTCAAGTGGAGGCTTGCCTGCCAACCAGAGCATCACTGTGAGCTGCAAGAATTCTTGGAGCCAGTGGCTCAAATCCTTCAAAGGTCATTAAACCCTTCATCTTTTTTAAAAGATCATTGAAAAGCAGCCCCTCTGAGATCCCTGCCCTTGACTTCAAGAGTTCAGATTAAGGTGAATTCTGTGAATAGGGTTGAGTCCTTTTAGGTTTTGCAGCCCAAGGCAAAGTGGGGTCTGGCTTGCTGCAGCCTCAGGTCACCATATTGCTGTAATAAGGGGCATTCTGTGGATTGCAAGAAAGGGGGCCATGACAGACTGCCTTCCATAATGGAGTTGCAGCTGGAAGTTGGTGTTGTGCCCTATTCTTTGGTCCTCCAGAGCTCAGGGTTTGGATCAAACTGAGCTCCCCTGCAGTGGTGATAAGAATGTAGGGTTTCTCCCCCAGGGGTTTGTACCACTGCCTTGCTGATGGGAATGAGCAAGAATTAGTGCCTTCACTGGGGGTTTGTTAAATGCTGCATAACCTCATAGCTCCTCTGTGCATAAAGGGGAGTTGTTCTGCTTGCATATTCTCCATTTTGCAGTTTAGGGGGTGAGTTCTTTATTCACTCTAAATAGGAGGACTAAAAGAAAAGGTCATTAAAGAGCCAGTGATATTTCTGTCAGTGTTCTTGCTCTTTTCCCCATAGCACACAGCAAATACCCTCAGCAATGCCTGCAGTTTGAGGGTGAGGGATGTGACTGCAGAGCAGCTGATTTGGACATGTTCCCCTAGCCTTTAGTGAGCATATCCCTGGAGATCAAACAAAGTATATGTGAGCACCCTACAACTATCATGTCCTTGGCAAGCCCCAGGAGAGTGAAAAATCACTGTGTAGCTGCACAATAAGGCAGGAAACAGCAGCTCACAGTGAACTGAGATGACTTTAAGGCTCAGCAGTAGGACAGCTGAAGTGAATAATGGGAGCATCACATTACCATTTAAGTAGAGACAAGAAGATTAGCAGTCAGATCATGATTTAGTTGGCCTCAGCTGTGTCAAAGGGCTCAGAAAGTTAAAAGCAGGCTAGGCAGAAGTGATAAGTTTGGTCTGTGGAAAGAGGAGCAAACAGGATGCCCTTCAGAGGCTGTGTGGTGAGTGGGTCACTGGATGACTGCTCTAAGAAGGATCATTAGGTGAGAGCTGTGCCCTCACCATAGGGAAAGTGCCTAGTCTGGCAGATGCTGCAGACTAGGAGTAGAGTCATGGATTAGCTCTTGTTCTGTGTTACTCTCATTGTTCTATTTTGCACTGTGACTGTGCCCCTTGAGGATGCTTCCTGGGCATGATCTTCCTGTGGGTCTTTTGGAATTGCCACATTTAAAGGATTTGAGCTTACTGCATCAGCATAAGGAGAGGGTTCACTGAGATTTCTCCAGCACTCCTGAACCCTCAACAATAGTGTATAAGCAATCAGAACAGGCTCTTTAAAGTAAGCATCCTAAAGTACAGCAGTATTGCTTATAAAATATGGATAAAAATATCTCTGTGTCTATTGCATGAGAAGCCTTGTAGCATGGGGTCTGCACTGGGAGTACAAACTGCATGAAAATCTCTTCTGTTTAGTCAGTACTTTGGGATCAAGGCAGCAATAAATCTTTCTTAAAGCCATTCTGAAGTACTTGACTTTGTGTTTAGGGAGACACTAAGTTTTTGCTGAAGTCTTGTCCACGTTAGTTTAGTTCCATTTCTTCAGGGAAAGCTGCTCCTACAGCAAAATAAAAGCATGTACAAAGTAGCCTGAGTGGGAGGAGTAGGTTTATCCCAAGTGTGTTATGCAGTATTGCTCCTTAAAAAGCAAAAGGATTTTAGTCCCCCTTGCTACGCAAGGATGAGGTTAGAGAGTAGGTTTAAGTTTGGATTTGTGGTAAATTCGGTGAATTATAGAACAAAAATGTTGACAGAAGGGTTTCTGCTTATCTGTGCTGCATGTTTTTCTTTTTTTTTTTTATAGTTTGCTTCTTTGTCTTATTGATTATAGCCTGGAGCCATATCATTGAGGAAAGTTTAGGCAATAAAAGTGTCTGGGTAGTGGGGTTTTATTTCATTTTTTTCCCCACTGTGCTCAAATAAGCACTGTTAGTATTGCCTCCTGGGAAGGGTGCTTCTCTTTTTTCATTGCAAAACTGAAAAGTTCTCAGTCTATTTCATTGTCTTTCTGCTTCCTGCTCTGACTTATCAGGGTGTCCCACCATCCTTAATTGACAAGGAGACCTACTGGTTTTGCGTTTTTTTTCTGTAAACTGAGGTTTTCAGCATGGTTGCTGCAGCATAAGGCATAGCAATGCTGCAAGACTATGATGGGAAGAAGTGATGTCAAAATATGTGATATGGCAAAAGTAGATCTCTTAAAAGTCACGTGCAGAGTTTTGCCTCTGGGCTAGCAGAAAAATTCCTCTCCTTTGATTAAACAGTTCTCTGTTCAGGTGACAATTCTGCAGTGAGTGAGAAAGATGGGTAGATCCTTGTTCCGTATTAAAAGTTGCCTTCACCTAAAATTTTATGTGTAGGCCTCCCAGCCACACTGCGTGTTGTATGAATGACAAATCTCAGTGTCTCACTTTATGCCTGGACTTAAGAGGTTCCCTGGTAGGAAGCAGCTACTCTATCAGCTGTTGTCACCTGCCTACCTGTTTGTGTTTGAGCTGGTCTCTTTGCAGTCACTGGAGAGATGCAGGTGTTTTTAGGACTCTATGGGTCTGGCCTGACTTGCCTGTTGTTTTCTGGGATGCAAAGAGAGCCCAGTTCAGGTATAGAGATGGCTGTACTGTGTGAGACAAATCACCCATTGCCCTGGCAACACCCCCAACCCTTCTTGGGTTAGAGCAGAGAGCTCAGTGCTGGCTATGAACCTCTCTGCACTGCCTCCGTGTTTAGTTCAGGTGGGTACCCAAATGTGCAGCTGCCCACCAGTGTTTTTCTCCTGTAGGAAGTGACTCAAGGAAATGCAGAAACCAGGTAACGAGAGACCTGTATGATTCCAAAGTGCTTTCTGAGCCTTTGGTGTCTGAAAGAGACATTTTTCTGTTGGTGCTACAGGGCATCCTAAATGAGTCTGGGTGGGGATGCTTCTGCAGAAGAGGTTATGTGCAGCGAGGAGAGACAGGAGTTCTGCTGCTGTCAGACTCTGTTAGGGCCAGGAGGAATGTCTGTATGGCTGCGACTCTCTGCTTTACTCCTTTGAGTTTTACTTTTGACTTTGGGCATGAGTGTCAAACTTCAGGAAAACCAGGTCATGTGAAGAAAAAAGACCACATGTAAGATAAGATTTCTCTTCCAAACTCTCTGTAGGTAGGCAATAACTCAGAAAAGCCTGGGATTATGAAGAGGGCAGTTGTTAAAGCTGACCATATGTCTGTGTCAGGTCAGTAAAAGAAAGGGACCATGGGGCTTTACTCTGTGTTTACTATGGTGGCACAGCCTGCTGGTGCTACAGTCTTTGTATCCATAGCAAAGATACAGGGGGGTCTCAGGGGCGTCTTGGATGCTGTTCTGATAAACTCTAAAAATTACATAAAGCTCCTAATAATGAGCAGATTTCATCAAAGGTTTAGTTGGTAGACTATTTAGTAAAAGTGTGAGAGATTTTTATGTTGTTCCAAGATGATTTGCATGATTGAAGTATAGTTTCCTAAAGGAAGGAAAGGCCTTCTATCCTGTAGCTAAACCATCTTCCCAAGATAAGATATGATATCCCCACTCCTCTTATACTTGAGGGGCTTTTAAGACAAGACCTCCCCACTTCCCCAGCACATAGAAAGCCTCAGACTGCAGCAGCATCTTCCAAATCTCTCCTTCTGGGAGCTCTTCCATTTTGTGCAAAGTACTTAAACATTAAAATTTAACTAGCGAGTAAAATTGAGGCTAAGATTCATTCAGGGACTCAAATGTAGGTGTCTCAGAGAGTGCCTATTAGTGCCTTTACTATTGTGGTATTAGATAAAAGGGAGAAAGGGGACAGGCTTGAGGAAGTTGGTGCAGTCATCTGTGCCTGAGAATACAGCTTTTCATATCCTCTAGCTTTGATGTGCTTTTCTAACAAAAATAAAGTTAAATCAAGTTTCTGCATTCAATAAAATAGATAATTCAATTAGATAAGAGAGCAAAACACTGAGCTCAATCCAAGTGTCAATTTGACATATAATGGCCTGACCAACACTAGCTCTTAGTAGATGGCCAGTACGATTGTACTTATTTACTGTCGTGCAGTTGAGTCTTGCCGGGAGAAAGCCTGGCTGCAGCCTACAGCACTCATTGTGCTGAAATCAGGTTTTTTTTTAAGGCAGCATAGAAACCAGCTGATACTGATTTATTCACTGGCTTTTGTAACTGTGCAAGAGTACCTGACTCTCCCCCGGCTGCTGGAGGGGTTGCCTAAGCTGAAATCTTTTGCACCTGCAGCCTGTCAGCCTCCGAGGTCCTGCTACTGCTGCGGTTTTGTGAGTGCAGGAGAGCAGGCTGAGGGTTCCCTCCAAGGGGAGCTGTACAGTGAGACGGGGGCTCCCCATGGAAACACTTAACACACAATGTGACTGCAGTTATGTAATGACTATGGCTTATTAAACAGCCTCACTAGAGGCATGAAAGGCAGGAGGCTGAGGAGATTTCGGTATGCTATGCTGGACTTTTTCCTGTCCATTGAGCCAGCAATAACTGGGTGTTATTTATGTACTTTTGGTGGGTGGTCACATAGAAGCACAACCTCCTGTCACACGGGGAGAATCTCTATCCTCCAGCATGTGTGTCTGGTCACGTGTAGCCAGCTCACTTGCTTTTCAGCAGCAATGCCTCTGACAAACATTAAGACTAGAATGATTACAATTGAATTTAATTTTGATGACTTAATTTGTGTTTGATTGGTTGGATGGCAGGGAGACGGGTGGTAAAGCTGCATACCTCTGTCATGTGAAGTTTAAATTGTTTCTGCTTTTTTCATGTTTTCCTTTTCCCCTTCAGCAGGAAGGTATAAGATGGTGCAGAGGCAATAGGGAAGCCCCTAGCCAGGACATGGCTGGCTCATGATACACAGGGCCTGGGAAAGGACCCTGCTAGAGACAAAGACTCTCATCTACCAGAGTGTGTGGCACATGTTTTGAAGCGGGAGTGACATGCATGGTTTTAACACAGAGGTGTTTTAAGGTGCCCATAAACGCTTCATGGGTCAGTTTTGGAGGTGTCTTGCATCTGTTCCTTTTGGAAGTTTGCTCCTGGAGTCCCACACAGTTGGATTCATGCAGCCTGATTTGGCACTCAGTTACTCTGGGTTTACACCACTGTAATAGCAGTGATTTAAATAGATTTTCATTGGCATAAAACTGGAACTGCATGATAGTGAATCAACCATACAGAAAGCAAGGTAGTTGGCTTCACAGTCGGAATGAGAAACTGTGGGCACATTCTTTGCAGCACTGCTACCAAATACTCTTCTAAACAAGTGGCATATTCAGAATACATAAACTGTCTAAAGACTTCCATTTGGTAGGTAACTTTGTGATGTACCATAATCTGTTTCTGCTGCACCAACTATGCATTACCTGCTCATCTGATTTCAATTTTATTTTCTTGTACATCTATGTATTCATGAATATTTTACAACCATGCTTGAAAGAAATCACAGAAAGCTGTCTTACCTGCCAAGCACTTCTACATTTACTCATGGCTTAATGGGTGAAAAGCAAATTGGGTCTTGTGATACTTGATATATCTAATAATAATTATTATTATTATTTTGCAGAACCCCAGCTGAAAGGAATTGTGACAAGGTTATTCAGCCAGCAGGAATACTTCCTGCAGATGCACCCAGATGGCACAATTGATGGGACCAAGGACGAAAACAGTGACTACAGTAAGAAAAATTAGCCTGTTCTGCAACCCAATTACAAACAAATGCATCACCTAGTGGGTCTCACTTGGGCAGCTTCATTTTTGAAAAGACTGAATTGGGCAAAAGACAGCTGTTTTTTGCACATTTTTTCTATCTGTCATTCCCCTTTAAATCTTGCCTATATAATTTCATATGTTTCCTCTCCAATCTTCTTCCCTCCTGCCCCGATTCTGTAACTGCCATCTGGGTGGGGTGGAGAATAAAACCCATGATTTGAATTGCTGCCAGAAGAGAAAGGAGATTATATTTATACACATGCCACATGGGTAAAGGATACGGGGAATTCTCTCTCCAAGGAGAAGAGCAGAAAATTGTTTTCACTATTTTATCCTCAAAAATTCAGCAAGCATCAGGAATTTCTGGGTTGGAGAAAAGCAGCTGTTCACTGAAGTCTCGTGCTTTGAGGCTGCTGTAAAGGCTGAGGCTATTGAATGACCTTGTAAAAGGAGGTCATCTTCCAAAACCCTGTTCAAAGGGTTTGGGTTTGTGCTGTCCAACAAAAGCAGAGTCACACGGGTTTAAAAACTATGCTCATATGCAAGAGCCATATCCGTTTAAATACATGTAAAGCAGTCAATTTTCCTTCTGCAAAAGAAGCTATTTCGTCAATATCAAAGCTCCTCAAAAGGTTAGAAAAGATGTAGAATATTTTCTGCAGCATCTCTGCATTTCACGGGCAGAAGATTGATGCTTCTGAGTGGGCAGTTAAGCTCAGATCCTCGTTGTCACAAATTGCATCAACAGAGGAGGACTGAAGTGTTGCGTTGTCTTATCCTATGTTGGTTTGAATTTCTCTGTACCACTGCTCAAGGGCTATCTAACCTGGCCAGCATGGAAGGTGTCTTCCAAGTCATTACTAGAGATGAACAGCAGTTCATCTGTGCAGTAGGATTGATGGAAGCAAACTTTATCTACTTTGTGAAATGAGTAGCTTGCTTAATTTGGAGACAAATCTTGCTCTGATTCAAAGAAACTCCCAGTTGGATCAAAGGCAGCATTTCTTTAGGAAGGCAAGGCCTTGGCTGCAGGTGAGGGGTGTTTGTAGCAGGACATTGACATTGTCCTGTGAAGGCTCACCTGGACAAGAATGAAAGGTGTCTGCAGCACCACAGCCATGGTGTTTGCCCATCCCCAAGAAGCTGGCAGAGTGCTGTAGTCAGGAACACTGTGTGTGGTGGGACTGCCGTGCTCAGGGCTGGGGTTCCATGCATGAGAGAGGGGCTTTGGGAAGACGGTGACTGAAGTTGCAGGTGGCTGGAAAGCTCTTGTGGAATGACCTAAGAGGATGCATCCACCAGAAACTTGGCGTGTAGCAGATGGAAGTGTGAGGTTTTAGTCCTTTCTCATGTACTAGTGTTGAACAAATTACATACTACAAATTGCAATTGATTTATATGGAGCCAGGAGAATCTGTGGACCTCCACACACACACTTTTACTCTGAGAGGCTGAGCAGGTCTCCCTCTACAAGAAGAATCTGGCCTTGTGATACTCTCAGGCAGACACCAGAACATGGGGGGTGAGTTCAGTGGGTGAGTAATGACCCAGTGTTGGGCTGTATTAGCTGCTCTTTCCTAAAGAAAGAAGGCATAGGGTGTTTTCAGGCTGCAGAGAATCCCATTGGAGGCCTATTTGTCAAAACCACGGGAAGATATGCTAGAGATGGCAGGGATTCATTACCCTCATCTGTCAGGGAGGACTGAACAACAAAGTAATAGGCTTAAATGGAAGCAGGGATGAATTTAGGTAAATAGCAGAGGAGAATAAATTTTAAGAGCAGTTCTGCAATATTTCAGGCTGACAGGGGAGATGAGGGAAGCTACTGCTGGCTGCACCTCGGTGGGTGCAGGGGAACCTCCTGAGTTCCAATGGCTGAGTTTGGGTCCCAATTGCCCAAACAGATACAATTTATATATCCCACCAGAAATGTTAGAGATGAGTATGGCAAGGTGCTGAGAACCACCCAGTCTTCTTAATTGGAAATAGATGTACTGAAATGCACTTTGAGTGTAAATTTATCTGGTGAGATGGTAGCCCTGCCTCAGCAGCTTGGTGGGACAGGAGGCATCTTCCTGAAATGTGAGAAGCCACTGGCTCAAAATCAGGGGCTGTGTTGGAAAGTTCAGACAAATTTCTGGGAGAAGTTTGAAGCTGAAGAATTCCCCATCGCCTGATCTCAGGGGATCTCAAAAGAGGAATAGAGTCCAACCTGATAATATTTGGCTTCTGAAAATGAAATTAAAACTCTGCCTTATTCAATTTTGCATAACTTTTTGCCACATGCTCTCCTTCATAAATCTTCAGTTTGAATGAACATTTTATAATATATGAAGCTTCCAGTTATAGCTTCAAAATGAAACCATATTTTTCACTTTTGAAGTGGCAAAATCAAGCAGACTATTTTTTTTTGTTCCTCCAAACATCTCCATTTTTGACCAGAAGAAAGTCAAAACCTACTTGTCTAAGTGAACAGCTTGTAATCTACTTCTCTATTTTCTGTTTTAAAGTACTTCTTCAGGAGATTCCTGACCAGCCAGTCAGAAGTCTATGCAAGTAAAAACTCTTCAAAGACTAGATAAATATTTCCCTATCCCTGGAGAGGGGTTGGTTAACTTGTATCCATTGGCAGAGAAGGGCACTCATGATGGCCGCAGCACAATCCTTCCCCCCCAGATGACCATCTATTCTCCATGCAGAGGTCATCCTAGCACAGTTAAATAGCTGGTGAACACTGTGTTCCATGCATTGTTTAGTGTTCTGTATCCACACACTGATTATTCAAATTAGCATTATGAAAGGAAGCATAATTTTCATGGAAGATACTAGGCTGGTTTACTCTGCCGAAATAAATGTTTAAAATGAGACATGACATGTCCCTCAGAATACGTCTGATGCAATTAAAGGTTCTAATAAAAAAACCCTAGTTATTTATATAAGATGAACTGCTAATATTTAAGCAATTTTTAAATTAAGTATCTGGTGCCCATTTTATGTGTGTTCTGAAAGCTGATGGCATTTATTTTCCACTTCCTCTTACTTAAAGACAAAAAAGACACGAGCCAAGTTCTAATGGCATTTGAATGGGCATCCAGCCTGCTTCCCATGAACCAGCACTTGGGACATCTGTTCCTTCTACCATGCTGTTAAAGGCACACCATCTTAGTGTGAGCAAGGGGACTCATTCTCTGGCTACTGGCATTGGGATATATGAAGAATTTTCTTTTAATTGGAGTGCAGTTTCATGGTGTATGAGCCCCTTGTTTGTGTTCTTAGTATGATGTATGAACCTGAACTTGGAGCAGTATCTTTTCCTTCCAGCAATGTCTAATGGTTTTTCAGGGCTGACTCCGGCTGTCAGTTCTTGCATTGTTATTGCTCTTTCCTAAACTGAGCAGGGTAATGCCCCTTCATGAGAGTAATTGGACTTCTTTGTTTGCCCACATAATCCTACTGGACATCTGAAAAACCTTGGCAAATGGACTGTGCATAAAGGATAAGTGAACTATAATGACCAGGTGGAAACAGCCCAGCATATTTAGGGTATTGTGTGGGGCTTTCCAGCCAGAAACACAAAAAGATTAAGGAGGTTTCCATTCCAACATCCTACTTGGATCACACCT
Organism: Myrmophylax atrothorax; assembly: GCA_026770055.1. Classification (NCBI taxonomy): domain Eukaryota; kingdom Metazoa; phylum Chordata; class Aves; order Passeriformes; family Thamnophilidae; genus Myrmophylax; species Myrmophylax atrothorax. The sequence continues at coordinate 14,341,281 of JAOXXN010000137.1, forward strand.
TGTATATAGCACATCTTGCCTTACTCTTGCATTTCTCTTGATAAGTTAGCTCAGCTCCATAGTGAAATATGCATCCAGATTTTAGCTGATAAATTACCATAACATAACAGTGACAACATACACATGTTGTAGAACTGGAATGTGCCAAAAGTAGTATCATCAATAGGCAGGATCAGGTGTAAGCCTACTGATAGTTGAAAACAATAGGAAAAGGGGCACAAATACTCAATGTCTTAGTTTTTTCAATTGTTCTGCCCATGAAGTAAAAAGAGCATGTCCATTCCATGAAGCTGAAGATGGCATAGAAAATGTTCCATTTGCAGTAGAGAAAGAATTTTAAAAGCTTTTGTTAAGTTTCTCTCTTTTTCATATCAGCACACCCTATGTCCAGTTCTATTCTACTACAGCTAGTCCTCTTCCCCATTTCCAAATCTGCTGTTTCAAATTAATCAGGTTTTTTTTAATGACAAACAGTAATTCATCTTGCTTTTGAGGTTGGTTGAGGGGTTTTCTCCACACATTTTTACAATAAAGTTTAAAAGCTTTTAAGTATTTCTAGAACAATTTGAAATACTCATTTGGAAGCATGAAAATAAAAATGTTTCTGGATTTGAGTGCAGCTCTGAGAATTTACAAAATCTTGAGTAACCCAAACTACTGTTTTTGAATAGAGAAAGAAATTCACTTCCTAAAATTTTTTGAGCTGCTGCTGAACTATGTCAGTTGTGTGTCCTCATATTTGCCTGCCCGCTTGCTCCCCTGCTCTGCAATGTGTTGCAGGAGATGCTCTGCCATGACTGAGTGCATCAGGGTCCCCAGGAGCTTGGGAAGTGGCAGTGGTCTTCCTACTGTAACACAGCACAATTGGATTGCTCCTGTGCTCCATTACATGTATAGGTGGAAAGAGAGATTTGGAGATGTGTGGGTGCTTTCAAGTAGAACTTCTCGCCAGCTAATTCTGGGTATTACCACCTTGCTGCCTAATGAATGCTTTGAATGGTCTGTCACAAGTTTTCCATGCAAGACAAATTGGCTGTAGGGAATGAATGATGATGGCCATTTTCTTTCATTATTAGCAGTAATATGCTCCATTTTTCAGTAGGAGGAAAATACAGGGAAGGGGAATTGCTTATAGACTTGTTAATTGAAGGTTTTAGACCTTCATGGTAGGAAGAAAGGGATAGGTAACACTTTTAATGCTGAGTAGTTACACTGGGGTGTGTTTGTCTTGTCTAGGGACAGTGTCAGAGTAGCACTGTCCTTGAATCCAGTTGTCCATAGACAAATATCCAGGATGGACTGCATTTGCCAAATGTGTTGGTTGACCTTCTCCCGCAAAATCACAAATGTAGGCGCTGGCTTTAGTAAGACTTCCACACATGCTTTGATATTCTACTGAATGTGGTACTTAAAAGCACAAAAAGAGGCTGAGAGATGGGGTTTTTCTCAGTAGGCTTGAGGTGCATCCCTTTTAGATAGCTCACTCTGAGGAGTCATCCAGTCTTCTTTGGGAATTTGGTGAGGGAAAAATGGTATTCATGTGAAAGTGGAACTCATGAATCCCCTTTTGGAGATAACTCTGAAACCAGCTCAGCTAAGACACCTGGTAGGTATCTCAAGCAAAGTGGCTTTGTCTCCTGGGTTTTTTTGTGTTTTAATCCTGAAAAGCTGTTCACTCCTGTCCTTTAAGCAAATCCACCAAGAGTTTAGGTCAAATGTAACCTTTTCTGTTACATGTCACATACACTTTGGGTTATGCTTTTTCTCTTAAGAATGGTGGGAACCTTGAAACTTTGGTTCAGATTTTGTAGTCTGAACCCCTGGCTGCAAGGATAGAACCAAGCCACGGTTTCAGGGATATTTTTTGTTCCCTTTTTTCTTTCTTTTTTTTTGTTTGCTTCCCTCCTATCTCCTATTGACTATAAATGTTTTGGTGTTTTTTCCTCTTCAGAAGGGAATTCAAATACACTTCTGTATTCTGTCTCCTGTGGTAATTCATAACCTATACACGAGGGAGGTTCTTGGGAAGCATCTTGAGGTTGGAATAAATCCATGCATTACCTGGCACATGCACATCAAACCAGTCTTTTTGGCTCGGGGGTCTAATGTGGAGCTGAACTCAATTCCCTCTTGTCATACCCGAAATAATATTAGCCTGGCCTGAGGAGCTCTAGCATTTGGAATAGGCCATTTCAGCAAAAGTTGCTTTATCCTGATGTGAAATCATCAGTAGTCCATCTCCCAGGGAAGGAGTGGCTGTGAGATGGCACAGATGTTTTCCCCACAACTGCTATGAGGAGACTCCTTTGTGCTGTGCTTGCTCCAGTGTGATGTCTCAGACGTAAAAATTTGTATGTGATCTATAAAATGCATCGACCAGAGGATGTTGTCGTTAACAGTCAGCTGGAAAATAGGAATGCTTCACTGTGTGCTCTATCACTCGGTCTTTGCTCTGCACTCTGCCCATCCACAGGTCTGCCCTGGGCTTGTTTGAACACCTCAAAGCTCTTGAGAAGTTTCAAGCAGGCTTTTGCAAATGAGTGTGTTAAAAAGCTATGAAAAATGCTTCATGAACATGTCAGGGGCAGTCTGACCTCATGACTGTAGAGCCAGAAGAAATATTCTTGTTTCAGGGCTGTTGTGTGGGAGGAGATGTTGAGTGAAGTATTTCCATTGTACTTGGGCTTGTTTCTGCCTGACCCTGTGCCCATCTTTCCATATCCTGAGCTTCCTGGGACAAAGTCTTGTTAGCTCTTTGTAAGCTGAAAGACAAGGGGTCCTGCAGCTTCTACATACTCTTCTCCTAGAAATTTCAGTGGAAACAAAGCCATGCTAATGCCTCAGTGCCCAGTCTATCAGTGCTGACAGTCTTTTCGTCTTTGAGCCTGTGCTGTTAGAAATATACAAAAAGCCTGACAGTACATTAATGTGTATACTCATGGGAAGGGTCTTTCAATGAGATACAGGGTCTACTGGATGGGAGTCAACCAATGAAGTAATTTATCTGGAGGAAATGGTTGCAATGCTTCAGTCAGTAAAACTGCAGTAAAATTGAATATTTAAAGATCTTGTCCTTTTCTGTGCTATTCAGTGCTGCTCCTGAATGAGGAGCAGTGCTCAGGTCATGGACTAGAGCAGTATCTCTTCCTGAGTTTCTTCATTCCCCTGACAGCTGGCACCACATGGGCAAACATAGTCAAATTAATTTGCATCCTTCTGGCCATGGTCTCTGTCTGTGTACTCTTTAGCATATGGCAAATGCAAGAAAGTGTGACTAGGCTTAAATGTGTTTCAGGGTGAACTAAACTAGATTGTGTTGTTGTGTTTGCCACGGGCAAAGTCATGTCTATGTGCAGTTACCCCAGCTCAGCTGGCCCTTGGAAAGCCATTGGGATACGCTAGCTTGGGAAAAAGTATGAACCCTTGGCATTGCAAAGGCAGTGATCAGACAGACTGATGGGTGTGTTAAGGCATTTGGGAGGCAGCCAAATTCAGTACTTTTAAAAATTCCTCTTACCATCAGCTCCATGGCTGCAGTCCTTTCCTGTAGCTGGAAGCAGAATGTTTGATTCTAGTTCAGGCTCTTTTGTGAACAGTAAGGAGTGGGGTGGGCCTGGGGCAAAAGCAGCACTGGCCATGCAGAGTGATGTCTCCATATTGTTTACTGCTTTTCTTTTCCTTCCACAGCCCTTTTCAATCTAATTCCTGTGGGTATTCGCGTGGTGGCAATCCAGGGGGTGAAGGCAGGTCTGTACGTTGCCATGAATGCTGAGGGATATCTCTACAGCTCAGTAAGTACTTTTCACCACTGGGATCCTGGAGTGGTTTTGTTCTGTGGGTGGGAGGATGCAGACTGCACTGGCACTTGCAGCTCTTTCTGAAAACAGTCACGTACCACCAAACCTTTAAAAGCAGGAGCGGGGGGTGATGTTGCAAGACCATGCAAAATTCACTTTAAAGTGTCTGTATGGAGATTCGTGGCAATATTTCCTGACCTGTGAAAATACACGTTGTGTTCCTTTGAGTGTGTACTTAATGTAGGTCATGTTGTAGAGGGGGTTGTGTAGAGTTGGCTGGTTATATTCTGATTTCACATTTGTGAAATGTCATGGACTCAGTGGAATTGCTTCTGAGTTGCACCTGGATAACTGATTGTAGGTGGTACCCCAGTGGGTCATGCTCTGTTTTTGACTGCAGTGTAAATCCAGAGCAATGCCCTGACTCCATTAAAATGGTTCCAGACTATTCTGTTGGCAGAATGTCCCTCTATTTGTGTGGTCTTTTTAATGCACGTAAAAGTGAGGCAATTTTTACCAACTAATTCCCTTATAACTTTCTTAGATGGCATGAAAGGGCATGAGGTTATTCATAAGATTCTCATTTGAAGTAAGTAATTGATTTTCACAGTGAATAATTGATTCGGTGATTTATTAAATATGGCAGCCCTTTGCGAGAATTTTTACGCTTCAAATAACTTTGCTCTATTCTATATAGTAAAAAGTGATAGTTAATAATACTCTTCTCATTTCTGTAGTTATGATAGCTTTACAGTGTATAGCCAAGATTCTAATCTCATCTGCCTTTGTGTAAATTTACTGTGCAGCAATTCTGCTCTTGTCTAGGCATTTACTTTGCTTTAAAAGTGTATGTAAGCATGGAGATGGCATCACTGAAAGGACAGCAGTTTGAGTTGCTCTATGCAATTTTTCCTAACTTTTACCATTCATCTTTGTTCCTGGTCAGTTTTTTACCACTTAGATGATTTGGACTTCCCCCTTTCCCTGGGGATGTAACAAAGCTCTATCTCCCCAGCAACTCAGGGTAGAAAACAACAAGTGGATGTGTTAGTATGCCTGGCGAGACAGGTCTCAAAACTGGCTGCTTGTCAAGAAGAGACAGAGAGATCAATCTGGATCTCTGTGGATGCCAGACGCTTCCTGTTCTTTCATAGCCCAGTAAACATAAATGACGGCTTCTAAATAAATTACATCAGTTTACTAACAATGAAAACTTCCTCTTTTTGTAAGGCTATCAGAGTCCTAAAGGTAATACCAGGTATGGTGTGGTACTGCATTTTTGTGTATGCTTTCCTCTGGGCACATTGTCAGAGGGTCAGGACTGATGCCTTGCCCTGTTTGTGCAGTGCAGGATGTAGCTCTGGCCCCACCCTAGAGTTCTGTCTCCTTGTACCACCACTGTCCCATAAATAGAGACTGCAGGAAAACAGTGTGTGTAACAAAGCCAACATCCAGCCTGGAGGTCTTTTTGGAGCCATGAGTGGTCAGCATTTTCTGAGCAAATGGTGCAGGGGATAGAAGAGTGTGGATTTCAGGCAAAAGAAGAAACAGAGTTGGAAATGTAATTCTTGCGAGATGAGAGATTAGAGACAATGCAGAGGAAAAGTATTTATTGCTGGTCGTAGTGAGACACAATACAAATGGTGGGAGTGCCATACCAGGAGATGGTAGGCAGCAGGGGAAGGTCCATGTTGTCCAGGAATGACATCTGCTAGTCATATCAAGTGTCCTAAAAGGCACTAGATCATACGTGTGTTCAGATGAGAGTGATTTAATGGGGCCCTCTTATTTCCAACAATTGTGTGAGTCTTGAGTAGGAGGGTTAATCAGGGTAGGCTGATGGGGAAGGATGCACTGTGATGGCCACTGGTTAATGCAGTGAACCTCATTATGTGCCACAGCTTGATGGTATTCAGCTCCGACCAGACTAATAAGAGTGAAACTTCATTTCATTGATGTGATCCAAGGTTTCTGCTTGCAGTAAATGATGGTACAGCCCCATTTCTTCTCTGAGGAGATGGAACTTTTTTGGATACTTCTCTTGTGATAACTGGTGGCTCTGTCTTGGAGCAGTAGATCAATAAATTCACTGTGCTTTAGAGCAGACCTCAAGACAAGAAAAAAAAAATTGTGGATAAAGCCTGTTAGAAGCAAGGAGTGTGGGTCAAGGCCATCATAGCATTGAAGACAAGGAATGAGAAGACCAGGGTGCTAAAAAAGAACCGGATACGTCTGAGAAGAGCTTGACCTGTTTGGGCATTTTTGGATGCTGTAGCTTTCTTTGTGGGGCCCGGATCCCACTCCAAGTGAACATTTGGCATGGCTGTATCAGTCTTGAAAACTGTGCAGTGGAATTGCTTTGGTTGGACTTGAGAGTCTGGTTGTCTCCGGGATGGAGATGACTGTGATTGCTGCCCATGACAAGGGGCACATCATCCCTGTTCTTTGCTTAGCAGACCCTAAACTACAGCTTTGCTCTCTCTGTGCATGTACATATATTTTTTTACTAGCCTTTCTGAGGGATTTCTAAAAAAAATGGGTTAACGTTCCCCACAGAGATTGTTCACTCACACAGGTCCATTGATAAATTAACTTCTGTTGCTGGGGTGACTTCTGTGCTGTATGTCCCAGACCTAGCTCTGGAAGGACTTGTTAGAACACCCTCAAACCCAGGACTGGTTTCAGATAAAATTGTCCAGGGTAATAGAGTTTTTTATTTTGTCATTTGGAGTTTTTTCCTCCTCTTGAGTCCAGACTGATGCTGAAACTGAAAACATTGTCACTGTGGGTTTGTTTTGTGGGGATATTTTGCTGATATTTAATCTCTGTGTGACAGCTGAGATCTTGGCTGACATCCTCTGCTCTGGATCAGACCACAGGCTATTATCAGCCTGTCTCAGAGGTGGTTTGTGCCAGCTTCTTCTGAGTTTGGGCCAATGGGCTCTTGTATGAATGGACTTAGAATAACCAGCCCTTGGAAAAAGTCTTCTTGGTGTTGTTTAGCACAAAAGTGGGGCTGAGTGGAGTCCTCTAAAGCCAGACTTGGTGAGATGGTACTTTGTAGAAACATGCAAGATCTTCCAAGAGGCTCGGACACATTGATACCTTCAGCAATGAGTTTCCTTATCCCTACTTAATCTGTTCAGGTTGGGATAGTGTAGGGTTGGGTTGCTGGGTTGAAGCCAACTATAGATTCCTAGCCAGCTTCAGAGGACTAAATGCTTCTTTTCTTGGGAAGCAGCTGTTTGTGACTTGTGCATTTTTTACTTACTCTAGATACCTGGTTTTATGTTTCCCTGAGACTAGGTTATTGCTACCTTTGAGGTCTACATGGGAATTAGGTGCTTAGTGGACAAGAAAATCACATCTTGGTTGAAGGCACCTGGCTTTAGGATGAAAAACACTGTCTTCATAGAAAGCTTGCAGCGTCATTGGTGTGTTTCCATTTGATTTCCTATAATGTAGAGCAGATGTAAATTCCCTGATGGTACACAAAGGTTTCCATCAGCACCTGTTCTGGGGAGGGACATGAGTCTCCTGAGGATCCACTGTTAGCATTTTATGCCAAAACCACACAGGATGAATGAAGGTGGGTATTGCTTGTAGTGCCTTAGCATATGGGAAGCTGAGACCAAGGGGTGGTTGTTGCACAAGAGAGGGAAACACAGAATAAAGAGGTATGTCCCGCTCCAGTGAGTTTACAGCCTAATCGTAATGGGAGAAGACACAGAACATGCTCTCCTGTCTCTCTGGAGTTTAGTTCCACCACCAAAATAATTTGCACTCCTGTATAACTTTTCTTTGTGAAGCTTCTCCCTTTGGGGCTCAGCTTGCTTTCCATTATCCCTGCAACAACTCACAGGGGCATGGGAAAGTGAGTCTCTGAAGTGCTTTGCCTGAGAGGCAAACTTGGCTCTCCTGGAACAGAACACCATCATGGGGCTGTAGAGCCTCCACAGATACACCCAGTCACTCCAAGTACACTGAAAGTGCAGCTCTCAATATATGATATGTATAATTCAGTGGTATTGCAGCTGGGATTGGTTTTGCCCCAAGTGCAAAACACTTGTCTTCTAAAATGCATTGCTCTCAGATATTCCTTGTTGTTTAACTTGGAGTTCTAATTATTTTTGAAATGGCAAATCATGATACATAATTTATTGGAAAGACTGAGAAAACCCTAGCAGAGATACAGAATAGAGAGGAAAAAAAATGGGTCGCTCACTATGGTTTTACAGTATAAACCTGTGAGTTTGAAATGCTGAAATTAGAGCCTGAATCACTTCAAAGATTCCTGCTAATAAGGAAATGATTATGCACAATAAAAAAAAAAAATCTAAGCAGCATTGAGAAAACCCAAGTCACATTAAGAACTCGGTGTGTCTTTGCATTTTCTTTTCCTCTCCTTTTTTCTGCTTTATCATTTTGCATAATAAACATGTCTTGCATAATAATAAACAAGCATCTGGGGAACTATGTATATTAACTATATTTTCAATCTGCTTACAAAGTTAGAACTGTTTTGCTACAACTCCTCTAGGATTGCTGCACACCTATTTAAATCATACAAAGGTCAGGGGCTGGGGTCAGTAATGCTGCATTCTTTCCCTTGATAGGCTTGGGGTGTACAACGTGCTTCTGCCAATGCCATTTCTTTGACCTCCAGTGGTATTTGTTGATTTGGCCAGAAGTACAGATAGGCCAGGTAGCTATCCTGGACATCTCCCTTTTGCAAACCTTTCAAGCAAGCACACTTGGTGGGGGAATTCCCTAATTTACATGCCTCATTAGGGAGCCAGGTCAGTGGAGAGAGAGAAATGCCTCCAAAGGCAAAGCACAGCAGGAGACAATGGAATGTGCTTTTAATTTTTCTCCAGAGTATCTACTCTTCTTCACTGGCTGTTTAAAGGGGCTCGCTAAATAAAGGCATTAACTGGGAGAGATAAAACTCCAGTCTCCTGGCTTATTCATAAATATGGGAACAAAATGGATGCTCAGGGAAGCAGCTGTGCTGAGAAGAGCTAGCCCCTGGGAGCAGATTTCCTGCCTTGCATTGAAAGTTCCTAAAATACAGCTCCTGGTGGGCACCCTGGCACGCCACCCTTGTAGCATGGAAACTTGTAAATACCACTCTTGGTAGTAAAGTGATCCCTTCTCCTTGGTGAGGTGCTGCTGCCCATGTTGCTCTGCAGTGGTTCTGCTTTCCTTCTCCCCAGCAGAGCAGACTTCCCTGTCCAGTGTCTGACTGGTGCAAGTCAGGCAGGACCACTGCTGGCCTACAGCAGCTTGGACTATTCAGGATGCATTAAGAGCAAGAAATGGGTACAGCCTCCCTTGGCAGGACTGCCTGGACTGCTTGTCAGATGAGGAGAATGGCACAATGCAATTCTGTGGCTCTCTGGGGGCACGTTGCCCATCTGGCACCCTGTTGAGGTACTTGTATTCCCTGAACTTTCCTAGCACAGCACCACAGTGGGGCTCTCACAGGGAAGGGTGCTGCTCTGCACCTTGTACCCACATCTGGATTGAGTTAGATTTGACTTAGCTTTCATCTCTTCAAGCAAAAGGTACTTGAGAGGACAAAATCAGTAACAGCAGAACCTAATCCTATTGTCCTAGCTAGCTGTTTATTGTCTTACATGATAGCAATATAAATGATAAAATATAAGGAAGCTTTGATAAGAGGATACTTTTCTTAGCTGTGGTTGTGCAGGGTATGTTGGAATGTGCCATGTTCCACCTGACATCAGCTAGAGGAGCAGGGATGGGCTGTTCTCTTTGTGAGCAGTGGTCTGTCCGTGTTGGGATGCATTATGATCTTTCATTGAAATTTCATTTTGGAAGAAAACTGGGGGAAAATGCTCCAGTGGTGCTGACTCCATCTCATTTTGATACTTCCCCAAAGAAACATTGAAGTTCTTTCATAATAGGAATCTGTAGAGTGGTTTATATTGCTTTATCATTCCTAATAAAATCAGAAGAAAATGTTTAGGTTTTGGTGGAGCATTTTGATCCCACATGATTTCCTTGAAGTGTGGAGGGATGGTAAAACACTGGCTGGGAGGGGTTGCTCTAAACTGAAGTGAAGGCAAGAATAGAAATCAGAGAGATGTATCAGTGGAGGCTGCCATCTTCTGCACAGTATTCCTTTTGCTGATTTGCTTGAGGCCAGATATACAGGCCTAACCTTAGATAAGCAGGTAGGCAAAGCCCTTGGAAAAGGTGCTAAGCACCAGTAGCATTGCATAGTTTGCCCATTTTTCTCCTGTGCATTGTGTGTGATCAGTTAACCACTGTAGGGGAAACAATGAGGTCAAAGCAGAACAGTAAACAGTCAATGGCAGTACAATGTTTCAGTTGGATTTTGGAAGAAAAGTCTAGACAGAGAATAGGGCAGTGTGCAGTGAAGCCCCTGGTTAGCAGAAATGATGTGCCAAGTTGAGCACTCATTTCAGCAGGCAAGAACCAAAAGCTGATTTCACTATGTCCTTCTGGAAAGTTCCCTTTGCATACTGCTAGCTGGGAGATGCAGGAACAGCTGGTAACTGACCTCCTCTCCCTCCTCTACCTTTTGTTTTTTCTCAAACTCTCCACCCTACTTTGCTTGTTTTTAACACCATTTATCCAGTGTCTATTTTGACAATACATAGTGCTATTGTTTGTCTAGACAAAACTCCAGGACGCTCAGGGTGACAGTAAGACTATTATTAACATTTTATTTTGTAGTGGAGGGAGGATGAAAAAGTTTTGAGTGAGGATATGTTTACCAGAGGTCAGGTGTGTGTTAATGAAGCGACTCAGATCTCCTTTCTGATAATACCAAACTCAAATATAGAATGGATAAAACCAGGAAAATGGTGTGCCAGTGATGAACAGCTCTGGAGGCAAAATCAAGAGAGAGGCTAAAAAGCCCAAGTAAAAAACCTTACTGACTGCATATATGTAATTCTAACTGGAAGCCAAGTGATAGAAAAATTTAAAATGGAGAACATGGAACTGTAATGCAGTTTTCCAGGGGAAAGAAAGAGAGGCTCAAATTACCTGGCTATTTCAAGTCAAACTGGCTGAAGCAGTGGGGAATGTAGTGTCTGTAGCGTAAAGGCTTGGATGGGAGCCTGAACCACCCCTGCTTTGCTGAGAAAGGGTAATGTCCTGCCTAAACAAGAACCCATTTTTTTTGTAAAACAAAAATAATTTTCTTGAGGTATCTGAATCACAGGAACCCAGGTCTCACAGATTTAGGTTATCATGGATCCCAAGATACTGGGTTGATTTCTGATGCCCATAGTTACATGGCACAGTGCCTCACAGGAACCTCCTGCAACTGGTGGAGTAGATGTGCACAGCAGGAGTTATGAACCTGGCCTGAAATGTGCTTATACAAGATCTAGTTCATTGAAATGCTGAAATTGCACCTTGATGCTTTTCTGAATTTATGCTTCCTGGTTACCTCTGTCACGGGGACGTGAGCCATGGGGATTACCAGCCACTTCCAGCTGCCTCTTCTGGCATTCTTTCTGAATGAGGCATTCCATACTGCAAGGAAAACTCCAAATCTACCCATCTTCCTTTGCCATGAATCCATCCCTGAAGTCGAGCACGGGTGGAAGGGATCTGTCTGTACTGCTGGCAGCCTGTCACTGCTGTGATGTGTTGTGTGCTGACAGCGTGCTCAGCTCTGCAGAGCGCGTGGGATGGTCGCCGTGCCTGTGCCAGGGAGCCTGCAATCTGTGCGCGAGAGGGGAGGAGCGGAGGGCACCTTGCCAGCAGCATTGCCCAGAGGCATCCTGGCAACCAAGCGGGCAGGCAGGACAGGGCTTTGGACATGCTCCAGGGTCTCCTGAACCATGCCTAGCCCTTGCATCTGGCCTCATGATATCTGAGGTGCACCAAAGAGACCCTGCAAGTGCTGTCTCCTGTGCATGCTGGCCCTGTGTCAGGGGTAGGAGGGCAGTGGGAAAGCAGCCTGCTCCAGAGGCAGAGCCCATCCTGCACACTCACCGCAGCTGCTGGCACAGGAACCAACTTTTAAAAAAAAATACGCCTGGCCCTTCTGGAAGGCTGAAAACGTCAGCCTAGAGGGGGAAATGGCTGAGTGTGTTAGATCTGCTCATTGTTTGTTACAGGGGTGTTTAATTAATTATATTAGTCAAATTGTAAATTTTGAAAGAATAAATGAATATATGCAGTAAGGCCTTTTTCTTTTTTCTCCCTTCTCCCCCACACTTCCCTGGAAGGGTACAGGAGGCTCTAGGGTGGGGCCCATAGGGTTTTGAGATGATACCACCCAACACCATGGGGACAGACACATCCTTCAGGGGTCCCTGGTTCTTTAAGTCAGAACAATGACACAAGAGCATTGTTATTACAATAGAAGCTTTACTTTAAGGTGGACCCTCTGCAGAGTGGGTTTGTTTAACCATCATCCCAACCCCTTTGCAATGTGGTCAGTTTAACCAGTGCCCCAGATGCCCCGCAGAGTGGGTTGTTTTACAAATTAACCATAACCTGTGTTCAAACAAACACAAAGCTTGTTTGGTTCTTGGGGCCCACGGTGGGCAGTGAAGGGACTCTGGCTCTGGGCCTTGTGGCAGCTGCCACCACCTGGTCCTTGTACTGCCCTGGGAGTTGTGACAGAGCAGGGTAGTGTGCACACTTATACATCCCTGCTCATGCCATCAGCAATTCTGATCGTCCTGTGTGGACACCTCGCCTGTGGCTGATGGTGACCTCACGTGATGGTGCAGTGAGAGTTGGAGTAGAGGGTGCAATCATGGATGCAGGATTATGAGAAAATGGGAGATTTTGAGAATTCCAGTGATAAAGTCATGGCCTCTTCTGCATCATGAATAGGAGAGGAAATCCTCACTTTACTGGAGGCTGAGCCCAGACAGGATGGTTCAGAGCAGAGTTTGGCCTGGCCTTTTCCAAACTTCAGTGAAACAGTCTGCTGCACCAGCAGTCATCAACTAGAGAATCAAGTAAACATAGTTGGACTGATACCCATTAATCCCTTTATGGTTATCACTCTTTTCTGCCTGCAATTAGGTTGCACACTTAATCTTATGTGACTAATTTCACTTGCTTGCAGAAGTTTTGCTGTTCTTTAGTTACACCTTCCAACAGCTTCTGTTGTTCTGTTGGTGCTGTCATCCTTTTTCCTGTTCCTTACCACTTTTTATTACTCTCACATCCATGTGTTTTGGACAACATACCCAGAACAAAAGATTCATCTTGGTGGGCGGATACTGCATAGTCTTATGCCTGTGGCTTTCCCAACAGCTTTTGCTTGATTAAAAAGGGAACCTGGTTCCCTGCTGAAGAGCTACAGATTGCATCCTTTGTTGTGTGGAGGCGGCTGCTCTTCTGTGGAAAAGCCTGACAAGCCCTGAAATGTTGAAATGACGTTAAATTAATCGTCTCTCTGTGAAATCAATAAATCCCTCACACTCACGCATTAAGTAACAGGTTAATTTTGTGGTTTGACATCTCAGTCATTGAGACAGCAGTAAAGAGACTTATAGGGGTGACATACCAATGGTATCTGAGGTGCAGAGGACCTGTGTTTTGGGAGCAATTGTAGCCTTTCATGCAGTTCTTTTCTCTAAGTTAGCTGATTGCAGAAAGTTGAAATTAATATTTGCAATGTGCTCTGTAATCCCCCAAATACATACCTAGGCACCAACCCCCTACTAAAAGCTTTGCAAAATGTGAACAGCCTCTTGACATAAATAATACATGGCACAACGATGGTAAGTCTTTCTATCTCCTCACCACTTTCCTCTTGAGAAGACCAAAGGGTTGCCTTGTCTAGAAGCAGCTTCCTTGGTCAGCTCCTCTGAAGGCTGTGCATCAAATGCATTATTGATAACAGCACTTGAAATTTGCGTGCACACCTTACAGCACTGCAGAGGGATTGCTGCAGCTGGACAAAGATTGTGTGTTTCTCTCTCTAAGATAGAAATCAGTATGAATCTCCTGCACAGCCTTTTCTCTTCCACCACTAAATCATTGTAAGCATGAAATAGAGGAGAAGAAAATAGAACCTCAGGGATTTTGAACAAGGCCATTAAGTGAAGAGGCATCAAGAAAGATGATGTCCAGCTTTCTAGGCACGTGCAAAGTGAGATGAGGAGCAAGATTTAGCCTAATTCAGGTGTTCCCTCAAGTGCAGTGGCCATGCTGGAGTATTGCTTCCCCCAGCAGGAATCTCTCTGAAGCAAGTAGGGGTCGAGAAGGGCAGTTCTTGGTGTTCCAACCCAGGTACTCATGCCAGACATGCCTTTTAAAGTGACTTCTTTCCTGCTCGTGGTAGGTTGAGGAGTCCCCACATTGTCCCATATTGCTCTGAGTTGATTCATGTTCACTGCAAAGAGATTACCCTCCTGAGACTGGGTAACTGCTGTTGGTGGAGCTGGGGCAGCTAATGAGTTTTCAGTATTGGGCTGTACTCAGTGCAAGGAGAATCATCACCCTCTGCAGTTAATGGATGTCGTCTGTTTCATGCAGCCTCCTCTCTTCTGTACTGTGCCTGTTCCCATGCCAGATAGGTGGCTGCACAGAAGCCCTTGCTTCCCAGTATGGCAAAGCAGACACTGACTGAGAGAAGGACCTTTGCCAGGGATCCAGTCAGTTCAGGAGAACAGTGCTGTGCAGATATGCAACCAGAAGCTGCAGTTCCATAATGCTGATTGTTGTTTTCCTAGTTCTTAAAGTAAGAAGTCTCATAGCAACTGTGTCTATGGAAGTCCGGTAGACACCTGGTGTGATAGGAAGGCATCTAAAAATGCCACTGCCATCCAGTGCATCTCAACTTGTAGACCTCTTTGGGTATTGGCATGCCTTGTTTCTGCCTCTCATGAAAAAACTTGGAGGCCTTGTGTAAGCGTGTTCCTTCCTCCTCCTTTTCTCAGTCGTCAAATGCAATGCAGTGCTCTGCCCTAGCAAGCAGTGTGGAGGCATTGAACCGAAAGACAGGCATGGTGTCTCCAGATGGAGAAAGTGGAGGATCACTGTGGTAGGCACATCTATGAGCTTTTGTCAGGGGAAAAAGTATAAAGCACTTCTAAGAGCAGACTGTAGCTTGGTCAACCTGTTAGGATCCTCTTACTCCTTTTGCACTTGAGATTGTTTCTGGTTTAAGCCCTAACACCTAGTTGATGTTTTGTGTTTACTGCCTGTAGCAGTTTCCCCATGGATGCCAGAGAATCCCACCACACACCATGGTGAGCAAGAAGGGAACAGAGGAAAGGGAAGGACTCTAGAGGTAGTTGAGCTGAAACCAGAAGCGGGGTAGTCTGGTGATAACTGGCAGTGTTGGACTGGGAGGAGGAGTGAGAGCTCATGCTGAACACAGCTTTGGATGGGAGGCTGGGTCAGGGAGGTGCTGTTTCACTTTAATATCTGATGGGAGCACCACACAAATACCATCAGCATAATGCAGCACCCAGCCTGTGGCTGTTATATGTCTGGCAGATAGAGAGCCATTAAAATACAGTTCTTTTGCCTAAAGCAATAGCCCATGATGGGCCTTGAGGCATGCATGGGTCTGAGAGTGCGTGGGTCTGAGAGTGTCTGGGTCATCTGAATCCTTGGCAGTGTGAGGAACTACCTTAGCTGGAGCTGCAGGGCCAGTGGGATGGGCTCAGAAAAGAATCTGTTATCGCTTGTCTGTGAGTTCCTCCTGGGCTCTCTCATGCTCCCAGATAACTTTCCACTCATACTGGGAAACTTCATCACGTAGTTAAGGAAACTGAGCATTGAGGAGTGATGTGACATGCCCAAGGTCACGTGTGGAGACTGGATTAGGCCTTCTGCTCTTCCTGATCCTGAAACTTTGCCTTAATCACTAGTTTTCTTTTGTATCACTGTGATTATTCAGGAAACTGGTGCATGAGCAGCAGCACAACTTGTTTGTGTTGTATCTTGTGTCTGAGCAAATCAGTTTGCTTTCAAAGCTGTGCACTGTTGCTTTTTCCTCTGTCTTCCAATTGTACTTCTTTTCTGGCTCCTCAGCATTTATGTCCCTAGCAATCATCAGTGAGGATAATGGGAGCAGGCAAAAGAACCACAGGAGAGTCGTACTTTGCCAGCCATCTTCCCCTGCACATCTTAATACCATATGTCAAGTGCAGTTGCTCAGGGCTCTCAGATATCTCTTTTTCAGCCACCCAAGGAGCTGGGGCTGTTTACAGTGTCAGCTTCACAAGATGGCAGGTGGAGAATTGGAAACAGCTCCTGAGAAGCTCAAGATTGCAGTAGTGGTCTGAAAAGAAACACTTGTAATGTGCTGATGTCCCCAGGAGCTGAACAGCCTGGTCTTGAAAGAAAACCATTTGCAATAACAGAATTGGGCATGGATTTTCTGACAGTTCAAAACTCTGCTTTCAGAGGTATTGAGCACTCAGTACAACACCTTGCTCTCACTGAGATGAACGTAAGGGTGGCCTTTGTGGGTCCATTCAACTCAGTGTTCACCTCCAGTAAATGCCCCTCCTAGTGGCACCTGGGACAGATCAGTAAGAGAGACTGTAGCTTAGTGAGCTATGTGACCACTGAGAAAACATCTCTTTGGACTGTGCAGAAATATTTGCTTTCTCAGAGCTAGATTGGGTATCAGAAACCATCCAGTTGGATTGCTGGGCAGTCTGTCCAGCATTCACAGTGCCTTAGTAATGCTTTACAGCATGGTGCCATGCACTGTGTCTTCCTCCCTCCAGGGCATCTCATGGCATCTAGGCATGACCGGGAACTTAATGAAAACTGTGGGACAAAGTCTGTGCTGGTAGTATCGCTTGGAGGTGGACTGGGTGGGACTCAACAGAAAATGTTGTTCCACAGGGTTTTTTTAGTGGTGCAAGTGTGGCTGTAAAGCATCACATACCAAGGCAATCAATGGTGGAAGGACCAGTACAATTTCTGTGGTATTGCAGGATATATTTTAGTTTTTGCTGTCACTGCCACTGGGTTATATTTACAGCAAATCAGTTGATGGTCATGTGGTAAAAATCTAAGGTGAGTGTATTTATCCCAGCATAGGTGAGTCTGGTCTGCTCAGTCTTTGTGTAATGTCCAGTGAATGGGTGCATGCCCATGGCACTACATATGTAGAAAACCAATTCCTTTCTGAGGTATCAGAATGTGAATTTTCAGTGAATGTTCTTTGTTAATAGTGGCTTATGATTTTGGTGGATAAATGGTAATCTATTGGAAATAGTACCTATTCTGGAAACTGGAAATCATCATGACTTTCTGTGATCTAATAGCAAGACTAGTTTGTCTACTGGAAAGCTCAAAGTGGTTTCCAGAAAAAGGAGAGAATTATCCATGTTTTTTTACACAAAAAGGAGAGATGTAGAAAAGGGAAAGATGCGTGCTGGCCACATTTATCTTTGGTTTAGAACTCCTCAGTGGCCAAAGAAGGCAAAGCAATCCAGACTCCCATAGCCACAGTTTCTTGTAAGACACTGGGTAATTTCAAGTTGTTTTCAAAATTTTTCTGCACTCCCATAAAAGTGTTTGCTACTGGATTCCAAGTGTGAATATCTCAACCTTTTTACTCTGCAACAACATCTATTTTTGTAAGGAGCTCTGAGAGACTATTTATTAGAGATTTAATAAAGTATTTTAATTATGGTTTCTTGCATCACTGGGAGTTTCTTGCAAGAGGTTCTTTGTGAAAGTTTATTATTCATATTTGGAGGGATGGAAGGAAATCAATTTCCTCCTTCAGAACTGTGTTTTTTCACCTACTCTATTTGCTTATCACTCTCTGCCTTGCCAGGATTATTCTAATCAGATTTCACATATTAAAAAATAATAACATAAAAATAATTCTCCTCTTTCAAGTCTTTGTGAGGTTTAAGTAAATTAAGACATTGATAAGATTCTGCTCACTGTTGAAGCTCTGAATACAATGGAGGGTACCTGTTGTGGCTGGGGAAAGGATTGTGTCTGATGTGTCTTTTATCTTCAGAGAGAGGCCAGAAGAAAGGATTGAAACCAGCCTCATCCCTGGGGGTTATTTGGTTAAACCTGTGTTTCAGGGTAGCAGCTGGGATGTGCACCTGCAAGGCATGTGGTCACAGTCCTAAGCAGAAGGGACAAATGGTAGAGAAGAGATGCTCGTGTGGCTGCAGGTTGTACTGCAGGAAGCTGAGCTGCTTTAGCAACCAGACCTGCCTGGCTGGTGCTTTGCCACCACCTCTTTCACTGAGCTGTTTCAAAGGGGAACCAAGTGTCCGAATTGCTCGAGTGGTTTTGCAAATCTGTCCTCAGCCTAATGCACCAAAATAACAGCATGTAGCAAGGCCAGCACAGCTTCTCTGCATACAGCTTGTTTCTGATTTGGCAGCTGTTTGGAAACCTTATTTGCTGTACATGTCAAGACTGATAGTGCTCCTATGGGTGCTGTGACCTTGAGCATCCTTTCATTCTTCCTCAGTAAGCTCATTACGAGCTCCTAAATCGTCATCAGGGATTTACCATGAGCTAAAATGAAAGTATCATTCTGTAAGTACTGCCACAATGAAGAACATTCACCTTTCAGCATGAGGTCTGGGCTTGTGGGCATGGTGGAGAAAGGCCAGCTGATACTGATTCTGGGTCCTTGCATGACAATCTACATGGTTTTATTCAGTTTGACAAAGAATAACTACATATTCTATAGATCCATAGGAATCTTTTTCACAGTGGCTAAAAGGTATGGATGTGTGTTCATACTCAGCTAGGAAGAAGGCAATACACAGGCTTCTGACAGCAGTAGTTATTTTGGAAGTCCCAGACACACGAACCTTGAGTTTAGTAATAAAACAGGTCTGCAGTCAACATGTTAAAAAAAGGGTTGTGTCCCTCTTTGCAGACAGAAGGGAGTTTTGTATTTAGGGTGCTAGCAGGGCAGTTCATAGGATTCAACCTCCTCCTTTCCCTCAAATGTTTAGTTGTCTAAACCTAGACAATCATCTCCCCCTGCAACACGCCAGCATACCCTGCCTGGCCTCCAGAACACCCTGGATCTCCCTTTGATCCTGTGTCCTACCTGCCAGGCCTGTGCTTGTCTTGCATGCCCCAGGACATCTTAGATGGCACTGGAAACCTGTGCTTAGGTAACTAGATCAAGCTTTTAATTTCTCTGCCTCAGCTGCTCATCTATATGGTGGAGATAAGATTCCTTTCCTACTCCCACAGAGACAGTGTAGAGATAAGCTCGCTGGTGATTGACAGGCACTCGGATACTGTGTTAAGGGCACTGTGTAAGAGCTTGGATAGATAAGAGAGTGACTACATGACAGCATGAGGGTTTTTTGCATTGTTTTGTACCTCAAAAGATTTTCTCCTTCGCATGTCCTTTTCCTGTCGGGTTGTCAATGCTGTGAAAGAAAGGTGAGCTCACACGAGCCTTTCACCTGAAGCTTCTGGGTTGACATTATTCCAGATCTAGCTGAGTTTCTCCGAGTCCAGCCATTCTTTCCCTGTTTGACCTGTTTGCCCCATGTTACTCAACCAAAGAAGTGTGTGTATGCCTCAGCAGTATTTGGAGGTATATTTGGAGCTTCTGTTTGGATTAGCTCTATTATTCATTAAAAAAAAGGTGGAAGGAGGCTCTTGGTTTCTAGATCTGTCAAGTTGGAATGATGCAGGGAAGTAGGGAAATCACTGTTTGACTTCAAAATGGAATAAATTGACCTGACACCACCTGAGAGAATAAACCCAGAACCTGGCTATCTTATTTTCATCTAAATCACTGTTCTGGCACCTACTTACTTCATTACCAGTGGTGCTGTAAATACTCGAAGCTCCCTGTGGTTTCAGTGGGATTTCAAAGTAATCACCATCCCTGCAGTTCTTTCCCCTTTTATTTACAGACTTCAAAAGCTCATTTTTGTGCTCATCATTTAGGACTCTCTTTCTAGACACCCATTTGGAGATTGTCTGAAAGAAATTTTCTATAACTGGGAGATATTTTCTAAGTTTCCTTTAAGGGAACTGAGTACTCAATATCTCTGGGACATAAGAGACCAAACTAGCATGGGTGCTTTAGACAGTCGAGCTATAGACCCCATTGAAATCTAGGGCAGGGTGTGAGGTTGCCTCCTTTTTTGGGTCTTTGGAAAAAATCAAACCATTATTCTCTACGGCAGAGGATTCCTATGTGCAGTGGCAGTGGTGGGTGCATTGAGGGCAGCAAAAGGAAGCTGTGAAGACCTGTGTGCTCTGCAACAAAAAATTTAGCCACACAGGTCTCAGAGAACCACGTACATTTTTCCAAATACCCTGTTAGAGATTCTACAGCATGCACTTTTTAAGTCATTATGTCCTTTTATTTATCTTCACTTTCACTGTGTCCCTTTTCTTTGTGCCTGTAGTCATCATTCATATGTTCAAATACTTGGGTATCATCTGCTCTCAGTAGTGTCACTTGAAATAGTAAAATTCTTTATGGTTTAACAGTTTCACAGATTCTGTGAACATTGATGTAAATTACCAACAAGGTACTTTCCCTCCTGCAGCTCTTGAATCTTGAGTCACTGAAACCTTCATAAAGTGAGCAAAAGCTAACAGAGGCATTCTAAGTGTATTTGTATTTCGTGTCCTTGCATAGATTCTCTGGTCGCTTTTACTCTTTGGGTTTTTTACTGAAAACACACTTAAGGCTGCAGTGGCCTTTGCTGTACTTCCTCCATACATTGCTAACACTGGGAGCCAGAAGCCATTCATATCCACCTTGTTTGAGCTGGTTATCTCTAAGGCTGGTTCAGTGGTCTTAGATGGTAACTAGGTCATAAGGGACACGAACATATCCTAGTCAATAGGAGATCTCTTGTATCTGCAGTTACTCCTCTGGTCAAGTACTTGGCTAAACTGAGGAACTGTTTTTCTTCAGAAGATCCTGGGGGACTAGCTTTTGATCTAGACCTCAGGGCACCTCTTGTGCTCTGCAAAACTTGGCAGCATCCATCTGGTGAAAATATCCCTCCCTTCATCTTTCTAACTCATGTCTCAGTAGGAGCCATCTGTCTGTCTAATCTTCCTGGGGCTAACGGATGGCTGTGCTTAAGAGTTTGACCATCCAAATAGAATCCTCGAATGATGGAGCCAATGATGCAGTGACTGCTAGTGCATGGTGAGCTCTGTGCAGCCTGGCTACAGCTGCTTCCTTGCCTTCTTTCACCACTCAAATCTGCTGTGTAATTTTTAAAACTGACATCCCAGTTGCCCCTAATCGTGTGATTCTAATGCAAATATTGACCACTTACCCTTTGAAAAATGTGTGGAGGAAGGAAGGTGGAATACCTCAGGGGAACTACAGTGTCATCTATACAAAGCTAAATCCAAATTCAGTTGGACAAAGACGAATTTTCATACTCAGAATGGGTAATTGCATAGGAATTACACAGTGTGCATGCTAGGTAGGTAAGTTTTAATACTCTGAGACTGTCATAACAATAATATTGAGAGGACAAACCAGATTTACATATTTTAAAAAGTGGGCTTACATATTGTTCTTGTTCATTTAGATAAATCAGCTAATGTATTAGCTTAATACATGGCAGAGACAATAGTCTTGACTCCTCAAAAATATATATATTCAGAGAAAAATAAAGATTTAGAAGCAATTCTTTCAGTAAATGGGGGATTATCCACAAATCCAATAAAAATCTGCTGGTTTTATTTCCCCTGTTGCAGTCTTTTCTGGCTTGAAAACATCTGAAATGATGCTATTTCCTGATTAGATGCCTTTTTCAAATTCCCTACCAGCCATTTTCCCTTTTTTTTTTTTTGCCTCTTCTGTTTTATCAATAATAAAAGCCATTGAATAGTTCTTTAGTGTGTGATTGTAGAGTCAGCAGAAAATAACTGTCCAGTCTGCAAAAGACAACTTACTTAACCTGCTCTTTAGAATATGGTGAATAAATGAGGAGAAATGTGTTCCTGGATGTTTTCAGCCTTCATCAATTCAATAACTGTGCCCTTTTCAACCTTAGCTAACTGAAATACACACTCCTAATGAAGTTCTGCCATTCTGTTATTTTCGTGTTTGAGGGCTTTTTTAGATCATCTTTATTGCCCAGACAAACAACATCTCAGTAGCTTTGTCAGTCTGTCCCTCTTCTGCTAAGGACATCCCATCAACTTTAGTGTTGGGATACTTGCAAATTTCTGTGAGAAAGCAGTTGCAAGATGAAAAGTGTGATTAAACCAGCCAGTTCTGTGGAAATCAAGCTGTGAGGCCTCTGTCAAACCTGGCTGAATCATTGTTACCTGGAGCAATATTTTAATAAAGTGACTGGGCCAGGATGGAGGGTTTTCATCCATCCTTTAAGGCGGGTGGTATATGCAGAGTGACTACTTGTACTCTCACAACAGTTTGGAAGGTACCTGGAAAACATGTGATGTGACAGAGCAGAGCAAATAGAAAACTAATTGGATGTAGGCACACAGTGGGGCAAAGCATGTCCTAGAGACAGTGAAAAGGTCATACAGGTTGATATGCAGAGATGAGAAAGAGAAGGAGAAAAATGCAAGCATTGAGGTAAGTCCTTGGAAGCACAGCGCTGCTGAGGAGTTTCAGAGGAGGGTGAGCCTCATTCTCTGAGCATCTCTGAGAACATTTTCCAGGAGAATATTAGCCAGTTTAAAATGGAGAAAAAATATTCTCCACATAATATGTGATGGCTGTTACAGCTACCACAGATGAGTGGAGATTCTGGACTATAGGCAGTCTTCCTGCAGTTTTCACCAGTATAGCCAGTACTGTTTCCTACCAGCAACAAAATAGTCATCTAGATGGATCTTTGGCAGAAGGCAACCTAAGTTCAAGAGGGTCTAGGATCAGAGGGATAGGAAAGGATGCCCTGAATGAACCTTTAACTTTCTATAGCCTCCCAAGTACCCCCTCTAAACCAGTGACGAGTTACCAGCAAAGCTGTCTCCAACAGAAAGGCTGATGACTGGCCCATTTGAAAGCAGGACAGCAGAGGTAGAGGAAGTTCATTGCACACAGGATGTTTGTCGAAGACCTCAGCGTTTACTGAGAATCATGGTGAAAACTCATCAGTCTCCTGCCTTAGCTGTCGAACTCTCTATCCCATCGTGTTTTATACAGTCTTTCCTCTGAATGTCACCTGTGCTGAGGACATTGGCCTGCAGGCTTAGGAAGCAACAGGGTAAACGTTTTGGGCAAAGCTGGATTTTTTAGCTGGCACCAGGGCTGGAGGCAATGGGCACAAAATGAAACACAGGATGTTCTGTCTGAACACCAGGAAATGTTATTTTACTGTTAGAGTGGCTGAGCACAGGATCACATTGCCCAGGGAGATTGTGGAGTTTCCCTCCTTGGATTCCAGGCTTCCCCAGTATGCCTTTGTGGTCTTCAGAGATGCCTCTGGAGGTAGTTTGGAAGATTAACTGAAGTGGCTTCCTGGCTCTGAAAGCTAAGGACCACAGAATAGAATAAAGCTATCCAATGTCTTTAGATGTCTTTAAAGTGCAAATGCAAACATGTTGCCAAGATTAGACCCAGTGAGAGAAGTGCAGCAGCAAAGCAACCTGCTACAATAAGCTAGTGCATAAATATTCCAGCAGAAAGGTTCAGAGCCGTCTGCAAAGACCACTAAAACTTACCAGGGAAGCCAGAAATCAAAAAGCGAGGTAATAATCAGTCTTCAATGTCTCAGAAGCATACGGGCCTCTTTCCGCATTATGCTACATGAATGCCTTTTGTATTGCAGCATCAGCCTTTAGGTGATAAAAAAGAGGGAGGCACAGCAGTTTTAATAAAGCACTCAGATATAGACTGGAGCTATTAACTTGAAGTTTCTGGTTGTTTTGAAGGAGCAATCTGGTTACCATTAAAAAAAAAACCAATAAAAAATCTCCTACCCCCAAACATTTTGCATATTTACATTTTTGTTAGTAGTTTCCTTTCTAAAAGGTTAGAGGAAAGTGACAGGAAGGACACTTTGACAGGAATGCTAGAGAAGACTTGGGTATGAGAAAAGTGGGTGGTGAAGGAGATTTGTTATGCCATGCAAAACCTGTCACCTCCATGTCCAGGTTCCTCTCCGTCCAGCTCAATACCACCCTAATAAATCTCAACCTCTTGGCTGATGTCTGCATCCAGGACATGCTCAGTCACTGGTGACAAGTACTATTAGTCATTAATGCCAGTATAGAAAGTCAGTCTGAACAGATTGGCTGGGATGGAGAGGTACCAGTTACTCTGTCTATGCTAAGAAATGTTTGCTGCCAGTGATATGTGGTCGAGGAGTTGGTACAGCTGACTGTTGTCCAATGATATCCATGCAGCATTTCTGTTTGTGGACAGTACTCGCTGTTTTAATGAATAACGTGTTCACATGTGTGTTGCTTTCCTTGGTGTGCATCAGCCCTTCTCCCAGACACTCCCAAAGCTCTGAGATGATCCTGCAATCATCGGTAATAAAAATGTTGCCATTTAATTTGCACTCTCAGAACGGGGAGATAACGCTCCCAATGAGCTGCCTTTAAAGGGAGCTCATTTGTCGCTGTTATTCAGTGAGAATGCAGGGAGGTTATCTTGTTCCATTTGGAAACTGCAGTGTTAATTAAAAGGTCTACAGAAACCATCTGTGACTTTATGCAAGAATTTGAGATTTCTTCCCACTGATTCCCGTAGTTGGGGGAGAGCAGGGGTTGCACACCGATGGGTTGCAATTGCTACCACATTTGTGTATTGATCACTGTGGATACTTTCACAGCAAAAGTTACTAAGGTCAGTAGTGCTGTCTCCCTGTTTTCCCTCTATGACAGTTTACCCCAGTCATCCAAGTTCTCTCTATAAGGATGTTGCCTCCCATTATGTATCTGACATTTTTATAACTAAGTTTTTTCAGCAAAATTCTGCTAGACATGCTGTTGTGGATTGTTCCAAGCCACAATCCAACAGGACAGAAGGTGCCTGAGTTAGCTTCAGCAGTGAAATTATACAGCAGAAGGCATTATTAAAAGTGGATCTTTTGTCCAATAAATCCGCCTTTATGACTCAGAGATTGGAAGGAATTCACAGAAGGGCAGCAGAAACAGTTCCAGGACTGAGGGTCGGGTTAGAGGGGATGTATTAAGAGAGGGAAAGGCATTGGCATTTGTTAAGGGAGAAAACTGAGCATGTAATGTGCTGTACTGGCTAAGAATGGGGATGTTTTCAGGAAACCAGCAATGAACATAAAACACTGCAAGTTACATAGAAGTTCCAACCTGCTGATGGAAGTGCACTGATTCAGTGATTTTAGCTGCAAAATGAAGGTTTCCAGTGTCTAGTGAATATAGATACAGATATGTGATTGAAATCACTGTCCTTGCTGTGCTGGGACTGTGTCTCTTTCACCTGGCCCATAAGCAAGAGTGGGAAAGACAAGAGTTACTAGTACCCTCCCATTTGATACCCTTGTAAAAGGGGCATTTTTGTTGTAACAGAAGAAAAATCCCTCTCATTTGCAAAGGATAACAAGTAATTAGGGAGTTGAAGAAAGCTTTTATTTTCCAATGAGTGTGTGTTAATTAACTGTCTGTCTCACAAATGAACTATTAGCAGAAGGTGCTTAAGCGAAATGCCCTGAAGCTGCCTCTTTGCTGCTTTGGAAAAAGAAGTTGGGATCGGCTGTAAAGTCCAGCACAAAACTGAGGAGAGCCTTCAGCAATCCTGCAAGAAGGATGCTGGCAGCATTTCTGTCCTAGCTCTGTTCTGTGGTCTCTTGGCAGCTTTTCATTTCAGCGATGATAGTATTCTTTTAACCCACCTTTTAGACCAGTTGGGTTTTCCCGGAAACACCTTCTCTTGTTTGTGCTGCATATATTCTAGGCTGCTGGATTTTGCATTAATTGTGCATGTCTAATATAGGTGCATTAGATCTTAAAAACTACTACTTAAAGAAGTTTCTAGACTTCTGGCTCTTAGGTGATGCTGATATTTTCCCATCTCATTAGGGGAATAGCATGTGCCATTATCCTGACTTGTGACTCTTGGACTCCAGCGTTGCAGAGAGCAATGTAGTTGTTTTCCTTTTGCTCTCTTAGTGGCTGAAGGTCGTGACCATCTCCTTGTGTCCACTCTGTGTGCAGACTCTGTGCTGTGGCCTCCATTTATGACTTTGTATTAGGATGTTTAACTCTTCTCAGTTGTTGCCTGCTACTTTGCTCCTGTGCCACTTTTCTTGGTGAAAACATCGTGGTGTTTGAGGCAGCAGAGGCTGCACTGCGAACACCCCCTGCTTCCCTTGAGGGGACAGAGCTCCTCTGTTCAGGGCACGGAAGAATGTGAAAAAGGCAGCAGGGATGTGCACAAGGACTTGTCCCAGCCTGTCAGCAGCCCATCAGAACAGATGCGAGCAGTGTGTTTCAGTCTGATGCCTCAGCACCTCCTTTCTTCATCTCCCTAGGAAGGGAGAAAGGACAACCCCTCCAGCTCTATTTTCACCAGGGGAAAGTGAGAATTACTCACCACAGCTCTGCGCAGTCTGGGTTTAGAGCGGCGTGATTGAAGTGAGCTGCTCATAACACCGAGGGAGAAGGGGAGCCTGGATCGCTTTGCTTCCAGCCTCGGGTGGCCGTGCCACGGAGCAGCCGTCCTTGCCCTGAGCCTCAAAGCAGATTTCCAGCAGCAGCAGGAGCAGACGGGGCTTTCTGTCACGGGTGGGTAGGGTGCCTCTCCCTGTGCTCCTGCCAGCACCGTTTCATTCCTGATTTTAGCAGCTGAAGGTACCGGTGATACTTCTGAGTACAGAACTTTGCTAGGGCATAACAGCTTTCATGATTTAATTATTTTAATTGGAATTAACTAGGAAAATAATTCCCTCTTTCAGCAGGAATAAGCAGGATACACTGTCAGAATTTTTTCAAATGAGCTCTGCTGAAGGCAAAGGTGCAGAGATATGCAGTCAGCCTGCTTTAATGGTATTTGGCTGTAATTTTATGATGAAATTATTCTAGGTTAAAGTCAATCACAAAAAAAAGTTTTTTATTGTATTAAGGCGTATTTGACAATCAAAAGCCTCGTTCATGCTATTGGTGAGATAAAAACTATCCAAAATTGTGTAATTTTGGAAGATTTTCATTCTCCAAGTAGATGTTGGAGAACAAATACTTCTCCTAATGCTGGGCCAAGATATACCAGAATGTGATAATTCATGGATTTCTTTCCCAAATAGTATTAAACTAAGAAAAAGCAATGCAGATTTGCAAAATACTGAGATTATGATAGGAGTCTTAGACATAGAAAGTGACCTTCAGCTGAAAGACCTTGAGTTGTTTCAATTTAAATTAAATGGAAGGCTAAACATTCAATTGTAACTAAGATTTATTATTTCATAAAAGTGAAGGAAACTAGTTAGAGTCAAACCAGGCTGTAGAGCTCTGGACTTGAATGCAAAAGTGGCTTGGATTTTTTTTTCCTTTGTGAAAGAGGTAAAAACCCACTAGAATTAATATACTAGATGTAAGAAAAAACTGGTAGGGAAGAACATTTAGTCTGAGAGAGTTAAAAAATACCCCCAAACCCCCCAAACAGCAGCAACAACAACAATAATAATAACAATAATAATAAACAAAAAAAGAAAACCACAAACAAAGCTAAAAATTAGATATTTGCAGGCAGGAGGTCCACAAAAATGCAAAATGTGATTTGGTGAGGAAAGGTATTATCCTCTGGCCAGAAAGCGTAGGGAGAAATGAGAATTAACATATATGGAGAAGAGTGAGATAACCATCAAAAAAGAGAGAAAAAAGAAAAAACGAAAAAAGAAAACAAACAGTAGAATGGTGTTTAGCCATTAATATGTGAACAGAAGGAATAGTGCTCTTCATCACTCAGCAGGGAGGGTGTTGCCAGAGAGGATGGAGAAAGCAACTGTTTAAGAAGCAGAATGAAGCAACTGCATCTGAGGAAACGGTGTCCCAGACTGCTGAAGGATCTGACATACCAAATTGTGAGTCTGTTGACATACAAGCATCTGCTCATTTTATGGAGGATGTGTGGAAAAGTACTTCATACTGGTGACAGTGGGGAATTTTATTTAAAAATGCGCAAAATAAGCATTGCAGGCATGTGCAGGCTTGTCCTTTTGACATCTGAAAAGGGAAGAATCATTTCAAATGATGGAGATAATGAGATAAAATGTAACCTGGGTTTAATAAACGTAGATTCTGCAGATGATTCTGTTACTGGTCTTTGTAACATAACTGACTTTCTAGATGGAGAATGCAGTAAATCTCATTTGTCTGGATTTCAGTGATCATTTGCCATCATGTCACATTTGTTACTGGTGCAGTTGGGAAGGGCAGGATTAGCAGGAGAGCACTGCAAAGGGAGTGAGGAGCCCTGCAACGGAGATGACAACAGGTTGTGTTGAAGGGCAAGTGTGTCCTGGTTGCAAAGCTGCTGAAGTTTGAGGGAAGCATGTTGTGAGCTGGGTCTGGAAAATGCTATCACTGCCATGGGCAGGTGGAGCACCATGGGGGAAGCTCAGGAGTAATTCTGGGGCACTGGAGTTAGTGAGGCATCAGTTACGCAGAAGTTGTCATATTAGATAAATAGCAGAGAATTTGGCCTAGTAATAAGATTTTGCACTCTGAGCTTGCTGGAAAACTGTGACTGTTACTGAAATGCAGCTGAGAAAATGCCAAATAACCACACAAGTTGTAGCAGACACAGATGAGCCACAGAGAGCTGAGGGCATACTGAAATGCTAAAGAAACCATCATGGATAGCCAGTCTAATTTTTGTGTGCATTTATGATTAATTGTATTAAAAGAAGTTAAGCAGAGCAACTTCAGAGAAGGTCTTTTCATACGATCTGCTTTCAACTGGTTTGTTTGGTCCCTAGTAAAACAGAAGAGGAAAATACATTATAATTACTGTATAAATTAACACCGGGGGTAAATATCAGCAATGTTTATGCTGAAGGCCAAAGCTGGCACAAGAACAAATGGTCACCGCCTGGCAACGAATCCAACCCAATAACTCATTTAAAAGTGAAACTTGATGGACTTGTGAAAGGGATAATAAGACAGTGCCAGGAATGGGGCAGTGTGAACCAGGAGGGTACTTTCTCTCTAGTAATTTTCCTCTGCCTTGTAACAGCCATTTTTTATAGCTAAAAGTCCAGTTATGGTGAGATTGTTTTTTTAAATGGAAGTAATTTATAAATGACATTGAAGAGGAAATTATAAATGGCAAAAGCCCTGTAAGTATTCCCTTGGAAAATTGCAGAAGTGTTTATAAATGCACCTCTGTAGGATGCTGCCTGTGAATTGGAGCACACAAAAGCAAGGAAATTATAACCCATGTATCATGGTGCTACCAAAGGCCATTGCAATGTAAGCATCTGTAGATGACTGAAGTTCTTTTCCTATTGTTAGACACATGTATCACTGAGGGGCTTTTTCCAGCCATGCCCTGGCTGTCTCCAGCATGCAGGACACACCTGAGTGCCCAGTGAGTGCCCTTTGTGTCCATGGCCACCCAACCTTTGCCAAGAGCGGTGACCAGCAGTGTTGGTCCATCAGCCATGTCCACAGCTGTGGGAAAGGACTTGTAAATTCTTGCATAGTCTGTCATATGGAAGAGCTTTCTTCCTGTTAGGTGGGGGCAGAGTGGAGTCCCATGGCTGCTAAGCTGCTCCCTGGTACCTGAACCCAACCCATTTGTTAGAGCTCCTCAACAGGAAACCTGTGGGACCTCGTACATATGCCAGATCTTTTATTTTTATAGCATCAGGAACTTATAAGAGGAAATGTTCTTGGCTGGGAGTTGTGCTGGCAATTCCACCTAAACACTGTTTTACAAAACTCTTTATTTTTCCCATAGCTAAATGAAGTTAATCACCTGCTCATCTCTTTGCATCTTCCATGGTTCCCTCACTCTTTGCTGAGAAATGCAGATGTTTATGATGTTTTCATCTCACTTGTGGCTTGGTGATTAATATTCTGCAAGTTGCTGAGCTTATGGATACCGATTTCCTGCTCTACTTAATGTACTTAAGTCAGCCTGGTTTGTTTTTCTTCCTCTTGCTGATATCCACCTGGTGAGTTAATTGTGTAGGAAAATAGGCAGTGGAGACAGAAAATGCAGAAAACATGACATTAAGCTCAGCTGGATGGAAAGTCTGCTGTGCTAGAGGAAGCTGTGTCTGGTGATGTTCCCCTGATAGGGTCCTGACTTGTGAGCAGGAGTGATGGACTGTTGCCTGAGCTGTCCTGGCTTCATTGCAGGGGCGGGTAAGCCATATGTGGATTCTGGGCTTCCTCCCCAGAAGCTTGCATAAGGGCTCAGTGTCATTCTTGAAGGTGAGTAGATATTAATTTAAAAAGTTTGCCCCTCTCTTCCTCAATATCTGTTGCAGTTCTGTGAATTGAGGGGAATTCACACTCTATTCCTTGTTTTACATGACATGGAAAAAGATTTTGCAATACTAGATTAAAAGCAAAATGCTAGAGGAGAAGCATGTGAGAGTGTTCCCTTCTTGCTGGGTAGCTCATTATCAGGGTAAGGTAGATCCTTGTCTACTGAGAGCATCTCCAAGCAGATCATGTGAAACAGCAGAAGTTGGGACTGCTGGACTTAATACTTTGGTTGCACACCTCCACTTGGTGTAAATAAGTATCCAGTGGATTGTGAGTTTGAACAAATCCTCAGGACTTGCAGAGGAGTGGTGCAAACCACCAGGCAGAAGGGTGTATTGAGACTGGGTTGTTCTGGCGTCTCCTGGGGGAAGCGCTCTAGTTCATGGAAAGCATCAGTGCT
Source organism: Myrmophylax atrothorax (assembly GCA_026770055.1). Lineage (NCBI taxonomy): Eukaryota > Metazoa > Chordata > Aves > Passeriformes > Thamnophilidae > Myrmophylax > Myrmophylax atrothorax. Next base: position 14,371,854 of record JAOXXN010000137.1, read on the forward strand.
TGGAGTAAGTGAGACAGTGGTCTTCTCTGCCAACACAGCCCTGCTACTTACTGGTCTGATTTCTTGTCCTTAGCAGTCTGTACTAATTCTTCCTTCGTCTTATTCTCTGAAATTGGATAATCTCAGTAGCTCCCTTTATTGATCCCTGCCCATTCAGTCCCAGCTTGCCTCCTGCCTTCTTCCTTTTCCCACATTTCCCTTTGTATCTCTGGTTGCTGGTCCAACTTTCTCTCATTTATGTTCAAATTGGCCAACTCTTCCATTTTGTCAGGATCCAGCAGAGAAGATGGATGAAAAGAAATCTCTCTGCTGTCAATTCAGAACAGTCCTGGCACAGCCTGTAACCATCCAGAGTTGAAATTGCCAGGAATTTGTTCACTGGAATGCATTCAGTTTGGACAGAATCAGTAGGAAATAACAGTTCTTGAACTATAGCACATCTCCCTTGTACTCATGTGTGAACTGCTCATTTTCACAGATCATCAGCTTAGCTAAAGCTTGGGTGAATATTCTTTGCTCCAAAAGATGAGGATGAGGGATGTTTTTTGCAAGAAAACTACACCAGAATTAGCATATTTTTCTTACATTTTTCATGGAAATATATGAGCTCTCATTGCTGAAAGTTTACAGGTGAGTTCATCATGAAATAGTTGAAATGACCAGATAAATAGTTAAAACTTGGCAAAGTTATAGGCATGTGAAAACAGGGGGTTATCATGGGATTTGTCACACAACCTTAATAATAGTTTCACCTACAACAGCAAAATTCTGTAATGTGAGGTAATTCTGAGGCATCAGCACTGCACGGATGAACACCATTAGATAAATGGGACCTAAGAGAGTGAAAAACACCAGTAGCACCCTGGCACTTAATGCTGTGGTTCTACTTTTGTATTCATGAGGGTATGAGCATTATGACAAAGCGTAAAACAGCTTGATGCTCCCGAGATGTGCAGCAGAACCCGTGCTGCGTGCGGGTAGTTCCCAGCACTGTCACACCTCAGCCTGGTTGCCTGTCCCACATTTCCACCTCGCAGCTCAGATTTGAGTGAAATTTGTGGCAGTGCCAAACTGATGGATCACCATCCCATGTTCTAAAATGTCCTCCCTGACAACATGGACTGTGCCAACAAATCTTACTGAGAAAGTCCAGGATAAACACTCCAAGCCATTTATCAATTCCATTTGAGGCTTGCAAGATAGAATTTCTCACTTCTCCCAGTACCAGAAGTACAAGATATCCATCCCAAAGAGGTTCTCTCCTTGCGTACCTCTCTCAGCTTCTTGAGTGTAATGAACAGATTAATCCTGGAGCCTGTGTGTCAGTTTATCCTATCTTTGCTGAAGAACTGGAAGAGAAAGTGTGGGACAAATGGAATATATGCCTCCGAGTCGTGTACACCCTCTCTTGCTCTGTTTCTTGGCAGTTTATTAAGTTGCCCTTGCTCTGTCCTGTTACAGATAACATTGGCTTAATATGAGTTTAGTTTCTGTGTTCCAATACAATGCATCCAAAAATGTGGTAGTAGAAAAGTGAGGACGAGCCTAGCACAGAAAAGGGACTTTGTGCATTTTCAGTGGCTGAGGAGCTGCCTGGGGCTGTAGGGAGGATGTTTGAGACTCTTCTGCAAGTCCAGCTTCAGCTTACGAGCTGAAGAGCGAGCTGTGGACTACTCAGTGATGTGTCACGATACTATGAAAATGCTTTGAGCTTTAAGGCATTCTCTACCTAACAGAGATCAGGATGAGACCAAATATGGGGTACTTTCCAATTTCCAGAGACCTTGGTACTGGCCAGCTCCCGTGTTTTCCAAAATATTCTGCAAGGAGGAGATTCCATGAGTCATCCTGGTCATGGTGATAAGCTGAGCTGAGCTTGCACAGAAGTGTTGGAAGCACTTGGCTGTGACATTAGCTTATAACTCTCTTCTTGCCGCAGGGACCCAGCGTTGCAGTGGGATAACATTAGTGGGAAATGCAGACCTGTTTCCACTCGCTTTCCTCATTAAATGAGCTGAGTTTTGCAGGGCAGTTCAGGGAGTTCATCCCAGGCTCTCCTTCCGTCGGTCTCCACTTCTAGAACACTGCTGCCTAGACAACCAGACAGCTTTTGGGTATGTCTGATAGTTTGGGCAGGCAGTTGTCATGGTTATGGGTGCTGCATAAGAACCAAAATAGATGTATAGAAAGATGGTGATAGAAGCTGGCACAGATCCTGTCTTCTCTGTACAAGAGCTGACAGGATGTGGCATGGAGAAACCACCTGTGCCCTGGCTCCCTCCTGCTCCCTCAAAGACAGGACTAGCCATGTGTTTGGCCTTCAAGGCTGCAGGTGGCAAAAGAAGCTGAGCTATCTGAAAAAGGCAAAGGAGAAAATAGATAAGTGAAGATGTTAATTTGTTAGAAAAAGCTTGTTTCTTGAGTTTTAGATTGCAGGGTATGAAAAATCTCAGTGTCTAAGACCGTCAAACTTTCTCTTTTCCCTCTTGAAGAGAAATATCAAGACATAACACTGCCTTTCCTCCTCTCAAACTGATTGCCAAATGCTACTTGTTTTTAGCAATATCTTCTTTACTGCTTATCATCACAAAACACTTCTTTGGGCTTTTCTATACTAATGTATCAAAACTGAAAGGCCTGGGAAGTTCCATTGGAGACACAGAGAGCTGCTCCTTGGTGGATGGCCGCTTCTGGTGGCCAGCTGAGCTCAGGTGGGAAGCAGAGTTCTTCCTTGGCTCCTGCTGTGAAGGTCCAATCAGGCCCTTGGAGAAACCAGACCAGCCTGTACAGCTGCATCACCTTGTGGATCTCATCACAAGCCCCTGAAAACTACTGAGCGACGTGGTTTGTCTGTGCAGCAGGCTGGTAGGTAGATAAGTGGCAGAAAGGTTGCATAAGTCCACCATCTCTGGGTTTATAATTGGCCTGGAGGGCAAGGGATGTCAGAAGACAGAAAGCAAAGGCTTTGGGAGCAGGTGGTGGAGAGCTTTAGTCAGAGGGGTTGGAGGGTTTTTGACAGAACCTTGGTCAAACTCTGCAGCCAAGTCCTCACAGGATCCCAAACAACAGAATTTTGGTTGAATTTGGGTTGCTGGCGTCAGGTCCTGAATTATCATGCCTTACTCTAGTGCTTTTCCTTGGCCCTCTTTCTGCTTCAGAACCTAAAACTACCTGAACATCTGCTTGTAACAGGAATAAAGGGTAAAAGCAGAGGGGTTATTGTGAATACTTTTCAACCCAGATCTCTCTTTTGAAAGCCTCTTATAGCAGAGTTTTAAATTGGTTTAGGGACAGAGCCTGAATGTGATAAGATATTAGTTAACACGATGGGATAATCAAGTCACTTTGATTTCTCCCCAGGCAAACCTCTCTGCAGTCTATTAAAATGAAATATGATGCCACTGTCATTTCCCTCAGCTGTAGTCAAGGAGATATTTGTTTTAATTCAGCACAAGATTGCCCCACAGGCTCTGATTTCTACTATCCATATTGATCTTTGTAATTTATTGCCCTTTTACAATACACACTAAAAGGATGTTGTATTTGCCAGACTGGCTTTTGAGAACTTCATCTCCCAAATCAGTCTGTATAGAATACACTGAAATTGTTCTCTCTCTGTCGTTAATGTTCTGTGTCATACAATATTAACACAGGCTCCATTCGTTTTACAAGCAGCCTTGGATTTAGTAAGGGACACAAATAGAATATAACGTATTCACGGAATATAGTCATATTATCCTGGGTATGATGAAAACAGAGATGCCTCTTGTCCCAGCTTGTATAATGTTCAACATATTTCTGATTATCTGGCACTTCACCTTCAACTGTAAATGACCTCGGAGGGTACGAGGAACCACACTGCAGGTGATACTGTCATATTCCATCCAGCAGGGATGCATTGCATTAGGTGGTGTTTAATTTATGAAGCATGTTAGGACAGAAGATGCTGCAAAGAACCAGAACTAACTGGAGGCTACATGCCATGTGAAGCTGAGCTCAGTGTAAGCCACAGGTCAGAGGAGTAATGCAGGCAGCTACTTCAACTTTTTCATCTAATACATTTTCTAATTGGCACATCTGAGTTTCATAGAACTACACTTTTTCAAAGGGAGAATGACAAATTGATGAGATGTTACAATTTTTCAATTAGATGAATTGAAACAAAATTTTCATTTTGGCATTGGTATGTCATAACATTATGATTTGATTGAAAATGTCCTTTCTGCTGTGACAGATTCCACTTTTATTTCTCCCTTTCTTGATCTTTTTTTTGACTGCTTAATACATCAATATCTTGTCCTGCTTTGAACCAAGAACATTCCAGACATTCCCAGAAAAAGAAACTTTTCCTAGCAAGGGTGGTGGTTCACTCCCACTATCATGTATGTGATTGTTCAGCCCCTACCACATTTCTGGAATCAAAGTATTACTGCAACTAAATCTTGTTCAGCATTTCCTATTTCTTAAGTCTGAAGAGTAAGGTGAAAGAAAGGTAAAAGCAGAATTATTGGATGGAAAAAGAACTGCTAAACTAATTCAGATGAGATTCCTTAGAGACACGGCTGAGGATTTATGAGCTGGATCTCATTGTACCTCAGTTTGTTCGAGATACTTTAGTGAAGCATTTGAAGCAGAAAACTCCTTCATCTTTCCTATCCATCTCCTCATACTCTTGGCTCTCTCAAAGGCCTGGCTTATTAGAAAAATACAATAAAAGGCTAATTGCAAAGAATGGGGGATTTTAATTACTTCATTTACATACAGAGAATTAGTCTAAAATCAATATTAGGCTGTCAGAAAGGAGAATTAGCTGAATGTTTTTTCTGGGTTTTCATGTCAAGGAAATGTAAGTTTAAAGAATGCAGTTTGGAATACTCTTTGGGATTACTTTCAACTTTCTTCCTAGCAACTCATCCTCATTTATTTCAAAACTTTTTTTCCCATGAAAATTTAAGTATAAAGGGGAACTTTCAATGTTTTCTTTGTATTTGTGACACAAAATTTTATCTGCAAATCCAGTTGTCAGATGGTGTCAGGAAGGGGTAGTGCTTGGGCACTGAAAGCCTAAAGTGAAGGCTGAGATGGAAACACTGAAAAATACTTTGACTTCTGGAGGAATGAGGTTGTCTTCCCTAGATGTGGCCATTGCTGATGCCTGGAGAGGCAGATAGACACATTCTGAAGATGGGCCTCAATAACTGTAGAAGTTAATCTGTCATCACCCTGTGAGCAGCACCTGGTGTAGATTTCCAAGCAGAACGCTGCTTGAAGTGACCCATGATTTGCAAAAGTTACATGTTTGGGGTTTTTTCTTTATTGCAAAAGCTGCTGCTATAGACTTTTTCTCATCAGCATGGGGTTTTCTCTCCCGCCAAGGTTAAACCAAGTGGCAGAATGAAGTGCAGTCCCTGCAGCAGGACACTTGCCATGTCCTGATGTGGTGGGCTGGCCATGCCTTTGGCATGCAGCAAGTGTCAGCAAGGGTCTATACCACCCCATCTGTCCATCATGCTGAGCCTGAAGGGCAACCAGCTCCACTTCCTGCCTTGGTGCAGGATAAACTGTGGTTTGGGTCCTGTGTCTCTGTACCATGTGTGTAATGCCATACATGCTAATGCCACTGCCTAAGTAACAAGAGATTCCTGTAATTTTTGTAGAGATCTCAGGAGATATTTTACTGCTCCTGGAAGGGGTTGCTGAAGTCCCTGTGCTTAGTGCCAGTGATTGAGCCTCTGGGATGGGACGTGTGTTTGCAGCCCACATTGCCATCTTACCAGTCCCTCTGGGTGGTCTATTCTTTCCCATCCACTGCTAGCCAAGAATCCCAATTCTCCATTAAAATTACTTTCCTATTTAAAATAAAAGATTAAAAAGAAGTCAGAAAGAGCCTAGAACTCCCACTTGGTCAGATCCAGTGAAAATGTGAGTTATTTTATGTAAAACATTAAAGTGAATGGAAAAAGTGGAAGGGAAAAATGCCTCAATGACCTCAAGTGGGTAAAAGAAATTACTTTGGATGATCAGTTATTCAGTTTTCTTCGTGAGGCTTGATCCAGCCACTAGATTTAGAGCCTCCTTGTTTAAGGAGGTGTTTAGACTATATCAAACTGTTACGGACTTTTGTATGAAGAAGTGTGAGGAGCTTATTTTACTTTATATATATGCCCCAAATGATTTTACTAAGGACCCACTCTCTGTCCTGCTGATGTCATTGCTTTGTGCTGGAAGTGACTCCACTTGCCCTTGGTGGTATGGGATCCTCCCATGGGACTACTATGTCTTTGGCACAGTGCTCCAGATAGGAAGGGCCCTCCTGCTTCTCCCTACAGTGTGAGCTTCACCTGTACTTCTGAGAGATAGGAGTTCACATTTCACTGGGTCACCCTTCAACACCTCCCAGAACTGAAGCAACTGGCTTATGTGCATCCACCTGTATTCAGTTCATATGCCTGGATTTGAAATACAAAGGTGGGGAAGGACAGGAATGAAACATGAGTTCTTGGAGAATGTAAACGCCATTTAAAGAGTTGCCATTCCATTACAATTATACTAATCTAGTCTAAACTGAGAGAGGTTTTGTGGTTCTACAGAGCTGTGTGAATGTGGACCAACATGCTGAACCCCCAGATTTATGCAGCTCTTTGGCCTAGATGTGCAGCACCTGTTTTTGCAGGTCCCTCTTGCAGCCGCCAATAAATTAATTCAATTTGACCTGCACAGTGTTGATTTAGATTCATCACTTATTTCAAGAATATTTTTCTATTGTAATACACTCTGGTCTAGTTTGAAATTATCCAAGCTTAAAGACGTAAAGAAAAGAAAAAGTTCTTAAACCCAAAGATATTTATTTAGTTGTATGTCAAGAAGAATAGCTTTTTATCATTCATTTTCTTCGATACATACATAATAAAGGTCAGCAAAACAGAACAGTATCTCTTTTCATGGGTGCTAAGGCTGATTCATCACTGACATGAACATTGTTCACTGCCAAGGGAGGAGATAGCTCAGCCTTTGATCTTCACAGTGAGGGGGGATGGAAGAGCCCTCAGAAGTCCATAATCTCTTTTATTTTTAGCCATTGAAAGAAGGGTCCTGCAGGTTTTTCTGTGTCAAGCTCCCTGTCAAGCTTGATTAAAGGTTGTGATTTCTGTCCCCGCTCTTCCAGACGTCTTTGATGGATCCACACCTATCTGCACACAGGTGTTGGTATGCATGTCAGGGTCAAGCTTGGCATATCTAATGTCTTCAAGAATGATAACCACAAATCTAAAAAGTATCAGCTGGTTCCCCTTGTGGTCTGACCTGGCCTACAACTCTTGTGGTGATGGAAGCTGTGGATTACCCTCTAACCACCAGGTTGGTTTAGCTGGGAAGAAATGAGTAAGACATGTAAAAAAAGGAGTGTGGCTTATCTCAGAGAGGGGGAATACAGACACAAGGTGCTTCTGTATCACCTCTAATGATGCATCAAAGTGTCCTAGGAACAAATGATGGAGAAAGGTATGCACAATGTTCCTCATGCCTGCTTTTGCACAATTACAAACAACTATGTCATTGACTTTAATTAGATACAGATTCACAGAATATCCACCCTGAGTCTCTCAAAATGCTTATGTAAAAGATCAAATTTAAAGGACGCAATACAAAATGTAAAAGGCCACAATAACAGTGTTAATTTTATGACTGCAGAGGATAGAAATGAGACATCACGTTCAAACTTTGCGTAAAGAGACATTCTTTTTATATAAATGCAAACCAAAGCTCAGAACATTTTGACCAGATATTATTTAGTGGCTCTTGTTCTCTCCCAAACAGGATGTTCCAAACACAGACAGATCCTTTATCTAGAATAATATATCCATCAGAGAATCCACTTGCCCACCTCTTCTGTTCATAAAATACCTAATTCCTCAGTCATCATTCATATGTGTACTATTACATTGATTTCCTTGTCTGTAGTTGATGAAAATGGTTCTGTTCAAGCTGTATGAGAGGAGAAACAAGGACAGGCCTATGCAATGGAACAGAACTGAGCTCATATAGTGAGGCATAAAGCACACTAATGCCCAGAATTTTGTAGCAATACAGCTAAAACCTGGGGACCAACATGATACTAATAGTTCAGTTAATTAAAACATTACCAGCTTCCTGTTGTTATAATACTTACTAATCCCTAATCATAAAATAGCTGAATGTACCCAAACACTGCAAACAGCTTTATGAATTGTAAATTAATTAACTCTCAACCTACCCTCTCTAGTTAGAGGGAAATTATCATTTCATCTATTCAATATCACCTGTGTTCTTGAGTCCTGGTTGTCCACAGTGTCATTGGACAGGAAACCATTCCTTGTTGGCAACAGGTTTGTGAATAGAACATGAAAGCACAAGTGAAGCTGCTATGTTTTGTACTGGCAAAGCTTTTAATAGGTACTGCCAGCAGCTGTTTGCTAAGTGGGAAAAAGAATAAGGAAAAGGAACCAAAAATATCTCAACTAAGGTCTGTGTTGAGCAGGAGCAGTGTGATACTGGAAAATCATTCTGTTCTATAGAGCTCTTGGTGTCACACAACCATGAGAGCTTGGGAACAGTTTGGGGGCAGCCAGTGAGTTTGGGATGCCCATTCTCCGCTAGAGCATCCAAACCCAGGTAGGGTATGGAGGCCCAGACCCCACACCACAGACCTCCCACTGGAACTCTGTGCAAGGCACAGATGTTTTGATTCTGATGAAGCTTTTCAATGGAACAAGTTTCTTTTAAGCGCTGGGGTGTTTTTTTAGGCAATGCTGTGCTTTACTTACCTTGTCATTCTTTAGCTCCACCAAACAAAACTCTGATAAAATGAGATGTGTATGTACTTGGGAGGTCCCCAGACATAAAACCCTCTTTCTCATACAGGGCTGGTTGTAGCTGTGGTGGGGATGGGGTTGGGAGGGCAGTCCACTGGCATGGAGCATGCGCTGCAGGAGCTTGCCACATATGACTTCCCTCCTTGCCAAGTTAATCCAACCTGGTGGTCTCCAACCTGGAGAACACATCTAGGGACCTGCACTTCGCCTGTCATCAACCAGCTGATGGAAAGACTGAAAAAGGATCGAGTATCTTCCTTGCAAAGCAGGTCCTCAGTGTGACTTGTGGGAGGCTAAAGGAGAGGGTTTAAGGCACTGGTAAGGAACAAGGTGCCCTGCCAGAATGGGTAGGCTTTCTCCAGGGAGGATATGGAGAGATTTTCCATGGATGACAACCAGGCAGCCACCTGTGCCAGCTGTAATTCTGAAACCCTTCCTATCAGTCCTTAGATGGGAAAGATCACAGCCAGTTCATTTGATGCTTGAATCAAATGAGGCTGCATTTAATAAAGCACATTGAGGGAGTGTCACAGGCCCCCTTCTGCCGCTGCTGCCTGTGGGTTTGTTGTCAAGGTTGTTTAACAACCGAGACAAATGTTCTTAATAAGTGACAGGCTGCCTTGGCAGGGTTTCCATGCACGTCAAATGTGCTGCTTGAGGTTAATTCAACCGTCCCATTCCTGCTCAGAAGGGACCGGAGAAACTTCTCAGACACAGCCTCATTTTTTGCAGGATCAGGACCACCCTGCAGTGGGAATATGCACATGGAGCTGTGTCATGGTCCTGTGGACACAAATGGCAGGGTCCGATGGGTTGGTAACATTTCTTTGGGTTTTTTGGTGGTTTTTTTTGTTGTTTTTTATTTAGTTTTTGTCCTTGCAGCTGCGACATGTCAGGGCAGACGTGCCAGTGTTAGTTGCCATCCCTGGTCAGTGTGTGACATTTTTTATGATGGCCCTTTATAGGCCACATTATCTTCTCTTGTATTACTTAAAAATCTATTACCTTTTAATGCATCAGTTCAATCTCCTTTTCTGCAATGAACTGCTTTGTGCTAGGACATGGAGGTTCAAAAATGCTGTAACTGTGAATTTGGCTTCCTCAGGAGGTGAATTGATGCAATGACTTTTTATTTAATCCAACCTTTAAATTTTGAGGCTACAGAGGAAATTTTTGTTGAGGCAAGTTATGCCATTAATGCCTTGGTGGGAGCACTTACGTGCTCTCTGAAACAGCCTTGTGCTGCTCTGAGGGGATGTTTTATTGGGTACCCCCCAGATTGTACTTGATGTGGCAACTCCTATGTATAGTAGGAGAACTTGCATGCAAAAAATATAATGTACGTCTGGAGTTGTCTGTATCAAATACAGATATTAACTGGGATAGACTGACAGCAAATAAAAATGGGGAAATAGAGTCTGAAGAAGTCCTTGATGGTTTTGGCAGTTTGTGCCCTTTTAGACATGAAAAGGATTTTCTGATCTGTCAGGATCAATACTGAGCTGAGCTCTACACAACTGGTTGCACCGTCTTTCATTAGCACAGTGCCCAGAGGCAGTGATTTGAAATTATCATGTCACTAGAATTTTGGAACTATTTTTTCCTTCCTCTTCTGCCCTTAATCAGTAATCAATATCCTCTTGGTCTCAGAAAAGCCCAAATGTGAGTAGCAGATAATGGTAAAAATGATCAAAAGCTGAAAGAGCATGCTTTTCCCTCTGTTCTGCCTAGACAGTCAGTGCCTGGCATCAAGCACTGCTGTCCCAGCTGCAGGCTGAGACTGCTGGAGGATGAGAAGCAGGATCCCTGCTCTCCTGTTTGACTGCAGGGCCCTCAGATTGCAGATCTGCCATCTTAGGTTTGATAGTGTAATTTGTCTACTGCTGAAGTCCCCAAGACTTTTACTAAACAGAGGCATTGTAATATGTTTTTGCCTGTGCAAATACACATTTCCAGGCACTTAAAATGGGAATTTTTTAGTGGCTTAAGTGATTTAATCACTTAATTGGATTTACATCCCTCATTACTACTAGGTATCTCACTGTGTTACTGCCCATGTAGCACACGTGTGTGTATCCATATATCTTTCCCTGAGTTCCATGGGTCCTGTCCACTCATACGCTAGTGATGGTTCCTATTTTGATCTCGAAACAAGGATTTAGCAGCCATGGCAGAGCAGCAGTGAGGATTCCTGTTACTGAGAATTAAATTACTTTTCAGAATAAGCTGTGGTGAAATGGTCCCCAGCACCCTGTGAGACAGTGGCATGCATAATTAAAAACCAAACTACTCGTGTCAAGTAAATGAACAGAGCATGTCTTGTCAGCTTGCTCCTTTGCCTTTTTATTTTTTGTTATTGTATGTCAATCCTTACTTTGGAGTTCACAAAATTCAGTCATTTGTGGTGCCTCTTGCATCATTAGTATGGCAAACACAGCAAAAATCAGCTTTCTTGTGGTAATAAAAAAAAACCCAAAGCACAGCAACTACCAGACTGGGCCAGCCCTGTATTCCCATCTCATCCCATAGCTTTCCCATTCAGCGTACACAAAATACACTCCCCAGCAAATAGGATTGAGATAATTTACCAAACCTACCCTCCCCTGCTTGTGTGCTGTTGGGTTATTTAACTCTCTGTTGTGCTCCCTGGCCCAGTTTCCCCAGCTGTTTGTACTGAATGCATAGCAGTTTAGTCCTGAGCTATTTCCTGGAATGAACAGTCTCATTCCCCTGAGATTGTTGGGTAGTGACCACTCCGCAGGAGGCAGAACTGAGGAGAGAGCAAGACAGGTGTGTGTAGTACGTGTAGCATATTGCCTGTTGCATGGTCTCAAGAACATGGTCTCTCTCTCTCTCTTTCCTGTCCTTCTCCTTGCCTGCCAAATGTGTGTCTTCAACCCTGAAAAAAAGGTGAAACTTGAGCCCAGAAGAGAGAAAAATTGTAAGCAGAGGAATCTTAGGTGCTGGATGGGCAAGATACCAACTTCTCAGCAGTCCAGAATGTCCCCTAAAATGCTCAGAATCTCACAGAAATTTCTCTTATCCTGAAAATCAATAAAAGCTAATTAACTAGAGGTTAGAAAGGGTCTTTGCTGGTAAGCCAAATAGACACTTGGCTCCTTCCATTCACCTGCCAGGCTCATTAACAAAATCTGAACCAGTTCCAGGGACCTGCTTGCTGCTTCCCCTCGGGGCTTGCCCTTCCTCCCAGCTCTCATAGCCCACCTTTGTCAAACAGAACACTTTGAGCAAATCACTTAGCTAGGCAGCTTTCAAACCCTCTCTCAAAGGAGAGCTGGGTTAGGAAGGTTTAAGTGAAGATGGGTTAGAAAAAATCAAGAGAAGGCAAGAATGCAGAGGGGCTATTCCGAGGGGAAATAGTTATTAAGCAGCTGAAGAACAGAGCAAAGAAAGTGCTGTATAAAGAGTTAGCTGCATGAAAGTCCATCAAATTTTTTTAGAATTACCTTGATTTTTACAGACTGCAGTACTATTATTACCTGCCAGAACCTGTATTTCTGAACAGAAAGGAGTTATGTATCTGGAAAGCATGTAAGTTTGAAAAAGCTGGGCCTTACTGTGCTCTCAGACCCACTGCATCTATGCAGTGACTGCAGTCAGAGTGCAGGGTGATGAGCTCAGCTTGCTTCTTCCAGGACTGTGGTCTTGCATTGGTGTAAAGCATAGGAGATGCTACAGCAGGTCTTTTCAAACCAATGCAACTGCCTTCTGTGGCAGGGCAGCTACCTGATCTAGCAGGCCAGAGGGAGGGAATAGGGATGCGATGCACTATGGTATTAGTAACCCTTTTGAGAACTCTCCACAAGGAACTCCTTTCTGGGCAAAAGGGGTTGGATTAAATTAACATAAGGTTGGAGGACACATGGTTAAAGAAGTCACTCCTTGCATAGCAGTGTGTTGCAGTTAAATGGGGGACAGACTCTGAGCAGTCTTGAACAGTTTGTCTTGAGCCTGATTTCAAACCAATTTAATGGTGCATGTGATAGGGGACTGTAATCCTAGAAAAAATACATAGATTGTGCCAAATTGAGGTTCACTTTGAAGGATATAGCCTGAATTCAAGTATTGCTGTGATACATTGGAGAATTACTCAAAATCAATAGAGTAAAATTCACTACAGACAAGTTTCTTATGAGTTATGCTCTAGAAAGAAAACTTAAGTGCAAAGATAGAGAATGAAAAATATGGAAGGCAGCAATGCTGCAGGAAAGAAACAGGAACTTACAGCAAACCACAAAATGAACATGAGTCAAGATTACTTGGGAGGCTTATAAAAACACACTTATCAGTCTGAATGGATGCCACTGGTGAGGAAGGATTATTATTTTGCTCCTCAGGTGGAGGATTGGAGCCAGTTCTGGGCACTGTTATTAAGAAAATGACAGGGAAACTTGGAGGGAAAAAAAAAAAAGAGATAGCAAGGAGGAAAAAATAAATCCGGGGGAAAACAATATGGTTTAGAGTGGGGAAAAAAATTAAATATTCAGAGGGTTGAGTGTATTTACTTTGTTTTCTTGTTAGAAAGGAGAAAGTCAAATATGGCATGGAGGCATTAAGACCATGTTAGACAAGTATCTTTAAAGATTGGGTTTGGTGTGTTCGCTCTTACCTCAGAGCAGATAGAAAGATTTGAGTCCC
>JAOXXN010000137.1:14385461-14422571 GCA_026770055.1 Myrmophylax atrothorax
GGCCTCCATGCCGCTGGGGTTTTTTTATCATGATCAGTCGCTGAAAGTCAGGACGGTAACTTGCCTTTTGCCATTCAGCAATTTCCTATTTGTTTAAAAGGCAAAAGGAGAAAGTTATTAAAATGATGCTTGACTGCTTGAGTGTCTTCTAAGCAAAGACATTTGGAATCATATTCCATCCTCATCTGTACACCTGCAGTCAGTGAATTAATTTCTATAAATGCATAGCGGGCTGTAGCACAGGCACATCACTGACCTGGGATGGCAGGCTGTAGGCACTCTGTGTATTTTAATTCTGTTCAATTCCTCTTCTTTGACTTTTTGAGACTTGTTTAGTTACCAATGGCATTACAAGTCATTGAGCACTGTTAATAACACCAGTTAGTCACAGCAGCACATTTCCCCTTGAAAGAGTTCAAATGGTGAGAGCAAGCACAGCCAAGTTTAATGCCTCCACTGCAGAGATGATGTGCTCCCAGCCCTCACTGCAGGGCCATCAGGACCAGGCAAGAAAGAGCTGCAAACGTTTAGTGCCTCTGTGAGCTGACTCTCCAGTGTTCTTGTTGCTCAGATAAGGCTGAAGATTTTTGGATGGTTTGGACCAGGATAATAATTATGATCCAGTTCTGCACATCGGAATTTGTTTGCTGTTTTTTATTGCATCAGAACTCAACCCTCGTCCTACATCTTGTAGTTAATGGGCCCTTTGTATGTAACATAGCATAGCCACTTAGAAGTTTTTAATAGCACTAATAGTTAGACTACAGATCTTTATGCATCTCCTACTTTACATCTACATTACAACACAGATTTCCAATAGTATTTGGATGTGGAAAGATGCTTATAGAAGCTTTGTAGGATTTACAGATGTGCTTAAATGACTTAGATGCCTAATTCTCTTTTGACACTCAGTTGGAGTTAAGGTGCCAGAGCTGTTTTGTAGCCCAAGCAAGTAAATGGGCTAGATGTTGAAAGTACTAAATACCTACCTTGGAAGTTCAGCATCCAAGCATGTGCTGTGCTCTGGCAGTCTGTCTATGACAATAATTAAAGTAGGAAAGACTGATGCTTTTTGGTTTAAAAACCCAGGGCCAAGTTTCCACTTGTGGCCATCCACTACATGTACAGATCTGAAGCCATTAAACCCAGGATTTATTACTGAACTAATGGCAAAATTCAAAGAAGCACTCAAAATCAATTAATTTTAACATGGAAGGCCTCTGACCCTGAAACCTGAAAGCGCATCTGGCACAGGAAAGGGCATGAGTTGGTTTGAGGCCAAACTTAGAATGGTTTGGGCTGCTCTGCAAAGTAGCTGTGGAGCAAAGGAAACAAAAATGTTATGTAAAAAATGAGATGATTAATATTCATGCAGGTGCTAAGGAGTGACATTTTGATTCCCTAACACCAGTATTAGCATTTTGCTTTTTGTCAGCAAACCTGAATTGATTTTTGGCTCAGTTTTGCCCTTTGAGGTAAATCCATGGTAATAAAGTTGTACTTTCACAGCTTACTGACTGTGCATGGATGCATTGGAAAAAGGGGCTGTTTCGATAGGAAATAAGAGTCTGTATAAAAAGTAATGTAGCAAAAAACTTTACAGTAATAACCATTTCTGTTAGTCACTGCTTTGTATTTTGATGGTAGCTGGATAGCCTGGGGCCAGGAACATGCAGGATAAAGAAAAGTTCATCTTCCCATATCTGGATGAAACTGTAACAGGCACAGAGACCCTGGAAAGCAGCGGGAAGGACCAGCAGGATACTTAGGCAGCACTGGGCTCCATCCTATCTCTGTCCTGCAGGAAAAGCCGCCTGCAGGGGCTCTGCATGGAGTGGAGCTGTCACAGCACAGAGGTCCCTGGAGTAACTACTTGGGACCCACAGTTGTGAGGGGTTATTTGCCCTGCTGTTGAGGTTATTTGTCTCAGTTTAAAGAGCTGCACAGTGAAAATATCATTATTGGCAGAAGATCTTGGAAGAATGAGTATCTTGCAGTGCAGTTGAGCGTTCACTGCCTGCTGATCGGTCACAGGACCTTTATGCTCCGATTAGAAGCAGAGTGTGACACTTTTTGTTTTCAGAAACTCCCAATTTAAATTAATCAAGCACTGGAGCACACTCAGGCTGGCAGCACACTCAGGAAATCAGCTGGGAGCCGGGCTGGTATCTCCAGCTCTCATCTTGTTTTGCTCTTATTGCCATTGCTTGGTGACTCTTGATTTGAAAAATATTGGCTTAGCAGAAATGGGCTTGTCACCTGTCCAAATAGCCGATCTCTGATACTCTGAATGTCTAAAGGATTTTCACTAGGCATAACTGAAGGGTTCATCAATAATATAAAAACACCACTTAAAATACAGAAGAAAGTTTTGTCAAGGGATCTTCAAGGTCAGGGGAGATCAGAGAAGTTTTAGCCATCTGTGGGTGGTGTATTTGTCTTCTTTGAAGACACAGAAAATTGCAGTTTAATATTATACCTGTATTGACAGAACAGCAGGAAAATCTTGCTGCCAGCCACAGCCAGTCTCAACCTGTCCCCTCCCTGGCAGAAGTAAAAACCTTTCAAGAACAGCTTCTGGTGTCTTCACATGCACTGTCAGACCAGGGGGACTGTTCAGAATCTCATGAGGTCCTTGGTGGTCCTTCCAAGATGAAGACAATGCACATCAGTATTTTTTCCAGTCTTCACAACATCAATAAAATACTCAGACTTTGGGATTGATTGCCCTAAATACTCCCTTTTTTACAGGAGTGATGACTGACATCTTAAATTCCTTGGAGAGTCTGGTCCCTGGATTCTTGCCTCCAAGTGACAAGGAGCCATATACACTGCAATGATATCCTCACAGACAGACCAAGCTGCAGCACCACTTTAGTTCTCTCAATGAGTATATTAATTTGGACAAACTCAAACCTAGAAAGCACAAACCATCTAACCCACTGACACCAAACTTGCTGTCTGTGCAGACAGCCTCTGTTAAAAACATGCCTTTCTCCTGGAGCTGTCAGGTCCCCTGCTTTGTCACAGAGCCACCCTGGTGTGACAGGACATGGAGGCTGTTTATATGCCAACCACACTTTTTGCTCTGTTCCATTTTCCATCATACCAGGTCCTGCCCAGATTATTCTTTAGAATTTTAGTGTGGGACTTTTTTTGGTTTGGTTTGGTTTTGTGGCAAATTGTGTCAGATGACAAGCAAGAACCTGAATGCATTTGCTTGACCCCAAGCTGGATTAGAGCTTTACTTGCTCTTGCTTTCTTTCAGCAGTGCCAGTGTTATCTTGGCTGAGGCCAAGGTCTAGTCTCAGTGTGGTTGTCCTGGGAAGACTGTTGTTTGAGTAAGGTTGGGATTGATAAGCAAGAGTTACTGAAGTTCTCTGGTTATTTTCTCTTAAACAGGAGAAACAAACAGGAAATAAAGTATACCTCTGCCATCTGTAGTGGTCCAAGCACATTTTGTATATCTGGTGTTGTATGTTTAGGCTGACAACACCATAAGCCCAGTGGCAGAGAGAGTGCTTATATGACAGCAGTTTAGTGCTAAGAGAAAAAGATCTTTGCGACTCCACGTGTGCAGGTGCTGTGGGGTCATATATGCAAGTCCATACACCAAAAACAGAGGGATTGTCTTTTAGGGGAAGAGAGGATTGGAGTTGGTTTGTGTTTCAGTTTCTGATTGTCTTTTCCATGTGATCATAGCACTGCCTACAGTGCTTTTCCAGCTCTGAATTGGCATCAGTGCATGCTGTAAAGGAGAGCAGCCAGGCCATGGCAAGTGAGCTCTGCTTTCCTGTTCTCACCTTTTCTCTTAATAGCAGTGACAGCTCCTTGCACTGTGGCTGTTACGTGCAAACCCCACTCAGTCCCGGCGATACACTCAGGGTCTGAATTTCTCCTAACCACTGGTCACTGCATGATGCCTCTAACTCTTCCTTTTCTTGGAGACAGCTTTTTAATGGAAATTAAGCTGTTTGGCCAAAGGTGCTCGCTGTTGCTGTTTTGATTATTTTCAACAGTGAGTTGACAGCAACAGCAATAAATTGTCATGTGATTAGGCAGGAACCAAATCTCTGCTCCACTTCCCAGCTGCTGTGATGGTTGCATGTATGAGGTTTGGAAGAGTTGGGGGGCAGACCCGGGGATTCCTGATTGCAGAATTGAGGCAGCAGGACAGGACACTCATTTTTTTAACACCAAAATTTCTTCCAAGCAGAAGGAGAGAGTTTTGGCCATTGCTGAGGTTTCATCTAGGGTAGCAGAAATCCCACACAAGCAGCAGCTGCACATGTGTAGGTGACACAATATATATGAGCCAGCCTGGTGTATCTAAAATACAGCATGTGTTGAACTCATCCAGCCTTTTTCTGCAGCACCTGTATAGTACTCATGCACTGGGACATGCTGATTATATTGTTTGATGGTGTGTGTTCCTTTTTCCTGTAGGGGAGTGACAGGAATGGATAAGCCTTAGCACAGTGCAGCAAGCACTCCCACATCCCATGGAGCGGTTGGGATGGCATCACTGCAGGGCTGCTTTGCTTGATGCAGGTGGGTCAGGGCTATGGAGGATCCCCAGGAGGATCCCTTGTGGCTCTCAGGGTGCCTTGAGAAAAGCAGAGCCTGAATATCTGTTTCTGCAGATGCTCTTTCCCAATATCCTGCCATTAGCACTAAGAAGAGGTGATGAGGGCAGTTTCCGTACCATGGACTGAATGTGTGAGAGCAGAGGAGGGATGGGAAACTTCTGTGCCATCCTGTGGTGGGCACAAGGTACACTGTTAACCCAGTTCACAGCTCCTAGCTCCAGTGTTGGTCCTGTGAGATTAGGCTGTCAGCCAAGGGGCCTGTGTCTGTCACTGCTCTGTGCCATGATACAGGATTGAAGCAGAGAGATGGCAATATATGTGCTGAAATCAGTTGCATCAAACTTATTTCATGTGTGCAGCACTTCAAGATTACTTGCTGACTGCTAGGCTCAGAATCTTTGTGTTGGGTTGAGATGTTTACAGAGACGTTGGTGCTGTTACTTTCTTGCTCCATCATGTCAGCAGAGTTTCCTATGGGAGAACAATATGTCCCTTTCTCATTATGCTTAAAAAGCCCTATTTCTGTCTCACATTTCTATATGTTGTAAGTTGCCAAAGAGAAGTCGCTTATTATGCTCAATTGAAGTATAATGAGTGGGGTAGAGCCTATATGTTTGTAGAGCATAGTGTGTGTGACCTGTTCCTGAAGGACCCATCACAGCAGCTGAATTTCTGGGTGATCTCATTTGTCTAAAACTGTGGCTCAAGAACAGAAACTTACTGTGGTGAAATAAAACACCAGGGAATAAAGAAGGAGGAATTAGAAGTGGGAGAAGTTAATGTAAGCTATTAATTAAAGGAAGGGGGAAAAGTCTGTATGATGTGGCATTGCTCATATTGTGAGACTGAAGGAGATGAGTTGTGATTTTAGAGTAAACTAGTATCCTGAAGAGCATAGCAGAGAGCACATCCCATTCCCAGTCCAGACAGTCCTAAACACCCTGCACGGTCATCCCTGAAAGGGCTGTTGTCAGATATGATGAAGATGAAATCACTGTGCTTCCCTGCTGTCCCCAGCACATTTCTCCCAAAAGTGCAGTCAGTGCAGTTGTTCTGCGTGGCCTGTGGTGAAAGCCAACACATCTCCCCAGTGCTCCATCCCTGAGTGCGCACCTTCAGCTTTCAAATGGCTTCTGCAGCTGTGGAATTGCCTGCCACACTTCAGGAATCCCCAACTTCTCCCTGGTCATCAGATTTTCATCAAGTGTCTGGTTTCAGCAATTCCTGAGTATCTAGCCATAAATCCCAGAGTATTCTAGTCACTGTCTGCACAGATTTCATCCTTTGTCCCTCAGTAGTGCATAGGGGTGGGGAGCAGCTGATACAGGGGGAATTTGCTTCATGAGTGATTGATACTGGGATGACCCTAATGCTGTTCAGTCAAAATGAACAACAAGAAATGAGACCATTAGAACTGTAACAGGAAGAGGCCGTTGAGGCACTGTGGCCCCCCCACCTCACCTGTCATTGCTTTCTCTGGCTTCTGTCTTCACATGAAGTCAAGGGATGTCACCGCACCCCATCTCAGGGCCTTCTGAGGATCCACAGGTTAGAGGGATTGTGCTGGTGAAGTCATGAGCTGCATCCTGCTCTCTTTCGGCTTTTGATCACCAGGAGATGTGTGTGTCAAAGTGCAGTAGCAAGAATGACAGTGCACTTCATTCTTTGCCTACAGGGACAACAGCCCACTGCTTGAAGCACATGGTGTTCAGGAGTTTGCCACATTGATGAAGGGAAAGCATATCAGGCTTTGACAAGTTACACTGGCGGCTGAACATTGTCAGCTGTAGAGTACATGCTAGCACATATACTGCATGCATAAAAAGCTATTTATGTTTGCAAAGGGAAAAGCTGCTGCTGACGATAGGGAATTCATTTCCATAGACCTTCTGGGGCTTTTTGATGTGCCTGTGCTTGGCATTGCTGCTGAATGACTTTCAGTTTCCCAAACGTTATGCTACTACTGCTGGAGTGAGAAAAAAGATGGGCCACAGTAATGTTGTGCCTTTGCACAAAGAATCTCAGGCTCCGACGGGGATGTGGAGTGAAGCTTTCCTGCAGTGGATTCTGCTCTCTCCAGCACACTAGTGCCTTCCCATTCTGCCCTGAATGGGGTAGAGAAAAGCTTTGACACTGAAAGCATCAGGCTGAAATTCAGAAAATCCAGATCCTGACTCTGACACAGCCTTTCCAAGGATCTTCTGCAACTGACCTTGTTTCTCTGTGTCCTTTACCTCCCACCACGATGGGACTTTATCCATCCCTTGTAGGATCCTCGTGTGAGTGCAGCAAACGGAAATATTCAGTTTTTCTGCTGATAGGCATTTATTTACGGGGGGCCTCTACCCTTACTAGTGGCATTATTGGATTGATCCTGCTTCTCTGAGCTGTGTAAATGTGAGTCTGGCATGACATAGGCAGGTATCATGGTGGTCACAATTGCATTTGGCAATTTCTTATCTCCATAAAGTACCACAAATTCTTTGCCATTTACTGCCAGACACCTTGAAATCTCAACACTAGTGAATTCTCCACAGGCTAAGACAGGACAGGGCCTCCCCTGAGTTGAGCAGTGAAGTGCAATCCTGGAGCTGCTCTTTCAAACTGAGCCCCATTAGGAATCCTCCCTCCTGTAAATGTTTCACTGAAGCCTCTCTTGGCTCATACCATTCTTTGGCTCTATTTGGGGATCCATGTCAGCTCCCACACCCTGCTCCGAGCACACCATGCTTGCCACACTTGTATAATCCCACAGAAAGCTGCATGGTTTGCCTAAGCACCAAGACACCCTTGCTGGATCCAGAGCAAGGAGAAGCTTTCACTACCTGTTTGCCCTGTTCTTGGTGCTGCTGCTGGCCACTGGTACGCTGCTGGCCACTGCCACACTGCTGCTCTGGCTCAGTACAGCAGTTCTTAAATCAGTTTTAATAAGCATGTTTGAAACAGAGGCGACTGGCTGGAGAGGTTGGTATCCTCGGGAATGCCGCCCTGTCGCACAGCATGCCTGTTGTGAGCGTATGTCTGGCGTCAGGATGAAACCCATGGCTCTGACTGTGAGGCTGTGGCACAGAGAAGGTTTCCAGCTGCCCATGAAGAGCAGCTGATGTATCAGCGCTGCCAGTGGGCATTGTCCCCTGCATCATGACCAGTAATGGGTACATTGGGCTGCGTTGTCCTTTTACAATAACCACTTTTTTTATCACCCTCTTCAAAAATGGCTTTGCATACAAGACCAAGAGCAAAACTATAGCTCGTTACTTGATTGCATAATTACATTCTGCTACAGTGTAATTTGGTTATGGATGTAATTAAAAGGATCAAGGTCAGCAGTAGGGCTCAGGACACAAGTGGGGGGAAAAAAAGGCTGAGAACTTTTTTGTGCAGAATACCACCTTGTTGGCATTTTTTGCAGCTCAGGTCAGTTTTTTGCGGCCCTGCTGCTTGTTCCTCTGGCCTCACAGGCAAGATGTATGTGATGCTTTTCACATGGCTTTTCACCTGGTGATGAGGGAGCCCTGCAGCAGCACCATGGTTGGCTGGTTGGAGGGGTGCAAGCAGTTTGTTCATTTGAAAAGCACACTTGCCTTCCTTGCAGAGCCTTTCCACAGGAGTACCTCAAGAGCCCTGAACCTGATGTCTGTGCCATTAAGGCCTTTAGGCTAGATTTTGGCTGGAAAGCAGAAAGTAACAACTGCCAGAGCAGTTGTGTTGTAACAAGGACAGAATCAAATAGTTCAGGGAGCCTCTTCCACACTGTCCTGCTGTGTTGAAGCATTGGCTGTGCTGCACCATGGCAGCTACTAACAGGATATGGACATTCCTGGGTGCACAGATATTTTTTCCCCATTTACAAAATTGGAAAAATAAGGAACAAAAGGCATTAAATGTAAGCCAAAACTTGTAAAAATATGTACGCCCCTCAGAATGGTAAGTCAAAGTAAGTCATGCAATGAAGTTTATGAATGTTGAGCTCTTCAGAACAATCTAGTCTTTCTACTGGGTTCCAGAGCCTGATATGAATAAATAATTTAATGGCTATTAATGTGAATGCTGCTGATTTTGAATCTCAGTTCCTACCATATTAAACCCTACAGCCAGCTCTGCCCTTAAGGAACATTCTTTCTGCAAGGACTTTGTATCCACGCAAATGTTATCTGCACCCTCTGAAGAAGCTAGAGCTAAAAAATGGCTTTTGAAAATGTGTAGCACCAGGATTATCATGCCTTGGTTTTTTATCGAATATACGCTAACAACCTAAAAGAACAAAACCCAAGACTTTTCAATATCAAAGTTAAATTTAGAAAGCAGACTTTTTAAAGCATCTTTGTCAGTTGAAAGTTAATTTTTTTAATGACCAACTTAAAAAGCAAAATCTCACAACTCTCATTATTTTTCTTTTGTGCTTCACTTGCCTCATGTTTTTTTACCACCCTCTTCTAAGTAAAATGATCCCCATGGCTCTTACTTTCTCTTTCTTTAAGTGCAGTTGCATGTATTTCTCTATGTATTAGCAGTTTGCTAATATGCTTTGGTTAGATCAGTTGAGATGCACTAGTATAAAAATAGTAAATAAAATCCAGTGATCTGATAAGCATTCTGCCTCTTGCCTGATTGAATTTCTGCTTCACAGGTTTTCACCTTCCAGGTGCTTTCATCTAGTGCAATATGGTGACAGTCGTTCATGGCTACACTGTTTGTGTGTAGTCCCCTGTGTGACAGATTCGGACAGGCTGGGACACTGTGCCTGTTGCTGACCCCAACACCACAGATTATAGGGGCAGAAGTGACTGTTCAAGTCCATTAGTATGAACAGATCATCAGGTTTTGCTGTCATTCTGCTTGCATGAAGACCCTGCCTTTGACTAAGTTAAGTCAGACACTTTTACTTAAGTTAACTTTGGGTCTTTTTCTCCTAGCACTAGAAGTTATCTTTCCACAGGACTTCTAATCTTCTTCATTTCCCTTGTTATAAAAGCGATCATATCAATTTTAATAGAAACATTAATGAATCAGTATTTATTTCTTGAACAAACTGTGTAGTCCGGCTTTAGTGGTTCTTAGAGAAATCAATTCTGCTCCTGTTGCTGCACTAATGATTCAGAACTTAGCATTGATGAAAACAGATTAAAATACGAAATAGCACAGATTGTAAGAAAATACTGTTAGGCCCATGAGCAAATGGTTTCTCTTCTGTGGGTCTTTTCTGATTCAATGGAATTTCCCCCTGCCCCTGTTCTGTAGCAGCACAGAGGAAAGCAGGAGTTACATGTTTCCTCTTCAGTGATATAATCAGTACTGCTCTGAGGTTTCCTTCCCCCTCAGTGTGTTTGCTGGAACATTTAAGTAAGATCTCTTTAAAGTTGATTGTACAAAGAAAAATATTTTCAGACCTCTGAAATCCAGCTGTGACAGGTAATAAACTATAGGCTTTCTGACAGGGAGGTACTGAGATTCAAACCGGCAGGGTTGGCAACTGACCTTTGTTGTTGTTATGGCCAATGTGTTTGTTTGTGGATGTTGGTGTTAAGTGCTTTCTGAAAGACGTTGTTACTATATCCAGGCATTTCAGGTCATAAAGGAACAATCTGAAGTGAAAACTCCCCATGGCAGGAGAAGAGGACCTTGTGTAGAGCCACCACCCAGGTTACAGCATGCTGCTCACATTCCTGTTTCCCAGAGCACATACAGGGCCCTTGACTCCTTTTAAGGATACTGACATTTCACATCATCACACGCCTACTTTATTATACACCACTGCAGTGAGCCAACTATCCCAGCTATCTCTGGGATTGGTGCTTTTGTTCACTTTTGGAACAATCCCTCCAGTGACCTTCACATACAACTCTTTGCTTTGCACCGCAGCATGGTCTTAGGTTGTGCAAAATAGATTCCTTTTGTCTGAAGCTAAACTGAAGAGTGGTCTTCAGGAGTGCCCCTAAAGTGTTAGATATTCAGACCATGGGCCAGCTAGACCAGACTGAACCCATCCTGAGGTATGTACAGTGCCAGCATTCAGACCTTGCCACCAACAGTTTCACTCTACACATTTGGTCCTGCAGTGTAAACACAGTCTCTGTAAAAAATAATGGAACTTCTACGGATCTGATTGTAAACCCTGGGTCTCACTGAGACTGCATGCTGCAATAAGTAGCTACAAAGGGACAACAGTAATTTCTAACTCTGGATTGCTCTGTTGATTTTGGGTCATATAATTTAAAGACAGTTGCACAGTCTTCTGTATACTAGAAACACAATAAAATGGTCTCCTGCTTTACTGTGTGTTGTGCCAAATAGAGTTAGTGTGTTATATTACTCTCCCTAGAGTGACTATATTATCTTAGATTGGAAGTTGCAGTCATTAGTTGGCTTCTGAACAGAATCAGATGCCAAAGCTAATCTGTGTTCTCCAGCAAAGTGTGGAACAGAGTGAAAAATTTCACTATAGCCACTACTCTAAAATCCCTGATGATACACTTCCATCTGTCTGATTCCTGGGAAGCAAAGTGTCAGCTACAATGGGTCACTTGGCTGCATGTACTGGAACAGTCAGATCTAAGCTGTGGCATAGTTTGGGTTCATTCAAAATGTGTGTGCATTGTCCATGGGTTATTTCACATCAAAAGGAAACTAACAAAAAAAGAACTAGTCAGGTTGTCAGCACATAGGTATTGTGGAAATCAACTCAAGGTATTAATAAGCCCAGTCTTCTCTGTGAAGTTGTTTTGGGCTATAAGATTTGTCAGTGCTTTCAGGCTATGCAGAGGTACTGTGGTCACTATGTGGATGGAAATTCTGTCACAGCAGGGTTGGTTGATTTTCTGAATTCCCAGAAAATCAGTGGACAAAAGGCTGTCTACACCCCATGCCATAGAGTTTCTTTCTCCTTACTTTCTCTCCCAAAAATGTTCTGAGGAGCTGGAGGCTCATTCTTTCCTCAAGCTGAATTCACCTCTATTGTATACAACCAAAGACAGGTTCTTTGTACACAGTGAGCAATTTAAAGAATATTAGATGCTATGCTAGCCCAAAATGTCTGTCTTAAGGACATAGCATCTGGAGGAGTCAGGACCAAGAGAGGATCCTGCTCTCAGGAATTAAAATCCAATGCCTCAGTAACATGACAGGTGTTCACCAGTAAGCTCTCTTCAGCTGTCAGTAGACAAAGCTCAGGAGCAACAGAAATATGCCTGCAGACCCTCTACAAAGTCTTCCTTCATAGCACCTACTACCTTCACTGGGGATTGAGATGATGAGCAGAGAGGTTTGAAGTGTCGCCCTGAGCATTAGCCTGGCAGATATTAAGAAAGCACCATTGGCCTTTTTTGCTGGCTTTGTCAGCAAAAATGTTGCTGGAACCCAGGTTTTGAGGCACGGATCTCAGTGGGTCCCCTTTGGCTCTCCCAGTAGGCAGCAGAGCTGGCCTCCACACAAGAACATGCCATGAACCTTTCCTTTTCCCTGTGTAGGAGCTGCAGCAGCAGGTACAGGGGACATGGAAAAGCCACATAAATTGTCACACTTCATAACATTTCATCTTGGTTGTAAGAACCTGCCTGTCCAACACCAGCTCACCTCAGTCTCAGTTCATGTTTCAGACCACAGGACTTGCTGTTAATTGGCCAGTTGTAGCCAACCTGTCAGTAAGCTGTCAAAATACTAATAATCTAGCACCACTCATTTTCGAAATGGAAGTTTTAGCAGCAAAGAAATTGAATTTCCAGCCCTGGTCATGACAACTCTAAAATTGATTTAATTCAGGAGACACATTTCCAGCAGCAGGAAAGAGAGGGAATGTTGGAGATGGTGTGTTTCCACTGATTCTTGCTGTTTAAGAGTTTAAGAGTCAAAGCAGAGAGGCTATCTCAGCACATCAGCAGCTCAGGACTGTAATAAGCCTGGTGAGCTCCTTGGCAAGTCCCCTTATCTGCTGCCCACGTGACAATGAACTACACAGAAAAAATTAACTGCACAGAAAATCAGGCTGAGGACATTTTCTTTCCTCAGACCTGCACTTGACACAGGGCTGCACTGTTGGATAAAGACAAGCCAGTTTTGTCTCTGTGCTAAAAACCATAAAACACTTTTAAAACTCTGCCTTATAAAGACTGGGGCTCACTTGCAGTCTCCTTCTCCCTGACATGGTTATAACTACATTATTTCATTTGTGTCAGAAAGAGAGGATGCTTACCTAAGAAACTCAGCTGGAACTTGAGGGAAGTAAGTTTCTCTACTCGCTCTGATACCTCCATTTTGCAGGGCACCCAGCAAGCTATCTGGTCTTTCAGTGTTCAGGACCTTGGCACAAAAATGTAGAAAATGAGAGGTCTTCCCAGTCCTTCTGTCATTGTGAGGGCATTTTTATTAAATGCCCAAGACATTCATACTCTAGTTTGAGCCTTTGAGGATGATTTTCATATAAATAATACCATGATAAATCTAATATTGACTGCTAATTTTCCACTAAATGGTTTCTTTTCTCTATCAGAAGAAAATAATGTCATGTTTATAAGTGCATAATCATTAGTTTAGTTTATACATTGCTATTATCAACAGTAATGCAAATAGGAAGATCGCAGAAATAACCAAAGGTCACAAATCAATTTATTCTGCCCTGTGCTCAGGCTCAAATTGGTGCCAAGAAATGTAAGAGAGATTAGAGGTTCAAAGCATCCCATCTGGCTGTGTTTCTAGGGTTCTTAGATTATTATTTTTCTTCATAGTTATTTCAGGCTTTAGCAGATGAGGTAGTATGATGCTAATTTAGGAAATCTGTTTTTCTTGTATGCAGCTAACATATCTTCATCTTGTCCCATTTTGTCTCATGATCATTATCTCTGAATGCAAAGATGTGGATACTGTTTTGGAGTAAGCAGAGTTGATAACATTGTTAGTCATTCCAGACACTTTGTCAGGAAAACAGAATGAAGAGAAGACAATAGATGAGCTGGGATTCTCAGGTTAGAAATTATTATTTCAACAGATCCCCTTTGGGCCAGGAACGCAATACCCGTCAGAAAATCCCCCTTCATGGGAAGCACTTACTTTCCTGGAAGAGAGATTCTGAACTGGATATACCACATGAGTGAGCTGTACTGTGATTGTTACTCCAGTTCATAGCAGTCCAAATTTTAAGAGGTTTAAAATTCTGGCTTGAAATAGGATCCAAAATTAAAAATCAAATCAATCAAACAAATTCCAGATATACCTTGTATATTAAAAAGAGGAGGTGAAAATTTATTCCATCCAACCATGAATTTGAATTTGAGGTCCATCATTAAGCAAAAGTGAAACAAAGGACAAAATATGTCCCTTGCTTTGTGTGCCACATTGATGTGCAGGCTTCTCCAGATCATGTTGCACACAGAGCTGTGCAGTCATTGGTACTCAGACCTTACTGATGGATCCTGTTCTGTCATCCAGCCTACCTGAGCTCTCCAGGGAGGTGTGGAAGTAAGCAGCCCAGCTGGAAGAGTCATCCTAAGCTATGTTCTTGTCAGCACTCATTAAGCTGAAAGCTGTGTTCCCATCAGGATTGCATGAGCAGCTCACCAAAGGGCCAATGCAGTGAATTTGGGCACTTTGTGAAGTGCTTGGTAAAAATGTGCCTGCACGATGGACAGGCCGAGAGCTGAAAGCCAAAGAACACGCTACTGGGCTGTGGTGGGATGGACAGGTCTGAATCAGGATCCCCGAAGCACATCTGCTTTGTAGCCAAATGGAGACCCTGGCTTGTGTGTTATCTATACAAGCTCATGTTTATGTAGGTAACGGGTTATCTGGGGCAGAATGGAGCTCAGTGTGTCGTGTAGAATTTGCCACCTGCGTTCCTGGGCAGATGTCCTTGCTGCTGCAAAGTTACCTTGGTCATGTCCATGCTGCAATCACACTTTTGTCTCCAGCATTTCTCTGTGGTGACGTGAATCATTTAATCAGTCCTTGAACATGAAAAGGTGCTTTAGGACAGCCTTTGTCCGCATATAAAGATCTTCAGTCCAATTACAGAGGCTTGTCCAGCACTTGGGGGTTTTTTCCCTGTCTAGAAATACTGGGTCAGCTCACAACACTTAGCAGACCTGCACTTCACCTCTTACTTGGGTGTTTTAAAGTGAATCCAACTGAACAAACATGTACCTTGAGCAGAGACTTCCCACTAAAGAGAGGGCACATGGCCCTCTAGGTATATTTTCAGAGGCAGTAAGATAGCTTGCTAATGCTGTTTCTCAGCTCCTGGAGCTGAAGACCGGACCTGCATGGCTGGTGATTTATTTGAAAATGTGCTCCCTCCAGGCCACAGATGGTCCAGGCGGAGTCAGAATGTTTACAGATACCATATTACCTCATCAAGTGAATCTCTGCTCTGCAGCAGGGCTGTACACTCCCATGTAGCAGCTTGTTATTTTAAAACGTATCTGCTCTCTCCTACTTCTAAAAGGCCACCAAGAAGACTTGTCACCAATCTCTTATGGAGCTAGAAGGGGGAGGAAGAGTGAAGTGTGAAGAGTAGAATATCACCTGCCATCTGGACAAAGATGTGATGAGATGTAAAGTTTGGATGCACATTTGCGGTTCTTGATTGCATGCCAAGAGAGAGCTCAGCTACAATTATTTTAAAGCATTTCCAGACAGATGCAACCCTAGGTCATGGGAGAAGCTACACTGAGGCAGGTGGACACTGAACTCGATCACTCTCTGAGCAGGGCATCATTGCCTGTGGGAGTACTGCAGGGCTCATCCTGTGAACAGAATCTTCATGGTTAAAGACCTGCCCTGGGAATAGGAGTATACTGGGTTCAAGTGCTATAGTATGAGATTTGTGGTCAGAGATTCTCAGATATTCAAAGACATATTTAGCCTCTGAACTTTCATGGATTTAAATGGGAGTTGTGCATTTGCATTTCATGTGGAAGCCCTAATGTCTTCAAGAATCCTGTCTCTTTGCGCATCCGTATTGATTTCAGTGCTGAATTTCTCAGTGCTGTTGGCATCAGAGGGGTATTAATAAAACCCTGCTCTGTCTGAGGTCAGTGGGGAAAGTAGAATGGGCTTTACTGGGTAAAGAGCACCATAAAGCACATGCTCTCCTTTAATGCCATCCTTTTCCCTGGGAGGGAACAGCACTTACACAGACATAGTGAACACGAACCCATCGTTCCATGCTCTGCCTCCACAACCAAAATGAAATGCCACTGCTGATAGCTGTGCTCATATTTATGATTCCTACTTAATATGTTTTAAATGAGTTGATGAGATCTAAGTATTAACACTAACATCAGTAACTATCCTGAGCCAGATTCTCTGCCATGCCATAGACTTTGGTGCATTTTAGTGCTTTTATCCCATCTGAAGATCTGGCTCAGTAATTGTGCAGAACATAAAAGTGAAACCCATAAGTGCTGTAAACAAAGGAAAACTGTTACTCTGGGAGTGTGTTAGTTAGATATTTCAACACTCATAATTAACATCCCTTTCCTAAACTGTGGCACAAACTACTTGCAGAATGGTTTTTTTCTTTTATTGCTGCTAGTTTCAGTGACTAAATTTATTAAGTCATTAGGTTTGCTTGTGGATTTGTGGATTTCTGTTCTCCTTTGGGTTATAATAAAAAGAAGTCTTTAGGAAAAAAAACCCAGATATCTTTATTTATCTGGTGATTTTGAGAATGTTTGTGGGGAAATGGTAAGCAATACAAACAAGCAGCCCAGTCTGGGGGGGACAGTGAGTGAGCAGCTGAGTTTGAATACAACAGAAGCAAGTGACAGTGTTCTGCTGGCTGCCTGGCTGTCCCTGAACTTTGCACATTGGGGCCTTGCACTATTTCTGCCATAGTCTGGGAACATCAGGGACTTCTGGGGAGCGAGCAGATTGCTGGCCATCATGATCAGAACCCAGAAGCACTGTGCTGTTGCTTACAGGGGACCCTTTCCTTGCACCTCCCAGATGAGGATGCTCAGTGCCAGGGATGTTCCCAGACTGGTACAGCAGGGGCTGGCACTGCTTCCTCAAGCAGTACCAGGGCTGTCCACCACCCTGGCAGCACTATGACTGCACCAGGGCTGTGACACTGTTGGGTGGGCATTTTTTGAAGGAACAGAGACCTCCAAGGGTGTCAGTGCATCCTTGAATGCCATGAAGCCTCACATCCACAGGTGTGACAGCAGTGCCTCTGCACTGATGTCTGTCCAAGTTCTACAGCTTTACAGAAGTGCAGGTGAAGGTCTAGTCAAACTTACTGTGTTCAAGGCCAAGAGGCTGAGTTAGATCTACCAGACTAGGACAGGTGAAAGCTGAAGTGGATTAGGAAAAAAATCTGTCCTCAAAAACCACCTGCAGCCTGTGCTGTGATGAGGGACAGATGGGGTCAGATGTTCCCAACATCTTCCTGGAGGACACGAGTGACGCAGAGATTGGTTGTGCCTGCAAGTTCCATCCATATTTCTGTCTACAGATGGCAGGAGATGCTACTGGGATGGAGGATAAATGTAATATCTTGTTTTGCTAAACCAGAAATAACTTTTGAGGCAATCCATAGTACCTTATACCCTCCCTGAGCAGGTCTGACACACTGGATTTCCCTCCCTTACTCGCCCCCTCAATGGCGGTTGCATCCAATTAGCTCCTTTTGATTCCAAGTGTCATTGAATGTGGTCTCCCTAATTTTCTGTGTGATAGCTACTGTGAGGTTTTTTATAGACTGCGCAATTTTCAATAAAACTAGAGTTAGCACAAACCAGACCTATGTTTGTTTTTTCAAAGCAAATCTAATTACTCTTCTTAATAGAATTGCCTTTTGTTCAAGGGATTGAATTGAGAAGCAAAAAACAAGTTGCAAGCAGATGCTAATCATTTTGCATGTAAATTACTAACATTTCTTTTACAAATATTTAATGCAGGTTTTTAGTTTAACAATTACAAAAAATACCAGTTTTTCAAAACTACTTTTAGTAATAGATGTAGACAGTTAACAAAATACCTCAGGCTCTAAATCTCCAAGTAGTAAACAAATAAATGTATTTATTTACTTTTTATGCAAAAATAATTCATTCAAAGACACATATTTCACATGAAGTTAAACCAGAGAAATCATCCTTTTCTTTTGCCACAAACCACCAGTATACTCATTAATGAGCAGAACTGGTGGGATTCCTGAGTGAGCCAAGTCCATGATGGTCCTGACAGGGGATCTGTATGGACTTCGTGCAGAAAATAGAGTCACTGTTTATTTCTTTGTTTAGAGAGTGAAAAGAGACTGGTGATTAAAAGATGAAGCCATCTGTCCTCTCACTGTCTTGTACCTGGTCATGCTATTTCAATCAAGGAGAGAGTTGGAAAAAATAATTGAGTGGGATTAATTATAAGCCTGTTTAAAAAGGTCCCTGGAGTAAGTGAGGAAGTGAAGTGGGTGCTCATGATCCCAAGGCTTTATCACACCATTACCTCTGGAGAAGGATGTCCTTATGTCCCATCAGAAACACGTGGGGGACACAGACTGAGGATCCCTTTGCTGGTTTTACCTTCTCTTTATCTGTGATATGAAGAGAAAATACTGGACTTGTGGTCTCTCCATCTAGCACATTTCAACAACAGTGAACTTGTCTTATAAATTAAACCAGTCAACCCACCAACCAACCAAAAAAATCTTGCATGCCCCAGAGGTCTGGTCAATAGATCAGTGATGTTCCAGAAATACCTTCAGTTTTATCAGGTTTCAGTCTGTGCAGCGGTGGGTGCTACAAACTGCTTTGTTGGTGTGAACCGTGTTGTGCACACCTGCATTTTTCTCTTTCTTTCCAGCTCTTCTGAGCCCAAGACAACTGAAACAGGAGTTCCCACCCGATTCTACCTAATTGCCATAGTTAACTTTGTCAGTGAAGCTTGTAGAGAAGTTGTACCATTAATATCCTAGTAGACTTTTGTTACTGGTAGCCCCAAAGCCATCAGCAAAAGGCATGTGATGAAACTCTATAGTACAGTGTGGCTGAAGGCTTTCCATTGGCTACCCAGAAGATACCAATGAAGAAAAAAGTAAAGGTTTTCATGTTAAAGAGATTTAGAGGACACTCCAGATATCCTCAGGCAGTGCTTGGGAGAGTAGCCTGTGGCCTGCTCCTCTGTTCTGACTTGTTCGTCTGGTTCTTCCTTCTCCATCCTCCTGCTCATTGTGTCAAGTCTGTACATGGTAGTGGCTGTGCCAAAGATTTCTGGTGCTCGAGCCTGTGAAGACCCTGTGGAATGTCAGTATGGTGGTAGGATGAATTGCACTCTGGTGTGTGTTTGACCCCACATGGCACAGTTGTTGCTGGTGAGGTAATACACAAGAAAAGAAGGATAATAATGAATAAAACCAGTATTATTTAACTAGAACTTAGCTGTCTAATCTATGGGTTTTCTAAGCTGCCAAATGGACAGAGCTGAGGTATTTCTTAGTGGTGTTGCCATGGTTTGTGTCCTGAAGTACCATTTCAACTGAATTGTGGAGGATGAGGAATCAACCAGCCAACTCACAAGAACAATGGGATGCTTTTTTTTGCTTGTGGGGGACCTTAAACATTTAAAGGAAGTAAATTTTTTACTTTATTTTTCTTAAATCTTTGTCAAGTTAGTGTCTTTACATACACAATTGCTTTAAAATAATAGAAGAATTTTGCTGTTTACTGGTACAAGTGGATATACAGCACAGCAACTGCTTCTGTGTACAATTACTGCATGTCATAAAATACTCATCATGGCTAGGCTTCATGAACTAAGATTTGGAAAGGGCTCTACCCACACTTGCTGCAAGCGTGCTGGTGGCTAAAAAGGCCAATGTGGGATAGGCAAGTGCAGTTGCAAAAGGCACAGCAGAAAGTCTCCTTAGGCAATATTGGCGAGGAACGGTTCTTTCTGTGTTGTCTTTTCTCCTGGAGACTGACTGCGAGCGTTCTCAAAGGAAACAGCAGGGTCGTGAATGGCGTGTCTCCATGAATCCCAACTGGAGTCCAGAGTGGACCATTGATGGCAGTCAATATGGCCAAGGCTGAGGGGTTGTTTCAGGGAGTCCTTGTATCTCCTCTTCGGGGCTCCTCTCTTGCGGCAGCTGGTGGCAAGTTCTCCATAGAGCACAATCTTTGGGGGGCGGTGATCCTCCATCCTGGAGACGTGCCCTGCCCAGCGCAGCTGCGTTCCCAGCAGTGTGGCCTCGATACTGGTGACCTCTGCCTGTTCAAAAACAGACACATTAGTCACATAATCAGTCCAGTGGATGTTTAGGATTGTATGGAGGCAGCACTGATGGAAGCATTCGAGGAGTCACAGGTGGTGGCAGTAGATGACCCATGATTCAGACCCATATAAAAGAGTAGACAGTACTATGCTGCAGTAATTTAAAATAGAGATCTAGCTGAAAACTTAATTTTCAGTAACTTTTAATTAAAATATCTTTTTTTTCCTTTCTGAAAGAACACTGTCAAAATTTATTAGTTTTTATATTTCTTCCTCATTGAAAATAACCTTAGCTCCACATTGAAATTAAAACAGAAGTGGATATCTCATACACAGTAAAGTCTGTATTTTGGTCAAGTTGGGAGCTGTCCTGCCAGCTTTCCAGCCCCCCTAGAGGAAATTTTCTTGATAAGTTTTTATTAGTGGGTCATGAAGGCATGAAAAAGCTGATTGAGTTGTCCAGTTTGGTTTGAGAGCTGCTGACTGGCTGATCCTGATGCCAAGGGGTGCCCCCAAACCATCTGGCACAGGCAGCCACTACAAACTGCCCAGCTCCTGGGTGAGCTGTGTTCTTCCCAGGGAAGACAAAGCCTGGAGATAAAGAGCAGATTTAAGGAAAGCTTAAACACTGATCTTCTGGGAAGCTACTTCAAACACCATTTTGTAGCACTATAAGTTATCTAGATCTCTCTTAACTTGTTTCTCTCTCTTTTAAAAATACTTATTTCTTCAGCAAGGAAGGCTTCCTCAGATACTGGGCAAAATGACCTGTTGCACTGACAGTATTTTAATCTCTTTGGTGCTAATGATTGATGCCAAATTCACGTGTGCAGCACAGCTCTGCACTTTCTGCTGTGCTTTACTTTCTGTGGCTTCCAGCCTGCCAGGATCCGTGGGTCTATTGCACACTGGATTTATTGTCAGACCGGTAACACTTTATATAACGCCAAAATCGCTTGGGAACACATACCTGAGTGTTGTTGAATGTTCAGAATGTTCATTCTTAAAAAAGATCTGCAGTAAATATGTGGCATTACTCCAGATGCTTTGCTCAGATGTTGGTCATGGGTTTTCCACTGGCAAGGTTTTGTGAGTGGCAAAGGCTTAGAAGGAATCATCCCTTGCCTGTAGCAGCAGCTGCCTTCACTCACAGGACTCAGAAATACTTCGTCTAGGACCTACAAGAAAGGATTTTTTTGTTAAAACAGTTGCTGCTTCAGAAAATGCATTTTCATTATGGCTTGAACTTTTTTGCAAGAATGTCATGCTTTCTAGGAACCTAGTGGGAGAATTTGTTTGGCCAGGATAAGTATTTTGCTCAAGACTGAATTCTGGGAAGAAAATCCAACCCACTAACAACCATATCTGACTCAGTGAAGGTTTGGGAGCCCACTGACACAAGATGCCCTGGCCAGCCAGCTCTTTTAAAAGAAGTTTAATGTTTCTCTGCTGTAAAAATCTTGAAAAGTTACTGAGACATGACAAGTTCTGGTCCATAGCTGAGTGCAGTTTCCTCCTGGAGACTTCATGTAAAGCCAGCACAAGGGGCAAAGGCACAGCCACTCCCACAGCCAGCACAGGCTCAGGGGATGTCTTGCCCAGCCCCATGTGTCTTCTGCTCTGGAGCAGGTGCGGAACTGCCTCTCAGTATCTGGAGAAATACTTGTGCCAGAAATCTTTAAAATTACTTCTTTCTCTTTATTGAAAGATTTCCAGGCTTTGTGCCAGCATTTCCTTCTGTCACTTTTGAAATTAAATAGTTTACTTGCCTTTGTACTCCCATTTCTTTGAATCCACTTAAATGGTTCAATGAACTGCCCTTTTCATATAAGAATTTGAAGAAACCTCAATATTTTAGACAACAAGCATTGTAATTTCTTGCCCATCATGGGGAAGGTATGAGCAAAGCCAGGGGAAGGCATTGGGAACGCTGTCTCAGCTTCTTAGCTCTCTTTTGTTCTAATTCTGCTTAGTAGTTCAGTCTAAAGCCTGGCAAATTCCTTACTTTTCCTGCACATTTTTTATGCCCATTCACTGTAGGCTGTCTTTAAAACTGCAGCTCTACCAGGAAAGGAGAGCCTTGCCTTTCAGTCAGGAGTTTTCTAGAGGGGTGTTATTGCTGGGAGCTGCCATTGCTGATGCCTGTTGTTTTCTGTTGTTAATGAACTGCAATGCATGACTGTTGTGTATAGCTCAGTGATGCCTAATTTAGAAGATCAGTGATTAATTCCTTCCATTGCTTTTTCTTCTCTCTCTCTCTCTCTTTCTCTCTCTCTTTCACTGCAGGATGTTTTCACACCAGAGTGCAAATTTAAAGAATCTGTCTTTGAAAACTACTACGTTATTTATTCTTCCACGCTGTACCGGCAGCAAGAATCCGGACGAGCGTGGTTCCTGGGACTCAATAAAGAAGGTCAAATTATGAAGGGAAACCGAGTGAAAAAAACCAAACCCTCATCACATTTTGTACCCAAACCCATTGAAGGTATGAAATCTGCCTGCTCTCTCTATCAGTAGGGTGTGGGGAGGGGGAGTCTGCAACTTTAGGTTCAGGGTTTCCTGAGTGGGGATGTTGGGCTGCAAGATGAGAATGCAAGGGCAGTATTTGTAACACTTCAGACAGGCACTGTTAGCATTCTGTCTGCTTTCTTTTCCATATAATAAACTTTGCATCTCATCCCAAGGGGGTTTCTCAGCTTTGGGGTGCTGAAGGATGAATTTAGAATTCTGCCCAACAACATAAGAAATTACTGGAAAGAAAAAGCAGCTGTTGGGCAGCCAGCAGTTCAAAAGGAATCTGATCCAACAGTGATCATAATGTTGGGTACTCTGAGAGGATTTTTCCAACATATTTCCGTAGGTTTTCAGTTTCATGTAAAGTCAGTAGAGACCAGATTTATCCCACCTGATTTTAGACTTTGGCCTTCTGTTGATATTGACAAAAGGAAGATGGGTCCTACCAGCACAGCTGCACATGTAACTTTGTATGTCTACCCTGAGATGACTTAGATCTGTTTTTTCTCATATTTAAAGATATCATAATCACCAGTGGATAGAGAAACCTTGTCATAGTTGTCCAAAGTTAGCTGGGGTGATGTCACACCATATGTCTTCATCACAGTGAGGCTTCAGTGAAAGTTTTTCCCTCCTGCTGATGCCTGTGCACTGCTGAAGTGTGCCTCAGGCTCTTGCCAGGGCATTTTGCTTTCTGTGGACTGGCCTCTGATAAATGGAGAGACATACTGTGATGAGCCTAGTACTGTACAGGTAC
Organism: Myrmophylax atrothorax; assembly: GCA_026770055.1. Classification (NCBI taxonomy): domain Eukaryota; kingdom Metazoa; phylum Chordata; class Aves; order Passeriformes; family Thamnophilidae; genus Myrmophylax; species Myrmophylax atrothorax. Next base: position 14,408,520 of record JAOXXN010000137.1, read on the forward strand.
TAACTTGACTCTGGAAACAACTCTTTTTTTCTGCTGCTTGAGAAAAGCACTACTTTTTGATCCCCAAACTAGGCATACCTTTCTGACCCCATCTTGGACCTGTCAATTGCCACCTCAGGGCCACAGCAGCCTGGAACTGGCTGCATGACCTTGTGCTCCCTCTCATTACCACCTTGTTGGCTGTGGAGAAGGGATGAACTGATGCTCTCCTAACAGGTACCACTTAAAAGTGGTGGAGGCCACAGCCAACTCCACACAGTAGCAGCTGTTTTAAAAGCTTCCCAGCTCAGGCATAGGGACAAGTGAGTGTGAGTGAAAGGCCAGTTCAGGAAGGCAGGCTGAAATCATGTGTTGGATCTCTGAAGCAAAGCACAATGGGAGAAATTCAGTGCAGCATTCCCAGAGTATCTGTAGCCTTTGCATGGGAGATGGAGATATTTAAAGAGCAGAGAGTAGCCTGGAGCTGCTTGTCCTGTGCTTGTTTTCAACAGCTTTTCTGCAGCCAGGAACTTTTCCTTGTTTATCTGAGGCATTAGTGGGATTAGTGCCCTAAGCCCTGATTGCGCTGTGCTAAGGAACAGGGCCTGCTTCAGGCATGGAGTCAGTCTTCAGCTTCTCTTCTGCCTTGGCTGAGAAGAGTCTTTTGCAAGTGCCAGCTTTCACAGCTGCGTTTCCAGCTCCTTCTGGTATTTCTTTGCTGCCTGGCTGGGTGTTGGCACTGATCAGTGGGTTTCTTTGAATCCAAGCTTCTTTTTTAATATAGTGTGCATGGCATCTGCTGAACAGCTCAATAGTTGTCTTCTGCAGGCATTAAACTAGGCCATTCCTGCAGCTCTCCTCATGGAGAGCCTTGTCTTAATAGAGGTGCCTGACCCCCAGCAGAGATCTCATTGCAGAAAATGCTGCTCTGGCTTTCATTTTGAAAAACCCAGCCCAGCCCCGAGAGCTTCCCTCTCCCGCAGTTGCATCCTCCCACACTTGCTTCAATCACAGCTGTCACATAACCTCCCGAGCGAGTGAGCGCTTTGGAAGTTGGCAGCCAAATTAAGGGCTCCTCCACTCCTTCCCTCCTCCACATGCTTTGCAGTCAGCCTCTGTGAGCGCTACTGCATCAAAGAGCTGGCAGTCTCCCAAGCCAAGGCACGTGTCAGCTTCCCAAAGCATTCAGCTGTCTGGGACTGTGACTCCAGACGGAGGACTCTGTTCCCAAGCTGAAGATTCATTGTAGGTAGCAGAGGCTTGCAGGGAGGGTTGGAGTAAAATGCACTCATCTCCACGTGACTTCTCTGTGCTGCATCCATCAAAGTCCCCACAGGCAGAGCTTGCAAGCAGTGATATTACAGGAAAGGGGCAATTCCTACCCTGTTCTAACAGCTTCTTTCTTTGTCATGACTGTAAGAAAATATTCAAAGCACTCTCTTGCTCTGTTTGCATGTCCCTTCTGCAGAATGCTGTGACATGTCCCAGTGTGTGGGCTTTGCTGCTTATTCAGGCAGCAGCTTCCATCCACAGTAACTTTGCAGCTTCCATCCACAGAAACACCCCCAGGTTTCCTCTTGCTCGCTCTGGTACCAGCATTAGCCCTGCCACATGATGGCTGACACAGGAGTGTGTGCAAGAAGGAATCTGTTCCCCTGGGAAGGAGAGGTGTTGCATACATTGCTAGGAATCACTTCACCCACCACTTCAGTGGCAGTTATCACTGAGATGAAATTTCCCAGTTGTTTGTGTTGTACAGAAAAATTATGTAGTCATTTAGTGAAGAGAGTGTTTGCTGGGAAACAAAACAGAAAAGCCCAGATTGCTCCTCAAGCTTATTTGATTCCCATTGTTTCATCCTGCTTTCTGAATTCAAAAGTCTTTTTGATATTGCAGATGGACAGCAAACTAGTGCATATATGCACAGTGGTTTCTGTATGGATGTATGTTACCTGTGGCTTTTATCAGCTACAGCTTTCTGCTGTGTTAAACCCACGGAGTGTTTTCACTCATGTAGATTTTCTGGATACTGGAGGTATTTTTTACGAAAGTCGCTAACTGGAAAAGTTTTGGGGTTCGGTTGGTAGAATTTGTTTGTTTTTTTGAAATAAGATTAAGCTTAATCAATATGAAAGCACAGAAAACTTACTAAGTAATAACAGGGGAGACGTTAAGTTCCTCTCCCATCTGTGCACAGGCAAAGCCAAGGAAAACAGCCTGGTAGGCAGCAGTTGATGTACTGTGTGGTGCCAGTTTTGCTTAAAAACATACATACGCAACACATTTCTTTTGATATTTTTATTTCTGATCACTGATCTTTCAAGCTAAATGAGCCCTAAAGTGGAGGCATGTAGATTGAACTAGACTGCACAAGAAATGAGCTTGAATATAATTGTCACTTGGACAACAGGCAATCTTTTAGAACAATTTTGGTCTCTTTAAGTGTCTGTAATGATTAGTGCTGGACAAACCCTGTTATCCACAGTGCTTCTTGTTCTTCTAAATATCCTAAGCCATCTCAAACACTAGATGTTTCCAGTCACTTAAGTGAGAATATTATCAGATTCTTATTGTGGGTGTGCTCTGTTACTTCTATTTCCGTCTTGAAGACAAAATTCCCAGGTTGCTCTCCCAAAAGAGTTGCATTTCCTCTCTCTCCTGGCCAAAGCCATAAGGCATTTGGGCTGGCAAATCTGGCCACAGAAAGCAGAAAACTCTTTCTCCACCTAAGTCAGCAGAGCAGCCCCTAACTCCAAATTTGTGGTGCTTCAGCCCTCATGATGTGAATGTGTCTCAGATATGAAGGTGACCTGTTAATGGTTAGTCTGGATCCATTTATTACCACTGACCATCCAAGCAGCCAGATGTTTCCTGGTGTGATTCCTCAGGGATGCAACATCCAAGTTTCGTTAAAGCAGAGTCCTCAGGTGTTGCAAAGGAGTACAAGACGCTGTTGAGCAGGAGTATGTGGTAGGCCTAGTGAAAATGTTTCAAGGGTATCATCTTAATCCACGAAACATAGAATCATAGAAGGGGTAGGTTAGAAAGGACCTTGAACATCATCTGGTTCTGACACCCTGCCATGAGCAGGGATGCCACCCGCCTGATCAGGTTTCTCAGGGCCCCATCCAGCCCAGCATTGAACACTTCCAGGGATGGGGCATCCACTTTATCCATCTTTGCTAACATAGCTCCTCTCTTGAGTCTGTCTTTCAAGTGGGCAGGCTTTGGTATGTTTTCTATCCCACACTAACTTCCTTGTTCATCTCTCAGACTTGCAATGATCTCATTAGATAGCAAACACAATGTATTTTAACCATGATTTTTTTTGGCTTTTTGTCATGTTGTGTTGCCTTTCTTACCTGAACAAAGTGTGATTCCACCTGGCTGCATCATTCACATTTTATCACCAGGCAGACACGAGCTCAAATGCCTCTGAAAAGCATCAGCTGGACTGGGTTAAGGACACAGTAATTAGAGGCAGAAAACAAGGGTTCCTAATCACTTGCTCCCTCCTGCCCCTGACTGCTGCTGCCCAGACAATTAATTCTCTTCACTGAAGCATTAGCTAATACAGCCATTCCAGACACCCAGAGCTGTGGCATCTGTTAAGGAGAGGAGCCCCTCTCTGGGCTGCCTGCCAGAGGATGTGGGCCCAGCCCTGCCCAGACCCCAGCCAGGCTCCATTGGGCATGTGGCAATCCTGCAGGGTTGGCGACCTGCCCACCTGCTGAACAGGAGCTTAGAAAAATTTTGGTTCCTCCTAACTTGCAAGGGTCTGGGGCAGGGAAGGCCAGGAGTGAAGATGGATGGATGGCATATATCTAAGGTGCTTAACAAGCTTTTTTGATGTATTCTAGAAAAAGGAAATGGAGTCTGTTGCATCCTCTGAATATCCTCAGTCTGCAGTGATGCCAAGTGAGAAATGGTAGGGTCAGGACTCAAAATTATGATTCCCAAACTTAGGCAGTCCCTGGATGATTTCATTATCATCATGGGGGTGGTTGTGCCAGTGCCATGCCTGGGAAGCAGAAATGAGACTGGTATTCTGTACCAGCATGTAAGCAAAAGACTGAGCTGTTTCTGGGTGACAGGTAGCTCCCTCCATGGCTTTAGCTTCAGAAAGAATGGTCCCTGCCACTCCCTTCCTCCTTATTTGTACCCCCAGTCTCCTTCCCAATTTGTGAGCTGGTTTTCTGTGCAAATTTTTTCCTTGTGCCTGTGAATAGCAGGCACTGCTGGTTACCAGGGGAGCAGGGAATGAGAAAACCCCCAGGACCAGATATGGCCACAGCTCTGCTGCAGGTTCACCCCCTTCCATTAATGCCGGCAGCTCTTTGGCAGATCAAGCTAATGGCACTTTCCAATTAAAGCATGAATATGAATGTGTTGATTGGAATGTAAGGCATAGGAGCTGATTATCTGATTGAAGCTCCAAAGCATTAGCTTGGTTTCCAGACATTAAGGGCTGTATTTGATTTGGTGTGTGGGTGTGGGTGGGTGGGAGAAGCAAGGCAAAGCAAGGAGGAACTCTTGTTCTAGCGGAATTGCTCATCCTTCCAAAGCTCCTTGTGCTCTGTGTACCAGCAGACCTCCCAGCATCTGGGCGTGCTGGTTGTCACACTGCTGCTCATTTACCTTGATGTGGGTGACAAGGGCAGTGTGTCTTCACACACACATGCAGACCCCAAAGAGACCTGCCAGGGAGTGCTGCCAGTCCTGAACCAGAAAGATGTACTTCAAAGCCTGGAAGGTCTTGGCACTCACGACAGTCCATTTGCAAACACCCTCCTCCCCAGTCCATGACTAACATCTCTGTGCATGAGTCACACCGAAGCTTCCTCAGTACAAAGAGTAACAAGCTGCAGTCCAAGAGCCTGTGTTGCACAGTCTGTGGGACCGTCCTTAAACCCCCCGATGCGTCCATGTGCATACACACCCATGTGTCACGGTGCACACGGGTTTGCAGCCGCTGCTGAGTGATAGCCATAGCTCAGCATGCAAGCCTCTTGTGTAGGAGAATATCCAGGCACTCTCCTGTGCATGATGCCGTGTAAGTACTGCATACACTGATACTGTAGGTGTATCTAAATACTGAAAATATGCTTGTCCTGTGCTGCTACAGATTTTCTGGCATGGGCTGTTGGCACAGCTTGTCTGGTACAGAGGCTTTGACAGCTCTGTCTGAAAAGTTGAATGTGAGCATCCTCCAGCTATGCCCCATATCAGTACTTGTATAATGCACTAGAGCGGAAGATAAACTTATAATTCCTGCCCTACTCACTTGCTAGGTACAGGGTTTCCTTAATTTGTAGATGCAAATCTTGTTTACTTCTGTAACCTTGTTTATATTCATTACTCTGTGGGCCTTGTTAGCAGCTCAATGCTTTTGCCCAAAGGCTGTGGTGAGGGTCAGGGAGTTGAGGAGAAGCAACATGCTATGGTGCCGCTGCTGCAGGCTTTACTTGTGCTCAGCCCTTGTGGCCTAGCCCATTGGGATACTGGGGATGGGTGTGGGTGAGATGAGCTTGGTACATGTAGCTGTCTGGGGGAAGAATTTATGGAGGTCCCTCCAGCTCAGACTAGGCAACAGAGAGTTCAGAATGAAGGCAACTTGGCACTTGAGGCAAAACTTTGTGTATGGAATGTCAGGAGCACTGGGGCAACACTGGCACAAATACCTAATTCTGCTGGGCAAACATTGCATCAGAGAATAAGGTCAGTAACAGAAATGATGTACATCCTCAGTGCTTATCAAAGACTCTGCAGCTCAGGATAAGAAATCACAAGGTCACAGGTGTTTCTCAGTTGTTAACCATTTCATACTTTCTTTAAGATTTTATTTGGTACGTGTAAGATTTTATTAGGTACATTGACACAGCAGGCAAATTTACCATCACCATGTTGTTGAGTGACAGTCTCCAAGGTATGAGGGCCAGCTCAGCAGCTGAAAAGGAATGTGAGAGCCCTTTTCTGTCTGTTGCTGCTGTGCTACACACTGTCCTTGCAGCATGCAGACAGCATCAGTAGTCTGGGTGTGATGGGCAGTCCTGGCATTGCTCATCCTGGCCCAGACCCATGGGATAAGTCCTTCATTTTCTCTTCTTTCTAATTTTCATAAAAAAATGTCTTCAGTAGCACTAACAGTTTGCAGAGCAGTGCCTTCCTTGAGCCATGCTGGGAGGCCCAGCATATGTGTGTGTTTAAACTGCTTTGAAAGCCTTGCATGAAAAATACTCTGTGGGAAAAGTAGTATTTTTTCACTGCTCATAAATTCAATTCAATATCCCTCCTATTAATACACAGTTGACTGCACTTTATCTCTGTCCTGTATTGTTGCACACTGCTATAACTGTTTATCAAGCCAGGAGTAAAAAATGCAGAGCAATAATGTCATTTACAGTCTGCCTCTAATTGCTGGGATTTATTTGCAAATCAGGGGAGGTTATAAATACAAGTGCTTACATCGCCCTTTCATACACAGGGTATTATTTTTTTCATTTCTTCACATAATTTTTGAAGTTTTGTTCTTGTTGAGTACCCGGAACCAAACCCTGATGGATTCTATCCTGTGTTGGAGCTCTATGCCATTGTTTATGATGTGATAGCTTTACAAAATGAAGCAATGCACAATCATTTCTTTCTATTCTAATTTTTGCAAAGATCCAGACATGGCATTTGCAGTCTGGACCTACCTTATGTTTTCAACTCCACTGTGCCTGCCCTTGAGATGCCTCACTATCTCAGTCACCTCTACACCCTGCCACATTTGCAGTGAGCTCATCAGAGATGCTCCCCTTGCTGTGAGGTGCTGAGCTCCTCAGCCCATTCCCCTGCTCTGGCACACCTTACATGGCCCAAGGACAGCCATGAGGACTTAGTCCACATGGTGAGTTGGATAAATGCTTTGTGCTGCACATGGGGACATGGGCATGAGCCATCCCTTCGGCAGACATTGCCTTCTCTGGCTGTCTAGGCTCCAGAAAGTACATTTTTATAGGACACGTTGTTTAGCCAGGGTCTGGAGTGAAAGGGGCCCTTTATCCACCCTGTTCTCAGGTGCTGCCAGATGACCATGAAAAGCTGGGATGGCTCCTGGCTTGCTGTAACTGAACTCATCCCCTCGTGTCTGCTCATGGCCTTGGCCTTGGCCTTGGCCTTGGGTTGGCTGGTTGTCTTGATTTACAGAGGGGAAAAAAAAGAAGTGCTGAAAGCAGACCTGAGCTCTTGGCCAAATGGAGCCACTTCCAGATCCAGAGCTCAACACCCAGTGGATGGCTCAGATGCAGGTGTATTTTTTATTCAAGTCTCTCAAGGGCTCTTGTTGTAGATTGAGGGCTGGGAATCAGGTAATTCTTTGACTTGTTAGAGGATAATCAACATTTCAAGACAATACATGGTCCTGTGAACTGGGATGTTTATTTTATATATATGACTATAACATGAAAAAATCATAAAGCACAGAAAACGTAGAAAAATTTATCTGTGAGCAAGCCCCTGTTTCTGTCTGTGCCTTTGGAGGAATCCAGAAACAGAAGGAGGATCTGACAGGCAGCGAGGGCAGGTAACAGGTCCTGCTTGGTAACAGGATGTACTGGTGGATCACTGAGGTTTCTGGAAGTGTGTGTGTCTGTATTGGCTGGAATTTCAGCCTCATTACAGAGAAATAATTCATTATGGTCACGAATGTCTGTGACTTCAGTGCTGTTAATGGGTGTTTTTTCTGTTTGCAGTGTGCATGTACAGAGAGCCATCGCTGCATGAAATTGGAGAAAAACAAGGACGCTCAAGAAAAAGTTCAGGGACACCAACCATGAATGGAGGCAAAGTTGTTAACCAAGACTCGACATAGCTGACAAATACCCTCCCTTCTTCCAACTCCTCCCCTCCCACCCACCTACCCACCCCACCTGGTGAAACCACACTGAGACGATGACAACCGAGCAAGGCAGGACCTACTGGTAGTGGCTAGGAGTGCGAACTCCAGAATCTTTCTTTGTGTAGGACGAGAAAATCGAATCCCAGATCCTGCCTGCTGCAGTGTTTTAGAAAACAAAAACAACAACAAAAAACCAAACCAAAACAACAAAAAAAGTGAAGAAAAATGTTTTAAATCAGGACTCCATTAACATTTTCAAAAGCAAACTGTTTGCTCTGTGATCAAAGGGGGAAACAAATCTCATCTCTGCATAATAATAATAACTAATAAATATAATAATAATAAAGATGTTACCTTTAAAAATAAAACAAAGCTTTTGGAAAATTGAACTTAGCATATGATGTGAGAGAAACACATGGGAAATGCAGCCTGGGACTTTGCTTTCTGTTTTATACTTTCACCTCACGTTCACACCACTGTTTTTAACATCCCTGCTTCCCTGGGGATGGATGGAATTTTTCACAAAGCAGGAGAGGTAGGGATGGATTATGACTCTGTTTGCTCTGCTATCAGTAAAATATGGCCTGTCCAAATTAGGAGTCTGACAGTTATGGGCAATGAACTAGCTACTCTGTATTCAGCTTTTCCATCTACGTTCAAACATTGCGTAGTTTTTTGTTGCTAATGTCACTCCGTGAGTATGTTTGACCCAAGTCTGGCATTTTATGCCTTTTTATCATAATTATTTATATTTATAGGCTTGTTTTACTGTATTCGTTGCTAGGGGCATTTCGGAAATGGGTTTTCAGGTCACACAGGGTGAAGTGATCATATTTATTAGGGGAGAGTCAGGAGATAAAGGGAAAGACGGATAGCTGCTTGCTTTAAAATAGGAAACAGAGCAAGAAATGCTACCTAAATCCTTGCTGTCAGATGGAGATGGTGAGGCATGTGCTGTATGAGTGGGTAATGCAGGGATTTCAGCAAGGGAAGGAGAGATGTGGGGAGGGAGTGGATGGGGTGTGTGAAGGAGGGAGCAGCTGTAGGGGAACATGGATGTTTGTGCCTGTCCAGCTGTGTCAGGGTGAGAACATGCTGCCGTGTCCTTCCAGCAGCTGGGTCTCCTTGAGTGTTACTGCTCTGCATATACCATGTTTTACACATGTTCAAAGCTGAGGCTACAAACCCCTCTAATCCACAGCCTTACTACTGCCAAGCCTGTGACGGAATGAGGCCCCCTGAGATGCTGCAGCAACCTGGGTGTGGGTGTGGGCACAAGTCTTGCCAGTGGTGGGGGTGCAGACACTGGAGAAGCACTTCAGAGGGAATGAATTCATAGATGGGGAAAGGCAAGGAAGAGGGTGGCGGGGTGAGGGGTGCCCAGAGCTGAGCCCACCTGCAGTAACAAGGGCGTTATTGAGCATTGGCAAGGCTCTCTCTGCCCTGGAGCTTTGTCTCCTTGTAGTCTGGGAATCATCAGTGAACCGCACACCCTCACTCCTGGGTGGAACTGAAGCAAGGCAGTATGGGCAGATACCTCTTTCTCTGACCAAACACACTACAGTCTCCGACCGCTTTCAGCACCCAGGGCCTGCAGGCAGGAGCAGCAAATCACAGCAGCAATACAGCTGCTGTTACAAAAACAGGCACTGCCCTGGCCAAGGCTCCTGGGAAGCCTTTGCTGCTCAGGCCCTGGGCTCCTGTGGGGGGTGAAAAATAAAATGAAAAAGTAAGTACCCAAGAGCTTGGAGGGGGTGATGGGTCAGAAAAGCTCTTTATACAAGACAAACCAGCCTAAAAGTGGGTGGGAGTGTTTGTGTCATTCGCAACTGACATGTCAATACCAAATACCACCTAAATTGTTGAGGCTCCTCTGCTATCCCAGCCAATGCCTCAGCTGGCCAGTGGCCACACACGAAAAGCTGCTGTGGTTGAGGGAGAGGGGAGTGCCAGGGTTGGTCATGATGTTCCTAACCTGGGTACCCCCAGTGCCACAGCACTCGCCAGTGCTGGGATGTGTCAGAGCTTGCTGAGCTGCTCTGTGCAGACATAGAGCAAGTGGGGAAAGCAGAGACAGCCAAATTTCAAGGTTATGGAAGACTCCCAGGATCAGCATGAAGGAATGAATTTCAAGCATGTCCTTTTGTGTTTTGAAAAGCTGAAACCTTGAAATAAAGAGCCTCTTACCACGGCTCTGCCACTTAATGCTGCACTTGTGGGTATCCTCCCATGCTATAGGTTATCTGGGGCTGCCAGTCATACCAGCATGACTTTCTGCTGCCCTCCAGTCCCACAACACTGGGGCAAGGTCACTAACACATGCTCAGCTTGGCGACACACACCGAGCCCCATCTAATTAGTTGCTTACTTTTCAGCTCCCTCACAAACTAGAGAGCACCCCAAGTTAATGAGTGTGGGGACAACATACCAGCTGGACACGTGCATTCAAAGAAATGGAGTCTCAAGACCAACATGGTGAGGTAGCAAGTCCCTGAACTAACCAAGGCACCAAATACCAGGCCACGATTTAGGCACTGAGCTACAGCCCTTCCAGCTGCCCTCCTGGAGGGAAAGCCCAGCACCTACCACAGAGTAGAACAACTGCAGCACACCCTGATACCACAAACCTCTTCTGGACCCAGCCACACACAACTTGCCAAGGGCACTGATATCTAGAGCAGCTCCAGCATGAGAGCTTAAAAACTTCTGTGACCTTGTGTGCAGGATACCTTTTGCCTAAGCCCCAGGAAGATGTGAACAACAGCAGATCCAGTACTACCATGTGCTGATTTTTCCATTGTGCGACTCACCACACTCCACACTGGGCTTTTGCCTTAATAATAGTCTTTGGCCAAATCATTTACAAGAATTCCCTGGAAAAGCCATATTCAGATCTAAGTATCAGAATAATCTGCTCCTTTGGTCCATGGTGTGAGCTAATCACTTTCATGTGACACTCACTGAGCTTGCCCATTGAGAAAGCCAATTGCTCCTGCTCTCACCCAGCATCTGCACTACCTTGGAGCAGGTCTACTGCCACATGTTGAAAGTAAGTGCTGGCTTTCCTTGCTGCCTGCTTAGCCCAGGCAAACTGTGAGCCACATACGATGGCATAAACCGTGATAAAACCCCTCCCACATACCTTAGGAACCCCTCTCCCCCTGTACCTGTGCTTTTCTTGACCTGGAGGAAGCTGCAAAAGTGATCTGGTGGTGTAATGCTGGGACACCTGACATCATGATAGCCCGAAAACGGGTGAGGCTGCACATTCCAGCTTCCCTGTGTCCATATGTTCCCACTGCTGACCAGGAGCTGCTTGACTCCAGGTGCCCCAATGCCCTTCATATGCCTGGGATAGTGCAGGGAGATCCACAGCTTACAGGTACCATGTGCAGCTTCATGCATTTTGTTTTACACAAATACCTTGCAAGCTTAGTCTTCAGGCCATGTCTTGAGGTTATGTGGGTTTTTTTGATTACCCACTCCCAATCTGCAGGGAAAAGGGAAATCCACTGAGACTTTTCTGCCTTTTGAAGTTCCTACAGTCTCTTTATTTCTTCTTGCTGTTCTTGCTCAGTGTTAACATCTTGATGAGCGATGTTCCTTTTCTTTCTTTAGCCACACGTGCAACAATCATTTAAGGAGCTTTGTGACTCAGTTTAACATTATGACTACAACCCTTGTCCGGCTATGTGTGATACTAGCACGACAAATTCCCTTCCGAACTATATTAGCATGGCATTGGGCAAACATCAGGCACAGAAAATGGCCAAGAAAAGTAAATGATAAAAAAGAAGGGTGTTATCATCTCACCTAGCCCATGGTTACTGTTAACTTTGGTCAGTCTGCAGCAATCCTTTGCCCTCTGAATAGCAGATGCTGCTATAGAAGAACTTGGATGTTAGAAGTGCAGCACTATTAAATGCTTCACATAAATAAGGGTACATGTAAAGCATTCATTTTGTTTCACCCTGTTTTTAATTGAGATGTTGGCATAGTTCTGGCAGTACACGCTATGCAACACAGCTCCTCTCATCTGTGTACCAAGGGCAAAAACTGGTAACATGGCACCAGTTTGGACCATAAGGATTTTCCTAGGAAAAAAATGCAGAAAAAGCCACCAGTAGGACAAGTGTACCATACTGTGCCAGCAAGTTCTGCCACACGTGTCAGCACTGGCATGTGACAATGTGCTGTAAAGAGAAGCTGACACTCAACAAAGCAATTTATGAAAGTTGTCTGTCAACAACATTTTCATGTTTGCACTCCGATAGGTTCTGGCTGATAAAGGCCCACGCAATTCCTCAAGCTGTCACGGGCCTCATTTTACACCTTTTTATCTTAAACTGCACTTAAACTGCACCAGAAGAGTTACGGTCCCAGAAAGGCATCATTACCACACTCTGAGCAACACTGAAGAAGGGATGGTGTAAGCACCCAAGGCTGAGCAGAGCCAGCAAGAAACAAAGTGTACCACCCTTCCTGGTTCCATGCCAACAAAACTGCAGCATAGATGCATGGTAGACATGAAAAAACATCTATTTGAGGACTACACTTCCTAAAAAAAGAAGGCATAGAGTTGTCATTAGCTATAGTACACAAACCCAACCTTGGCTAAGGGGCATGCACTAAAATGCTTTACTTTTAACATGAGTGAGATGTTGGCCCCAAAACATGTCCAACACTGGAACTTTATTAACTGGGCCATAACTTAGCCCTGGTCCTAGATGGCAAGGACCAGTTTGTATGTCACTGCATGAAGGGTTTTAAAACCAAGAAAGGCGAGAGTGTCTTCTGGGACAGATTTCTCTTCCAAAACTGAAAATCTTTAATTGCTGCTATGGAATGACTCACCGCACACACCTAGGAGTAAAATCAAAAGAAGCACCACTGCACTTCCTCAGTGAAGCAGAGATGTTTCCATGACCTTCATATCTTCCCTTTCTTCCCACCAATGCTTTAGGCCTTCAGGGTGACGGAAGGCAGTTTCCATGGAGTAGAAGGCATCAAGGCTTACATCCTCCTCACCAGCATGGAGTAAAGCTTTACTGCTCTGCTTCAGCTGCTGAGCAACAAACACGGCTTCAATCCATTTCCCATGTTCTTCTAAGACACCTTGATTGAGGACAAAAAAAGAAACCAAAAAGACAAAATAATCCCATACCCAAACATTTTTTGCAACATATTTAAGTGTATCAGCACCTCAAAACTGCTGAAATGTTTGTGGCCACAAAGTTAAAGCCAAGTAACTATCATTTCAGGACAGAAGAATTTTTTTTTCATGATACTTGCATAATGAACTGCTACATGCACAGAAAGTTGGTCATGTTCCCAGCCTGCCTTCCTTTTGGACTTCAGGCAGCTTTTCTATGGCAAAGGAGGTCTAGGTCAGTATGTCTTCAGGGCTCATCTCACCAATGAATGCACTAGGAATTGTGGTCATGGCACAAGGAGCTCACATAGACTTCACAGCATTCCCAGCTGAGGCAACTGGATGATAAATGCAGAAAGATTTCACTGTTCATGGCCTTTAGAAAGGACAGGATCTCTGGTCAAACAATTGTTGGAAAAAAAAGAAGGCAGTTTGTTTTATTCAAAACACTCTGGTGCAAACATGTAAATTTCATCTTTGGAAAATGCCCTTAATGTTTAATGAGCAATAAAAATGGATCTGGGCTTTCTGGAAAAAAAAAAAAAAGACATTAGCAATTATTAAAAAAAAGTGTCTGGGTATGGGATCTGAGGAGTAGCAGAGGATAACCCTCCCAAGAGTCTATTAAGAATGGGTTATATATTGTTCCATTTTTCCATGCTCATTACAATCACTGCCCCAATAATAGCTGCATGCTGTGCCTTTTTCTATTCTAGTACAATTTTCCCCATGGGAACTAAATAACTCAGTTTAAATACTGAGCAGAGATGGTAGAAGAAAGCAGTATGTTTCTGCTGTGCTACCCTTGTGTGAAATCTGCATTTAGGTAGCTAGTTACTGCCCTTCTTTCTCATAGCTTGATACAAAAATGAAGGGGCAGCACTGGGGAGAAGGAACGTGTGGATCAGTCAAAATAATGACATTGTGAAGGACAGATTATGTAAGACTTAATGACTTTCAGAAATTAAGGCTTCACTGAATTTTAATTCCTTGAGCTCTAAGAAAAGTTGCAGGAAGAGAAGCAACCAGTGGCTCCATCTTA
>JAOXXN010000137.1:14422671-14462691 GCA_026770055.1 Myrmophylax atrothorax
CAACCAGGGGCTCCATCTTAGTGCCAGTCCCTACGCTAGGACTTCGATGACATTTAAGTCTCTGTATCCAGCTCCTGGTTTTTCTCCTATAGCAATGCTTTCCTTTCTCAGAGGTCTGTGTTGCCCTGGGAGATCATTCTCACTGGGTCCTTGGGGCATCCTGCTCCAAACAGAGCAGAGTAGTTCCTGCTCAGGCAACACTGAGACCTCAAACTAAGTGCCCTGCTCAGGCTTTCAGCTGATGGTCCAAGCCAGAGGGGGTCCTCACAGCCCTCACCAGGATACCACATGTCTTTTCCAGAGGTGCCAGAAAGGACAGGAAAAGATATCTCAGAGTTCGGGGCAATTCTGCTTCCAAGGACAGACCCTGACTTGTGCAGACCCCATAGCAAGAACCCCAAAATCTGAGACACACAGAGGTCAGCTCTCCTGCTATGCTGTTCCCAGCATGTGCTCATGGCACCAGAATTCTCCACCTGACAAGAAGCAGCCCTGAGCAGAGGTGTTATGAGGATCACAAGGCTTATGAAATGGTCTGATCATATGATAGCAGGACCCTGCAAAGGCAAGGAGCTTCTGATTCAACTGTGCCTTGGAGAGGTCACTTACACACTGTGACTTTGGCACTGCCACTTATTAATTTTATTTTCCAACTTACTGCACAAGCTGGAAAGGGAAATAGTTTCACTCAATTCACTATTAAACAAAGAGGCAAACCACTGCATAGAGAACAAGCTTTGCTTGACATCAACTCAATTTGAAGATCAAAAAGAGTTGTGTTTAACTTTCCATTATCTTATTTTTTTAATTTTCACTATTTTTTGTGCTTCCTGCTATCAGATAGCACAGAAAGAAGAATTAAAAGGGAAAACACTGAATTCTGCTTTTGAAGCAGAAAACACAATCTCATGGAGAGGTGGGATACTCTGGTGACTCCCAGCTCATTTCCTCTGGGCTTCACATGGGGATTTTCATTTATGTATGTAATGAACCCTCACAAGGTCACATTTAGGACACTGTGAGGCTTGTCCTTCACAGCAAATTCATGTGATTCTCCCAAAAAGGTCAGTGGGCTGCTATGTAGGACCTACACTTGAATTCAAACTGTGCAGGCAGTGTGTGGAATCAGAGCTTCTCAGGGAAAGCTCCCTATGGGAACTGAGACCCAAACTTGCCATGGAAAAGGGTCTAGTTCAAATCATCATCTTTGGATTCCACTTCCTTATTTCTACCTAGAAAGCCAACCCAAATTTCTAAATTCTGTACTCACCTCTGTTTTCTTGAATCTCCGAATACGAACACCAGACTATTTCAGAATTTCATTCTGTCTGTGGGACTGAGTAGGCCTTTTATAAAGTGATAGCATTTAAAACAAGAAAAAAGCGCTAAGTGTTGGCAATATCTGATGGCTAAGGAGCACAGTAACCTAGCTCTAGACATGCCCCAAATGTAGAGTCCAAATCCATATAGAAATTTAACTTGGGCTGTTGCAGTTTGAGCCCATCTATTATTAATTCAGTAAAACCATTTTTCTGTTCAGAAATATGTTCCTTGAGAGAAGTTACTGCAAACATATCAGCAGGTGGTGGCTTCAGAGAAAGAGATAATGGATGTTCTCCTGAGAGTCAAAGTTTGAGGTACTTTAAACAGAAAGACAGGTTTATCAATAAAATGAAGTCTTTCCAAAGGCAGCATGAGATGGTTCCAGGTGAAGGCTTTATCTTTTCATTGTAAAATAGTTGCCTGCTTCTACAGATTTGCAGGAATAAATTTTATGCCATGTTAGTTTGTACTAAAGCAACTGGGGAAAAAACAAAAACAGAACAAAACAAAAAAGCCCCAGCAGTTTCCATACTGCCACCCACCCTGATATTGCTTTGCTTTGGAAACTAAGGAGTTGAGAATCAAACTCACCCTCAGGGCAACTCCTATGAAATCGATGTGCAACCTTGGGAATTAATCTGGCCCCAGTCTCATTTTCTCTTTAACTGCAGGAACCAAGGTCGTTTTCCCATCTGGATTTTGCAGAGGCTTCTGCACATACTGATGAGTTATACCTTTTGTCAAACCTTGACCATCGTTTTCAGGGCTAGAAAATGGTTGCACAGCGTCAGAAGATCACAGGAAATAGAGTGAAAACTCTTGGTGCTAAAATGCAGACCTGATATTTACTACATGCCACCGTTCCTGTGTCCCCCAAAGCCAGATACAGTATCTTTCCACAGTTCACTGCAGGAATTTGTCCTCCTCCAAAATCTCACACTTCATGCCAGATGACACCACTCATCCTCTATCCCAACTTCAGGAAAGTTCCTCTTTTCCTTGTCTGTAGGATTTATTTACCAGTGTGACCAAAATTTTTCTGCTGATTGAAGGACTGAGAAAAACAAACTATCTTTTTCTTTCTGGAGGGAGAGTGTGTCTGTCTGTTTGTACATCTCTGCCTGTAGCCCTGTTCCCCTCTTACCTACTCGGTAACACCACCTGTGCCAGTACACTTGGTGTCTGAATGGATCTGACTCTGTAGGAATCTCTGAGGACAACACAGCACACTGTGCAGTCAGGCTACCTTAGATCTTGACTTTGTCAGCAGCTTAAAAACTGCTTTTGAGTAGTTGAGCACAAAAGCCTAGTGCAAGAAAGAAATTAGGGCGATTATTCCAAGTTCGAAAAAAGTGGATGGGCCAAAAAGTGCATAAAGGATTGGCTGCAGACATCCTCTCCATCACCAGGTGGTCTGTGTCAGACATGCTGGCTAAGGCTCCACTGACACATCCAGCATCATCCTGGTGAAGAAGACATGCCATTCAAATGTGGCAGTGACTGCAAGTCAATATATTGGAAAGAAAGGGTCTGCAAAAGCAATTCTTGTCTGGACTGTGCAAGGCTATCTAGGCATCCCCTTTTTACCCAGGCTTGGTATGAGCAGATCACCTCCTCAGTCTGTAGACTGGGGTGCTAAAGCACACAGATGCCAGCTACAAAGTAATAACACTGAGAAATTTGTGGTTTGTGGTATTTTAATACCCTGAGCAGAGGATTATTTGCTGTTTAGTGTGCTTTAAAATGTTCTCCATCTGTGCAATTGATAGCTTTACTGCTCCTGGACAGAATAACCAACAGCTGTGCTGCTAAAATAAAAGAAATCCTTTGGATCATCTTAGAGCACTATCTTGGCAGTCTTGGAGCCACAGTGACTTGTGAAAAGGGCGAATGGTTTGGGGGCAGATTAGCCAGCTGGTGCAGGCACTTGCAGCTACTTACAGCTAAAGTATAAAAGATCTCATTGCAGATTATTAAAGGCAGAAAGGACAGTTGTAATTCAGAGAGTCTTACCTCTTGTGTAACAGAGACTGGTGACTTCAGACCAGAAGCTACAGATTAGCCTGACCAGCTGGGCAGTGGAAATTCTAGTCTCAGTTCACTGGAATTTCACACACCAGTATTGTATTTCCATGATGCAGCAGAGAGTTCATCCAGAGGCTGGAGAGCAGGTAATCAGATTCTATACAGGTTTACTTCTTGATTATTTATTCAATAAGGATCACATTAAAAGCCCACTGGAGGCAGTGAGAGACTCCTGTTGACTTTGCAGCAGTCTGAATCAGACTTGAAGTGTTCAGAGTTTTAATATGCACAATTGAAAATTTGGTAGCGATGCTTCCAAAGGTCTGTATCAAATTACGAGCTCCCTTTGGAAAAAAGTGTTCATCACACCTTTATGTGCCTGAGGGCAAGCTCTTATAACTTGTTCCAAACAGCTGTCCTGCCTGGATTGACACTTTCTCTGAAGACCTATGAACCAAGATCACCTACTAAACTTCTTTCATGCAAAAATGGTTTGTTGGCCTAGGTGAAGGAAAGCATGGCAGAGAGATGGAAACACAGCTCAAGAGTTAGGAGAAGTTGAACTGTAAAAAGGATTCCAAATAACTCTGTGTGAAGTCTCAGCTAATGTTGCCTGATCCCTCTCTTTCATTTCCCCTTGAAGACAGGACACTACAGGCATTCCTTCCTCTCTTACTTCTGCACCACTATTCCCCTCTGGTAATACCTGAGTGTTGTCTTTTGTCAGAGCTGCAGATCACAACACAGCACAGAAACAGCCCATACTGGTGAATTCTGGGGTAAAATCTTTCTGGGTGCAGGTCATACAACCCACATAAAAATGTGTTCCCTGGAGCTTGCAACCCTTGGTATGTGTCAGCACACTAAAGAGAATGATCTGACAATGACTGGATATGTCAAATGTAGAACCAGAAGAGGTTATGTTGTCTATTGACCAGTTTATAATGATCTTTTGCCCAGTCTATAGAAGAATAAAAATCTAGGTAATATTTTTTTCGTGTAACACTATTCTTCCAGCAAGAAAAAATAGTCTCCGAGTATTCTTCTGACTTGAAATCATTCATTTTAAATGACTGTTTGTTCTGCTAATTTAGAATTCGGGCAGGCATGGAAACAGTTTATTTTGGTTTTTGAAAGGAGATGAGCTTGGTTTTGTTATGTACTTTGCTGCTCTGGGATGCAGTGTGACTCCCTGCTAGAATAGGAGTTCTTGAGTGACAACCTCAGAGAGGAACCTGTCCTCCTCCTTCCCTGGGCTTTGGAGCAGATAGCCAGAATGGTATAACTTGACTTTGAGGAACAGTTGCCACACCCTTTGTGAGGGTGGAATGTGGCCCTACAGCTCACCCACACCACCTCAGGGCACCTGATGAGGTGACAGGCTGTGATGAAAAGCATATGGCTGTGGTGCCCTGAGCGACACAGTGTACGGAGTAGTGTAGTATCATATCTGGCCTAAATGTGTTGCCAATGAAAAAGCACAAGAATGGAGATTGCATTGTCTTCTTCCCTCCACATCCACACAGCATGTGAGCCCCACCAGCTGCTGAGATGTCTCGTTATGCACTCACCCCTCCTCAAACCCAAGCATCACATGGTGTATGGTCAGGACTTCTTGCTGCAGACTGTTCACTGGAGGCTCAAGGCTTGTGAGGGAGCCAGAGGCTCTTTGAAATGTTTCTCCCACCTTCCACCTTTCCCATTAACCTGCCAGAGGAAGGTAGATGGATCATCAGACACGTTGCACCTTCCCTTGTGTCCTCTGCAAGAGTTATTTTCTACATGTCACTTAATGAACTAAACTCTCCATGGCCACCCCTACCTGAGGCAGTCCAGACAATGGATCCATGTTCACACAGGAGCCCAGTCTGACATGGACCTTCTGGCTAAACTCCTCTAATGGCAAGTGCTCATCTCCAAAATCCAGTGTGAGTCTTCTTCCCTGATGCCATGGAAAAATCCTTGTTCTTTTTACAGCCTCATTAGAAACTTGGAGTCTCACTACTGGAAGCTTGGAAACTTGTTTAAAAAATCTACTCATGCAGATAAAACAGGATTTTGACATCTCTAACAATGCCACTATCCCAGTAAATAAATTATCAGCATTCAGTTATAAATACTTTTGTTATACTTATGCCTTCCTCACAGCAAATTTCCCAAGACAGGGTTCTGATGTCTGCTAACTTTATTTTCCCTATTGTCTAAGCAAAACCCATTTTTTGAAAAATGCTTCTTATTATTTGAAGCAGAAAAGTAATTGATATTGAACAAAAGCTGGGTAATATTGTCTTTCATGATATGTTGAGCAATGACTTGGACTACAGCAATGCTACATGAAGCAAGGATTTGTTTAAATAGCTTTCATTCTGGTTTGCCACTAAACCTCAGTAACAGCACATTAAATACATGTATTTCAGTACCTCAGCACAGATGTTTTTTCTGTAACTCACGATGTTTCGTCTTATTGCTCTGAGGATCTTGCTACTTGGTGGCTTTCCACACATGCTAAATTGCTAGATTTTTAGTATTTACCCACTTACCTGGTTTGACACAGCATGCCTAAACGAGGCAGAGGGAATTGGGCCTGGGAGTATGGGCCCTGCACTTTCAGGCTTGCAGACACTTAAATTGGCACTTTGTAGTCAGACAGCACAGCAATGGGCCCCTTGCAATTAAACTGAGAAACAACAAAATACATTAGAAGCTGTATGAAATGAAACCATAGCCATCTAACAGCAAAATGATTTGTAAGAGAGGTGGCACTGTCACAAAGTGTCGTAAGTCAAACCCAACTGATTTACTGCAGACAGTTCAACCCCTTTGAAACAAAAGAGCAAATTAATGCCACATCTTTGCATCAGCCACCCACATCTTTGAAGACAGGGTTGGTCCAAAGCCAGATGAGAGGTTTACTCTGTGTCTCAGACTCAGTGAAACTGAGGTGGCAGTTGGTATCTGCCAAAACAGGGCTGAGGCTGTCCCAGCTCATGCTCATGCTGCTTCTCATTTGAACCAGGCTCAGAGCTAGTCCAAAGCACTGAACCAAGAGAAAATCGTTTGCTGGTTTACCCTGCAGCAGACTCATCCCAAAGACAACAAAGAGCCATGTTGAGGACAACAGCCAGCAGCAGGGCTGATGCTGTGGGGAGCACATAGCCCTTCCATCATCTTATCCATAGTGTCAAGCATGTCATCAGTGCCTGCTGCCCTCACTGCAGACAGAACTGTAAGATTTCTTCTCAGAGGCTCCGGATTGTGGAAGATTTCTAGGCACTATCAGATTAATGAGAGACTCACAGTCCTAGATTGGCTTTTGCTCTGAATCAGTTTTCCTTCTCCATTGACTGGTATGAAATTAATAAAAATGAACAATGGTCCACGAACACAAGAACATTAAAGCTATACAGCTATTATGAACACACAGGGACATGGTCATATCACCACAGATGGCTGCTCTGGGTGTTTCTAGCACTGCTGCTAACTAACCTTATTAGAGAAAGCCAGGACTGTCTGACATTCCCCAGCCATGTCCCTAGGCAGTCTGCAGAGAGAAATGCATGGCAGCAGCCTGCTGACAGCCTGGCTGGTCCTCAACTGCCTGAACTTCATAGCAGTGTTGTCCTAAGCTGACAGCTGTGCCCAGCTCTGTTCTGGGTGCACCAGGAATCTTGTTTCAACTTAACTGTGTCAGTTCTGCCAGGTTGGTGTCAGAGCAGGAAGTAGATTGTGTCCAGGGAGTGGCCCAGAGTATGCAGTGCAGACAGCACAGACTCAGCTGTCTTCCCAGAGAGAAAAATTGGCTTCTTTAGTCGCTTGGAAAAAAAGAGCAAGCAAGCAAGCAAATAAATAAATAAATAAATGCAGCTCTTCATTCAAAACTGGGAGAGGCTTGTGGCCAAAATTTCACATTTTGCAGCTTTAGTCTTTGTTTCAGGCTGAAACTTCAGCCCAGTTGGCACAAGTCCCATGTGTTTCAGAGCAGCTCTGATTTCATTCTCTAACTCACACTGCCGAATACACTGGCTTTTGAAAGGTGAACAGCTAAGAAATAGGTTAGAGACAGACTTGGCCTTCCTTATCTGTGTTTCTCAGGTGTTTAGCACTAGTAGCAGGCAGCTAGCTAGTGGTAAAAATGATCCAAAGTAGCAGCAGTCTCAAGGTCTGTTAGAGACAAAAACTCCAACCCATCTCCTGGCTGAGATACACAATATCATCACAATAAGACTGTCCATAAAATGCTTTGTAGGGAAGGAATGAAAATACACCTCTTCTACTGAGCTCCTTACCTTTGCAATAATCTGAGATAGTGAGTTCCAAAGAACTAGTTATCCTCCATGCAATATACCATTACCACCTCTCTCTGTGGTAAATAACAGGATGTCAAAAGAAGGAGCAGTTCTTCCATTTTCTCAGGCACTTGAGCTGTACAAAGGAAAAAGCCCCAAAACATTGCTAACAAATCTGTTTTTCTAAATGTCCCCAGCCTGCAAGGGTTTGCATGCTGGAATGAATGTTACCTGGCTCTGGGAATCTGCTTCCATCAGCAGCATCAGGTCTTCCTGCCCTCATCCTCTGCTCCCCATTCACCTTTAGGGGCACAATTTGGTCTAGTGCCCGCTCTGTTGGCTCCAGACCAAGGCCAGCTGGGCTCTACTCCCAGACCTCCCTCTGCTCCTCCATGCTGTGCAGCTCAGATCTGACTGCAAGTCTCAATCTCCCCATCTGTAACGAAAGAATGAGCCATTGGTTTCTGTTTGAAAACAGGAAAGCAGTGCAACAGTAGAGAGAAAAGGATTGGCACTGTCCAGACTGCTGGTCTCTATGGAATGGCCTGAGCTCAACAGTTAATGAGAACTGGGATCCAGGAACCTCTAGCTCTGGTTTTGGAAGCAAATACCCACATTGTTAAAGTGGCACAAATCTAAATCTCCTTCCTCCTGTACTCCTACCTGTTCTCAATGGTGCCTCTGAAAATCACAATTTTGCCATTTGAAAACAAAAGTGCTTAGTTGGCAAGAAAGACTTCATAAAGAAAGCAAGGGAAGCTGTCACATCTGTACTGTCTGAACACCATCTGTCTCCCAAATTTACTCTGGAAGAAAATCCCATCCAGTGCTCTTGCAATATATCAGTAAATTGCCTAGTAGTGGCACTTGGAGAAGGAATGAACACATTTCAATTAGACAATGGCATCATAAAACACCAACTCAGTAAATAATACCCTGGAGGTTAACATTTGTAGAGATTAAGCAGTCTGTTAAGTAAAGTTTACCATGGCAAGTTAGGATTTTTTTAATACATATTCATATACATGTAGCACCCAAGACAGCCTCCTTAGCTTATTTTTCAGCTTATTATTTTTGCTTTAAGCATATGTGAATACCTGAGAGTTAGCTAAGACCCAGACACTGGTTTGGAACTGTAGACACTGGCAGAAATAAGTGTATCACTTCTGGTAGAGAAAGGAAGGACAACAGTGATGGAGAGGGAAAACAGACTCACAGAATGATTTGGGTTGGAAGAAACCTTTAAAGATCAAAAAGGCAAATATTATCTTTGCCTAGTGGACTGGTGACAGATGCTGGAAATGGAATGTAACTGTTGCAAATGGGACAGCTAGCATTCAGGAAATTGTAATGCAGGTTAGGTGGAACTGAATGCTGGGATAACACCTAGTGAGAAGAATATTTATCATCACGATTTTCCAAGACTTTGCAACCACTATGGTTATGACATTTTAACTTACTGCTTCCCACTCTGTAAATCTCAAAATAGCATCAAGGTATTTGGTCATGGAAGGACTGTATTCACTGCAAGCCTAAGCAAAGAGGAGGATCCACTCTTTCTTGGCTGGTTTTTCAAACAGTATTTGCATCCAAGGCAGAGCAAACCTGAGCAGGCTTCAACTTCTTCCAAAGTCAGATAAATGTATTTGACTAAGAAAAAGCAGTACAAATACTTAAGAAGGCTGCTCCTGCAGAGTGCTCCTGCAGGTCCCTGTGTGCACAGGCAGGTCTCACTATGCCTTTCAGAGTGGTGTTTTTCAGTGTGGTTTCTCTGCCAGCTTCAAGAAGTGGCTGCTCATAGCTGCTGTCACTATGATCATCCATGGACTTTACAAGGAAAACTTGAGGCAGAATTTGTTCAAAGCACCTTGTGAGTATTCAGTGTAAAAGCGGCAAGCACATTCTCAGTGCAGCGATTTTTATTATCATTAGAAAACTTCAGAGAAGTATTGATAATGTGGGACAATGCTCTGATTCTGGGGGTCTATCTGTCTTGATATCATTTTGAAATGCAGACTTCTTAGACAAATATCCCCAGGCATACCTTGGATTATGAATGCAGATTTACCTGGAACTTTGCTCATACAGGGTCCTGGATAGTCTTGGAAATCCATTCACTTATACTGATATAAGGAAGATGCAGTCTTCCACTTCAACACCATGTGACATCTTCAATGCATCTATCAGAAACAAAGCACAAAGCAGAAAGGAAAAGAAATAAAAGACTGGAGTAGAGCCTGCATTATACATACTTACAGCTCATTTCTCTAAGCAGAGAACTTCAGACTCACCAGCACCAGGGAGAATGAAAAATAAAGGCCACAGCCTCAGGCAAAACCAAGTCCATCTGATCACCCAGCTCCACCCAAACCTGAGCAATCGATGCACAAATGTGCTTAAGTGAGAAAGAGGAATAGAAATAATTTGCTCAGGGTTTGTAGAGTGGAGACTAACACTGGAGCCTAACCCAGTGTCCAAATGGTGAGAACAAGCACTGGTTAGGCAGGATCTGAGAGCCTCTGCCAGTGGGTTACAGGTGTGTGATCCCAGTCTATTTCTACCTTTTTGGCTGCTAAGTCTCATTGCAAACACCTGAGAACACAGCACATGCCCATGAAATAGCACTTCCCCACCACAGCTGTTTTTTCATATTCGATTGGGCTCCATGTCACAGCAGCTGAGAGCAGCTCTCTGAGATATGCTGAAAGTCTGGCACCTTGGGGATCCTAACACCATCTCAGAGGAGCAAGACAGCAACAATTTCCAAAAAACCAAGGATTAAAACTCTTCACATCATGGCCCCACTCTTAGAGACTTTTAAGACATTTAGTTGTTTTTCAGAATTAATGATGATGTTCCCATACCCTCTCCCAAATGCCAGAAAGGCCAGAAACTTTGCATGTAATCATAGGATGCCACTTCAGTGGGCTGAGAAGCATTTCATGGCTTCTCAGTTTGTGGACCACAGCAAAATCATCTCTATCATCCTCTAGTATTATAAGCAGGGATGCACATTCCAGTGGGATTCAGAGCTTCATGACAAGCATGGAATAATCTCTAAAATCTAGGTTTATGTTGCTTAGAAGGGTCTCCCTATGTGTTGTAGAGCTCTGGTACACAATCAAAGGGGCCAAACTCCATCTCATACAGAACAGCACTGAACATACGCAGAGCAATCTTTGTGGAAGATTCATATGCCCCTCTGTAACACACCATCAAAGGTGATAATCACATGCACACACAGAGCTTGCTTAACACCCAGCACCTGAAGTGTTAATACTGCACAGAAGAAACCAGGCAAACTCTCAAATGAGGACAGTGCTCCAAGAAAGGATCAATCCAGGGTTGCCCTTCTGTTCCCAGCTGCTGACAGACAGCAAATTGATCACAGTGTGGTTTGAATTTCTCTCCTGACAATTCAGGCAGGAGAGGGCCGGGAGCTCTGTAAATACATAATCTGCACCTGGTACTTGCTTGCTACGTACTAAACAACAATAAAACCTTTGGAGCAAGCTGTTTCTCCTCCAGTTGGTTAACGTTTGTATCCAGCTGAACTCCTGGGGTGATAAGTACAGCAAACCTCCTCCTCTGAGGGCAGATAAATAAAACATACTGTAAAGAAAAGTACAGGGTATTGGCACGTCTCCCCCAAAGGCTGTAAGACACTGAATGCCTCATCTCAGTGAATGCAAACAAGAGGGTTTTGTTTTGGTTTGGTTTTCTTCCGGGAAGGCTCTGTTCTCTTTCTGCCTTCCTTCCTAGTAACTGATTCAGTTTTTTGTTCTTCCTTCCCCTTGGCTTCTGCACAGAGCCATACCCTGGCACAGGACCCAGCAGCATCTTTGCTAATTCTAAAAGTGCCACCTACAGTCTGTGAGAGTGCATGTGTGTGAGCACAGTGACAGGCAGAGATGGAGATATCCTATAAATGCGTATATATATATATATATATATATATGAGTACTGAGACAAGAGGAAAAGAGCCTCATACGAGAGGACAGAAATAAGCCTGGAAATGCTTTTGTTCTGGGGAGCAGGTGAGTCCTCTCCCTGCCAGGGAAATCAGGCACTGAGCACACAGACTCTGCAGGAGCACAAGCCTTGCAGGGAATAGAGTCATTCTGACTGAACCTCATATACTTTGTGAGTGGTCCTCAATTCTTAGCTCAGGAGAAGTGCCACAGAAACAGAAAGGGATCCAGTACCTGTTGATGATCAAATATGCTGATGGATCTGGCAATACCATCTTCTCAGAGGTAGCATGAAAATTGTGGTGAGTGCAAGCACTAGAGTGGAGCAGGGCAGTGGCTTCAATAGTCACAGTAGCAATCACCACCACCACCTCCACTCTGCCCCCTCTCCCCCAACAACAGGGTCCGTGCACAGTGGAGAAGCCTTTTATTAGACAGTAAGGAAGGCAAACAGGGTAAAGGAAAAGAATGCTACAGCTGAGAGGCTTAGGATTTAATCAGAGCTGGCTTTCTACTGCTTGCCTGCTGTATTTCTTCACTTATTTTCAAGGGAAAATGTCCCTGTCTGTAGAAAATACTGAAGATTTAAAAAAAACCCAAATCTAAACAACTATTTTCTGCTCACACTGTGTGATTGAAATAGAAAAAAAGAGTAAAATTTGTTGATTGCTTTTAATTAATTTTCTTACAGAGATGATTTAAAAGAAATAACAGAAGACTTCACTTGTCATATGCTATCTTATAGCTGTCAGACTGGTTGGGGAACTCACAAAAACCATCCCTAAATGCACAGGAAAAATAATGGCCAAACACTCTCAGATAGAGGCTTACCCTGCAGATTTGCCTCCCTCACTTGTTTTGGGTTTTTGTTTTGTTTTGTTGGGGTTTTTTTTGTTTTTTTGTTGGGTTTTTTTTTTGTCAGCTCTGTGCAATGCTTTTGTCTTTTCCTTGGGGTTTCATCCAACCTATAGCGGTCTGTTATGAACTGCCACCATCAGGGGTTCACACTGACCAGCTTTCCACCAGTCTGTGTGCTGACATTAAATAATCCCCCTGAGTTTGTTGAAGAGCCTGATCCTGGCTGGAAAAACCATTCTCAGGCTTGACTAGGAGATTGCAGGAGACCTGGAGATTCTTGAGTGCTCTTCTCTAGAGCTACTCATCCTTTTTGCTCCTTGTTCCCACCAGCTGCAGAGAACCTAACAACACCCTATGTTTGGACACTTGAAAATGATTGTTTACAGTCATTTCACTCGGACTGACAAGAAAACAGGAGAACAGAATGGTTTTTAAATACACCCTGTAGCTAAAAGCCTGGAAGCAGCTGGCCTCTGGCCAGGCTGTGAGAATGAACAATGATATTTTTGGGGCAGAGGCAGAGGCGAGCCTGTCTTCTTCCTCCTATTATTTGATTTTTTTTAATGTACTTAAATGAAGAGTTTGTTAACTAGTTGCATGTCTTTCAGTTTGACTTTTAGTTTTGGCTCATGATATAGTAGATACACAAACAGCACATTCCCAGTACCCCCTTCAGTCATCAGTTATTCCTCTCATCCATCAATCAGGTTCTTTCTTTCTTTTCTTTTTTTTTTTAGTGTTTCTTTGCTTCAAGCTTAAACCTTTTGTGGGAAAGAGAATATGGAAAAAACTTTTCTCCCTTTCTATTATTGAGAAACACTTCTATTCTACTTGTTAACTGATTTCTTGGCTTCTGAAGAAGTAAATAAAGTGTCAAGAAATCAAAGTTGAAATATTGAGGTTATCCTGACTTCTTGTTTCCTTTACAACTCTGCCATCAACCACTTGAGATTTTAATTTCTGTTCCAAAGCACCAAGCAAGAAAATAATTTACAAATTCTTCAAAACTTCCACAGAAATGGGTAAAACATCCTCTTTAACCATCTGGACAACTACCACGTGTGCCCCAGCTAATGGCTGTTGGGGGTTGGACCTTCCTAATCACTGTAGACAGGACCCAGCTCCATTCACAGGAGATGGGACCACACTGACTCCTCCCACAGGGTAGGAGTCTGCAGTGCCATGCGACCTGTCCAGCACCATCCTGTGCTGACACACAACACAAAGTCACTGAAGGTTGACCCAACACCACTAGGAATGGCATGGAAAACTCCTTTAAGGTGGATCTGGAAGGACTTGAGGTTGGGTGAGCATTTAAATCACTGCTTCTGGGACAGGCTATCAGATATTTTGAACAGTACAAGAATACCTAAACAGGCCTTTGACTATCTTTTTTAATCTTTTTAATCTGGCAAGGAGTCACTTACCTGGCAGATCTTAGTCAGGCATAATACTCTCCTGGTCTTCTTCTGCTAGAGAGATATTTAGTGGGGGTGGAGAGAAGGAAATTGAAAATGCAAAAGGAAAATTTGATCAGACTACTCCCACTCTTTGAAAACCCAAAATACATGTGTGCATGAGTTAGGTTCCTAGATGGGAGCTTAAATCCCAGCTGATGTAGAGTCACCCAGGAATATCCTTATTTGTACCCTTACTTCTCCCCTCCATTGAATTCTGCTAACTTGGAGCCTTGCAGCAGGTTGATATGAGTCCCAGAGAAAAGGAGGAGCCCCGGATCAGGGAACTAACTGGGGCTGGTCCCACAGATTCACAGCCACAGATCTGCTGCCATCAGGTTTCAGAAGCTAAGCCAGCCTGTCCTGGGAGGTGCCATGGGTGAAGACAAGCACATGTAGCTGAAGGCCCCCTCAATGTTTAATTACAAGTAAGTGGGGAGAATTTGTCCAGACTGCTGGTTTCTGGAGGACCAAGAGGCAGAAAGACAGAAAACCAGTTCTATGTCAAGCTTGGCTGCCATATTCCTGAGGGAAATGTGGTTTTGGCAATCCTGCTGCAATCCTGTACCCTTCTACTGAAGCCAGTGTTATGCTTCAACCAAGTCTGTTTGAGTAGTAGAGGACAGACAGATGAACCTAAAAATAATTGTCTGGGTATGAGAGACCACAAAAGCCCTTCAAACAGGGGACAGTCAATCATCAAAATCCAGAGCTAAATCTATTTTTCCCTTAGAGACCAGGCAGGCAGTGATGGCAAACCAGCCCAAAGGAAACTAGACTACATTAATTCCAACTTTCAGGCAGGGATTTCTAGGGCAGTACAAAGGAGCAGATTCAGTAGGTAAGAAGGTAATCTGAAGGTGTGGGACCATCACAACAGCTTGATCAAAAGGAAAGCAGTGGTCCAGTGAGTCCCGTGACCTGGATCCAAACCCTTGTGTGGCCCTGGAGCTGGTGTGTGTTCTTGTATAGACCCTCCTCCTCCAGGCTGCCAGTTCACATCATTAGCTCTTACCTGCAGGGATGCAGTTTGCTACCTGCTTCACAGGGCCTTGCATGAGAGAATCCTCTTTGGTGGTGCCATCAACAAGCTGCTGAAAAAGAAAAAAAAAACAGTGGAAACACGGGGAGAAGGTAACGGTTCAAGGGACACATTTTTCATCAGAGGCCTCAGGCTCCATGCACTGTCTCCTTGGCGCTGCTGGGCAGATGTCAGTCTGTCTCACTCACGGAATTGGCTCTCTGTGGACACACGTCCAAGCAGCTCAC
Organism: Myrmophylax atrothorax; assembly: GCA_026770055.1. Classification (NCBI taxonomy): domain Eukaryota; kingdom Metazoa; phylum Chordata; class Aves; order Passeriformes; family Thamnophilidae; genus Myrmophylax; species Myrmophylax atrothorax. The sequence goes on from JAOXXN010000137.1 coordinate 14,437,861, forward strand.
AGAATTGTGACCCTCTCCCCTACCTCTTAAGATATGTAATGAACATGTGCTGTGGAGGTGTGCAGATAAACAATACATGGAAATGTATGTGAGGAGGAGTGTGCAAGACATGGGGAGAGAAGAAAAGAGAACATGAGAAACCAGACATCTAACAAAGAAGGAGAAAAAAAAAAAAGCAGTGAGATGAGAGAGACAGTTGTTATTAGAGGCAAGAAGTGAAAAGAGGCAAATTAAACACTGGTTCAAACCAGAGTAAAAATAGTACAGGAGGAAAAGAAAAAAAAAGACTGCAAAGGAACACAATTGATGTCATTCAGTAGGTGCTATCACACTCACACATCTGTTCTGACAGCTTTGCAGTGGAACACACCCTGAAATTAACTGCAGGCCAGCCCCTGGCTGTAGCCTACCAGCTGAGCCCTCAAGCTTTCTAGCTAGGCCAACTAAGATAACAAACCTGGGGATTGCTGATGGATCAATGCAGTTAGTTCTTTGCATCAAACATTGACCAGTCACTGCAAAAGGACTTGGCTCTGTGGCTGCTTTTTGAGTTACCTGCATGTTCCTTCACCCACAGAAGTAGATGGGATCTGGGCCATAGAGCTAAATCCAGCTAAAAGCAAAAGTTACACCTAGATAGATACAAAATTAATTGGTGAAGAATTTTTCATGTAGCAGTGTCAAGAAGGAACACCTCTATTAAGATACCTCAGAAAGTTAAGACATACTCAAAGTCCATATATTTATACTTCATTTCCATTCTGGTCACAAAATTAAAACTAAGGATGAAACAAGGATCAAAACCTAATCTTGGGACATGACTTCCCTCTTCCCCATGTCTAGCTGCATTAGTCTCTGGAGACAGCAATGAAAATGGAAAGCAAAGCAAAGCAGGAATTTATGTGTAAGAAAGAATCATATAACTGGGTACAAAGCAATGATAATGCATCACTAAAAAAAATCACAGCTGATAGATGCATCTTGGGTTTGCCTCCCTAGTCCCTGTCCAAAGCAGCATGCTGAAATCAGCCAGGCTGCTAATGACAGACAGGAGTGATGGCTGTCAGCAGTGACCAAAGTGTCTTGGCACTCTCCAATGACAGTGTGTCCTGAGGGAAGAGCTGTCCTTGCCCAGACCTGTCTGCATCTGCTTCTGGGGTCAAAATGCATGTGAGGAGAGCAGACTCAGGGCAGGCAACACAAAGTAGCAGCCAGGAAGTGGGCTGGGAAGAGGACGAGAGGACCCAAGGAGGCTCTTTCCTCTGACTCCAAAGAGAGCTGAAGAACAGCAGAAGGTCACTGCTCCTCAATACATACCAGCATAAATCCAAAGTGAGTTCAGTGCCAAAGAGGCAAAGCATTTTCACTCCTGAGCTGTTGGTGACACCATCACAGCACTGGGAGACTTTTCTCCCAGCACTGGTTGAGGCTAAATGCCTCCTTCCAAAACCTTGTGTTTTTCTTTAACAATACCTTCCTTATCCATTCTTCCTCCTGCCCTCCCTGCTGAAATTTCTCACCACAATCCCTTTAGGTCCCACAGAAACACCAGTAAAATAAAACCTGAGGGGAATGCTTTAACTTTGTCCTTATCCCAGATGCCCAAATCCACAAGCGTCACCAACATGGATACCAGGAATGCAGCTGGTACCACTGTTAACCTCTGGATGACACTGAGACATCTGTTAGAGTAAGGCACTGAAAGGGTAAAAGTAAATCCATGCCTGTGTGCTTGCCCTGCTCAATTCTCATTGCCCGCAGGATTAGCCCCAAGGGCAGGAATGTCTCTAAGGGTTTAAGAGAACTGTCCTGTCCCCTTTTCTGCCTCCAGATTTCCTGCCTGACCTTTGCTAGCCAGGTGACTGCAAATCAGCTCCCTCCCTGCAAAAGGATTACAGAACCACTGTGCTCCAAGACAGCATTGCAAAGAATAAATTCATTAACAGTTGTATTAGGCACAAGACTAATGAGAGTTTAGATAAATATGAAAGATCACTGCATGTTTGATTTCTAACTTTAAACCCTTGATCAGACCAAGTAATGTGTCTTTATCAAAGTGCTACTCATACTGACAGCCTCTGGAGAGCAGACACGGCAGCCTCCTCTGAATACTGTCCTCAGACCCAAATGGAAAGAGCAGCCCTGGACACTCTGTGGTTTTGCTGTTACTTCTCTTACAGTGCTCCCCACATTTCCATGTGTGCACACACCCAGAGGGCTGGAGATATGAGCAGAATGAAGTATCAAGAGAAAACAAAGCTCTAGAACATGTATTTATATGCAGTCATAAAAATACAATTCTTGCTTTGATTGTGTATTATCCCGACAATCTCCAAGTGTAAGTACATGCTACTCCAGCTAATCTTAGGTGAATCTAAATGTTAGTGTGCCGTTTCTTTGCTTTAACATGAATATAGGTCTTTGGAGAAAAGAGAAGCTGTGTTTCTGTGTTTGTGTGACAGATGGGTGAGTTGGATATTTACATGAAAGATGGAAATATCTACTAAGCGTTTTTGTGCCATGGTTTTATAGGTAGAACTCATACTCTGAGCTTCTTAAAGAATGATAGTTTTACATGAAACCCCTTGTCCTCCCCTCCCTCCATCACAGGCTGTGTTGCTGCTCTGCTTTGCAAGCTCTGTGACACTGTATTTACCAACTCAGCCAACAGTTAAGGAAGGTCGAGCTGACCTTGTGGTGCACATGCTGTCTGGGTAGGGAGCCTACTGGGGACCATCCATGTCTGCCTAAGACGGCCTCCCCGTGTGGTAGGCCTGCTACTTGCTGGAGTTAATATTCACACCCACTCTGTGCAGGGGTTGCAAATACCCAAGGAACAATTAACCTGCCACAAACGCTTGTTTCATCATTTTTAATCCAAGGCGTTGACAGGAAAAAATTATATTTTTTTCCTGCTTGGCTTAGAATAAGAAACAGCTAAGTATACAGATTTACTGATGAAATGCTCCCTAAAAGGAATTCTCAAACAATGAGCCCTCCAAACAGCCTGTCTTTAACCTCTGGCTTTCATGCAGGGAGGAATTTAGATTTCCTATGACTTATACCTGCTTTTGAAAGAAAAATGCCCTTTTAAAATATGCCAGTGCCTCCTGACTGATGCAGCTGCCTTGCAGTTAGAAAGAAACAGTTAAAAGAAATACATTAAATCTTACACCAGAGCTAGACCTGCTGTCTCAATTCCTTTGAGTCAATCAGCACATTGATGGTGCTGTAAATCAAAGGCAATTCTGCAGTACACCATTTTGTAAGCCAGGTACTGCCCTGCAAAGGTAAATGCATATGCATATTAACTATCAGAATTTATTTGAAGGTCATAACCTCCTAATGTTTGCTTATGGACTAAATATTCATACACATTATTTTAGCTGACATATCTAAGTGAAATGCCAAAGACTNNNATATAGAGCATATACTATAGATGTATAGATACATCACACATACATATTTTTTTTATTTCAGAAGAAGATGGAATCATTGTTCTATCTCATGTAAGGTTGGATGCTGTTTTCTGTAGATCATAATGACAGCCTCTGTTGGAAAACTACAGGATATTAGCCTTGAATATTCTGAATAAATTCTCAGGTTTTTGAGGAGCTGCAAGAAAGCAACTTATATTCAAGTTAAAACTGTTCCTCAAGAAATATGCACATTCTGAATAATGTGATTTTTCAAGCCAGTGTAACTAAAGACTGTGAAGCAGAGGAAATGAATGTGCAAAAAGAAAAAAAGACTTGAGAATATTTATATTGTTAATTACCAGATAGGAACAAAATATTAGTGTATTTTATTATCACCGTATGCTTTAATACTGTAACAAAAATGAAATAAGACTTACAATTGTAGACTGTTTTTTCTGCAAACCAGTAGCTTCCTGTGATTTGTTGCTGTGGTTCTTGTCCTTTAACTACTAAAAAGGACACTCAGAAGCAGAAGCATGGCTTTACTGGAAAGACAGAACATGACTGAGATACCCGTTATGATTTAGGATTCCAAATTTTTTTAAAAACTAGGTCCAGTCCAGCTGCATCTCCCACCTTTATGCAGTATGGGCACATGAATGCATTGCTTGAAACTCTGGTATATACACTCTGAGCACCAGAAACCACAGAGATCCTTGCAAAACCCAACAGTGAGCATGAGATGCCTTGTCCAAAATGAAAGTGGGATCAACTGCTCCCTTCTTGATGCAACAGCACAATCCTCACTCCACATGAACTGGCAACTCCACCATCTACCAGCCTCTTTTGTGTAATGTTGAACAGAAAAAAGCACAGCTACAGAAATGCTGTGATCAAGAGGTGGCTCTCAGAGCACCTTTCACTGGATAAAACAGTGAAGTTCAGCTATATAAGCCAAAGGCTTATGGCACAAAGAATAAAGAAAGAGTATTTGCCAACTCTACCTTCAATCAATTCCTCAGATGCTGCACTGATTCCTTGTACCTATGGCAAGAAGCACCTTGAATGATGAGAGCAATGGGAGCTGAGCTAGCAATAAATCTCTGTTACAGGGGCTGTCTAAGGCAATTGGCAAGTTTGTAAGCAGGGAGTCTTGCATGTATGTGGTCTGTACACCTGCACTGGGTGTGCACATAACCAGTGAATTCCACACAAAAGGTTCATATAGACAAGGATATGTTACATAAACACACAGACCCCAAAGATGTATTTTTCAATACAACCCACGGCCATCCCATATGACCTAAATAATTCAAGGGCAGGAAAGCTACATAACATAGTATCTTTGCTGATAACAAAACAATAATCCCCTTTCTGTGTGGAAATGACAGGTTTGAAATTGCCTTGTGTTCCCAGGCTTTAAACTTGGCAGCATGTCGGTTCTTGTAAATGTTTCACTCCAGAAGAGTCTGGCGATCCATTATTAGCAGCTAATTCACTGTCAAGCATGTAGGCAGCAACATTTGGACAGGAGCAATGAAGCATCAGCTGTTAGCTTGCTGCACCTCCCCACGTGTTAAAGATCGGGAGATTTTTTGACATAGGAATATATTTCATATGTTGTGGGTCACTCTTCTGGTGAGAGTAGCAATTCAGACCAAGTCAGGGCTTTGCAGAATCTCTTTTTCCTGTCTGAAGCAAAATCCTGCCATCCTCTGTCCAATGGAAAGAGAGAAAGAAGCTGTTTGTGGTAAAAATAAACATAATGAAAAGAGAAATGTGAGTGCTTGAAATTCATGTCAGTCTGAAAAACCACTGTTTCATTGGTTAAAAGTACGTGTGTCTGCTACCTAGGCAATCTTCCCTGGCAGTCAGCTTGAAGGGGCATTTCGGTTGATGTTTATTTGTGATAAACACATAGTTCAATTCTTCCATAATGCTGTCTCTAACAAAAAAAAAAAAAAACAACCAAAAAACCAAAACCAACCAAACAAAAAAACCCCAAAACAAAAAGCAAACAAACAAACAAAAAAACCAAACAAAAAAAAAACCCAAGCAATTGTCAGTAATGAACAATTAAAAATAGCTTATAAATATCACTATGCTCTTAAACAGGAAATTACTCAATTCATTGTACAGCTTATCTGACACAAAAAAGATTCAGTCAGCTCTTCTATTTATAACAGCATCTCCCTCAACTAATTAGCAGTGTTAGCATTCACAGGCTGTTCACCAGGAGGTTTCAAAGACCCTCAGCTCCTGATCTGGGCCTGGATATTTGTCATCGTATTTTCATTACCTTATGGAGACTTTCTTCTACCTGTGTACTCAATAAATCCAGATTCTCTCATCTCTTGTATGTATACTTTTATCACAGCCAAAGTATTATTCTGTCAGGAAGTCACAGCTCTGTATGTACAAATGGCATAATGGCACAGAGCACAAAAATTCTGACTCACTACCATCACCAAGTCCTCAGTCCTACTGGCACTATATTATCTCCAATTCCTTTGCAGAGCCATCATAGAAAGCAGGAGCTGTTCTGCAGGCATAATATTAGATCATTGCCTATGCCTGAGTGACAGAGAGAAAAGAAAAGTCTTTTCAGAGTAGAGAGGGGATAGTCAAATTTTTCTGAATATTTGCCAAGAGCAGGAGCAATGCTTTTAAAAGATGTTTTGTTACCAGATTGAAGGAAAAGAAGAAAATGAGGAGGAATAAGCCCTAAAATACCTCCCCTTGCTGGGCTGTCTTCCCTCTAGGAAATAACAGATTGAGATTGCACTGGGAACCCAGCTCAAACTGCAAGGGGAAAAGTTGTGGAGCGAGCAAAGTTGGCTTGGGGAGAGAGTTAAGAAACCCTGTGGAGATAGCAGTGATGCACTGAAGGGTGGGGAGAAGGATGGGGGTGGAAATCTCATCTCAGATTTGACACTCTGGAAACTGCAAAACTGTGCATGGAATAGGAGTTAGGCAGCTCTTCAAAAATAGGTTGGGAAATCCAGCAAAGATACAAGCTGTGCTGATGGCTGCTTAAGAAAATAGGACCTCTGAGGAAAGGTTTGTGAGCATTTGCATTGCCAGGAGGTGTGCAGAAAGCATTGCACTGTGATCAGGCTATTTACATGGTGATCTTCCTGGCTTCAGGAATTGTTCAGACTGTCCCTCTGAGAAGCCCATTTCATATTTATAAGGCTTTATGGACTTGAAAAATCTTCCAGAACTTGTGATCTGCGTGTAATGCTCATGCCTTTCTTCAAGAGCTTCTCCTCCCCATAACAATGTTATTAACTTTCAGAATCTTACTGCATGACTGTAAAATTCATGTGAGGTTTCAGAGCATTGAGTCAAAATGTTGAAAACCAGTCCATTGGAACTGAAGGAAACAAGAGAGGACAGGAGGGCTACAATCATTCTGCATATGAAGAAAAGAAAGTTGAAACTGTTTAATAAAGCAAGCACACAGTCTTGTTCTTGACTCACAGAAGGAAGGTCCAGTGAAGACAAAGATCAAAAAGGGGAAAGAAACTAATTTTTGGCCTCCTCTGAATTGTTCTTCATACAGCAGACTGGCTATTGTGAAACCCATTCATGCTTGTTCTCAGGACATGTTTCAGGGCCAATACCCAATCTGCAGTCAAATTAATGCATACAAGCATCCAGACTTCCCTGGTATGTTGGTGGGTTCCCGATATGCAGATTTCTCACACATCAAGAAATGCAGCCCACAAACCCGTTTCCCATCCGTCCCAGGTTTCAAAGATTTGTGGATGTCAAAAGTAGAACAAAGCAGTCACATTTCCTGTGTGATACAGTACAAAGAATATCAGCTGACACATTTTAGATCAGTAAAATAATTCTGATTAGTATGTTTATCATAAAGAAAGTCACCCAGTTGTAAGAAAAAATAATAATAAACCACAGAAATCTACTCTGTCGCTTGTCTGCCTGTTTCAGTACTAATGACCTTCTTGCTGAACAGTTCAACTCTGCCTTTAGATTCAATTTGTCTAGATTTGGAAAGTCTAGAAATGCCTGGGTGAGACTTGCCAACCTTTGTGATAGAAAGGAGCTGACATTAGCTGATTATAACAGCATTTCTAGCTCGAACATATCTGCATCTCTGAAAATACTATGAATTTTGACAGGTTTTCAATACATTTGTCCACCCACGGATCTGATGTCATCTCACTTGCTGAAGGAAACTATAAAGGAGAGATTTCCTTTGGCTCAGAAGAGATGTCTGAGTTGTGGCAAAGTCTGTCCTTCTGCAGGCATTTAGCCTGAGAATACATGGGCTGTTACAGTCAATTAGTGGCCAGAAGCAATTAGAGAGCTCAGCTGGGTGTCTCTTCAGCCTGCATCGCTCAGACAGCCCAGCTCTCACCAGTGGGAAGAGCCAAAACTGCCTCTTTCTGAGGTACACTATTAAAAAGCATCCTGTCTTCCCTGCCAAGGTTATCCCTGGGTGTGATCAGGATGACATGCCAAATCCAGTGATATGGAGGGGATGGGAGCATTAATAAAGTCCAGATCTGTCAAATAAGTCAGTCTGCAGCCACACTTCCTCTGCCTACAAAGTACAGCTGGCCAGCTCAGTCACTGTCCTGTTCCAAACACTTCTCATCACATCATTTCCCACGCAACAACTGCCCCATGGAGGGGCACCATGATCAAAGCAGCTCTGGTGCCAGATGTGTCTGTCTGTCACTTATTGCACTGGGTGTTTGGACACGCCTACTTCTCGAGGCAGACTCCTGCCTTCATCCCCTCACTGGATCCCACCACAGTCTCCTACAATTACACTTTGACATCCACAGTAAAAATGACAATATTGGGGAATCTCACTTTTTGTGACATTACTCACAGAACGAGGGAGAAAGCCTGTCACCTTGGGCATGCACCAGACCTGGCCCCATGCTCCCAGAAGCCCTGTTGGAAGACACATTGCCCAGGTGCCCACACAGCTCACTCTTCTAGCCCTGTTTGGGAAGAGAGGGAAGAAAGTGGGGAGTGGTTTTGGCTCTTCCAAGTTGCAGCATAGAAATGTAAGAGCTGTAAAACTAATCAGTCTTTTAAATCAGTTGGTGAAATTTTCCTCTGTAGGAGTCAGAGCCAGTGGAATAGGCATTAGAAAAAGATGGATGTTGGCAGGTCTGATTAATCCAGGTGCTTTTCTTGAATAACTATAATTGGAGTTTAGCATGGCTATATGTATAAAATCAAATTTAATCAGTAAATGGACTGCCTCCAAACTTACGCCAACCAACCCCCACATTTATCTAGGACTGCTGCTATAATTTCATTGAAATTGGAGTTTTCACCCTGAAAATTTATTCTTTCACCCTTGATGACATTTTAATCCTTTCCCTTGCTAAATACAGATTTGGCCTTTCACTCTAAGAAGTGGAGCTGCATGTTCATGTGCTGGGTCCTGTCAAGGGGCATGAAAGATCAGTGAACTTTACCTCACCTGTGGCCACAGGACTCTGCTAATTCACAGCTTAGAAGGAGAAAACCACAGGGCAATGTGCTGACTGTCAGCTGGGGCTGCCAGCAGGAAAATTTACCTGAATATTCAAACTAGAGGAATAGACTACACCAGCTCAAGGAGCCCTGTGAGGTGCTAATTGTAGCTGGCCTTTATATCCAGTGGCTTTCTCAGTTACTGTAAATGCAATCTGGCTCGTTAGTACTGCAGCACATAGACACAAGTGTAGTTACAGTAATTACTTCTCTCAACTATCCCAATCATAAATGTCTGAGTACCATCCCTTTGGATAGTCAGAGGACCTGAAGAGGACACTTTAAATTGCTCCTGCTCTTGTGCTGATGTGGAAAATCGTCAGAAATTCTCCAAGTGGTTGTGAGGCAACCTGAAGGCACTCAGTATTACCTTGTTACTTGTTTACCTGATGCATGAGGCTGTGTGGGCTAACAAGCAGACTTCTGCCTCACCACATCAGTGCAATCCAAACTGTGCTCCAAAGAAGGGGTAAATCCAGCAAACCAGAGCTCAGACCTCCCTGGCCAAGAGTTGGTAGCTTGTGGTTTGGCTCCAGCTCCTGGATCTGCTCACAGACCCCTGGCAGCCCAACATGCCAGGCTTGGCTCTGCTTGCAGATCACAGATAGAGTTTCTGACCTCTGGCCAAGCTCTGATTATTGCCTGGATTGCCTGTCTGGGATCAAGGGGGCTTGATACAAGACCTACATAAAAATGGTCTATGCAAACAGCTCCCCTCAACCAAGGAGCTTTAAATCAGCGAGCTGGTCCCGCACATTGCTATGAGTGTGCTCTGTGCTTTTGCATCAGGCAAACAAAGGGAGGAAGACTTAGAGGAGATAAAACAATTATACAAGAGGTCTTGAAAAATATTCACACCATTACACTAATAAATCTGTAAATCTGAATTAAAAAATAGGTCAATGTACATATATATATATATGTTCTTCTTTATATAACAGTCATGGCATGTATATTACAAAATTTCCTGCTTTTGCTGTCCACAGTGAAGTACATTAAGGTTTTCATACTGCATATTTCATAGCAACATTTCTGCAGATTTTGATGACTTTTTAAGGATTTTTGAGGTTTGTCTGAGACCAGGCTGCTGTGGCATGACCCTGAGTCATGGGATCTGTTACTCTTCTGGAAGTAAGCCAGTTCTACCATTTTCTGTCTAAGTATTTCCTCTGGGTTTGCATCTCTGTTGTTTTGTGGTGTTTGGTACTTAATTTGTAATTTATTTCTTCATGAAGAGTTTTGCAAGTGTTCATTTTATAACAAGATGGGCAAAAGCCAACTCTAGGATAATAGCTCAGGAATCTCTTTCGCTTGTACTGGGGGGAAATTTGCTGCTGGTGTTTCCTGGATTATTAAGCTCTTAATTTACAAGTAGTCCTTGTTCATAAATATTAAATGACCACCCAAATAGCAAACGTCCCAGTGATGGTTTGATTCTATGTTTAAATTAGTCCCTGAGTCTTATACCCTTAGATCTCACCCAGTATTTTAAGAAAACAAACAAACCCCCTTTACTTCACAAAAACTGTCCCCAACAGGTTTTTCTGGGTCTCTTGTACTGCCTCCTGATGTTAGCTGGCTTCTTCTGCAGGAGCTGTTGAACTTGGCTCCATTCAAGTTGACATCTGAGTCAGCTGTTTCCTACTCAAGACTTAGCTGGTTTCCTTTAGCACCAGGTAACCTGGCTGGTATCCTCAGTAGCAATGTTTTAGACTCTCCAAATTCTTGCCTGCCAAGGGAAATGCTTATACATGTACATATACATGTTTAAACATGTACAAACTGCTGCTCTCAGCTTGAGTGAAACACTTCTTGGGCCTGTGACTAAGTGACAAGGAGGGAGCTAGATGCAGTGGGAAAAAGAATATGAATGTCTGGAGCAGTTTGCCCTGTCTTTTCCACCAGGAAACAGGACCAGTGCCTGCACAGTCCTGGCAAGTGGGAACCAGGCTCCTGGCTTTTAAATCAGGAACTGCATTACAAGGGGATTAATGGAGTTTGGTCACTGTACATTCCTACAGATGTGGTGTTACTGAGAGAATGGAAAACAAGTGTGTGTATGTAATACAGAATCACTGAATTTCTGTGTAGCCCAGTTGTTTAAGCTCAGCTTCTTTATCCTACAGTCTTGGAGTGGCATCCTGGGCTGCATCCCTCCTCTGTGGGCTCTGCTGCCTATGAGGGCTTGGCACAAACATTTAACAAGCCAAGAGCTGGTTAATGGAAAACAGACAGACTCTTCCATAGATAAAATCCCTTTTGCCATGCAACATGGGAGCAGTCCTGCAGCAGGTACAGTAGGATGGTGACTGTGCACTAGCATAGTGACACACACTGATGTAGCATAGCTCTACCACTACTTTGACATAAGAAAAATTTGGTCCATAATCAGAAACAGCATCTCTTCTTGAAACCTGCTCACCCATCCAACCAGGATATAAAACTCCAGCCTATGTAAAGGGGAAATAAAACCAAAGGTGTTCCTTAAGTTCACCAGACTCAAATTGGATCAAGTACAGGCTGAGTACTTTCTCCTAGGGCTTGCAACATTCACAAAGACATTCACTTGTTTTACAACAAATTACCCTGTATAAAAATGCTAAGGATCAAACCACAAAAATCTGCATTTTCCCTTAAGCAGATTGCATTTTGGTTGAGGGGCTTGGAAGAGAGGAGAGCTGCCAGTAATGGGTAGCTGAAGCTTCTGCTGGAGACTGCAAAGCATTTAGTGCTGGTTGTGTTCAAAGAGATTGGCTTGTGTTGACAACACCTTACCTGGGGTGAAACACTGGCAGTCTGTGCTCTCCAAAGCACTTTAACACTGGATTTATCCTTTATCTTCTGCATCATGAAAAAGCTCTTTATCAGGTGCTTCAGAGTTTGGTAAGCTGTGAGAGCAGAGGTAGTGTCAGTGCCAGGATCTGGAGTCACTGTCCTCATCAAGAAAACCATGCTGCAGCAAGGATGCCCTTCATGGACATGCTATGACCAATCCAATAGAAAATGTTACTTTGGGCTGGTTGCCTCCTCTTCTTTGTGAAGTGTCCTGATCTGAGCTCTGCCCATCCCTGGGCCTCGGTGCAGGCAGACTGCTCTTGCCCTCCTGTGATCAAACAGAGGCATCTGGGGGACCTGTGCTCCCCTTGAGCCCTAGGGCAGCAGCTCTGCCTTACACTGTCTTGCCTGGCATGGTTAAAAATTAAAACTGCCCCTGCCCCTGCCAGGGCTGGCACTCTGAGAGCTGATTTTGGCAACACACTTAACATTGCACATCTTTGAATGATATTTGGCTTTTATCCATGGTGATAGGATCTGCCTGGGCACAGTCTCACCTCCATATGCTGGGTGTGGGTCAGGCTTCAACACCAATATGCTCAACAAAGTCCATTGCATCTGCAGTTTAGAATGAAGCCCTTAAGATTCAATTTATGAATTTAAATACAATGGAAACAAAAGCATCTCATGATGGCATAAGCATATCCTGCCAAACAGCTAACAGAAACCAGGATAAGATGTTATTGATTTGATTATTAGGACAACCATTAAACGCAGCTGAAACTTGACATAATACTTGGAGCTCAGATTTCAGTTTCTTCAGAATCAGTTTGCAAAGCCTTTTGTTTATTAATGGCTGCAGAGGCTGCGTACTTCTGCTTTTTTTTTTTAAATATATTAACAAAACCCCCGCCTTCCTGGATGAATGATTGGGTGCCTGCAATCACAACAAGCATCATGTGTCCTGTTAAAAACATACTTGGACCATGGAGGTCTAGAGGTACCCATCGTACTCTGAAGGGCCACATAAACCTTCTCAGTACCACAAAAGGCTGCCAGTGAAGAGGTGAGCTCTTGTGCCATGGTCCCTTCTCTCCTAGAAATCAGTCTAAGGCAGAAAAATCATCCTGAAAATTAATCTCTGAAGTTCACTTTAATTAAATAATTACCTGTGTTAAATTAGAACACTTGAAACGGTATAACATTATAATTTTCCCTCCACTTGAGAATAAATATTCATCTTTCCAAGATCTACAGATCACTTCTCCAAGGGTGCTATCCCCATATTTTGTCCTAAACTGCTGCAAAACACAGAACATTCATTTTCTACTAAAAAAATTACATATTGAGTGAAGGAAGACCCACAGAACAAATACCTTTTTTTGTTTTTCGAATCTGAAATGAACTTCTCCTGGGCTCAAGAACCTTCTCCAGGATTCATTTAATTATAAACCTGGACTTGTACAGCCCTTATTAATTCAACAGTATTAAAGGATATGTGATTATTTTATCTTTATTATATGAGTTTGTTCTTCAGTGCCATAACACTTAGCCATTATACAAATAGACACAGATAAGTTATAATTAGTGACTTCAGGAGTGTTCTGAAGATCACTTGTAATTAGCAACAATGATTAAAAAACCTAATTAATTTAATTAGGCATATGATAGATATTATGACTTGTAAAACATATCTAAGCTTATTGATAAGGAATAATTATTAATAGTGGTTTCTGTTTACTGAAGGAGCAGTATCAGATACACTATAAACACAGTGTTAGATCTGCAAGTCTCTGGTTAGGATGGGTATCATAATTTTTGCTCCCTTTTGTACTGCTGTGATGTTTCAGAGGGTCCACAGCATGGCATTAAAGGTAACACAGTGCTTCTGCACAGATTATGGGCTGCTCATGACAAACTAGCTTAAGATCATGTCCAAAAGTACTATTTTGACAGCTCTGCCACAATAACATCCATATCCTGGAAAGGTAAATGAATTTATGTAAGTCCCCAGAAGAGAGTTACTCTGAAATGCCAGGTATGATGACCTAAGCATTTCAACTACAGGTTGCTGAAGGATATTATCATTTAAACAAGGCCTGGAAATTAGTCTCACACTGTGCTTTTTATAACAGGAATATCATGATTTGGAAATCTAAGCAACTCATCAGGAAGCTGTGCTTTTAAATGACATTTAAATTGAATGCTGGCTAAGATGTTCTCCAAAGCATCCTCTATCAGCTTTATGTTTTGAGTTTTGCCAATCTCAGGATAAAAGCTATAATTAATTTCTCCTTCAAACATTTAAATTATAATTAAAGACAACATACATAATAAGAAAGTTTTCTCTAGATATTACACGCAATGTTGGAGTTAATTATTTTAATTTTACTTTGGGGTTTTTATCATTCAGAATATTAATCTCCCTGTTACTGTGATAGATTGAGGAAAAACTGGAAAAAAAAAATTGTAATTGGTTTTTCCCCAAAAAACTCTTCTGTGCCCAAGTTGAATGTAGCATGCATCTAATTTTGACCAAAATATTCAATTGGCAATGACTACAAAATAAACTTTGTTCCTATTCTCCAGAGGTTATCTCCCTATAAGAACTACTTTTGGTAATTAAACAGAGGTGAAAGGATATCACCTCATAAACAAAATTGCATATGCTCATTAACCAGGGTGTTGTATGGATTCAGCTAAATACAACTTTGTTGGCTTTTAGCTTTAATGGCTCATCTTCACAAGTGTTAATGCACCCTCTGCAGCTTCATACAGGAAGACCCTCTGGGAAGGTCAGGTTGAACAGTTTCCAAGTTTTGCAGGATGAGGGCCATGTTTGCTCTCTGGAAGTCACTAAATCACAGTAATGCTGCAGTGCACTTCTACTCCCTGTGCTGTTTCCCATTGTTTTCAAAACTGGTGGAGTGTTGCTGGCAGAGGCTGCCTCACCAATAAAATGGTTATGTTTATCGTTAGGCTATCAAGCAGCTCAGGAGGGATTGCAGTGCCATAGACTGTCAACTGCTATTGTGGGGCTGGACTGAAGGGCCTGAATTCTTGGCTCTCTCATCAAGTCAATACATGGTCACAAACAAGCTCCTGAATGTAAATTGCCCAGGCTGCTGCCCTCTCTTTTCCATCCACTCCCAGAAGACAGCCTGCATTTCAGTCCAGCCCTGTAGGTGTGATGGGAGGATGTGTTAGAGCATCTTCAGCAGCTCAGTGACTCAAGAGAACCAGACCAGGTTTTGCCCTGTTAGCAAACCTGGACATGGACTCCAGGCTTCTGGGAATTTTTAGTGCCTGCATTTTGTTCTGAATTTCCAGAGACGTGCCAGACACAGCTGTGAAGCTCTTCGGGCAGGAGGGGAGACAAAACAGACAGGCTCCTGCTCTGTGCTGGAAGCACAAATCCCATCCTGGGCAGGTGTGCAAGTAAGCCCATGCATCTTGTTGATCGCCTGAACTGGCTCTGCCTGCACCAGAGGAGCTGTGAGCATTCACTGACTCAGATTTGCCACTGTGATACCACATTCCCACAGCTCTGGTTGGCTCCAGGCAGACAGTGAACTCCTGTGTGCCAGCAAGGAGCAGCACTCAGTGCAACCCACTGTGCCAGGTTTTTCTCCTGTGCTTTTGTGAAGTCCACTGGTGTTCATAAAGGAAATTATAAAAGCACAGGACAGTCACAACTCATGTTGCAGAAACAGATTGTTTCTCCATTGTCTCACACACATTGTCATTCACAACCCAGGAAGCCTATCAACAAGCAGAAACAAATCCCATATGTGTGTTTTGTTCTAGCATACAGTGTTATTCAGCTTGCTTCCTTTTCAATGTGAATATATCTTTGCCTGAAAAAACACTGTTGAAGTATCTATGGTGTAAATGTCCACAATGACATGGGCTATGGGAAGGAACTGCTGTACAGTTTAAATTCACTGCTTAGAGACCTTTTTTAAGTGCTTCAGATGCAGAAAATGTAAAACCTCTCCAGACAGAGGCAGAAACCTTGACTGCCATCATGCTGCCTATGCCACAAGCAGCAAGAATTTAAATCTTCACACATACTCAGGTTTTGCAAAGTCTCTTAGGATGTGAGCCTGAACCAAAAGAATGGGTACCAAATTCTGATGTAAAGCCATGACAGATAACACAGGAAGAGAAAAATGACTTGAAAAGAGAACATTGAAATATTATCTTGAACACAAGAGAACAACAACTTGCAATTCAAATACCATTACTTTTTCAGTACTGAAGGTGAACTTCAGGTTTAGCAAACAGATTATGCCTTCTATGTGGAAGCCAAGAACACCCTAGCCCAAGATCAGTAAAGCCTGTCTCTCCTCAAGCTCTGAAAATCCAAGTTTCCCTAAAATCAAAATTGAAGCTTTGCCTTCTAACCTGCTGAAATAAACAAGGAACTTTAGGGCCTTCTCACTTTCTTTGGCTCCCAGGGTCACACATCCCTCTCTTCATTTAGACTTTTATTTAGCACGTTGTCTGGCATACACCCCTCTAAAACAGAAGGACCAATGTTTCAGATCACCACTCACTCCCCTTCATAAAGTGACAGAGTAGTTTGGGTAGAAGGGACGTTACAGGTCCCTTAGTTGCAACCACTCTGCCCTGTGCAGGAGCACCTTCCACTAGACCAGGTTACTCCAAGTCCCATCCCTCCTGGCCTTGAACACTTCCAGGGGTAGAGCAGCAACAGTTTCTCTGGGCAACCTGTTCCAGTGTCTCATCACCATCACAGCAACTCCCCTCTTTAAGAGACAGTCCTTCTCCACAGAACCCCGTAGTACCTTGTCTTTCCCTGAACTGAGCTTTTCATCTCCACTTCCACACATAACATTTATGAACCATCCTGGTTTATCTATCAGAGAAATAATGTTTGATGCAGTGCCTCTGAACTGAGTGATTTGTCAAGGTAAATGCAATGGGAGGACATAGCATTGCTGGAAGCTAATGTATTACTGTCCTGATAGATTCACGTTCGTAAATTGATGGCTGACGTTGCTGGACCTTTCAGAGGAGAAACTGCCTGGACCATCAAAAATGCCCTGTTATAAATACTGGTATTTATCACTTAGAGGGTGCTTTATAGCCTTGGAGCTATTTACAAAAATTAACCAGAAGATCTCCTCCTCCAGTTTCCTGTGGCAGGCAGTCCACAAAACCAACATTACTTTCATCTTACAGAAGGGGAAATATGAAGGACTCATGAACTCAATTTTCATCACTGTCTATGTATCCACCGATCTGGCTGAACACTCTAAGAGTAACAAGAAAAGGGCACCTGAGACATAAACCTATAAACACTGTGCTACAATAACAAGATTGGTCAGAAACTACACTAGATTCTGTTCTCTTCCAAAGGAATATGGATACATGCCTTTTGTTTTCAGAGATATAATAATATCTCTGTATGAGAATTAAGGGTAGAATTCTAACTGTCAATGTTTCACCTGGTATGACAATCCAAATCCCTTTTCTGATGTACCATTGACCTCTCTGCTTATTAGTACCATGTGTCACAGCAATTAAGTGAAAAAGGATACAAGCAAAGCAGTATCTGAGCAGTATCCAAAGTTCACTTCTTTTGTAATTTTTGTGCCGGTCCTAGAATTTTAAAGCAGACCATGCAGGACAAGCCCTTCCTTCAGAAACCTCCCCACCAGTATCACATCTGCAAGTAGGAAGGCTATTTGAGAATAGATTATAAACAAACATCCTGGCAAAGCCCAACCTCTCTTGGCTACCCAGTGACTCTTTCTATGCAGAAAAACAGCAAGTGAGTCCCCCTTGTAAGCTATCAAAGCACTGGCAGCACTGCAAGGCCGTTTGTACGTGTTCCTCTCGAACGCCTGATTGCAAAGCCGAGTTGTGCTCCTGGGAGCTCCCACACACCGCTACAAGTGCTGTTTGCATTACTTAGAAAAATAACGAGGTCATTTCTCCTTTGCCTTGTCCTTCCAGCTGTCACTACTGCGTGCTCGGGCCTGCAGAGGCCATTTCCTCCCACCTGTGTGGTGTTCCTGGCTGTTCACAGGTGCCACCAGAATAACTCTGGGAGCTGACATTATCACTGCCTGGCATTTTCCTCTGCTGTTTTCTATTTTTGAATTGCCGTATTCCTAATAAAGGTGAGGCATTCAAAGTTCCTTATCTTTAATGTTAAAAATGATTTCCCTTAATCCCCGCTCTTGAAAAATGCATCAGGCATATGTCTCTGTTTGCAGAGGACAAAACCCAAACCAGTCAGCCCAAAATAGCTTTGAACTTATTTATTGAAATTGTCTTTGTGAAATATGTTCCTTTTTAAAAGTTACTTATTAGAAGTTCAGAATAATGAGACCATTAAAAAAACTTAGCACAGACTGGGATCAATTAAAATAAATGGGTAGGAATGAGGACTTTTAGAACAAGTTGCTTCATCAGGGAATTCAACATTCAACTGTGTCTACCTTGGCTTCAGTATATGCTACATATATATTCATAGGGCCTTGACTCAGAGTTATATACAGCTGAATGTTGTGGTTATTGGATCAACCAAAATGAATTTGTTTTTTTTTAAGGTGGAAAGATTGTTTTTTAAAAATAATTGTGTGTGCCGGTTCACTATCAATGAATCTTTGGTGAGCTCTTTTATCTTTCAGTCAGGTGGAATTGCTGTACCAGCTCTTCAAGTATATAAACCTATGCTTAAGTTTATTTTGATCCAGTAAATTAGGTGTTTAAGGATAGACCATTCACAGAGCTGAATGCCTTTCTGTAGGATTTGGAGAATTTAACCTCCCTTTGTTGAAAATTGAAGCCAAAGCACTTAACTGAATAGGGATGAACAAGCTTAACTGGAGTTTCTTAGCTCGCCAGATGTGTTATGTTCTTCCCAAACTGGAACTAAATCCAAAGAAGGGGAGACATTGCTGAATATACCCTGCATAAAGATAACTTTTTCTGGTGAGACACAAACCTAAACATGAAAGCAGTTATCAAGGTGAAGAAGGGATCCAATAAAAAACCAAAACAAAACATAGCACAAAGAGAAAAAAAACTTGGAATAGGTGCACAGTGTCTCTTTTAGCTTGAAAGTAGGTAGAAGTCCTTTCTTTTCTGTTTATATTAGAAATAGTAGAAAAACTTGGCAGGAGTGCTTCAAGATCTAAATAGCTACATATCTGAGACCCAACATCTCTCCATTCTACTAAAGCATCTAGAAAAATGAGATTAAGGCACCATATGGGAATTCGGGAGGGCCCTGTAAGACTTGAGCCCAGCTGCTGATTTTCAGTGCAAGAGGTCAAACAATCAGACTGTCCACCAGTGTTTTGTCCATTTCTTGTGACCCTTTTGTCTGTTCTTTGGTACCATTCTACTGTCCCATGACTGCCTTTACATGCAGCCAAGTGTTCCATGTCAGGCTGGATGGGCTTTGAGCAACCTGGTGTAGTGGATGCTGTTGGAACAAGATGATCTTTAAGGTTCCTTCTAACCAAAACATTCTATGATTCTGTGATGTACATTATGGAAGAAAGAAGTTGATTTTGTGGTGTAGGTGATGAAAGCAAAGAAGCGACACTGGGAACAGATGTGTTGGGTTTTAGACACCACTTTTCCCCCAGGTTGCCAGCCCAGACCTGTAGAGTAAATAGCCACTGGAGAGGGTCTGCCTGCATGTGCTGGAGCCTGGGCTGGCATAGCCTCCCTGGGAAAAGGCCTTCTGCTCAAGGGTATGGGTCCATACTTGAGCTGGAGTCAGGCTCCAGCCATCCCAAAGAAAGGTAGAAAATGGGAGGATAATAAAAGTTACCGCATCTGGGTCAAAAGGAGAGAAGGTAAGTGGGACAAAAAGATCTGCCAGGAGTAGGGGAGAACTGGAAATGTGTCAGGACATGCCATTTTCCCCAGCACTTTTAAGAAGGAACATTAGTTTTTAGTGTACTTCATTTTAGAAAGTCATCACTTTCCACTAGGCTCCGGTTGTCCGTCTACACCAGGTTTTGTTGAAAGGGCTTCCAACCTTTTCATCAGGTTGTTTTCAGTAACTCTGTTTAAGCAGGGATGTCATCTGAGCAGGAACTTTGCATCATGAGAAATTGCATCTCAATAAAAAGCTTTCAGCAAGCAGCAGTTCTCCAAGGCACAGAGTTATTAATGTATTAGAGCATGCTAGTTAAACAAGGTAATTAATATATCTCTGAACATTAGGTATGCATGGCTAGCTCTGATAGCTGTCAGCAAAACATAATCTAGGTAATTTCTAGCATATAAATTGAATGCATTCTTGAAAAATAATTTCTAATTATGAAGACTAATTAATTTTGGGGAAAAGCTTGCTTTTGTTTAATTTGAACAATAAATTTAATTATGATAACAAACACCCAGTGGACAAACAGTTCTGAAGAACATCATCTCTGTCCACAAATGATCAGTTTTCTTTTATTTAAAACCTGATCCTGTTACGTTAGCAAGAAAAGAAAGTAACTGCTTATTGCAAACACGAACCTGATTTCCTATGTTATATTTAGGGATACCTCTGGTATTAAACGTACTTGCAATGGTGCCAACTGCATACCCATATGCAGCTAGATATCCCAACCTGCCTGCTGCTCAAAAGTGTGGGTGAGATATTCAATACTGCAGGCAAATGATACGAAACAGGTAGCTGGAATAGAAGGTATTGTTTTATTATCACCTTCCCGCAGCCTGAGCAGTGCATTAAAACAGCAGAACAAGACCAGAGAATAAAGCTGAGCTGTGCCAGGCTTTCTGTTTTTCTCATTAGGACCACAGTCACTCTTAAAAACTAATAAGGTGGGAATCAGACCCTATCCTTCTTTGTCCTGTTCACATTCAGTAATACTCTTTCCAGATGCACCCCCTCACAGCTGGGAAAGGGCAGGTTTTTAGTGATCCCAGTGCCAGCTCCCCAAGCAGAAGTTGCTGGGGAGTCTATTTCAAAGAAAGCTGAGCCTATAATGGTCAGAGTCTCAGTTTTCCCAGTACTTCCCCATTTTGTTTGTTTTCTCCTCTGCCCTAGAGGAATGAGTGTGGACCCTTTGGAGTTGGAGATTCAGTCCTTCAAAACCACAACACACAGTAAATATTCTGCTGAGTGTATTGGGCTGTGCAGACTAAGGGAGGAATG
Organism: Myrmophylax atrothorax; assembly: GCA_026770055.1. Taxonomy (NCBI): domain Eukaryota; kingdom Metazoa; phylum Chordata; class Aves; order Passeriformes; family Thamnophilidae; genus Myrmophylax; species Myrmophylax atrothorax. Next base: position 14,458,738 of record JAOXXN010000137.1, read on the forward strand.
ATCATTGATGAGGAAGGCTGATGGAAAAAAACCTATTTCCACGGTTGGGGAACAAGAAGGCACCCTTTGGGAAAACAGAAGAAACCTGGCTCTGTACAGGCAGCACCTGTGGCCCAAGGAAAGCAACATGGCCAACTGCAAGGGTCACCCTTTGTTCCTGCAGCTTCCCTCAAGCTGATGCTGCACAAGACTGCAGGACCACTGCCACCACAGGGGAGGGACTGGCCTCTCCTGTGCCTCACCAGTCCTCAAGCAGGGGAAGCTGACAGTGATATCACACTGTCACCTCCACACAGCTGTGTGTGCTGTCCCTTTTTCTCCTTTCTGCAAGGTGCTTGCCACATAGCAGAGTTGCACTGTGATGACCACGTGGCAGTTTTCAAAATAAAATATCCTGGGTTTGCGCATGGCAGACAGTTGTTTTTATTGACTCTGAAGTGCTACACTCCACCCTCATTCACATGGGATTTGAGATTAGAAAGTGAAGTTCAAGCAGCCGGTTAAAATTGCTGATATCTGGAAAGGGAACAGCATATGAAGCACGGATCCCCCTGAAGAAGGACAACAAGCCTTTGAAGTCTTTTTCCTTTGCTCAGCCATCTGACTTGTGTGCAGTTCAAGGCCCCTGGGGTTAAGATTTGCATCCCAAAAGAAAGACTTGAAAAGTAGCTGGTTTGAGGCACTCGCTCTTAGAATCCAGAGACTTCACAGACTTCATGGAGAGCTGCATCACATTTCTCCGAGGCCTCTATAACCTTGGTGCTAAGGAGTTACTCCTGTCAGAAACCCTTCATACAGCGCTGAGTCAGGTGAAACATCAGCAGGGAGGTGGCAAACTTGCTTACTCTAATTTTTCTTCATGATCATTGCTTTGCCTTGCTGAGTTCCTGGCTTAGCAAGGCAAGTTCTTCACAAAGGAGTGCTTCAGAAATGAGACATGCAGCCAGATGACACAGAAGAGGCCACAAAACTATTAAAATAAAATAAAAAGAAAGAGAAAAGGGAACTTGGTCTGCCTGAATTTCTGCTAAAGGCAGCTTGGAAGCACATAGGGTCTTTAAAAGACTTGAGATGAAATGCAGTCTTGACTTTGAAGTACTGTGTGCATGAACTAAGGATCGGTCTGATGGAAAGACAAATACATCCTTCTTCCTCTCTCAAAAACTCTTTCTTCTCACATGTACTGTTTTACCTCCTGCTACACTAACCTCATCACAACTGGAAGTTTCTGAGCTGTATTTCTAGGAGTGAACTCAAGGAGAATTGCCTGGTTTGTGGTTCTTATGCTCAGTTACAGGAGTAAAGTAGGGCTTGGATTTGCAAAGTGCAAATGCAAAAGCATTCAGGCTTTTGATTGTTCTCAGGCAAGTCATCACAGACGGTGGTGTGAAAATCTCCCAGAAACTTCAGAGCCTGATTAAAATAAGAAATTAAACAGCTGATCAAGCCAAGTAAAACTTTTTTGGTAAAGCAGAGAATGGGATCAGCACATGCCAAATACAGCTGTGTAACTCTGCTGCACCACAGGGCTTCTGAATCCATGACATGTGAGGACAGGCTGGGCAACTTAGGTTAGCAAAAAAAAGACACACATTGTCACAGAGTACCTCTGTGGTCAGATAAATCAGAGCATAGATAATTACAGCAGTAAGACATACCTGAGAGAAAGGACTGACAGCAAATGGAAAGATAAAAAGAAAAATTCTGCAGACACTTGGCATAAAACATCTTCATCCAGATACCACAAGTGAGCACACCAAGAACGAGCAAACTTTCCATCACTGCAGAATACAGAGCCTTGCAGCTACCAGCATTTCCCATGGGAGAAGGGAGTCCCTGCAGAGGCACAAATAGCAGCATCTGGCTCTATGTTGAATTCCCAAGGTCACTTTTAAGCAGAGCAAGAATTTGGCTACTGCTGAGACTTGAAATGCTGTACAAAGCACCATGTTGGGCCAGCAGAAGCCTGTGGATGATGTCCATGCAGACTTGTGCTAGGGAGGAACAGCATGAGAGGCAGATGTGTGCCACAGCCACATAAGCTCTCCTTCTCCCTCCCCTCACTGAAGAACTGTGACACTTCAAATTCACAGCTTCAGCTGCACTGAACTGACTGCAAGGTGCCTGTCCATCCAGGCAAGTACCCAAGAATACACTGTGGGGGTGGAAGGAGATGAAGGATGAGGATCTTATCATTAAGACTGCAATTGCATTTAATCATTTCACATTATAACCAAAGTAACTGGCTTTCAGGTCATTGCACTGCAGAGGATCTGCTGTACAGGGGGTGCTGAGGCTTGACTGCTTTTGATGAAAGGTCCCTGCAACTACAAGATTCTTAGAAAATGTCAGATTTCAAGAAAGCAGCATTTTCTGGTTGAAAGCACAGTGAAGGGAACTTCCAACTAGCACTCCTCGTGAGATCCCCTATCTGCAGAACAGGGATCCAAGTCACAGGAGGTGGTTTTCACTAGAGTCTACAGCATAGCAAACTGCAGAAGGAGAATCCTGTCTGCAGTGTTTGCTTCAGGTACACAAGGGCAATTCTCATTAGGAAGAAAGTCATTATTTAACATAATCTTTATCTTCTCCTTGAAAGGAGAATTGGTAAGTGGCCAAAGGTTTTGTTTCCCACCCATCAACCTGGCTCCAAAGTCATCTTATATTTTCTCATTAGCTTTCCTGCAGGACTCTCCCACCAGAGGATTTGGATGCATCATAAAAATTAATGAATTAACTTCGCCAGCAGCTCTATGACAACAAAATATTACCCCCACTTTACATATTTTAAAGATACAGACAACACTACAGACTTGCACTGGATACCCAAAATGAGGTATATGAGTCTCATGGGTTTCTAGGGTGCCTAGTATTTTTATGCGCTGAGAGTAGCTCCTAGAAAATTCTGTTAAAGACACGAATATGAAATACTGGGAATACAGGTGTGATTTATCCCCCTCCTATCCAATGCCAGGCAGCTAAGAAAAGATAAATTAGACCTTTATTTGCTCTAACCTTCCCCTATAGTCTCTGAAGAGATATAAAGCAACTTGTGTCCACACAGCTGTGCAACACCCACCCTGGGCCTCCTATCCATTTACCTTCCTCTTAGTTATGGAACAAGTTTTCTGAAACATAACAATGAGCATATTTCCAACAGATTTTGAGGTTCAGGTTCTTCTAGTGCAGCAGTCCTGTGTTGCTCTTATAGTGTCAACAGGACTTCCAAACAGACTGGCTGCAGTGCAACAGTCCCTGTTATTTCTATGGTGCACTTTTGTATCTTTACTTTTGATAATACACAAGCCTACAATAAAATGTCAGTCTGTGCTCCAACAGCTTGATAATTATGAAGGACTTACTCACCTGTCTAATAAAAGAGTGATGAAGATAATAAGATCTTGCCTTTGATACTGTTCATTTATCACGAAGATGTTAATTAAATTTTGTTAAATCTTTGATGGTCTGGCTATTTGCAAAGAAGGGCTGTCACTGTTTCTGGCCATGAGCATAAGGTGTGGTCTCTAGCAAGGAGGCAGAACTACTTTTTTCCTGAATAAGCATTTTTTAAGTCACGAGATGTGCATATTCCGAGCCTTGGTTTGCAAAAGCACGTGAGGGCAGCAAGTACCTGTGTGACTAGAATAATTACCCAGGTTGCAGATGCAAGAAACTCAGCATCAGGAATGCATCAAATGGTCTCCACGTCTTCCCTGGAAAGACAGACCTAAGGAGTCACTTGCAAAATACAGCCTTAAATCTTCAGCTGCTGCAGCTGCAATCTGCAGACTGAGGCTTTTCCAAATGCAATTAAAGTGTAAGTTGAACAGGAGGGAAAGAGTGTGATATGTGCTTTATAGCTAAATCATTAACAAAATGAATTGAAAAGACTGAAATATTTATAGCTTTAAATATTTATAAATTAAGAAATATCCTTTATATTTTGAGAGGTGT
>JAOXXN010000137.1:14466469-14487009 GCA_026770055.1 Myrmophylax atrothorax
AAGGGCTGCTGGAGAGGCTGAAGATCACACACCAACAGCCCTTCTGCAAAGGTCTCAGCAATGGAGGAAGCAGTCTGGCCACACTTCAGGTGCTCAGTGAGAGCCAATGCACACCAGGTGCCCGATGCAACTGTATGTTCAGCAATACTAAAGTAAGCAAAGTCACCAGCATCCCATGAGCATCCACCCCTGCCTCACCCAGAACATGTACTGTTGCAGACCAAAGAACTGTGCTGAGGACACAAAAAACTGGATTTTCTACCACATAAAACTTTGACATTTTCACCTGTGCAAAATATTATGCATAAAATCCTGCCTTTTTGGTTACCTCATGCTGCACATGAGTGTAATTCTTTCTGTACATGACAAGGAGATGACAATGGAATGTCCTTCTAAACCAAGACACTGAAACTGCAGAAATGAGACTCTTTCATCAGAAAATCCATTGAAACAAGGCACTCCCTCCTTTCTCTGGGGAGAAGGAGGAACCATAGAGTTTCATCTTGGTGACCACCTTTACAAGTATGTCTGGATTTCAGAAGTTTAAAGAGAGCCAATTTCTTACCATTTTTTCCAGGACATTAAGACAGAGCTTTCAAATGACCCAGGACATTCCTAACACCCAAAATTTTATTCATGCTCTAAACAAATTAAGTCCATATGAGAGTTTTGTGTCTAATGTCCATTTTGCCCTGACAAAAAGCAGATACAATATTTATTTACTTATGTAAGATAGTCTCCTCTGGGCACTGGGCCCAAGTATAACAACTATCCTCTATTGAGAAGATGGCTTTGAACCAAGCCATCTTGATGAAGTATTTCTCATAGCCTCATTTACAGCTGTGTATCAGCCAAACAACCCAGCTACAAACAGACACTCCAGCAGGAATTGCTTAAGCACCCTGGTGCTTTGGAATTGAGGTTTGGCAGAAGAATAAAAACCAGAGAAATATCCTTTGTGCTGCAGTCTTTTGAGCTCTTTGATGAAAACTGAGGCTTGCAAGGTAATTTTGAGCCATGTAACACACTTATGAATAGCTATTGACAGTGCAGACAATTGAACAAGATAACTAGTATTACAAACAAAGACATCCATGGCTGTTAGGTCTACTCCAGCCATCTAGTCTGAATATCTAAGTCATGCCAGAGTTGGAGAAGCAATCAATATTATTGTGACTTACTTATTTTTTACTCTCACATTATAGCAAAACTCTTCGAATGAGATAGACAGACGTGTTTTCTAGGGGGTTTTGACAACATAGTCATAGAATTTATTTAAATAAGAAGCCTCCCATTTTTTTCAAGAACATTTTAGGCTTTCAAGTGAAGCAGAAATCTCATTAAAAAAATACTATTTTTTTTCTACTTTTCTTCCCAAATGGAAATTTTCACACGTTTCTCTTTTAGTTAGCAGACACTGAAAATAGTTCAGGTGCTCTTTTAGATGGTTGTAGCTATTGATGTTTGGCTGCACAGTATGGCATATTCCCTGGGAATCTCATACCACACAGCCTGCGAAAACCCAAAAAGCATGCCTGAAATCTGGGTCAGAAGCTTTCCACCTCAATCTATTCTCCCATCTGGCAGGCACACATCATTCCCTGTGTCAGATGTGAGGCTCTATGGAAGGAAACCAGAGTCAACAGGCAATACTACACAGACCTGGCCAGGTACCTGATTTGGATTTGACACAAGGCTGGTGTCTTAGCCCTGAAGAGCACCTCTGTGACAGTTCAGATCTAACTTAAAAGGCTCCCAATAGCACACACCTCCTCCAGTGCTAAGCATTGCCAGAGAGGAGCTTTGAGAGCAAGGAGAAGGAGCAACTTCAGTTAGAATAAAGATGAAAGGCTAAGAGCAAGAGCATGGAGAAGAAACCTTGTACGGGTGCTGGGATACAAAATACAGTCCCCTGTTCTCCTTTATCACACCTTCTTTTCTGAGATCTGGAAACACAACTGGAGCAGCATCAGTAGGTGCCTTTTCCCATCACCTGTGCTGTAGCAGCACTGCCTGGCCACAGAATGGTGGGAAAGAAGAGGGAGGGGGCTGCTGCCCACAGCCTCACCCCACCAAAATCCCGTCTGTTTATTCAGCAGCAGAGCAGAAGGTGGCATTGGCAGTGTCACCCATGATGAGGATAGATGGTACTCATAATGTGCTGGTGCCTGAGCTGATACAAACGTCACTGAGTTTCTGTAAAGTGCAGAGAGGAGAGTTATTAAATTGCCTTATACCTCAAGGACATCAGTCCTCACTCAAAGGTCAGGAGCATTGAAAAGCAACCTATTCCTGATGTGATCAACTTGAAAAAGATACAGAAAGGATTAAGCCATGGTCCCTGGCACTGACAGGCAGGGGAGGGGCAGAGCTGGGTACATGTTTGCTGAAATGTGGCAAATGCAAAATTGATTTTCTTCTTCATTTAACACATTTTTCACTCTCTTCCCCTTCTCCTCCCCTCTATGATTAAATTTAAAAACAACAGTGACTTCAAGATGCAAACACTTTAAAGTTTAGAGGAGAGGCATGAGAAGAGGGGTTTGAGAAACAGATGCATATGCAGCACTGAGAGAGACTTCTGAATTAGGAAAGCTTCAGGGATGCAGAAAGGATACGAAAAGGGATTCCCTGAGGAAAGCGGAAGGGAATGATCTTGGTTTCAGCATGCTCCAGAGATCCTGAGCTCCTCATTCATCTGAGAAAAGGACGACATGAGCACAGCTGACAAGTGTGGAGGGACAATGTTTTTTGTTTATTTTAACTTGCTCAGGCCTTTCTCATGTTCATGTTGCTTTAGATATAGCAAATAAAGATTAATCAGACATCCTCTGGAAGAAGAAAGATCCACTATAGATTTAAAATTTAACAGAATTTTCAACTGTCTTTTCATCTGGCAAAATGCTGAGAAAGTTTTGTAGATCTGTAATATTACCCTCATTTATAGCACAGCAGGAATGTCTTTAGTGGAGGGGAAATTGGTTTGGGATATTTTAAATTGCAGCTATGAAAGTGTTTCTTCAGATATCACAGAGCATTTTCCAGCTTTCCCATCTAGCGCTACCATTCAAAGCTGGCTGGACATGCAAATCAAAATTAGAACAAACAACGTGGACTTCAAGTTTTTAGCTTTTTTTTTTTTTCCATTTTTTAGTTACTTACACACATTATTATTGATCAAATTATCTGGAAAACAGAAGCTGGAAGCCCATATTCAGCAGCAAGCCTGCAAAGGAGAAACACCTTTTCCTTTGCATTCAACTATTGCACTACTGGGAACAATATTTTTTCCTAAGCTTTTCCTTTGCCTAAGCTTCCTTTGCCTCCTTTACAGCAGTTTTGCAATCTCTGCTCTGCTAAAGATTTTTGTTTGGAGTAGCTCAGGACATTCTCACTCTTGTGGCATATAAGTCCCTTGGCCTGTGTCGTCAGTGCTTCTTTCCACACTTGGCATCCCTAGAGATTCCCAGTTTAATCCAGTGAAGTTTGTTCCCAGCCATCCAAATTAGCCCATAGAAGACAAGTTAAGTGGCACTTATTAGTCATCTGAATGCACTTGAGACCGCTAGTACTACAGTGTAAACCTCACCTATAAGGAAGGCAAGAAACCATGCAGATGCAAAAAGAGGTGACCCACACTGACATCCCGACAGAACAGCTTGTCACAGGTCAACTGCAGTGGTTCCTTAGACCTGACAACACAGGTCTGCCATCATCATGTCCCCAGATAATGATTACTTATTTTAAATTTTGCAGACAGGGTAGAGTTCCCAGTTGGGTTTGGCTCTGCCAATCTTCTATCAAATTAACATCTCTGCAAGTCCTTTCATGGGAACAGCAAAGCAGATGTGATTATTAGAAAAGCCCCAGTTCCCACGTACTTAGCACAGCACTGCATGGTTTTCAACTCCAGTATAAAATAAATCCTAAAAACTCTCATTCCTTTTTCCAGCTGCAGCTCAGAAACACTGTTTCCAAAGGCCTCCACTCTATATAACTCATGCATGAAAAATTAGAGACCAGAGTGCTACTGGACATGGATGTGCCCCAGGACACTGCACCAGGTCAGCCACAGCAGTCCTGGGGACTCAGGTCCTCCCCATGTCACAAGTATTTGAAATCACCAGCAACCTGGCAATGGGAAAATGATGCAATCAGGTACTCGTGTGTAGCATCATTCATGCTTAACATCTCATAATGTCTTTCATAAGAACCCTGGTAAGATCAATTTCCAAGCTTTTCCTACCTTGTCGGACCTAAAATAAAATGATGTCAGTGAAAACCTGAATATGGCAAGATATCGCTCATAGAATGCACTCCACTGAGTCTGGTTGTTGGGCATTTTAAAGCTAATCATATGGTCCATCCAAATCCAGATAAAGATGAAGGAACCTCCTACTGGTAGATATATCATCTAAACTGGAACTGTTCATCTCACAGGACTGTAGAGGACTAAGCTGCACTGGGTTTTCAAAGCTCTGCTTTAAGAAATATTTCTTGTCATTAAGCTTCCTGAGAAAAAGTGTTTTCCACACTGGCTGAATCACGTCAGTGCAGTTGCAAAGTTCAAACTACTCTGTTCTCCACTCTGAGTTTCTGAACAAAGATCAGCTCAGAACTTATGCATGGGCTTGGCTCTGCCTCAGGATCTGCTTTTGGGACTGCTCTGCCCATATGCTCTCTCCTCTTCTCTCTTGAGAGCAGGAGGCAGCAACTTGCTCCAGTGAGCCAGCAAAATCCAAATCCAGCAAGAAGGTAGGATGTTTCTGGCAAAGAGGAGCCATATGAAAGCACTCTCCAGTATCTCCCTGCCAAAAAAGAATTTTGGTACTCCTGCTCTTGCTCTGTGCTGATTTATTTCTGCAGTAAGGGGAGTTCTCCATGTGCTTATTAACTGTCTACAGGAGGCCTTTGGCAAACTGCATTGCCATCTTCCTCCTTGAATGCATCACACTGAAATCTGTATTCCTGTCACCTGCCCCCACCTCTCTTGGTGGCAGCTACTCTGTTCTGCTGTTGTTCCATGCTGCATTCCCGTTAGCAGTGTCTGCATAATATCTTTGGGGGAAAAAAGCTTTTGAAACACAGCTTTTGTTTTAATGACAGAACAGCATATGCTATCACTCCTCCAAGTGTTTTCTAAGTGAGGATAATGCTCTCAACTTATTTAAGTACAGTATTTTTCCATCAAGGCTCTTTGTGTAACAATGCTCCCACCTCATTTTCTTTTGGTAGTGGTGCTGGCAAACAGCACATGTAAGGCAAAATGATACAGGCTGCAGCTCATACAGGCAAGACCTGGACCCAAAAATAAACCAGGAGAGTCTGACATTAGGAGTCTTTGGAACAGCTACAGAGACAACAAAAACAGCCTGGACTCACTGTCCTTTTGTGTTTTGTGCACGTGAAATGTGTGCAACACCCACTGAAGCTGCACAACTGCCTTTTGTGCCATATGGTGTCTGGATACAGAAGTATCTTCAGATATGGGACAGGCTCCCATTGCCAGCTCTGCTTCCTGCCAGCCCAGAGTCCAGCTGCAGTGCCCTAATCCACAGACTCACCCGAGGCACTCTGTCCTGCCTGCCTCTGCTGCCAGCACATGGAATCACTTCCAAAAGCAGTAGAAGTGTCCATGGGTGAAGTTCACCGTTGACACATCTACTCTGCTGGTAGCCCATACAAGAAAGACCTATGCTTGGATTTGTACCACTGACACAAGGAGCACTGTCCCCCTGTCAACACGCTTGTCACCTGCAGACAGGCAGGGACCAGCACTTGTGACCTGGAACAAAACATATGCAGCACAGAGAGCAAAGGGCAGAGTGTGGGTCACAAGGTGGAAAACCTCAGAAGCCACCTCCACACTGCTGCCCAAGGAGCTTCCCATGGTTCACTTGTGCACCTCTCCAGTTTGAGAGCATCTTTCTGCCTCTTCTGGCTGTGAGAGCAACTGTGATTCCAGATGGTATCTGCTCCCATGCGAGTCCCACTCAGAATGCTTGCACACATGTTTTGACTTGTTTTGTTTAGATTTGCAATATCATCCTGGACTGGACAAATTCAAAGTGACATATTGGCAAAGATTTTTTGAAATTATTGAATTATTTACTTACTTTAATACTGATAGGAACCTGCTCATTAGCTTTGATTACAAGTGACCATGGCTGATTTAAATGAGATTTGACCTTCAAATTCAAAACACAAATAGAAATGACAGCAACAAGAAACCCAGCAACAATGTTTGTCAGTCCTGAGCCTTATCAAAGGAGCACAGGACATGAGTGAGCTTTTCTACAGAGGAAGAGGGTATTCTTGGAGCTTTCTCTTTTCTGTGTGGACAGATGTTTATTTTCCCATTGATTCCAGGAGTAAACAGGTAGAGCATGTGCAACAGCTCTAGAAAATCACATTAAAATACACACACAAAAATGTCAGTCATCAGAGAGAAGGACATTACTACATTTCCTTAAAATAAAGACAAGAAATCTCCACAACCCACCAGGCACACTTAGATTCCCATATTTGGTTTTTAAATGAAGGTGGTCGGCACCAGTTCTGACAAACTGCAAATCTCACCACTCTGCTCCACTGTGCAGGTGACACCCCTTTTCAGACACGCAGCTGCTCTAGGGCTTTCATTTATTTCAGAAAATAGTTGAAGTGAAAACAGAGACTGGAGGAGTTCCAAAGGCCTCAAAATGTCACCCTTGTTATTAAAGCAAAAAGAGAGAATGTAAGAAACTGGCTGAGAAAAAGGTCAAAAGTTTTTTTGCAAAAGAATCAAATTGCTCTTTCCTTCTCCACCTGTGACCTGCATCGTTGTTGATGCTTCACTAATAAAATGTGAGGAACATGCTGGATATACCCCCAAACAAACCTATATATTCAGGAGAGGGGATTTCTTCCATCTGATGTCCTGGTAAGGAAACTTTCCCACCCAACGGCTGCTTTTGGATGTGCTGCCCACATTATAAAAGATGACTCAGGAGTGAGTAGAGAAAGGTGTGGAGTGACTGGAGGTGGTCCTAGCATTGCCACCCCCCAAGGCTCTCCTTTGCAGGCAACTGAAGGCTGATGAGGAAGAAACAACCACATCCATCTCCTCAGGGGTGATTAGAGAGGCAGTTCCTCAGCTTAGAAGAACACTCATCTTGGATTTGACAGTCAGAAGTGGAAATTCGTGACACCAGAAAAAAAAAATAGATAAAAAATGCTCCAGAAACGATTTGGCTCAGACTGGTCCTGGCAGAGCTGCATGACCCAGAGATGCAGCAGTCAGGAAGTGCAGGGGAGCTGGCTGAAGATGGGCAAAGTTGCTCCAAGTAGAGCTCAAATAGGGTCACCCAGAGATATTTTTTTCAATTTGCTCTGTCTATTCCCTTGTAGGGTTTATCTACCTCGAGGAGTTCCCAAACATGCCAGAGGATGGTATAAGCTTTGTAAAGTAGTCTGACCTGTTGCCCAGACTATCCAAAAAAGATGCTTGATTTTTTCTTACTTATTCCCCATATACCTTCCCCCACATAGGAGGTCTCTCTGTCTGAATGGCACTCAGGCAGGACTCAGAGGTAGGATAGTTCGGGCTCCTTTCCTCTTCTACAAGCTCCCTTGGCTGACAGTGACACTATCTGTGTGGGAGGCACAAGCACCAGAAGTTCCTGGAGATGTCACAAGTCTGCATTGGCTCACATTATGGTTTTACAGCACAGAATTAGACAAAATAAGTAAACGATAATAAAATGGAAGCTAAAGCTTCCTAACAGCAGCTGGAGTTTGCCTTTAATCAGGTGGTAAGGCCTGCCAGCACAGTACCCCAGACCCACACCCTATTCCCCCTTTCCATCCAGCCCTGTCAGGAGAGAGCTTCCTGTACCTTTAGATGAATTGTTGAATAGCCGTGAGTGACAGAAACATAAAAGAGACTATTTCTGCTATGCTTCCAGTAATGCTCCTGGGCAAATCCCAGATCTGAAAACCCTCCCAGACAGCCAGACACCCCCAAGGTAAACGTCTGCATTGCTACCTCACAAGAGGCTGGCTCCTTTGTAAGTCCTCAGTACAGGCCACACAACACCCTGAGAAAGATTATAAATGCTTGATCTACTTAATTCCTGTCTTCCTGCAGATCCCACCAGATCCGTGATTTCAAGCAATCTCCAAGAAAGAGGGGTACCACCTGTCATTTTCCAAAATCAATTTAAAAATCCTATATCTAGTTTTAAAGTGCATCTACAACAGATCTACATATAAAATACTATTGTTTATTTGAATCTGTCCCAAACTAGACTCAGTGAATAAGTTGGGGATATTATGTGTAAATCATTACTTGTCCCAGTAACACCCCAGTGTTGTCCTTAAAGCAGAGTTCTTTCACCTGGTGTGCAAGAGCAAATCAACACAGAGTTGAGCTATTTAATGTTTTTACCATTCTGCAGAATAGGATGTATCTAACACCACTGGCAGACCTTTCAGGAAACATGCACTGTCTGTTACACAAAAAGGTAACAGAGAAAGAATGATACATGAACAGATAGTTGGTCACTTTTATATAACAAAATTCTTAATGCATGTGTGGTGGCGTGGCGTTGGTCCAGTTTATTATACTACTATTTACACATACAAATTTTGCTGGAGGTGTGGGTTTTAGTATTATAATGATTCAAGGCAACTCCAGGTTATATTTTCATCCTATCAGCTAAGACCATGGTATTATTTAACCTTATATTCTATTACAGTTTCTTCTTGAGTCTATTTGAACAATTAGTTGTCTGCAAAACAAGGATTTGTAGTATTCTGTTCCTGAGGACTCCTCACTGCTCCATTGCTCTGGCACCTTGCTGTCATGGTTTCAAGACCAAACCATAGTTGCTGTGAACTATTTTTTTGTGGCTTTTAAACTTCATTTGACATCACAGATGCAGCAGTTTCAATTTAGGATTGTAGTCTGTGTGGATAGTTGAGTCCAGCTCCAACCCTTCTCCTACAGTAAGAGGTCCCTCTGACCAGCTGCTCCCGTGTACCTTTGAAGCTGTACATGTGTCAAGAGGACTATGGTCTTCACCCATCTGTGCACATACACAAATTCCTCCTTAAACAACAAGCTTAACTGTTTGTATGGGAGGTACTTTAGTGGTGATAGCTATAAATCCGAGAAAATTTAATGCTTCTTTTTCAGGTATTGAAAAGCAATTCTTGTTCTTCCAACACAGAGATTTACAGCTCTGGGGCTGTGTCTCTTGTGTTTCTTCTCTACATGCTGAAAGTGTGAGCTCATGTGCTGCTGCACTCAGGAGTGAGCAGACCTCTGGGAGCTGCTCCTCACCTGTGCTGGGTGATAGGAGTCTGACAGGTCCCTGAGCTTGGTGCTACTAAGCAGCACAAACCTGTGCTGTGCTTGGGTCGATCCTGTGACACAGGGAAACAGGTCTTTGCAAGGCACTTAAAGGAGAACAAGAAGTCACCTTTGTGCACTGAGGCCCTGGGAAATGGTCACCAAGGCTGACAGCACTCCTGTCCTCAGTGGGCAGAAGACAATGGCCTCTTGTTGATGCCATCCCATTTCCTCCTTCAAGCAGTCCTTCCTGGTTCAGAACAAAAGCAGTGGAACAAGTAGCTGCATGTCCCTGCCCGAAAGGCAGAAAGATAAATGCCTCTCAACTTGATTTCATCTCTCTTTCTCCATGGGCAGGAGCAGCCATTCCATGCAAAAATTGCAATATGACATTGTGAAGGGTATTGGGGGAGCTCCTTTTGGCTTTAAAGTGAAAAATCAAAGGCTTATTCCTTCTGCAGAGACAGTCAAATGAGGCAGAGAGGCTCACAGCCAATCCCACACCATGAGCAGATCTGACTCCCCCCACCTCACTCCTTGTGGGTCTGGGTCTCACTTTCCATCTCCTGCAGTGGAGACTGATTGCTCTCCATCACTCCCATCTCACAATGTCTGCAAGTCTGAAGGAAGAGCTGGGTTCTACAACGGGATTAATTTCTGACCTCTCTTTTAGCCCTGACACAGTTTTCCTGCAAAACATCACCTCAAACCATCCCCATCCATGGGGAGTCAAGAACTGAACTTTGCACTCCAAGCATTTTCCTGAGGACACAGTGGGTTAAAAGTTTTGAAAGGTGTATTAGCTGCCTTCCTGAATCATACCAATCTCCTCCCCCATAGAAGGCATCTGAGCCATTTTCCAGTGCTTTCTTTTTTCTCCCTCTTGTGACTTCTGAAAAAAGCAGGACACTTATTCAGACAGACAATTGGAGGAACAGCAAGTCCCTGCTAGGTTATGTGACAATTTGTCAGGGTCCTTGGGCCCCCAGGAAATGGCGCAGGGATGATGGATGAAGGTGTGAAACAGAATTGTCACTCCACAGCCGAGGCATTAATCAACTGTCAGGGTAGCTGAAGAGTATGGCAGGCAAGCCTGGAAAAGGGGGCACCACACTGCCAGCGAGGCGCCCGCTTCTGGCATCCCCTGTAGAAGGAAAATACTCTGGGAGTAACTACAGCTATGCACAAGAAGCAAATGGTCCTGACAATTCCCTGGGTGGTTATTCCTAGAGAAAGCACTCATTCTTGCATTTCAGAGAAATTTGCTTGCAAGACCTGCTCTGCTCCCCAGAGCCATCATCAGCTGTGGCAAATGGCTCCAGCTCTGTCAGTGGGAATGCTCACAAGCAAACCCAACACTCACTACATACCCTTTCTTTTTATTAAATGCTCTTATTTTCAGTTTGTTGTAAATTGCATTTTGAGGCTAATTTTTTAAAAAGACTTTTTAAAAGCATTTTCCTTTTTTTTTTTTAATTTAGGCAATTTAAAAATAGTATTTTAAAACACTGCAGCATAAGCGGTCTTATTCCTCTTTAAAAATTGAAATCAAATGTTTAACCACTTGGAAAAAACCCTTCTTTCATTTTGTAGTGAAATTATTCAACAAGAGCTAATTTCATAAAGAGTTTAGTTCCTTTGAAGATTCAACTCTTAGTCAAAATCCCCACATTTCAAAAATGCTAACACATAAAATCTGTAGCAGGCAAGCTCAAGACAACTTTTGTGGCCAAGCAGGTGTCATCCAAGATCACTATTAAGAAACTGTTTTCTGTTTCTGTCTCCTTCATATCTCCCTAACATTCATTTCCATCTTTCCCCCAAGTTCGCACATCTGTAGCTTCCCTCAGCGGTGGATGTAGCATTCCCACTACCCTGCAGACCTAGTTCTTTGGTACACTACAGTAACAGTCTGTGATGGGTATAATATTTGAAAAAATGTTTTTAAGACATTCACATTCAAAATTCCTCTTTGAAGAAAAGGAGGGCTAAAGCCTCAGTACATGCCAACTTCAAATTACAGCTTTTGTCTGGAAAATTTAACCTGGATTGTTGAATCAGTTGATATCCACTATTACAGGCTAAACCCCTCTCCCCTGATGTTAACAGGACCTCAGTGTGGGATTTCAGCAGGACCATAGGAACAGATATCTCCTGCATATTTTTATAACATGAAGCAGACATCTTTGCATGGACATTGATAAAAAGAAATTGCCAGATCAAAAGCAGTGAGTCATACTACTGAAGTTCTGGGTTTCATGGCACATCTGATATCTCTGAGCAAGGAGAACAAGCTTGATATCCCCTCATCCAGAGATGTTAAGTTTTCCTGCTGGGTCTCAAAAGAGATTTGAAGCATCAGATCACCACAGCTGACAGGTTTAAGTCAAACATCTGCTGAGCACAGCCTGGAGGGATAATGTCAAAAGAGAGAGATTAGGAGCATCTTCTGCACTCTGGCCAAGAGTGGTTCTTATTTGGTGCAGACATGCTCTAGTCTCAGACACACTCTGAGGGCTACATCTGCTCTTTTTCATGACTGTTTTGGAAGAGGTTTGCAGCCCAGTAAATGAGTTTCAATAGCCTGACAGGAGTGAGGAGGGCAGGCACAGTGCCCAGCCTGCCCCATGTCTGTGCCATGCTCGTCAGGCAAGCCTGTATTCCTGAGGATCCTGAAAATTTTTTGGAAGTCCTTTAGTGGCAGCTTTTGCAATATCAGTGCCCAGACAAACTTAAAGGCCAGCCCGAGTGAAAATTCTGTGAGGAAGGCACAGAGGGTGGTAAACCCCTCCCAAAGGTTCAACGCAGCCACATAAAAGTATTCCAAGGCAAAAGTGACACCTCATCCTTGCAGCCCTGGTAAACAAGGAAAACTGCTGCCAGAGGGATGAAAAGCCTATGAGGACTCCTGAGATTTTGCTGCCATCCTCCTCCTTCAAGTGAACCCTTCCAGAGTACTCCAGGTTTTCATTAATTATGTGTCCTGACAAACAGAGCAGAATCATGAAGCTTGTAGACCACACTGGGAGACAACTTTCAATTCAGTACTCAACAAATTCCCCTAACAAAAAACTTCAACTTTATGCCCATTTTTACCACCTCACCATTCCCCACCGAACATAACATAAGGCATTCTGCCTTCATTCCATGGCAGTGAGGGAGGTATATACATTTTACGTGTATATTGCAGTCAAGCAGGAAAGGTCTCAAAAGTCCTGGATCATCTGTCTGCAATCCTGTCAGGGGAGGCCTGTAATGCTGCTGAAACATATCACCTTCACTGTGTTGGGCTTATTCATTAACTAGATGAGAGATGGAAACCCCCTGTGCCAAATAAATGGATTATGTAATCTTGAGCCAGTCTGGAATGTCGGGAAGGTAAAGGAGAGATAGTGGATATTATATATCTGCCAGCAATATTTCCTGTGAGATATGGAAAGCTGAGAAAGCATGAGGTGCAAATGTCAGCATATGGTGGGGTGCAAACAGCAGCATATGGTGGGGGATCTCCAGCATTTCCACGAGAGACACACAAAATTTGATAGGTATGACCAGCTCTTTCTACCTCCACCTTCAGCAATTACGTGCATACTATTTTGCTCCTTCTCTCCTCCTGGCTCCCAAACTAGCTATTAAATACAACTCCTATGCTCCAGGGTGAGATCTGCCTGCAACAGAAGTTTCCCTTGCTAAGGCATCTTTCCACACCACACAGACAAAGGAAGTGTCTGTCTGAAGGAATTATCACAGCAAGCAAAAGACTAATGGGACCATTCATTATCTTTAATTATATTCATCATCTTCTAGTGATTAGAACACAGTCATAAATTAAGATACATTTAAATTGGGTACATTTGAATGAACTGGATATCCTTCGAATATCTTATAGGAAGTGAATTTGTTAGGAATAATGATGCTGTCACCTTGACAGGGCAGGAAAGATGCTTCATTGCGTCAGGAACTCAAAGGGCATTGAGATGCAATAACAGTGGACTTAAGGGAGGAAAGGATCAGCCCTTGCTTTGTTTTCTCATGGCTAAAAATCCCAAGAGCTCAACTCCCAGTTTTCAGAAATTTCTCAAGTACTGAAACAAAGAGCATAGTACTTTGTACTTCTGAAAAATCTTGGTGTTGTTCTCAGCACAAGGGCTGCAGGACAAGAGTGTGTGTGTGGAAGGACCTCCTTTTGTGTCCATGGAGTGATGAATTCATACATAGATGTATACTTGCACAAGAGTTGCAGACTTGGGGCTGTTAGTACACTAAAGTCATGTAACCTAGGAATAGAAATCCTCATTAAGACCCAGCCTTTCTAAATCCCTCAATATCTTAGTGGGTGCATCATAAATTAATCCAGTGGGATAGATTAAGAGCTTGTGGCTTGAGCTGCACCTTCCTGGAAGATAAGTGAATCAGAGGGTACAGTGTTTGCCAGCTTTTACTCCACTTTTATGCATCTCTAGGTCTTCAGAGAAAACTTAAGCAGAGTTTCCCAGAGAGAAAGCCACAGGCACAATTATACTTCTTCCATGTCCATGTTGTTACACTCCTCCAGACATTAATTAGCAGAACTCAGTTAACAGATATCTGTCAGATAGAGAGCTGTGATGCCTCCTGAAATCTATCCAGGGTGCCAGAGCACCCACGGTGCTTCTAGCACCGTCCCTATGCTGGCCACTTTTATATGTGGCTCAGAGACAAATTAATACACCTGCACCTTGCAATGCTCCATTTCACTGTCTGGCATCTTAGTGAAAACCTGCAGGGATAGTAAAAGGCGGACCCATTTGCCATTAGAGAGAGCAGGCCTAAAACATTATCATTGCACAAGAAGTTGGCCAAGTGTAAACATTGCTCGTTTTTAATGTACACAAACAAGCTACATCAGCTTAGCAAAACATTCTGAATACCACCTGATTGCCAGTGATATCAGTGTGATTATCAGTGATATGCACCATGTTACCCTGCATTTGCTGTGGGAAAAAAATATGTGGCCAGCAAGTCCCTGTGGCTTGGCCAGTCTTCTGTGGAAAAGGGACTTGCTTCTGTCAGTACAGCTGTCCCAGCCAAGAACACGTGAATAACCAAAAGCTCTACTGTTATTTCCTCCTGGATACAATTTTTTGTTGGCCAATCCCTGAAGAACCACAGTGCTTTACACCATAACAAGAGTGTACATCAACATGTCATACTCTGTACGTCAACAGCCAAACAAGCTATTACTGTTCAGTGATCCACCTCTGCCAAAAAAGCATCTCATCACTGGCAGCAAAGAAACCTTCTCTTTCCAGATTTGGGTTTAGCTACATGCCAGAAGTTGTCTATCCATGATCAAATTATTCTGAGCTGTTTTAACTATGTTTCTGTTTTCATTTGAGAAAAATAGTTAGGAAAAACTTATCCAGCTTAAAAAAAAAAATCAAAATCAGAAAGACCTACATGAAAAGTGATAGCTGGTACATTACTTCAGAGAGATAAAATGTTCAGTCTGACTGGAACTTTTATCTGTGAATACATCTGCAGGGCCAGGATTACTTTGGAACAGAAGGAATTCAGAGCAGAAGCAATGCTCTATTTTAGCAGCTGCTAAGAAATTGCCATGTACCTTTAGTATCTCCTTTATTCCCACTACTATCTAAATAAGACCAATGTAGGTTGCACACATAAAAGCTCATAATGCAGTGAACAGGAGCTGAATAACAGTATTGAATCTAAATTTAAATTATTTCAAATAATTAAAAAGTAAACCAGAGAAGAATAAATTAAGCCAACCTGAAGCAGAAGTAAAAAAGCCAATAAATAACCAGAATCAATAGAGGTCATTCTCACTTGTAACCCAATCAAATAAAATTAACTAAAAGAAAAGAAAAACAAAGTAAAATACAACCAGAAGAACACAATCTTAATAAGAAAATTACTCCAATACATTTCCTAATTAAAGTATTTGGAATCAATAAGTGAGGATGATGCTTTAGTCCTTCAAAAATCCTGAACAAGTCTTTTGCCCTGGCACTCTACAGTAGATTATCCTGTACTTAAATATGGCCAGGATAATAAAGAATTAATTTGCTTTTTCAATTCCTTCTAGTCACGTATTTTGTATGTATTTTAGGTTTGTTTCTTTAGACTGATGTTTTTGAAAGGAACATTTTAGCAGCTTCTAATGAACAATAAAAGTAAATTTTAAAACATACCAAATCATTTCTAGAAGAGGTTCTTTCTCTGTTGATCTGTGCTTTTCTTTACCCTAAGTCACAAGGTGGGATCCATTCCTTATGCATTTTTGAGTTTTGGAGGGAGGAATGACATCCATTTACCTGAATAAGTTACCAGATCTAAATTTCTACCCCTGACATTCAAACAGCAGTACCTTTCGTCTGTCAGAAACAGAACTACTTTCAGCAAAGGAGGTTGAGCAGCCATGTAAAATGTCACTTTTCATGACAGCTTGTTGTAAAATTCCTACTTCTTTCCTGCTCCAAAAAAATCTCCCACAGAGGGTGATTATGCTGCTGCCTAGACCATGAGCCCATGCATGCTGGATTGTTTTCTGTAACGAAACACGTTCAAGAGAGTTTGAATAGCTATTGATTCTTGGGCAGTTTTAGGTAACTATTTTTTCACACCCACAACTAGAAAACACCACTTTATTTTCAATTCATGTAAGTAATCAACCATAACTATGACCCAGTGCTATCTGAACATGAAACATTCAGTTGATCTAGGCAAAAGCCTCCTCCATCTTTGTTAAGGATGAAAGCATGGCTCTGTGCCTTTAGTGTTAGCTATTTGAATAAAGTTTGGGTTTGAACATGCAATTTGAGATTAACAAATGTGTTTATACTTCCTATTCTTCATACGTTTAGCCTCTGCATGTGATAGCATCCTTCATTTCCTCCATTACATCTCATTGTTAGGTTGTTTAAATTCAATCGAAAAAGTCGTTAGCTTTACATTAAGGATTGCTGTTGCATTTGGTGGATGATCTATAGAGGGAAATTGTGTTCATATGGGGCCCCATCATCAGTGCTCAGAGACTGAGAAACATTATCTAAAATAAGGACTGAATTAACAGTATTTGACACATAAATACACTTCTGTGTTCATCAGTGGATCACACAGTGCATTATTAATGTTAATGTTCATAAGACCCCCATGGAGTAGGTAGGAGGAATTACTGAGACTGCCAAGATGGGGCAATGAGGCATGGATATCGTAGAGAAGAAACTGGATTACAAATAAATAACACATCTAGACACACAAACAAAAAGGGAAATTAACGCCAGTCTCTGTTTCTCATCCACTGCTTGAAAGACAAACCCATCCTGCTAATCCCATCTATCTGATAACTGAAGTGCCTGAACTGGCACAGAGGGAACAGTCTTAAGATTCTTCAGCTCCAAGGTTTTAGCTTTGTAGGCATCCAACCAGTAAGGCTGCTGCCTAGAGAAGATCAACAGCCACCCATGAAGGCCAGCAGAGCCAATTGCTGTCCTCTTCCCTGGCAGTAAGTTAGGAGCTAACTGAAGAAAAAGTGCTGTTGACAAGGAGGCTGTCAGCAGCACACGACTGAGGAGTCTTGTCATCTCCATCCATTACAGCTTTGATCAGGAATCAAAATCCTCCAAGCCCCCAGACACACACTGAGAAGACACAGATGAAGGCTGGCAAGAAAACCATACACTTTTGCATTATGGACTTTTTATTTATATTTCTCTATTTTTATGAAGATTAGGAAGATAATTTCTGACTATTTAATTAATCCATACTTCTGCTCATTACAAATGTTTTAAGTCAGCAGAGCAAAGATTATAGGGAAAAATGAGACAGTTAAATGCTCCATATTATAGAGAAGAATAAAAAAGTTTTTTAAATTTCCTAGTTTTATAAAACACAGTGGACCATATCTACTCCTGAGAAGAGTTTAAGCACATTGCATCCTGTAAGATGTTTTACTTAATCATCCATATTAAAGGTCCTATTGGTACAATCAGGTTTGCAGTAACATTTTGCATTAATGCTCAATTTTACCTTCAGTTTGGGAAAGATACAAGAGTCTCTTAGAACTAGTATTCTGTTGTCCAACTCACATCCAAGGATGGGTCAATCACTTTCAGCAATAAGTAATCTCTGTGCTGTCACCACCATAGAGTTACCTTCGAATCATATTCCACTGGGATGGGATTTTTCCCAGCAAGAAAGCCAACAGTGCACATGAACTTCAACCAAAATCCGGATTTTGCATATACTCACTCTGCCATGATGTAGGAAGGGTTTTTGCCTGTAAAACTTTTCCCAGTTTTTTCCACCATCCAGGTTTGGAATTCTTAGGAGTTACCATTAACTTTCAAAACACAAATTCTCAACAGAAAGCTTCTGTAGGTGAAATATGTTTATTCACCAATTAAACAAAGGATAAAACCACTCCCCTGGGCTTTCATCAACAGTTTCTGGAGCAGAAACCAATCCTCCTCCTTTTCACTAGTGAATAATATGGTCAATGAGCTCCCTACTCTCAAAGACTTCAGCTCACTAGGTTTGCAAGTATTATTAAGCTCATCAGCTATGTCTGAAGACAGAGGATGGCTCTGCATCCTTTCAGGGCCCCATCACCAAGCTTCTGCTTGAAACATGACAGAGTGCTACAGCTTAGTAGGGAAGCCATGAGCTCAGCAGGCCATTCCAGAAAACTTGTGATGTTCTAAATCTGGTTTGACATTGGAAGAAGAGACTCAGAAAAAAGTCAAAGCAAAAGCATTTAGGTGGTTAAACAGCAGTTCACCACTCTTGAAAAGAGAGAGTATTGAGACCAATTGTTCCTTGGCATTTTGATCTGGTAGGCAGAGCCACATCACAGCGTTCATGCAAAATCCTGCTTCCATTCAATTCTGCAGCCTGAGATCTTATGCCATTCCTGAAAAAACAGGAAGCCAGGGTAAGCCTATCCAGGATTAATACTCCCTCCTGACTTAAGGAGGTGACACAAAACAGACATGACCTGATAGAAGCCATTGATGGTACAACACCTTTTCTTTCCTAAAGGAGTGAAACACAACATGCAAACCTTGGTATTGCATCACCATCAAATTACAAAAAGACAAATGGGGAAGGTGAGCAAGCTCCTGGGTTAGTAACAGCTGTTGAAGGAAGCAGTAGAAGTTAAACAAGCTGCTATAAAAATTCAGACAATGTTTGCCTATCCAGATAAGAAAAAAAAAAACCAAACAAAACAGAAGACTGCAAAGGAGCTGCAGTAGTGAAAGCTTTTCAATCAGTGAGGGAGACAGTTTATTAGCCTGGCAATAAACTTTATTTCCTGACCATTTGTTGATGAGATTTAAAATCAAACAGACCAGTAGTATACAGGGCATAATGCTGCTGATTAGCTTAATACTGCAGCAAGTTGAATTAACCCCATCTTTACTTGCTGCATACCCAAACAATATTTACCAGCAATTACAAAGCTTGATTGAACATTTGAATCCAAATTTGGAATGCACAGAATCTTAAATGCCCAACTAAACAATTATTTATAGCAAGATCATGGGGAGGAACTACGGATTCTCCACTTTTTCCTTTAGATCAGTGTTTTTATTTTATACACTCTGGTAACGTTCACATCATCCTTGACTCCAAAGAGCTTTACGCAAGACTAATGAGCATGAATTTCATGCTGAAAATGCTGTGTTAGGTGAGGCTCTGTAGGGTACAGCCTAACAGGCTAGGAAGTACCCTCCTTTTAACAAGTACTTTCGGCAGGGGTTTTGAGGTATGTGTGCTGCCTGCCTCATTGTAAGAAGGAAAACTACTGTTCTGGCAACAACAGATACTCTACTGTTTCCTGGGTCCAGGGAGAAGCAGAGGTCAAAGCCTACGAGAAGAGAAACTCACCATTGCATCCTTTTCACATTGTAATATGGAAGAGCATTACTCTTGGTTTTCATCCTTACACTTAACTCCTCTGCCTTCTCTCAGACATGACACTAGAACAGGGTTTTACAGAGAGAAGACCTTGCAGAACACCTGCAGTATAACAGCACAACAGATTATAGGAGAGACAAACAAAGATTGGACAAAGCTGGTTTACAGGTGTAATTAAGGAGTTTCTGGCAAGGGTAGTTTCCACCAAGGTTACGCATATAATTCACTAGAGCTAAAAATAAACAAAACTTCAAGTTCTTGGAGGTCCTGGGGATCTTTTATTCTTTAAACTTCTAAATTTTATTTCTTTATTTTTTGTCACTAAGGAAGGGAAAAGAGAGTGTTTCAGCCACGAACTATAAGGATGTCTTGTAGCTGGTGGCTGAGTAATTGGTATTTATGGCTCAGAACTCATCAGTAACACACAGGTTGGAGACTAATATTTTCATCACTTCTTACTTTGCTCTCAGCTTTGCAGCTATTTCATGCACTCTGGGTTTGTCAATTACCTTCCCAAGGTGGGACAGTGTGATTTGTTTTTGATGCACGTACAGCGAGTTTTAATAGACTGGTTGTTTTTTTGCATTTGCAATTTCATGGGGGCAGATTCAGGGACAAATACACAGGAAAGACAACATATAGCATATAGCTTTGGTAAACACCTCAATGACTTATTGGAGCTTCATCTCACCCCAGCCTATAACACATCTGTTAAAGGACTGGCTCTTAAAAACCCAGCTAGCGTTGCTTACTTTGGTCTGCTGCCTTTGTGCTTCTGGTGCATGTGGAGCTACTGTGCAGTTCTCACACTGTGAGCTGTGCCCCTCTGCAGACTGGGAATGGTGCTGAGGGGTGGTATGATACATTGCAATGTTGAAACCTGAAAACTGTTGGTTAGATAGAAAGAGAGATCATCGAAAGGGCTCACAGAATGAGTGTGTCAAGCCAATCCAGGAAAAGATGCCTTGACAGAATAATGTGAATGTAGGATGAGATCCCAGCAGGAACCAGAAGGTATGAGGGCAGCTTTCATGAGACATGCTGTTAGTTTTGTAGTCTGGAGCCCTAGATTTGGGATTTATGAGGAAGTCAAACGGCACCTCATCTATAATTCAATCCTCTTTCTCTCTGTTCTGGATTCCTGGAGTCCAAATTTCCCCCCAAAGATTTAGCATGTCTTGCCTGAGGGCATAGGTACCAATAAAACGAAAGTGTCATATTTGTCACTTTTGGCAGCAGCATGCTCAGAATAGGAAAAGGAAATTAAAAGATCAAGAGCACAGCC
>JAOXXN010000137.1:14490188-14503485 GCA_026770055.1 Myrmophylax atrothorax
CCTCAGGTTCATCTGCCATGGCCGAGTGAGCTTAGAAGGTGACAGTGAAGTCCTCAGGACTAGAACCTACAGCCCCCGGTATTGCCAGGAGGTGTCCCATCCAAATACTAACTAGGTCTGACCCTGTCGGCTTCTGAGATCTGACAGGATCGGATGTCAGGGCAGCCTATAACACCAGAAGAATTATCAGTGCAATACCTGTGTGACATAGTCAGAGCCCTCAAAGTGACAAATAAACTTATAAATGATAATGCTGTCAACAGCTTAAATTGCTCAACTACTTTTTTTCTGCTTAAATTTTTCTGGAAAATTTCTCATCAAGCTACTCTCGCTGTGGTTTTGTCCACTTCAGTTTTCTCCAGTAAGAATAAAAATTAAAGCAAGGAGAAATGAAAAATAATGAAAAACACTTCCCCCAGTCTCTCAAACAACAACTTTCACCTTATTTTACTAAGTACATTACAGATGATGTCATATTAATTGCACTGCGTACAGGACAACACAAAGCAATTAACACTTCTCTTGTGCTTCATGGCTGTTCTGTGCTGTTTCCATAGGAAGTTATGATGTGAAATCTCATGACTAGCATGAAAACAACTGTAGTCATCACTGAATTTATATTTTTGCATTCCTGCTTAACACCCAGTTCAGTGCCTGCTGGGCTTTCTCATATAGACAATCTGGCAGCCTGAAACAGGAGACCTAATTTCTACAGACATGGAATAAGACCAGTTACCCAACTTTTGGGAGAACTGGGGGTTTAGAGGAAACCAGATAATGTTCAACAGCCTACCAAAACAAAGGAGAAAGAAAGAAAGAGTTCCAGTTCTGGTTTCTGACTTTGGATAACTCATTTCATCTCCCTCAAACCATCCATCCAACTCCTATGCGGTCTCCAATTCCCCATTTCTCTGGCTTCAATTCCCTTTGATTACTGGGACCACTTCCACACCCACCATGCATTGAGCCTGCCCTCAGTGTGCTAGGCTGTCCAGGTCACCACTGTATCTCTGTAAAACTAGCTAGAAATGTATACAGTATCTATACACCAGTGTCCTGAGCTTCATTTAGGATAGCAGCATTACTGGAATGCAAGTAATACAATGGTATTCTTAGGATGAAAGATATATTTGTGAATTAAAGCACAAAAAAAACCAGAGAGGGCTGAGTTTTTCTCATATTTTGAGCTCTCAGCACTACTAACAATTTGATTTTATTATAGGCAATAAATATGGGCATTAAATCACAGGTTTTGTCTGTAATTTGCCATTAGAATTCAGCAAAATCCCCTGCAGAATTACTTCCAAACTGCAAAAATGACCTTGTTCCCATAATTATTCCTACCACTGTTAATGTTTGGGTTTAGGTATTGCAGCTCTTCCCCCAGGTCTATTTACAGCCAGTTGTTCTTTGCTACCTCCTACTCCTCCCTAACAGGCAGGCACCAGGGTGAAAGTGTTCACCCACAGGCAAAGGTGATACCAATTAACTGGCTGATGGGTTTGTTTCATTCCTTGCACCAAGGTCCATGGTCACCATGGTCCAACCACCAATACTGCCTGGGTGGTGGCAACCAAACTCCATCCAGCTACACTGGACTATTTGTTGCAGGTGCTTGTTCTCAGCTTGTGGAAGGATGGAGGCAAGATATGTATGTTAGTCTGTGGGTTTGCTTAGTAAAATTTAGGCACTACCAAGGTGCTGACTAATCCCAATGAAAGTAAAAGAAAACTAAGTTTGACAGAGGATTTAGCAAACATGAGTGCTACTTTCAGGTGACTCTTAGCAAGCCAGGGAACTGCAGGTAACTCGGGATGATTAAAACAGCACTTACTGAACCTACCTAATACACAGTCCTAAGGCTGTGGTCCAGGATGACTGTGAGGTGATGAACTTCCTCAGGAGGGACAGACATGCAGCCAATCTGGCCTGCCACACATGCCTAAATCAGTAAGAATTGCATCATTACTTGTGTGGGTGTATCCTTTACTTAGCATCCTGAATCTGTAGGAAACAAGTTACCTTGGCAGTGTGATTCTGGTTGGCAAGACTTATGAAATTATGAGAAGGGATCTAACTCTTGGGGGTCCTTCTTTTCCAAGGCATATTTCAGTTCTAAAAGCTGCAAAGTTTTAAGTGTTAAAAGCAAGACCCAGAATTGCATCTGTCTTCAGTTCTGATGCTCTGGTTTGCTCAAAGTTAATTGGCAAAATACTTTTATTTGCATATCTCAACTGGGCTTTTATAATTCCCTGCACAAAGTTTGATTTAGAAAGGGAAGCCTGAGATTCTTTTAAGCTGAGCAGTTGGCAGATGCACAAGACCATATATAATGTATGCCTATACCATAAAGACATACATCAGTAGTGGGTGGACTATACATCTCCTAGTGCACTTATTTCTATTTTATGGTACTTTAAAATAAGAAATACCCTTTAAAGGAGCTGATTGCCACAAGCTAGCAAAAATTTAAAAGGCTCACTTAAACTGTTGTTGTTTAACAGCAGAAAAAAAAAAAAATCATGCATTTGAAAGTGAAAATTTCAGTCATCCCAAACCTGATGACCTATTCTGGGTATTAAGATGCTATTGGCAGACAACTCTCTTCAAAAGATAAATTTTGGTTTTCCACAGCAGCAGAATGGCATTTGTTTTCATGTCAGGACACATTGATTTCATACAGATTTTAAAGAAGATAACAGCTGGCCACATACATCAGTGATGCCAGAACACCCAAGTACAAGTTCCCTGAAGGGGAAGGAAGCAAGGATGCTATTCATACAGAATCTTGGAATGGTTTGCGTTGGAAGGGACCATAAAGACCACCCAGTTCCAACCCCTGACATGGTCAGGAAGACCTTTCACTAGAACAGGTTGCTGACAGCCCCATCCTACTTGGTCTTGAATACCTCCATGGATGGGACAGCCACAACTTCTCTGGGCAACCTATGCCAGTGCCTCACCACCTTCACAGTTAAGAGTATCTGATATCTAACCTAATCCCACTCTCAGTTTAAAGACATTCCCCCTTTGTTATTACATGCCATTGTATGATTACATGTCATTACATGCCCTTTTAAAAAGTCTCTCCATTACTGTCTTGTAGACTCTCTTCAGATATTGAAAAGCTGCAATTAGGTCACACTGAAGACTTTCCTTTTCCAAGCTGAACACTCCCAGTTTTCTAAATCTTTCTTCATAGGAGAGGCACTCCATCCCTTTAACTGACTTGATGGCTCTCCTCTGGACTCAGTCCATCAGGCCAATGTCTTTCCTCCAACCTGTATTGATGTCAAGTCTTGCCCTGGCCCTGCAGCACCTTGCCCTTGGCCTCGTTAAACCTCATGAAATTCCCATGGACCCATTTCTCGAGCTTGTCCAGGTCCCTTTGGATAGCACATCATCCTTCAAGTGTGTCAACTGCACTTAGTCTTGGGGCTGTGTCTTAAGTCTGAGAACAGAAGGCATCCTGAGTCTGAGGGACAGAGTAGTGAGCTGCAGTCATACAGTGATGATAATGGGAGGTATTTTGACTCATCTTTGAGGTTGTCTGACTTCTGATACATGAAGAAGAGCCAGCACAGAGCCCTGACACTTGGGCTGGGACTGCAAGGTAGGAACTGAGCATTTGCATCCCTCCCTGACCCAAATAAGTCTTTACTTTATAAGGATGGGAGAGGCAAATTTTACGTTTGGGAACAACAAGCAAAGAAATACTTTCTTGGAGGAGGACAAACAGTTCTAGGAATGCAAAGTCAACCAGCTGGAAGGACAGAGACTGAAATCTTCCTGTCTATTCTCCTGAGGCCAGAGCTGGCTTTGAAAGTCTTGAAGTCAATGAAGACACAGGCAGAGAGAGAAAAAAAATGAGGTTTGAACAGTGCCCAGAACTGCAATTTGTAAACATCTCAGAGTTCATTATCAAAAACAAACCTCACTATCAGATTTGGGTTGTGCAGCCTAAGCCACCCTTTCTCCCTGCTGAGTCAAAGTTACTTAACCCTTAAGTCCCAGCACTGGTAAAACCAGGTACCTCGCTCCCTCAGCGGATCACCTTGGGTACCCAGCAGGAGTTGCTGTGGTAGAAGGACAAGCGAAGTCTCTCTGGCAGACAGTGTGAGTTGTGCCTGGGAGAGCAGCTGGTTCCAGCTCCTGTTCTACACTTCTGCATTTACATACAGGGTTGGTTTGTGGTATTAAAACAGATGGGTTTTCCAAGCACGGCTGCTTCCTTTGGGTATAATAATGCCATTAAGAGCATCCAGGAAAGAGGCACAGCTCACTGGCATGGAGGGGCCTGCTTCAGGAAACAGCCTTCTTGCAGAAACAAACCCAAACCTACTTGTAATGTCTGCCCAGTTTTGCCATTATCTCCTTCCTAATCCAATTTTATTAACAAATAAAATGACTGGGCAAACATTGAAATTAGTATGCCAGCTGGTTTGAGTATCTATTTCTGAAAACATCTTAATCTTCTGGAAAAGCTCATAATTTTTAATGCCGTTGTCGACACAGTCTTTTAGAAACTGGTACAAACACAGGCTTAAGGGGTTTTTAATACTATTCTTCTCTTTCATTTCAGATCAGAGGGGTAGAATTACTGAGGTTTTCAAGAATGACATGTATTTGCTTTTATAGAATAAAACTAAAATGGGGCAAAAAGGCTTAAATATTTATTAATGCCTTTCTTTACAGTTTGCAAATGGTTTTGTCATGACTGCATACCCAGGACTTCACTGTGTTCCAGATGAAGTCATTTGCTGGGAGCCCTGGTTCAGACTTTGGGGATCTTTTGGCAGGAATGTGTTCTTCTTCAAGTTTGCAAATCTTGGACTGGAAAATATTTTTGCTGTACCTTGGTAAGAGCCCTTTATGTATAACACCATTCATATCACATTTTCATCCACACTGATTTACCAAACCTATCAAACTGCACAGCTTCACTACTGCTGAAATGAGTCCTTAATGTTAAGGAAGACCAGTTTTAGTAGTTTTTTGGGGTCTTAATTTTAGGAGCATTTTATTATGTTCAGGTAGGAGTAGCCTGAGGGAGAGGAGCATCCCAGGATTTTGCCATAAACCTGAAGAACATACTCCACAGGTTTTAAAATGTTTACAAAGCCACAGAAATTCATTTTCTCCAGGGCAAAAAGAGTGAGGACTCCACTTTTTGGCCACTCAGTGTAGAACCCATCTTCACATATCCCAGCCACTGGTCTTAAACTGGTTCCAGTCCCCTTTACTCAAGTGAATTGAACTCTTATTGTCAGGGTCAAGAGGATAGTTCAGTCTCTCATTTCCTGTATTATTGCAATTTCCAGGCAAGACCTCACCAAAGCTGTGTGGCAGCACTAGATGGGCATGCTTGGGACTAATTTAATATCAGCATAATCTTAAAATAAACACGTGGCTGGCCTTTCAGTGCCTGAACCCTGCAGGACAGAATTGGCATAAGGAGAGCAATTGCTACCACCCATACTTCTCTTACTGCTCTTATCTCGTGCACTTGAAACGTATCTCCTAGTGACAGAGGAAAATGCAGAGTTGGCTCAAAATATTGCTGTTTTTAGAGAAGAAGGAAAAAACAACAGCAAGAAATGCCAATTTTTCTGTCATTCATTAAAAACAAAATGTCCCAAAAACCTTTAATGCAAAAACTGTTTGAGGCAAAATCAGAAAACAGACTTCCAAAGGAATCTGTGAAAGCAAACGTGATATTTTTCAGAAAAAAATAATGTCTTTTCTCAGATAGCATGCACTCTGTTTTCAATTTTGGACAGACCATGCAGTCCAGAGCTCCTGGCACCCCAGAGAAAGCTCCCCACCTTGGTGCCAAGCTTCAGTGATAGCCAAAGAGCCTCAGAAGTAAAATATTTATTTCATCTTATTTTCATGGAAACTAAACCCAAGGCAAGTTCCATTATAATAAAGCATAGTCAGGGAGATCAATGATGACAAACCTGAGGCTCTGTCCCTCTCCACCACGTGCAGCCTGGGAGAGACTTCAGGGTCCTGTTGCAGAGCGGGGTGCTGTGACATTACTGCCTGCCAGTACTGCTGCATTGCCTCTGTTTATGTCAGAGCATAAGTAAGGCCATGTAGAAGAACAGATTTAGAATGAGAATTAATATAATTTGGCTTCAAGGCTTCATGTGAAGGTGTTCTTCACTCAAACCACCAGAATTTATCCAGATTCTGAAATAGTTCTGGGCTGCCAGTCTACAGATTATAACACAAGGCCCAGCTTTATAATGCATGTGGTGACTGAAAAAGGTTAGGAACCACTTTGTTACAGAAAATGGAGCTTTTTTCATCCCAGTGGGGTCAGGTTAGACTGTCACTTTACAGAGGAGGGAAAATGATGCCTGGGGAAGGAGCTGCAATTCACTTCTGTGTTTCTGAATTACTGTTAATAGCACTCAGATTGGACCCAGGAGCTTGGCTGTTGATCAGGACTGCATCGTGCTTAGCAGTGTGCAAACACAAAATGAAGTTATATTCTCTGAAGAGCCCTTTTCATGCTTTTAACTACAGCCACTAAAGTCATAGATGAATTCCTTTGAATCTTGTTTATATATCAAAATAATTATTTTAGCAAGTGCTGACAGGTAAAAAGTGGCACAGCCTTTTGACATTTTCACTGCAAGATGAACCACTTCCCTTGGATTACAGCACAATTTCCCTCCTTCACTCTCCCCTCTCTCTACAGATGCACTTCTCTTCTTTCTTCCTTCTGTGTCCAACACTGGGAACACCAGCTGAGTATTGGACCAATGAACACTTGAAGGCAAGGATTATGTTATCAACAGAGCAGTGAAGAGTTTCTTCACCGTCTATATACCAGTAAAAAAAATTAAAAAGAAATCTCATTTGCTGCAGCTCACAGCTTCGGCCTTTGCAGATATGGCCTAAATATCTTCTTGCACACACTTCACAGCAAGGCATCCCACCAGCCAAATACATAATCCTTCCACTTAAAACCACCCACGAAGGAGGCAAGTATTGAATCATTTTGAGGGCTGGCAGAGGAGATCTGCATCTTGCTGGCTTCATTACTTTGAATAATAGCACAACAGATTTGTAAGTCACATTTAAATTGATTTTAAATTAATCCAAATCCTAGATGCAAACATAACAAAATGTCAGGCAAGACTCTGTGTTTTAACCCATTTTTAGATTTTCTGTATTTCTGGAATAGCAAGAACTGAAAGCATAGGTCCCAGATGAAGGCGGCCTTCAGCATCTGAGCCATCAGCAGTCTGAATTACAGCTATGGTCTAGCCTTGAAAAAGAAGGAGGAGGTAAAATCCTGGATACAAACATCCAGATATGGAGGACAGACACTTCTTGGCATTTAAACTCAGACTGCATTTTAAAACTTCTTAGCACAACTAATGTATGTACACACACACCACCAGGTGACCCTCAGGTTTACAAACCTGTGCTCATACAGGAACTGTTGCGGCTGATGTTGCAATAAGACAGAGAAAACTGGTACAAGGCATGAGCTGGAAACAATGTTTTTCCTGGTGGAATGATGGCTTGTACTCCTGAGGAATCCAGGTTTTACATCTCTAACTCAGCTGATCCCACTCCTCCACTTTGACTCTCATCCTTGTAAGCCCAGCAGCAGCCATCAACAGATGATACCTGAAGAGTTTCTGCCCTGCTGCCTGTATGAAGAAAGCAGGCATAGGAGGAAGATTTCCTCAAAACATGTTTAAAATCCTTAGTGCTGCAGATGACAATTCTTGCAAGATGCATTTGCCATGTCCCTCTGGAGCTACCTATTCCCAGTAAAGCCCTGGGCTGTCTCCCCACAAATATTTTCTTGTGCTGTTGCTTATTGCTTGCACCATGAAATAATTTCAGCTGGCTCTGTACTGGTCTGGGAGCAAAGGAGGTACAGAAATTAACTCAGTCTGCTGTCCTATGTAAGCCCAAACATCCCTTCTCCTGACATCTCTTCCCCTCATCAAGTAGCCAGTTACAATTCTCTGTAGAAACTAGAGATAGGATATTTCTCCAAATTGTGGGGTTCCCCTCTGTGGACTACAAAAGAAAAGCAAATGAGATGTAAGGAGGTGATCCCTGCAGCTCAGGGGAAATAATTTCAAAGATTAAACCT
Source organism: Myrmophylax atrothorax (assembly GCA_026770055.1). Lineage (NCBI taxonomy): Eukaryota > Metazoa > Chordata > Aves > Passeriformes > Thamnophilidae > Myrmophylax > Myrmophylax atrothorax. Next base: position 14,498,317 of record JAOXXN010000137.1, read on the forward strand.
GTGCTCTGCCATCAGCTGAGGTTAGCACATTTCCGCTGGCACAGTCATTGACAATTCCATGGCTGCCACAGCCTGAGCACTGGGCTGAGGGGCATTTCCCAGCTGGGCTTTCTGATCAGTACAGCCCATCAGAGAACATCTGTGTTGCTCCCAACACTCACCAAAGCATAAGCAAAAGCTGTGATGTTCCCTCTCATGCTTTCTGGCAACTGAGCACAAGATGCAGCACATCAGAGGGGTAGGAGACACTCAGAGAGGGGCAAAGGTAACCCAGGGCCAGACTAGCAATGGGACATGGAGCTAATACAAGTGCTGGAGGCTCTGCAGGACTGGCAGTCCGGGTGCCTATGTAGGAAAAGACTGGGAGATACCCTGCCTGATGCTAAACACTGCACATAGACACTGGAGTCTGCCCACTTACACCAACATCAAGCAAAACCCACTCAGAAAGGTGCAAGCAGCTCCCTGGTTGGGGAGCACAGCTGTGAGGAAAAGACACTGCAGTTCAACAGGGCTAATTCAACCATCACAGGACTAACAACCACAAGCCACCAGCTTTGAACATTATAATGCCATGAAATCAGAGGTCAAATCTCTCCCTTTTGAGAGCTAGATTTGGGACCACATGTTTTCATAATTGTAGCAACCAAATTTGTGGTGTTTTGGGGTTTTACATGACTTTTTTATTGGTGTTTTTTGTTCTTTTTTTGCTTGAGTGGTCTTTCAACTCAGGATATTCCCTTCCAACTCAGGATATTCCATGATTCGGTGAAATTCTCAAGTAGCTGAAAGTGTGTGCAAAAACCTCACATAGACTGTCTTCTCCCTGCGGCACTCTCATACTGCGACGTTTAGGCAAGAACTTTCTTACAAGTTTGAAATGTCAGCTAGTTCTGTTGAGTTTGGGTGGGTTGTTTTTGTTAATCTGAAAAATTATTGTAGCAGTCATGGTAATTTTTATGTATATTCCTCATCTGCACACAAATAAGCCTTTATGTAAGGTTCTATACTACTTTATGCCTCATTTCCTTTACGTCACAAGAATGAAGGTGCTTTACAATAAAGCTTTCCCCTCATCCTCTCCAAAGAAGTGGTTTTAAGTAAGTATGAACTCATTCATTTGTTTTATTGGTGGCCACTTATTTCTTCAAGACAAGGCCATCCACAGAAATTGCACATTCTTCCAAAATGGTAAAGACATTTCAGTAGAGAAAAAATGTAGCTCTCCCTGGAAAACAGTAGTAATATTCCAACACTAAAATACATGTATCAGCAAGAGCAATAGAGTGCCAACTGACTTGGAGCATCACTGGTTGTAAAATCCAAACCATAAGCATCAAAAGACAAGGACAAAATCCTGAACTGCCCCAGAAGCTGAAGGTTATTGTTCCATCTCTGCATTAAGGTAGGCTCATTACAACCTTGGGGAAGCCATCCATGCTGGTAGCACCTATTTCCCTCGCCAGGAAAAAGACAGGATGCAGGATATTCATTTGGAGGATTCAAAATATGGACAAACATTTAGATGTGAGAGCTGAAATACTCAGATGTGAGATCTTAAATATTCTTAATCTTGCCTTTGTGACAGAAAAAAGGATGAGATGGAGTTTGGGGGGGATTGCCATGAAGTATCTCCTGTTACTTTGTGGCTGAGAACCATTAGAAGTTCTGCCTCAAATTCAAATGAGTGGATAAAATTATTAATCTTTTGGAAGATCACGACCACAATTTTGGGAAGTAAAAGCAATTATGAAGTTTATATGAGTAGTGATATAAACCACCTAAGTAAGCCAAAAGTCTACTTGCTTAGATGAACAATAAAATAATCTTTGAACCAAATAAAATTTAAGCCATCCCTCACACAAATATGCTACCAAATGTGCATGTTTAAGAGGAGAAGAATTTCCCTTGGATACTCATCCTCTTTCTGCACCAGCCACGAGCCTGTGGCTCTGTGCACCAGGAGGGACAGAAGGCAGGACGAGATGGGTCACTGGACATTGGCCTGGCAGCTTGTGGTTCCTTCTCATTCTGGCACCCACTGCAGCATTTAGCATGGTGTGTGTGCTGGGAGTCTGCCAAGCAGCTTTCCATAGCATCCCACAAGTTGGAGAGGGGTGAAGCTTAGGAGACTTTTCTAGACTTTATAGCTGCCAGTGCAGGGGCAGGCCTGTCTCTGTGCTGTCCCATCTGTGACACACACTGTGTTCATGTCCCTTGACCCAGCTGCAGCACTGACAAGGAGCTCCAAACCTGGCATGTGGTGTATCTTCAAGGTAGTCAATCTCTTTGCTGGGGTCTGCAGCCCCTCACTCACTTGAGAAAGGAGCTAAACTGAGAATGAGCTTAGCATTAGCATCAGTACAGAAAATATGTGGCTGTCTAGAAATAACCACTAAGGCTGATTTTATTATATGGATAAAGCAGAGATGTCTGTTTGACAATAAAATGTTAAAATTGTCTGGAAAATCAAACACATCAATTTTCAGAGGGCATTTATACTCCTAAATTATCTGTTAGTCTGGGACTGAGAAGACTCTGATCCTAATCCCAGATGCTCCTGGGGTCCTGGACAGCCTTCACTAGATAAGGTCACACCTTCTCAGCTTTTTTTTTCCCCTGCCTCCATCTGTCTCCTCTAATTCTACCATAGGAGTCTGTAAGTAGGGAAGCATTTCTCTGCTTCATTAGGTGGTTATTCAGAGCTTAAATGAAACCTGTTGCCCTCAAAAATTACAATAACTTATGGCAAACTACAAACTGAACCAACCTAAGCAATATTGGGTTAAAAATTCCCAACAGTTTTATTCTGATTTCTTACCTAGTTCTTCCCAAGACTCTTCTCGTGTCAATTGAATTACTTCTAATTTACACCAAGGAAAACATATTGAAATACTGCTATACATAATTCTTATCAATGTGTGAAAGACAGCCTGCTTTCAGCAAAATCAGGTTAAGACATGGGCACAGCTCTCCAGAAAGCCTTTCACTTGAATAAAAACCAAGGACAGTGGACTCAGAGCCAACACTGCATTTTTCAGATTAGGTGCTCGGTTTCCTTCCTCCTCGTTCTCACTAAAACGATTTTATTTCAGATCAAATGTATTTACAATACTTTTACCACTACAGTGAGTTCCTATTTCAAATATGAAAATAATAAATAAAAATATCTCATACACCTTTTCTGCTGGAGTTTAAAAGTGCCTGGAAGAAATACAAGCAGATGACACCTTTCCATTACCAGATCACTGCCTAAATACCTGTTGGACTTGCAGTGCTTGTTGTGGTTGTGGGCACAGCCTAATATTGATTAAAAGAAAAATAAAAACACTTGAGGCCTTTCTCCTAAAAATCAGAAACTGTGTCCTGATAAGATAAATGAACACCTAGAGCATTTCTTGAACTCCAGCTACGGAAACAAGTCCTACATACAGGAGACGAATTACCCCACTTAACTCAGTGAAAGTTTTCTTAGCACAGAAAACAAGGAAAACTACATGTATAAGTGAAATAGCTGTCAAAGACTGATTAAAAGCAGCCTCCAAGCTCCCTGAAGAGTTAATAAACAAAGTATGGTATTACTTCTGTCATTTCATTTTTTTCTTTCCTAAAATAAACAAGCACTCTTGCTTATTCCCATCCTTTCTATCAACCCTTCTCTCCATTATGTAAATCTCACCTGTTCTTTGTGTTCAAGCAAAAGCCCAGCAGCAGAGTGTAGCCCTGAGGTCTTGCACCAGCGAGCTCAGAGTCATCAGCTCCCAGGTGCTGCTGTACCCAGATTCTCTTATTTGGAGAGATCAGTAATACTTTAGATAGAGGTAATAAGTATTGGAGTATCTAATATGACTTTAGGCAAACTATTGACTCATTGACAATCTATACATTATTTCCAGCTTAGATTTAACTGCCTGCTTCTTTTGGCTCAAGAGCCCGGTTAGATCTGCTGCCATCCTCAGTTCTCCTCTACACAGGAGTTAGTAAACTATGATCCACTCTTGATTTGCTCTTGAACAAAGGAAAGCCCGAGATTCTTAAATCACTCTTGGAGACTCCTCAGCTTGGAGTCACCTGAGCAGCATATTTCTAGATGTTTTCCAGCTTCCCAGGATCCTTTAAAACAGGGTTACCAGAAACAACGAGCCTGACAAAACACTGCAGAGGCAATTTTGTTCAACATTCGCAAGACCACATGCCTACAACCTCATACCAGAAGAATTATCCTACTGAATGCCTAATCATAGCTTTGGGAGATTTTTTCCCCCAATGATGTTATTTTCAAAGGCAGTCTTCCACTTAGCAAACCCAGCCTACATAGGTTTCTCTCCCAAACATTTGACCATTCTTTTGGCGCCTGTCTGGTATGCTATTTGGAAGACCACACTTTGCCAAGAAGCAAAAAGGTCTGTCTGTTTCTAATCTGTCAGGTCATTTTATCCCATCCTTTTAGAACTCTCTAAGACAGTTTGCTGGCAGCACTTCCCTTATTTTGTTCCTCAGCCCTCCATATTTCAAATGAGGGGTTTTTTACATATAAAACCCAACCCCACAGATTAGCAGGACTGCAGCTCTGAGGAGAACACAGCTGTCTGAATAACTGGCCATAGTGTTTTCTTCCAGGGGCTTCTGGCTCCTTTGGCAACAGTTTCATCCATTCACAATGTGCATTAAAAAAAGCCACAAAGTCCTTTATTCTTTGGTTTCCCTCAAAGACTAAAAAGTTTTGCTTGTTTTTAGGCTGGGGAATAATAAATCATCAGGAGGTGATGCACTCATTTGACACATCCCTTGGTTCCCATGCAGATTGGGTATTGGCAGGAACAGCAGGCTTCCCCAGAACATATGTGCAAATATTCAAGAATAGCAAACAACAAGGATAAACATAGTCGGACCAAACGGCTTCGCTGAATAGGAATGAATGTTTGCAAATGCTGCTTTGCAGTAATACCTGCACTAATGAGCCCTCTGCATTCAATAACCTGGTCTTTCACACAAAGAAACCTTTCTGATGAAGGGCATGCACCTCCAGCTTCCCCGTGAGGCTTAAAAAAAGGGTTCTGAATTAATATCTCTGAGACAACACCAAGTTATTACATACATACTGCATACCATATATAATTCCCCAAGGCAAGCAGCTTGAACATGTAGCCTTGATGAGAACTCATATTT
>JAOXXN010000137.1:14518173-14577195 GCA_026770055.1 Myrmophylax atrothorax
ATTCTTCACTCAAAGCCTTTCACAAACCAACCCAGTCACTAACTGCCTGGTGAAAAAAATGGATCAGCAACAGATTCACCAAGAGAATAGACAGGAATGTGGAGAAAGAGGGCAGCACAACACCAGCAAGCAGTGAAGTACACACCACAAGGGCAGAAGCAGCCTGACTCCCTGGGTGGTCAACTGAAAGATCCAGGCACTACTGCCAGCCTGACCTTGACCCTTTCACAGGGACTTTGAAGTCAAAACACTCAAATGCCACCAACCTAATTTCAAAAGAAATAAAACACTCTTGCTTGGTTTGCTTGACTCAGGATGGGACATTATCTTTGAAGCATTCAGAAAAAAAATAATGAAAAACTTAAGTAGCCAACCTCAGTTGAATGCTCAAAGTCACAATTTAGCTCAGCATAAGGGTGGCACATATAACAAAAAGTAGACTTTTGCTATGATACAATTCAAATAGCCTTAACGGATTCCCTCCACCCTCCCTTTTTACTTTTAAAAAACTGCAGCTAAGTAACTTAGTTATCATATTTTCAATTAAACAAGCTGTGTGGCTTTTGGGGGATCTAGCATGAAAATGTTTTCTGGAAAAAAAAAAATACAAGCTGGTAAGAATTAGTCATAAGTTAATTAAGTGAAGATTGCCAGATTGCAGCAAACTGGCATGGGATTCCCAGATCCTCTTCTCTAGATAAAGTGCTCTGACTGATGATGAGGGCTCCACGTAAGAGAAGGAATCAAAAGCTGCTGTATCAGGAGAGCTCATGTTGTATCAGGAGCTGTCAAATGAGCCAGTGCTCTTGATCTCCTGTTACATTCAGTAGAGAAAGTTATATCCTGAACAAAAAAGCTTACGTTGTAAGAGAAAGCAAAATGGAAGAGTTTTATGTAGCCAAAAATGAATTTTCAACCAATTCCTGCCCCCACAGTGGTGTGACTAGTGTCAATGCTTAAGCAGACAGAAATTCCTTTAATGATCAATCTCTACAAGATCCTCTGTTTATAAGCCACTTCATCTTGGCTAATTCAAAGAAAATGGTTGAATTCATTACAGTGGACTGCCCTCAGTAATCACACCCTTTCAAGCGATAGCTGTCTCCCAAAGGCAGCAGTTTATGAATAAATAGACCAGCAATGTGCTCATGAAACCTGCACATAAAGAAATTATTCTACTTAAGACTGGGCTGTTCGTATGTCTGTAATAAACCCTGAGAATCCAAATATGAAGAATCCCAGCTCTGTCATCTCTTAGATCCTTAATTTTCACTTTTTCTTACTTCCTCCCATTCAAGCAATTGAGGAGTTTATTCTTTTAATTTTATTAAGTTTTGGATTCCTTGGTATATTTGTGAGGTTCCAAGGCAAGGGCTCACTGTATATTCTGCACAGGAAGGTACTTTCTGCCCTGGGCACAAGGTAGAAAAGTGGGCTCCAGCACACTCTCCTCTTCCCAGGGCTACCTGCAGGGAGCAAATGCAGCAGGAATGGTTCCTGTTGGACACGTGCTACACATAGAGTATGTTATATACTCTGCCTCACATCTCTGAGCTAACCCACCCTTTAGAGGATGTGTGGGCACAGGTTTTATGCCAATGCAAGTCAGTTCCCAGGGCAGTGCCCCACCTCTCCATTACCCTTGAAAGCTCTGAGATTTCTTGAACACTCTAGAGTTGGCTCAGCAAAAGTGTTTGGCTTTAATGAAAAACTAAGAGGAGAAAAATGGTATAAACCTGTCAAACAAACAAACTAGTTATCTAAGGGATCTAGCCAAAAGGAGCAAGACTATTAAAGGAATCATTTTCTGAACCAATATGTCACTGTACTATACTATGTGCATAGTAATTACTTAAATCCAGCCATTGTGTGCATTATTCATAGGACCAGCCAACCTCAAGTCCCCATGCAGCCTTAAAGCAGATATTAAATATTCCCAATAGGAAATAGTCAGCCATCCGTTATCAGCAGCAGGCTACAGAGTTAAGTCAATGTCTCTTTTAAGAAGGTTTTGTTCTGGTGTGATCAACAAGGCTGCTCTCCTCCATCCTCCAAACTGCCTTTACTGTCAAACCTGAGTAGTATTTCTTCATTTCTTCATGAAACAGAAGAGATTACTCCTTATTTGGAACAGCACAATCTTTGTAGATGATAAATGCTCCAGCAGCAGAGAGGCATCCTAAGCAAGTTGACAGCAGAAAAACAAGAGGTGGGGGGAGTGAAGGTTAAAGGATTAAGGCTGGAAGAAGAGGGAGGAAGAATAGTACTATTCTGGCTGCTGAAGACAGTGGATACATTTTTATGCTGTTCTTGCACCTGCCATGGCTATAAACTTGTTATCAAATACAGGCATGTGCCAACCTACCATCTTATAATTCAGCATTACTCAGATTTGGGTAACTGCAATTCTTGTCACTCCTGAACTGTCTCTCTACTCCTCTAATCAGGATTTCAAACTGCTTCTGTCAGTTGTAGGGTACTGGGCTTGTACAAGGCCAACCACTAGCAAAATCCATAAGTGAAGTGTTGGCTTTTCGTAAGAGGTATGATCCTTTCTCATGGAGGGACATGGAGCAGATCTAGCCTGATTCAATTGTGAGGAAAGGAATTTTTTTTTCTCAGAAGAGGATCTGAATACAAACATGTCCTCACCCCCTCACAAACCACACGATTTTCAGATTAATATATGACCATAAATAGTGCAAATTGTAGTGCTTCTTGCATACTCCTGTGCCTGTCCTCTTTAAAATTTCCCTATATTGTGAAGTCATCTGGTAGCATACCATGCAAGGTGCAATTATGGAATGATTCAAAATAGCAGGCCTGGAAGTTTAAATGCTTCAGCAGCAAGTCAATGCCCACGAATTATATGTTAGGAGAGTATTTGCTATGAAAATGTTTCACTAGAGATTTACAGGGACAAGCAGTGACAGAAATGTAAAAATGCCTTTACTTAAAAAAGAAGTGAGATAAGGGCAAGGGGTAAAGTCTAAATAATAGTGGCATGGTATTTTAAAATGTATTCTTTTCTCTATAGAGTACAAAGAGCAGTGAGAAGAAACACAGAAAAGACTCCTGTGCTGGAGAGTAGAGGGAAGTTTACAACCCGGCGTGACTGGCTGCATCAGAGGAGCCGAACAGTGCAGCAGATGTGCATTATGGTTTTTGTCTAACAGATACAATGTGCCTGAAAGACAAAGATATCAAGCCAGTTGGTTATGAAGGTAGCCCCTTGGGCTCCTGGTTGTTTGCTGGGAAGCCTAGAGTATTAGACATTTCTTATCAGTAGAAATGAACCTGAAAGGTTTCCTGCTCATGAGGGCGGGTATGGCAAGTGGATGAGCAGATTCTCTGTAACATATGGCTTGTTGGGGGAGCAAGACACCTAATGTAATAGCTATCAATACCTGCAGCATACTTAAAATTAGATAAAGTTAATTAGCTCCAACTTCAGTCCTTCCTTGCTGTTGATAAGCTCTCTTCTTTTTTTCTTCTTTTTTTTTTTAATCTGGCTGTACACGACTGGCAAAATTTTAGCCCCAAAACCAGTCTGTCTGAGAGCTTGAAGTAATTCCCACAGTGGTACTCTTTGCAAAACAGCTATCTTGAACTCCTACTATCATAGTCTTACTTTACAGCACAAAATAAAGTGTTGTGAATTCCTCTCCTGCAGTATGACAAGTACCCCATAGCAGTATTATACGGGGGGCAGAGGAGTAGGAGAAGCAATCCAAACCAGGCTGGTTTTCATACAACAATTCTGAAGAAGCTATTAGCAGATTACCTGAACAATATATTATTGCTGAACCAAGATGTGTGAGAAAACACTGAGTCATGCCACTGAATTAATGAAATTAGTTTGAAATTATAAATTTTCAACTGAACTCCAGCACAGTTTGGGCTCTTCATCAGTTGTTGTAACCTTCCATACCCATAGCGCACATTATTCACATTTCACCTGGTTTTTGCATGAACAAGGAATAATACCTGAAAGCTGGGGGTCAAAGAACCACATTTTGTAAAAGTAAAACAATCACAGCTTTCCTTACCCAAGGCAAATCCTGTCCAAAGATCTACTTTTGGGGGGTTTTAGCTGAAACTGTCACAGATGGCAGGGACTTAACTTGCAGAGGGTTTAGGAAGTTGCTTGCTAGGATGTACAGTAAAATGGGCAAAATGAAACATTTAAAGGCAACAGCTACTTGCACCATCAAAATGAGCCAGTTTGGAAATATCCTCAGGTTTACTGCAAGGACCTTAAATCTTGAGAGTTAACCTTACTTTTCAAAGTGTGTTTTAAAACCAGAAAGAGTTAGACAGAAGGAAAGAAAAAATAAATTCAACAATAACAACAAAAAGACTATTCTGGTTCTGCTTTTATTTCTGTGGTTTGTTAGACATTGTGGGAGTGTAGAGAGATAAGTCATTCTAAAAGCCTCCTCTTATGTTTATATCCAGCCAGACCTGCTGCTTATCACTCTGCCATTTAGCTCCCTCTCTATTAAGTAAGAAGAAAAGATGAGGGAAGAATTATTCTGGCTGACCCTTGAACTCCTTTTTGAGAGGAATGTGGCACAGGCAGTAAGAAGAGTTGGAGGGAGTACTGTGAGCTGAGCTACTTATCCAGGGTAGCCAGATCTTTGTAGGCTGAGGAGGAGACTGGTTATCACAAGAGAACAGCTTGTCTACCTTTGTTTCTTTGCCTCCCTTTAGTTTAGCTCAGAGTCCCTGTCAATACACAAATGACGGTGCACATTTTTGTTTTGACAATTGTGATGATCCTGCTGTCTCAACATGAAGAAATGGCATTTGGATCTCTAAGGTCACTCGTCACTCAAGGTTGTCTTGTGGGTTTTTTTACCCAGAAGTGAGGTCTTAAACATACAAGATGTCTCTGCTTGTGTACAGAACAAACCATTCCTGTGGGAATGTTTCCCTGCATTTTGTTGTCCCAACAGCATCTTGGCTAAATTTCATACATTTCTGGAGAGGCTTTGGCACAAAGGCAGAGGCTGCTCTAAGAACAGCTTTGTCCTGAAATGCATCAGCCTCTTCTAGCACAGCTCAGTCTTTGCACCATATATTAAAGACCCCTCACTCCCTGCCCCTACTCAAACAGAAGAAGAAATTACCTCAACACTGCAGTGTGATGTCTCTGACCTGAATCTATACTCTGTCATCTCAGGGTAACAAGGAGAAAGGAAGGTGGTAGACTGGATGCAGAAGGTGGATAAGACTGACTTCTTCCTGTCTGAATCCCAGTCAGGAATTCTGTTTCTAAGAGAAAGAATAAAGATCCTACTCCTTTGTCATGAACACTGCAAAAATATGGAAAAACTAAACTCAGTGGACAGAATGTGAGTACTGAAAACCAAGTGAAAATTGGGCAGATAAGCAATAACCATTAACCTTGGTCCTCCTGTGTTCAGTGCATGGCAGAACAAGTGGAAAATATCTGCTCCCCAGCATTTGAGGATGGACACAGAGGAGGGAAAAGGTCAGGGCTAACCTTTCCCTCCGTAGCAAAGAATAGATTTTTTTCAACATGCATCAACACTCTTAAATAACTCATGATGTCCCCAGAAAGAGCAGTTTGCTGCAGACATGTTTTAGAGCTCCAGGTCTTTTCCAAAGCCACATACTGGAGTGCAGAATCATAGAATCATTTCTCTTGGAAAAGACCTCTGAGATCATGGAGGCCAACTGTTAACCCAGCACTGCCAAGAAAGTATGTTCCAGACTTGATTCCCATTTTCTCAAATGAGCAGAATAAGGAAGCCATCCTTTCTGGGCACTGACACCAGCTGTACCTCTAGTACACCTGCTGGAATTTGCCTGCATTTGTTCTTTCCCTGCTTTAGATTTTAATGCTCCCACAGTTACTTGGCTTCTGCATGAATCAAATTCCTGCTGGAAATGTTGTGTGAGACTGAATTCTGTTCAGGAAAAGGCATGGTGGACTTCATGTTTTGTGAAAGGCAGTTCTGTTAATGCAGGGTCATTGCAACTAATTACACCATCCAATTCTTCAGCAATCCTGCCCTTGACAATGAAATAGTGACTAGTTTCATCCCCCTACACAGTCTCTCTATTCCACTTATTTTTTTCAGAGGCAAGAATGCATAGAGCATCTCTGCATTACAGAAATCTTTTTTGTGCTGTGCATACTGAGCTGCTCAAGTTACTGTGAGTTTTCAACTAATCAAAATCACTGAGGCACAGTCTGGGAAATGGTAAATGAGGCTGACAAAGAATTAAGAAAAATGCTGTCCAGGGGAAACATTGGCTCCAGCTTAACATTCCTAATTTCTCTTTTCATCTTAATGGGAGCAGTGGGAAACAGGAGGTTCTTGTTTCTCACACCCTCTCCAATTATAGCAATTTTTCACACAGCACCTGAAAAAGAGTCAGGGCTGTAATATCAGAAAAATCAAACAAGGATGAGGGCAACAGTTCTTGCAGTAGTTATCTCAGGTGAAGATTGGTATTGTAGCAGAAATTAAAGCAACAGAGCAGACATTTTAACCATAGTGTTAAAGTTCATGCTTTCTTGTCCAATAACTTCAGAAATCACAAATACCAACTGAAAAAAAACTCAGGACAACTGTACACAGACATGAAAACATATGGCAAACCCTTGTTGTGTCACAGGAGGGGAAAGCATTGTTGATCATGCCAGGACACACAGACTGGGAGCAGGGGCTGTGAGGGTTTCAGGCTGAAGACTTTAACCTGTGTATCTGCTTCTGGAGCACACTCCAAAACCTCTGCTGTCCTCATGCTTTTTGTAGCAGTGGAGGAGATGGCCCATATCAGCAACCAAGCAACTTACAGCTCTTGTGCACTATAAACAGCCTTCTATGTTTAGACAACGAAGCTATTTAACTCTGGGGTATATTAAGGGGAGGGAAAGGATCAGCAGCAGGCTACACCTTTGAGCATCTCAGTGAATTTTCTGCCCTTCTCAAGGCACCTCTTTAGATTTATATTGACCACCAATAGCCCATCTGCCTTAATCATAACTTATTCTGGATTAAACACCTTTTCAGAAAGTTTTAATTAGAAGGCAGCTTGATCTGGGAGCATTTAGCATCTCCTACACCTGCGGAGTAGGGCTGGTTGTGGGCACACACTTGCAAGTGCCCTACCTATCCTGGCATTAAAGACTATCTTCCATATAGAAACCTCTCTACAATTCCCAGTTTAAACAAATTTAAAATTCTATACTAATACTGTCCTGTGGTACAAAACCCTTTTTTCCCCCCTTCCCCACCAAATATAAACTCCCACTCTAAACGTTTTACTTTGGACAGTCTTGCTACCTTCCAGTGTCCTCTATCTCTTTTTGTCCCACTTCCTTTTGAGCAACTGACAGGAGGGAAAAAGAGGTTGCTTGGGGGTTTTTTGCCCACAGTCTCACCTGAAATAAAGGCCAGCATGTTTGCACTAGTACAGTGCCCTAAGTGCCTGCTATTTAACCATATGGACTTGGAACACTCCATTCCCTGGCCAGAACAAATTCCCCACACTGAAAACAAGGTTAAAATGAACCTACTGATTTTTTTCTCTAAACTCAATCACATGCCAGATTTTCAAAAGAGATTTCAACATTTTTATCTTGAAAAGTATTTATAGAAAGGTAGTTCTTTTCCTCTCACACAGTTTCCCAGGTCTGCTCCTAACATTACATATATATCTCACACAACTGTTGTCTATCAGGATTTTTAACTCGGTTGTCCTTCTGCCTTTCTACTTTTTTCTGTAATACAAGAACATTTGGCTTATTTTTCCTGCTCAATGCAGAAATGTTGTGAAGAAACTCTGCAGTGGAGTTGTTCTGGATTTACACCACTAAGAAGCAAGATCTCTTCCTTTAACGCTGCAGAGCAAATGCTGCCCACTATCATTAAAACAAGGCAAAGCAAAGTGAGCATTTGAATTAGAACTCCTTATCTGTAAGATCAGAAAGAAAGAAAAAACTTGTAAACAGGCTAAATTTGCAAATAGTCCTTTCCCACTGAGGTACAGTTCCTGGAATTCATTTGCTCTATTGATAAATTTTCTTCCTATTGGGATTCTGTGAGAGATTCAGGGGTAAAATAAATGACTGGCTATGACTTAGGAGTTGATAATGCTCAGTTTTAACAACAAGGTAAAAAGTGCTACCTGAAAAAACATTACAGTTGTCATCACAGACTATGTATCATCACAAATGAGTATTCACACCAACATAGAATGAAGTTTTATGTGTCACCTGGGCCCTTTGGGTTCCTGCAGGTGGCTAAATACTCACTATCTGACCTTTGATTTTATGCTTCACATCTCAACACGAAAGGAGAGAAGTTTATGTTGTTGGGATAATGCTCAGGCTTTTATTACACAGGCAGCATCAGGAAGGAAATCAGTTTCAGATATACTGTGAGAGAAGTGAACGGTGATGTTGAGCAGAGAGCAGCTGTGCAGGTGATGCCACAGCCTCGGTATCACCTTGTGCAGCGGCGTGCCCTGGGAATGCTCTGCAGTCAGGCCTGGAGCTACTCCCAAATATTGCATTGCTGACATACCCACACCTGGGTGAGAATGGGAATGCTTTTCTTTGTGGACTTGGTAGTCCCAGATTCAATACATAATGCTATTTTTTTTGAAGGTTTTCCCCCTATGTGGCCTACATGAACAGTCCCAGAGATGAGCTTTGCTACAAATACAACCCCTGTAACTGGTTCCCCAGGCTGCTCTGCCCACTGCAGTCAGCACTCCCGTCTTCATGGGTTTGCATGGATCTTGGCCAAGCAGAAATCTCCCAGCCCTGGACCTACTAACTAGAGGAATTTTGCTCCATCCTCAGTAGTGGATGTCAGAGCACCCTTCTGTCAGGGGCCACAACTGTTTTAGGGAGACTGGTTGTCAGACCTGCTTCAGAGGTTACTTTCCAAAACGCAGATTCTGCTGATTCATCCCCCACTGACACTGCTGACTTCCTGTAAATGCCTGACCTGGGAACATAAATTACCATTAAGGCTGACAAGGATATACCCTCTGCGACAATAACTCAGACAGCTGTGGTCTTCTAGCAAAAAAGAACATCCCTTTTGCTTTGGCACAGTGAGTACATCATTGGAGATTATTAATGAGAGCGTTTCTTGCTGACGTTAATGGTGCTGGTGGACTCCTGACATGGGCAGACAGCCATGCTCACACCATAGGCTCAAACACAGAACGGTGACCATTATTCTGTTTGGGAAGAATGATTTGTTGCAAAGGATTCATTTCCTAATATCTTCATTGTCAGCACAAACCTCTAAATTACATTAGTCATCCCTCACAATATACGAGATATCCTAGAAAATGTCCACTACTGCTAAAGGGATGGAAATTATAAGGGGTATTAAATCAGTCCCAAGGCTTCAGGGCAGGAGCTTATCTCCAGGTGGAAGCAGGAAGGAATCTCTCCTCAGCAACAGCGTTACTGCAAAAAGTTGTGAATTGTGGTGATCAGGGAGCTGGGAAGGCAGGGAAGGAAAGCGATTTTTCAAGCATCAGTGGGGCCATGGCTGTAAAGGAGCAGTTGCACTGAATAATCAGAGGAGCCCCTTTGAAGACACATAAAGTGTGGTGTCTTCACAGTGCTCCACCTATCATAAAACAATTGTATAATTCAAGGTTAATGCTTCGAGACACTCTTAAAGGTACAAACTTTATAATATGCACTATGTTAATTACAGCTAAAATTATTCCCAGCAATTTTACTTTGGCACTGAAACATCTGTTTGCATCTGCAATGAGCCTCTCTTATCCCACAGCAACTTGCATAATGTTTTCATTAGCACCATCTAGCAAATGACAAGACCGTATTCCAGTAATGTTTCTCCCACTAACAGATGTGATCTTATTGAAATCTTTCCCTTTGGTTCTCTTTAGCTTCTTGCTCCCCTGGAATGATAGGACATAGAAAAAAGGAGAATAAAGCCTTACAATAAAGGGCAAGCTAAGCAACCTTGTTACAAACAAACTAGAAAAATGAATGATTGGAGTTTTGGAGAAAGTGAGCTTGCACGTTATTTGCACTTGTCCATATAAACGTAAGGACCAACAGTGTGCCCCAAAACAAAATCTCCATTTAACTGAGGTAAATGCAACTGTCACTTAAAAGTGAGATGACTGGCTGCTTTGTGAAGCTGTTCACATCTGCTAAGTACATTTCATCTTTGATTTGGGTTTCTAGATTGAGGATGGGATCTCACAAGCTTCTTTCTCAACCCAGCCTTTGGTTGAACTGTCTACAACGCACTCTGTGGCCTCTGGATTTGGAGAGAGTGCTGCCCACTACCCAGAAAGCTCTTACAAGTATTTCAGGGCAAAAGAGATCCAACAACGAGCATGTAGGATATAACACACTTTGTTCACTGAATAAAACCTTAGTTTTGGTTAGGGGTGTGGGGTTTTTTTGTTGTTTGTTTGGTTTTGGTTTTGTTTTTTTGGTTTTGGGTTTGGTTTGTTGTTTTTTTTTTTAATATTGCAGCCACCCTGGGAGTCATCATGCTATCTTGTGACCCATCTGTCTCTTGTGCTTAACCTCCATCAACCTCCTCTGAAGTTTCTCAGGACCCAGCACCCTGACCAGGATTTGGAGTCAGATGTCTAGCTCACAAGGAGGAAAATGTGATCTTGGGTGGAAGACACAGCTTAAGCTGTACTTTGTCCCCAAGGGCAGCATGACTGTCCTGATCAATATCCTGCCTGAATACGCCTCAGCCAGTTTATCCTCCCAGGGTATCTCAGAGAACCTGGTGAGCTCAAACATGCTCCCATGAACTCTTGCCCCATCCCCACACTGCCCACCCCCCATGCTGCACATAGCAAAGGCACTTCAAGGGAAATGCAAGAGTGGAAAAAAGGTAGGGAATGAAGGAGAACCCAAGCTTTTCTCTACCTCTGCATCATAGAGATATAACTGGAGTAAGCCATGGATGAACTAAGAGAGCACAAATACAAGCATCTGAGGGTCAAGGCTGGCAGTCTTAGTGTAATAGCACACACAGGTGCTGCTGTCAAAGGCAATAGGAAAATATTTCTTGAGACCAAGTAGTTTTCTTACATAGTTTATACCCTATTATCTATTAGTACCCAGAGTTATTGGAATAAATCTTGCAATCTGTTTTCAACAGAATTATGTTTGTTGTTCAGTCCTTTCCTGTTGCTCTCTTATTAAGCAAAGGCAATTCATCTGCACGAGAAAATCCCATGATGGATACAGTAAAGAGTAACTTTATGCTGCTGATCAAACACTTAATAGCATTCCTAAAATTACAGCATAGTAGTTCTAAAGCTATAAGAAATCCTTTTTTTTTATTATTATTATTCTCATTTAGTCTGGAGTATATCAGGACTGCATTTTCTAAAATCAATAAGTGAGAAGAAAGTCAGATTTAGCACATGAAAGCAGCAATAAAGTGCAAGTCACTCTTTTCTTCCTATGCCTTGGTACTGTCCTTCAGGAATAACTGCTAAAGGATTTTCTATCTCATCCTCAGTTTCTAATCAGAGTTTGTATCAGATTTCTTGGATGAGTTAATAGTCTTGGTGAAGGCATTAATGGTTCACAAATGCTGGAGTGAGACTGAAGTGAATTTTTTGACTTCAAAAATTTACTCCAGCTCTTGCAAAGGCTGTCTACCCTAAAATATCCCAAATGTATGTTTTGCTGTACATAAAGTTGGGTTGAAACTGTCACAACAGTAAATACTTGGTTAATTTTTAACCTTTTTGGTGGGGTTTTTTGCCTTTAGTACTATATTTAAAAAATTTCACTCACAAATCTTGAAGGCTATAAAATAAACAAAATATTAAATTCTCCCTTAGTTAACTGTGAAATTAAAGAAAAATTACTTTTTCAGTGGGAGGCAATACTACACTCTCACACACCATTAGTAGCCATGTAGTAAACCACTCATATCTCCAGCCAAAATTCTTCTTCTTTACATATGTTTGTTTTAGGAAATTCCTTAAGCAAATTAAAATCAGGTTGGGTTATTCACCCTGCATGTGCTGACCTACTCTGTGGGTATGCCCTTGCTGCAGACCACATTTAGAAAAGGTGTTTTATGACTCCTCACTCCATGGTCCCTCGGTGCACCTTACTTGGTGTTTTCCTTTCTAGTGCATATTCCTCCAGCATCCTGGCTCATGCAATGTATCCCGAATGTTTCTACAGGTCATGCTGCTAAACTTCTACTTGCTTTGCATCATTCCAAAATTAGCCAGAAAACAACCGATTTTTGCCAGGCTTTGTATAAAGTTTTGTGGACATATTTGCATTGTGGCTCAAAGACACCAACGAAATGGTAAAACTCTGAAGCTAAAGCTTGAAACATAAGATAAACAGAAAAATGTTTGAGTTTCAAATCAAACAGCGGAGGCACAGCAGGGCTGAGGGTCACTGTTTTACTGCAACAGATATAAGGTTTGAGTCTGACATTGCTTTTCAGACATTACTTGGACTCTCTCTCATCCTCTATTCTCAGAATGGTCCATACTCTGCTTCTGAATCAGCACTCATTGCCTTTCTTTATTTTCATTTCCTCTGCTTATAATCTAGGCATCTGATTGATTAACCATTCTTTACTTCACAAATGTTGCCAAACTTTCTATTCGCCTCTAACTGTTTTCTTGTGTTTCTGGATCATTAAGCATGTAAATTAAATTCAATTGCAAATTGAATATATAATCATGCATATGCAGGGTCTTGAAGAATAGGAAGGACTTTAATGAGAGCAGATATTCCCAGATCTGTAATTCTGACCTACTCAGTCTTTCAGAAAGGAATTGCTCAACAGATTTGAAATTGCATCATTTCAAATCATTTTGGCAGCTTTTATAGTCAATTGTTTTTCTCCCATTGAAGTTTTCTGGAAAAAGAAGGTCAACCCTTTCATCTCCTGTTTCTGGTTGTCACTATGTCTACTGCTAGATTGTCATCCTTTTGACTTAAATTTAGATATCTGAGCTAAATAGATAATACACCTTGCATACCAAGAAATGCAGGTGTTTGGAACCTTGAGTCCAGCTAAGGATGGGGTTTTGCCACTCCTGATGCTGAATAAAGGAGACCCTGTACAGCTGCAAGACCTTGGTGAAGTGGCTTAATAGATGCCAGTTTTCCCTGAAAATCACAAAAAAATACAGCGTACATCCAGTTAACCTTTTCCTCTCTGATGTAAGATACCTTTTTTGACAGTCTTTTGTATTTTCTTTTCCTCAAACACAATGGAAAAAATCTCATCCAGTTGTGAGGATTTTTCTCCCAGAATGAATTTGCTTGATCATTCATGATGCAACAACATAGCACTTTGCCAAAGATGTTTTCTTGTTGGATCATGTTATATACATTGCTCATTTCTGACACCCTCCTTCACCTGTGGTTCCTTAAATATCAACCAAACTCACTGAATATGGAAGTACACGGGAAAATGAGGTCGTAGACATTAGAGGTCAATAAGGCCTTATGGCACCTTTGGTAAAGAGGTTTTATCCTTCTAGCCTTCTGGTTTCAATGCATCACCTGCCTTGTAAATTCTTGCATTATTGTTAAGCCATTTGAAATACTGAAGAGTAAGTTTGATAAAGCAGCAGCTTTATAAGGGAACCAACTTACTCCAGTGCCCAAGCCATAACCACCACTGCAAGTCTTATAATCATGTAAATCGATCACATCTTGGCCAAATTCTAGACATGTTAATCATTCATGAGTTGAATAAATAACTTGCACTAATTAGTTTATAATGTTTTTCTGCTTTTCCTTCTCAAGAGGCATTTGTGATCTCAAAATTACTCTTTGATTCTATAAATTGCATCCACTAAAATATTTTATTTCCTGGTATGAGTTTTATGGTTGACTAGCTAGTAGATAACCATGGGGGTTTGAAATCTGTGAAACTCTGATGTGCTGCTTTGTAACAACTAGACAGAACTGCCCACAATATGATTCCTGTGTCTGGGGGAAACAGGATGACAATCCCTGTCATGGAAATTTAAATTTCAGTTTAGTAGTACATGTGACTCTAAAATTTTCTTTACTGAAAAATTTATGTCAGTAAAACTTTATTACTAGTAAAGCAGAATATGAACATGAAAGGTTCATAAGAATTGCTACAGTAGTTCATTTTTAAATTAAACATATAATAAAGTTTAGTTTGTAACATTTGTCCAGTAATTATGCTGTACTTGTCTAAAATTACAGTCTGTAAGACAGTGAGTGAAGTTGTTACTGACACCTTATCTAAACTTCATATAATTCCTCAGTGCTGCAGACATCTGCTCGTTTCACTGTAGCACGGTGCTTCTTCATCATCTGCCAAAGGATTTGTGGGCATGTGGTCTGCAAAGTGCTCGGGAGTTACTGGTGTTTGTGAAAGGCAGCAGCAGCAGCAGGCACTTCCTACTCCCCCTTTTCTCTCAGAAGACTTTGAAAAGAGCATCATATTTGACTCTATTCAGATTATTTTTCAAGGTAAAATATGCAAATAGCCTAGAACTAATCTGCACAGGGATATGTACACCTTTTCTTTTAAAGATAGTTTACTCAGCTTGCAAATGTTCCATTTCCAGCTGTCAATTCTAAAGAATTAAAATCAACAGCCTTTATTATTTATTGTTCTCTATACCCACTAATAGCTGCTTAATTGTGGTTTGGATAGGGTATTTTTAGAGGGAATCATGAAGTTTTCATAATCTGGCATTGTCCTAAACTAGAGAATTAATGAGAGGCTCTTAATTTAGCCATAAACAACTAACTTTGCTTAAAACATTCCATTTTCTGATATTCATCTGATTGTTCTAATCTCCACATTCTGTCCTGCCATACTGCTGCTTCTGGCTGTAAGATATGTGCAGTATTTCCTTATGGATATCTACAATCCACATGGTCCTGCTGCTCCCTGGATCTCAAATGGGGCAGGAAATTAGCCTGGGGGGCAGTGCTGAGGATGTCAACAGTGGGATTTGAGGAGTGCTGCTGCATTATCTGCTGCCTGTCCTTGTTGCCAGACTCTGCTTTAGCCCTTTTGTTTTCCCCACCAACTCACCTTTTTTCAGCTTTGGCACCCTACAATCTAAAAAACATATTTAGGCTTGTTTCAGTAGCACAAGGGTTTCAGGGACAGACCATTCCAGTGGCTTCACAGACACTCAGGTGCATTTGGGATCAAGCAGATGTGCAGGAACCCTACAGATACTAAAACACTTTTGCACATAGGTAGGAGCTCAAGATATCAACATGACACTTCATAGTATATAACAGGGGGGTTCTCAGCTTCATTTTGATCCCAGACCAGTCTTAAAACATACTGCCTTAGAGTGGGCTACTTAAGTACCACCATACAAGTGATAAGGGAAGAATATGGCTACATACACACATACAAAATATTTTCAGCTAAGCCTCGAGGACAAGCAAAATTCATCTGATTGTGCCATGTCTTTGGTCCCTGTTTTAGGATTGACTACTTCCCTTCTTACCTCCTCCCCCAAACCCTCCCAAATTGCTTGGCCAGATTTTCTTTTTTTGACTCCTGGATTTTATTTTAAAATAGCCAGTATCTCCATCACTAAATGTAGCTTCTAATTTTCTTCTTCTAATCCCTCCTGCTATAGACTTTTCAACACCAAAAGGAAAAAAAGAAACAAAGACAAAACCTCAAAACAAGTGAAGTAACTTTCTAGAGGCTGCAGAAGAGCTGCTTTCCTGTCCTATGCTTTTTCCCTGAGATGGATTTTCTTTATTTATAAATAAACCAGATGATGCCAATTGACAGAAGTAAAAATCCTCAAGGGACCTGATACCTGCTTTTTCTTTCAGATCCCCTGCTCTGTTGAGAGTTGTAAGACACTTTTAAAATGGCTTTGTTGGTTCAAGCACTACACTTTCTCTCATCAAGTGGGGAGAAGGGTTTGGGAGCAAAGGCCACAGTTTTTGCTTCACTTCTTTTGTTGTATTCAGTGTTTATTCCCTTTCTTCAGAGCACAAAAATCAGGCAAGGGGCTGCTATGAAGAATGCAGATGAGAACTGCCTACTTTGTCCCTTCAGGCTTGCTTTATTCCTTTCCAGATAAGTGTTGTCAGCTGCAACCATGCTCAGTAGAAAAGAGAAGTGCTCAGTCAAGAGTAGAAGAGACAAGCAAGGACCTCTCAAGAGATCACTAACCTATTTTTCTGTAGTAAGGAGCAGCTAAGATGAAATTCCTTGCCTTTGCATCACATATTTGTAACAAAAATAAGATATTAAAGTATTAATTTAGTACTAGATGTAAGGGCCAGATTGAGGTCTCAGGAGAATATCCCAAACACCAATGTGATCCAGTAAAGCATGGAGAAACACCCATTTCATTGCTTCTAGAGAGCATACCAATCCTGTCCTGGCCTTGCTCTCCTGAGTTGCCCTCATCTTCAAAGCACTGCCAATCCTAAACCTAGGCAGGAATACCACACCACTGATTAATTAAACCAATTCCTCACGTAACAGTTGGTGGAATCTCTCTTCTGCTGCCATGCCTAAGTCCATGCTAGGTTTTGGATGGCATTTTGATAGCAGATAGAGAATGTGATTTTTTTCATGTCCTTAACTGAAAATGCTAGACTGGCTAAACACAACCACCAGGGACTGCCTGCTACTATTCATTTATGTTCATACATCATTACCATCCATCCTGGGTGTTGAATGTTTGA
The DNA here is from genome assembly GCA_026770055.1 of Myrmophylax atrothorax. Taxonomy (NCBI): domain Eukaryota; kingdom Metazoa; phylum Chordata; class Aves; order Passeriformes; family Thamnophilidae; genus Myrmophylax; species Myrmophylax atrothorax. The sequence continues at coordinate 14,534,891 of JAOXXN010000137.1, forward strand.
GGAGCTATCACAGAGCTACTCGCCTCTCAGCCACCCATACTTCCACACAAATGAGAAAGCTGAAATTTCTTTTTTGCAAGCACGTGGCTGAATCAGAGCAAAAAAGCACTTTAAAAAAAACACAATAAACTATTAATCAAGATATGCCAAATCAGGAGGGATTGCAAAATCATTGCACCTATAGGCAATGATTGGAAGCACAATTCAGATGCGGGGTGAAGGATTGTGTTCAAAACTGGTTATTTCCCTCATACATTATATTTATAACTCCCTTCGTGCTTTCTAAGAATAAAGTGGTTGTGAATAAGAAAATCCTTGGGTAAAACCTTGGCTCTTTGTTGCATTTCCACATAACACGTGGGGACTACAAACCCAGTATTTCCAAAGAGGATTGGAGGTGTTCATCTCGCCACATAGACATCAGATGGGTAGGTGACACATTGTCTATATAGAAAATTTCCATGTGGATAAAAATGATGTAGTTGCAACCATAGTTCAGATGCTGTTAAAGAGATTCATAAAACCAGTATGACTCTGACTCAAGGGTTGCAGAAAAGTGGAAAGGGACCAAAGCATACATCCTGCTATATGTTTATTGAGGAGGAATAAGTCAGTTTTGATAGGTGCCATGACAAATATGAAAGCCAAGAACTTAGTAAAATGCAAAGAAAAGATGGAAATTTTTAACAAAAATAAGAGCCAGGTTCCAGTGATTGTTGTTAAACAAGTGTTTTAGAAAGCATAAACCTGCTTTTCTCAGGATTTAAACCATCATGAGGATGACACCTTTTGAGCAGTACTTGCTTTCTCACATCACAGGGTCATGAACCCTTCTCGTATGTGTAGGTCAGTGCCAAACTCTCAGCTGGTTGTGACTCCTGTTACATCTCTGCCTCCTTCAGTCATGTCATCCTTACATGACCACACTAAACCTGTCTGCTTCAATGACACCCTCACAAGGTTATGTCCCTTGTCCTTATGTGATGCCACCACACAATCCCCTTTTAATGACATTTCCAGTCAGCTGCCAGCTCCCCCTGATCTCCCTGGAAGTCACAAATCTGCTGGCCTGTCTGGCTGATGTGTAGGACAATGCAAAGCTGCTTCCTCAGAAGGACAAAATAAGGAAATCTGTATCCCCACCTCTGTCTTTCTCACCACTGCTGTAACCAAGCTGGTTTGCATAGGGTTTGTGATGAGGGAAGCAGGCATTTAAGGACCATGTTACAGACATGCAGAAATAGAAGAGTAAAGGTCCCAGGTCCCCTCCTGGCATTGATGGCTAACAGGTTTTCTCAAGGTGAGGAGGATAGGACAATCTATTTAAATTCAGGTAGTAAAACAACAGATTCATCCTCTATCCATCTATTCTTGCAACCTTTAAGATGAGTAATAAATAAAAACCAAAGGAAGACTTTCTATGTTTTTTTTGAGAATGTTTCCCCTTCAGCTAATGGGAATATATCTCTACATCTGCTCAGTCAATTTTTAATCAGAAGTAAAAACACTGTCTTTGACTTTTTGTTCAGAATATCAAAAGCAATTTTCAAAGGTCTTGATAACAGTTAAGCACCTAGACTCAGCTGCAAATTTGTGTACATTACCTACTGAATTGCTTCTATGCATGTCCTCAAAAATCTCATCATACATCCAGAGATGTATTGTACAGTGCAGTGAATTATTTGGATATAAGCAGGAATGTAATGTTAGTTCAGCACTTCACCAGGGCTCATTTATCCTGTTTAGAAATATGCTTGTCTGCTTATCCACCTAGTTAGGATGTGATATTACTCACTGAAAATATACCCTGCAGGTAACAGGAAACACACACAAAGCAATTTCACCGTAATCGATCCTTCTGTCAAAATTATATAAAAACAAAGTAACTTCCTAACTATCTATAGAGCAAATCCACACTTAGTCACTAAGACCAGCATTAAGTCTCTTGAGTTATTGAAAATTTATGCTAATATATATGAAAAAATCAGAAACCAAAGATCAGAATATGTATCTATTCATGAAAACAAAGTGATTATGCACATACATACATTATATCTCACAAGTTAATCACTAGAGGTATCACTGTGAGCAGTGTACTGTTCCACAGGACAGCAAGTGCCTGTATTCCATCACAAAGACGCTCCAGTAATGACATTTCATGTGTTGTGAGTTCACTCCACATCAAAGATTATCATGGGAGCATACAGGATACACCTTCTCCATCATGCATGGACACTGGTGACATGGCCTTCCTCAGGAGCTACAGTTCTGAAAGGTGAAAAAAGTTCTGGAAGATTCTTTCTGCTCTTTTGTTGTTTTGTTTGTTTGTTTGTTTTTAATTTTTATAATCCAGTCACTTAAATGTGGATAAGTAACCTCCTACCTACAGTAACACCATCACTACAACCAATAACCCAGTTGAACAAATAATTCCCAGTGGCAACAAAATATTGCCAGTTTTCTTCTTTTCAGAGGCCAATTATTTGTTTGATTTTTTTTAACAGAAGGGGTTTAGAAATTATTACAGACCTTGTTCTAAGAGGCTCTTTCATCCATCAGTCATGTCTATCAAGAGGTCTTTCTTTAATTCCTTGAAAAGACGTTATGAGAGTATTTTTATTCATTTATTCATACTTTTGTTCAGTAGGCCACCAATACACAACAGTCATGCTGCCTTCACCAAACATGTACACCAGAACTTTTCGGAGCTTGAGGTTTAGGGTTTTCTAGCAAGCCTCCTGTAAGTCTAAACCAGCTTCTCTGAACTTTCATTTTGATGGCTCTGCATGAGAAGTTTCCAAATTCTTTACATCTGTAAACTCCTAAAAATGTTCAGATGGAAATGGGGCCCCCTGGGGCCACAAATTTCAGTCTACAGATGTTTTTCCAAGTTATTTTCCATGGGCTTGTAAAACCTAATCTTTAGATCAACAGGGTTCCATGAACCACAGCTTGAACATCTCCAAAGTAATTCAAGTAAAGATTACTCTCTCCTGGCATGCAGGAACAGGTGCTCCTCTGCAGAAGAAGTGAATTATATTCTTACTATAAAATCACATAAATGACACGCAGGATCATAAAAACTTCCAGGTCCACAAATCCATAGAAAAGACAACAGAGATCAAACTTGTGCTTGTTAAAAGACTAATGTCACAGATTTGCAGTTCTTCCTGTAGGAAACGGAATGTTCAGGATTTCCTTGGCACCTCCAGGAGATCACAGTACAGAGAGCTCAGAGAGGAAAAGGTTATTTCTCTGCAAGGGTATTCGCAGGAATATTTTTACCAATATGGCTTCCATGCAGTGAAAATTTAGAAATGCCTAGAACTGGCTCAAAAAAGAAACTAAATGGGAAATTCAAGAGGGCTAATGCCTTCCCTCCACTAAAAAATTAAATTTGAACTCTTTAAAAGTTTGTTATTTTGGCCATCTGTATAGTTGCTTGAAAATAGAGATTTCCATCAAACTATCAACAAACCCACTCCTTAGAATTCTAAAATTTCAGAAATCATTAAATATGGGAAAGGAAAAACAAACATACAAAGCCTGTTACCCCATCCTGCATGTCACTGATGAGCTATATGACCCTTTTGAAGAATGATAATAAACCAATGTAGTCCAAAAGTGCATCAGAAACTAGCAAAAATTCCCATTTATTGGAACTCAATAGCACCACTGTCACCTTCTGGTTGGATGACCCGGGTTCTAAATCACAGCTCAGGAAATCATCAGCTGGATGACATGGGGCAAGCCACTTTATGCCACAGCTCCTCATCCAGGTCCACAGGATGCCAGCACTTCCCAGACTTTCCAGGAAGAACTTTTGAGGTTCTCAGGCCTCCATTTAATAGGAATATGGAAGTGAGATTCATAGACTAGCCCAGTTTCTCCAAAATATGAGGGTAGATATTCTGCATCCTCACATTTTCCTCTCTCTTGCATTTCTTCACAGCCTAACACCATGCTTAACCACATCTTCCTTCCTAAGAACACATCTTCACATAAGGACTCAAGCCTAGTTTGGGAAGGTTCTTGTCCCACCTTCTCAGAAGTCTGGAGTTTTTCCATTAATCCCTCAAGGGTGTCACCTCTCTGAAGGAAAAGCCCAGCATGTCTGAGACATAAATGACATATTTAGCAGCTCTGGAAGCTTTCTTTGTTTTCCTTCCCCCCTGCTCATTATTTGGAACACATCATTTGTCCCCTTTCAGAATTAACCTATGTTAATCTGTCGGTCATCTCCCATTCTGTCCTGTGTTGTACCTCCTTTCCAACATTTCCTTTAATCAATATTCCCTCCAGACACACGAAGTGCAGTTCTTTTTATAAATGAATCTGCTCTCACCCAGAAGATCTGACATTCAGACAAACTAAATGTCCCTTTTCATCTAAATAATTTAAAAGATCTGCATCCCTTATCAAAGACATATATCAGACTCTGCCAACAAGGCACCTTCATTGTTCTTCAGTGTGTATTTAAAGTACATGCCCTGCTTGGTAGAAGTGCTCTGTCAAGAGTCATGGTGACTCAAAGATCTCTTTACAGCATTGTTTCACCATCAAGAACATCAACACAAGTCTCCCAGGTCAGAAATAGCTCTTGTGATCATCTGGCCCAACGTGCAGCCCAGCAAAAAAGGAAAATCACCCAGAATAGCCATGAGCAGACAGTCTCATAACTGAGCTCAAGTAAAACTTCCAGGACTTCCCTCATGTTCAGATACATTTTGAATTACCCTCCCTGATTAGCTTACATTTTCCATTTAACTAGGAATTTATAGCTTCAGCTTCCAGTCACCAAATACTACATCTGATCCGATAGTGATGCCTTTGTTCTCAAAAAATCTCTTTCCCATTTCAACTCTGAGAACATCACCTCTGACCTCTTTTTTTTGAAAAGTTTAAGCTTGAGGCAGGTTTTTCTTGCTTATATTTCTGTACAAGCTGTCTTTGGAATAGTGTTTCTAAATGCTGGATATCAGAGCAAGAACAAACTCCACCTACACAGATACACCCCACAGAGCTTTTCTGATGCCTTTCCCACTCTCCTGCAAATGTGACCTCCAGGGCACAGCCCTCTGATCCTATGTCCCTTTCTCTGGTTGTGAATGGACACAAGCTCTGCACGACTGCTGCTGTCAGGGGAAGTGGAGGTCTGCAGCAGCTTTTGAGGACAAATTTTGAGGCTGGTCCATTGAGGATAAGAAAAGAAAGCCAAAACTTATGACACAGAGAGCAGACTACAGATCCAAACTTTTCAGCCTGGATTGATGTCCATGGCCTCTTTTTAAAGGCAAGGTTTCCAGGAAGGAGAAACCATTAGTGCTGTTCAGAGATATTTTCTCTACACAGTGCTACCAGTGAAAAAATGATGAATTTTTTTTTAGATGCTGGTATCCAGGTTAATACCTCTTAAAAAAACCCCTTACAAAGTGCTGGGAAAATCTTCCTGTCCCCTGCTCATTCCCCCTGCCTGGGTGCACCACATCCCTAATAGGATTGAAAAAGGTAACCACAAAAAAATCATCCAGTCTTTAACAACAACTCTGTAAGTGCTAAGGAAGGTAGTCAATACCAACCACTTTAGAAGAAACATTAGTGGAATGAACTGCACAGAAAAAAAAGCTGATTCTTCATACATTTGTTGAAGCCCTTAAGCAAAAGGTTTATGCTCTTCCAGAACTACAGGGGTGAAGTCAAATACATCCCATAGACAGAACAGCTGAACTAGAAAAGTGAGAAAATTTTGCTGCATCTTCAGCTCCCTTGACCATCCTACCCCCACCTGAGGCCTTTTATTTTATACTTCTTCCACTAAAACTAAAGCTTTCCCAGTCAATGTCTTGAAAACACAGGATAAAAAAAATCCTCACTAGGTGCAACCTGCACCCTTCTCTTTGCAATGAAGAGGGGCCAGAGAATGCCTGACAATCCTGACATGTGGAGATGTGGCTTTTGATGAAATTATCTTCTCTTGAGAGGGAGACCTTCCATCATGACCAGGAAGTGCAAGGACTGTACAGCGTATTTCAATCTATTACTGTTAGTGAAAGAGAACTGTTGGTGTCTAAAACAATAAGGGAATTTTTCACTGTGTCATTTATATAGTAGAAGGAACTGTAAAATAGCTTCATGACAGATAGCTGTACTGCTGGAGTTTCCTTAGTTTGTTATTGCACACAAAAGGATCTCAGTCACCATAGAATTAAATTTCTCCACATTGCCATTTTTCAGCAATGGGACAAACAAAATTTTCTGCTAATTGAATGCACTGAGCCACTTATATATTCATAGGGAGCTGGTGCTGTCAGCACCATTGAGCTCTAACTCTGTGGGAGCCTTCCCAGCAGCAGTGTTGAGCAAGCAGAGCTGCTGTGGGGCTGGCACAGCCACTGAGTCACCCACAGAGCTTTTAGCATAAGCTGGGAGGCCAAGATGCCACTTTGGTCTTGATGGGGCCATGGGTTTCATTTCCCTCCTTGTGAAGCCACAACCTCTTCTCTTGGGAAAGTTTTCTGGTGACTGCTTTTCTTGTTTTGCAGAAGTAGGAGTAGATGGCCTAAAACGGGCCCTGATTCCTTCAGGTCACCACTGGCTTACAACTATTTTTTGCTGGCTCATTAGTCTCCTACACTTCAGAGCATAACTAATCAGAAACCTCTAACTTGGAAGTTTCTAAATGCAATTCCTCATTGCCTGGCACAAAATAAAATATAAAAGATTCAAGGTAGGACATACTTCATGAATGCCTGTGCTCCAGCCTTGCTGCAGTGGGGATGTTCTCTGGATTGATGTGAGCATTCCACAGAGCACCATAATCCTCTCCCAACAGTCAGTGTCATGCAGCAAATACCCCTCAAATCCAAATCTCTGAGTCTCTCTCTACATACTTGATTAGATTTCTCCAGTGTTTGATATATTCTGACATCAACCCTAGACACCTTTGCTTTGCAATCATAACTCTCTCCTGGAGTTCTGTAACCTCTGTTTCTTCAAGTTTCCTAGCCCTGCATTCCCTGGAAGAGCTGATATAACAGTTGGTGTCCACAGTCAGACCCCAGAGAAACAGAAGTGCTTTGGCCCTGTTTAGTTCCAGGCTTCCCTGGTTCATTCACCAGTGAATTACTCTTGTACATGTGTTTTTCAAAAGGAGAAAATGTGATAGTTTTCATCTTTTCCAATATGCGAGAACTAGGAGATAATAAACAGAAGACAACAGAGACAAAAAAATGGAGCCAGCTTGTCGCCATACAGGGGAATTTGCATCCTGCTGGACAACAGGTAACTGGGGTCACATAACTGCAAACTGCAAATATATTTCATATTCACTTTTGCCAAATTTGCCACATCAGTATAAGTTCTGACACTTTTTAATAAGCCACTTACAGCCCCAGCTACAAGAATTATCCTGTATAAAAATTTTCGGCTTTCATTTTCTGAAAGTACTTTTCTCATCTCCATGGTTGCACAGAGCAGCTTGAAGCAAGTATACATTCAACTCAAAATAACATATGTTTAAAAAAGCCTTATCATTTCAATCCTCTTATGATCTCTGAGTAATAGATTTGATATTTTTCAAAACTTGCTTTTTGACAGATTGGATGTTAAATATCTGTCTGTGAATCTGTACATACATGTGTACCCAGACATGTGCACATGCCCATCTTTTCAGACACAATCTCTCCAAAAGGACATACATAAAAATGAAGAAAAACCTAGCAGTGGTTTCAAGGATTAATTTAGGAAGACACCCATTCCAGCTCTATATATTGCATTGTTAAGAATAGAAGCAATTCACAAATTCCTGAAAGCCCCAGAAAAACAGGCTGCTAAGAAAGCATGTGCTGTCAGAGATAAGCAGGGCACTCTCCAGTTGCCTTACTATGTGAGGAATCAAAAAGCAAGGGTTAAAGGCTGTTAGAGGCCAAAGCAGGTACTAAGGTATCTAAACTTCCTCTGATGTCAAATTCCCCTGAAAGATTAATATTCCCGTGGATCTCCCCTTAGTCTCTCCATATCAAGAGAACAGGTACCAATATAATGCAGTTCCACTTTCCCTTCCTGTTCCAGAAACTATATTGCTCCTTGGTCAGGGGATTCTCAGAAGGTAAGGTGGGTTCATCAGAATGGAAAATGTTGAAAAATTAATGTTGTAATTAATTTTATACACAATATTTCAGGAAAGAGCATTCAGATTTTGCAACCTTTCATATGAAGGTCAGTTTTATTCTCCATATACAACAGTGAGCACTGCTGGTATCTGTGGGGGCTGCCAGCAGGGCTGTTCACACTGGCCATCCATTAATCCACTGATCAGTTTAGTCACTCAACATTCTATTTCTACTGCATACTTTCACTATTATCTTTTATACTTCCTGTATTTCAGAGGTGTTATGGGGATCTTTTATTAACACATACGCCTAGGGATGAGATTTAGTCTCTTTAATTTATTATCTACCATATTTCTAGCAAACCTTTCTTTGTAATATTCAGGCATCACCCTCATGTTAAATCACTGCTGAAAGACAATACAGAACTACAAAGTATTCTTTATTAAATGTTTTATTTTATTACCAGAACTCTTCAAATGTCCTTAGTATATTTTCCAAGCAGTTTTCATTTGGCAGTGAAATGACTGATCCTTGAAAAGCTTTTGTCTTAGTACTTAAACAAGTGAAATCTGTATTCACTCCCAGGTGCACAATTTCCCATGGTTTCCAATAGCAGAGATTATTCACATTTTCACTGGTTGCTATGGAGAGCGTCACTGAAACACATTTAGTAGCCTAGGAACTGAACATGTCCAAAGGATGCCATGAAGGATGGCTTGGTCTTGCTAAAGAGTTTGAGCTTTGGCCAAGAGCTCACCTAAAGCAGGATCCATCATGGAAGGAACATCTTCCAAAGGTAAGAAGAAGCAAATGAATCAAGATCTTGTGGAGGAGGTCACACGTTACCTGAGCACTGAAATTTGAGACTCTTAAGCCAGTGGAGTTCTTTAACTCCAAAGGTGACTTTACTCACTCAAGCCTGGCTCAATATGAAGACTTTCTCTAGGACATAAAGCAAAGCCTAGGAGGGCCTCCAGCTGCAGTACAGCTTCACTACAGCCTGACCTACCATGAGGTGTTACACTGTGCCTGCACACAGATGTTCATGCTGCGCAAATGCTCAAGCCCAGTTCTTACAGAATCATCTCAGAAGCCCTTTGAAAACTGGAGCCAGAGCCAAGCTGTGAACTTGTTTCTTGATGAGCTGCTTCTCAGAGGGACTAAATGAAATGTCTGTTGGGAAAGACTTTACCCAATGTAAGATCATCAGCTGGACTCAGTGTGTTTTTGTCCCCTCTGATACCCATTCAGACTGCCACTTTGACACAATGCAGTATACTATTGATGTGTTTCTGTAAAGCAAGCTGAAAAATATTGGCATTATTCTACTGTTCTTGGATGCTTTGGAGTATAATGGTCTTTCCAAATTGTGTAGACCTTTTAGTTTTATATAGCATCATTTAACAACCCTAAGGATTAGCTACCTCACAAAGGAAATAAGCCCCCATACAAACAACTTTAGTTTTAGTAAGACTTTTACGCCAGGATTTCTTTTTATATTTGGCCAATATTTATCACATGATAAGTGCATTTCTGGAGTAAGTCTCTCTAACCTCTTCAACTTCCAGTTTTCTGGAAGAACTGTTTACTTATTCGCCAACATCATAATTTCTCCTAGGTCTTCTACCAATCTTATAATTCATATATGTTATGATAAAAAGATATTAAATGTCTCTTATGAGGCCTACAGGGAACCAGGAGTTTGCCTGATGTAAACCTAGGAGCCTTAAGTCTTGCTGTCTCTCAAACCCAAGAGACTCCTTTGCCATCAGCCTCCCCATGGGGCTGGCAGCTGTTCTATGATGCCATATTTTTAGCAAACTTTCTTGCCAGTGTGCTGTCTTCAAAGTTTTGGAAAGAAAGCTGAGGCAACACACTGAGTGAAGGGCTCATCTGTCACCTCCCAGGGTATCTGTGCAGTCCCTGCCTCTCCGCATGGCTCTGCCAGGAATGAGTGAGAACAAGCTGCCAGCTCTGTGCCTATGAAATTCAGCAACACGACTCACTTTCCAAGGGATGCAACCAGTTTTAAAACGTCAGAACAACCCAGGAAATTAGCTTTCAGATCAAAAATAGCTGCTGAAGTTGAACCCCTGCAAGGCTGAAGTGATGGCACTCGAGTAGGTCATACTCCAGAGGCACAGCCAAGACAGTTTCTCCTTTTCCTCCAAATCTGATAGTCCACATGGCTCAGAGTACCAAGAAGCAGGACTTCCCACTGAGGGCAACAAGCAGAAAGCCTTGATTTCTGACTTGTGCCTTTTCACCCCCTTCTTCCTGTTCTCTTAGATGAGGATCCAAGAAAACATTCATTCCCAAGAGAGAGTTCACAATAGAGACTGTGACATGAAAAGAAGACTTTTGCTTTTCCTCATGTTTAAACTTTAGTCTTCCACTTCCTTTTTATGCCCTAACACCCCTGGAACCCCCCACTGCAACTCCTGCAGTTCCCGTCCACCCATACCCCATCAACAAGAAGTGGAGTGGGAAAATGGTACCTGCCAAGGAAAACACAAAGTCAAACTGCAAGCTCCCCCCTTCCCTGGACAATGGCAATTGAACACCCCTTTTCCCATTAGGGCTATATCTTCTGGCTGTCCCTTGCAGCCAGGTCACTGCAGCCATCTCTTACAGGCTGTAGCTGCAGCCCAAAGAGACTGCGACACATGAATAGCAGCTGGTGGGAAGCATAGCTGTCTGATAACTCCAGGAACTGGGCCACCCCGAGCACAGCAGAGGTGGGAATAGGGCCCCTTATTTGTCAATGTTTGAAATGGACATCCTCATTTTCCAAAAACTCCACAGTTCAAGCCATGGCTATATCAATGCCTTCATTTCCCACTGTGAAACAGCCCAACACCCTCCCCCCCACACACACACACAACAGCTCTGCTGCCCAAGGTCAGTGCAGACCCCAGGGACCACAGTGCAGCTCATGGGAGCTGGGAAGAAAGGTTTATCCAGCCAGGAGACCCAGTAGGGACCAACCCCCCCAGAGACCAGCTCCCTTGGATATCTTTCTCCTATGTGAAAAACCTTTACCTTGAAGTGTCATTTACAATATGAACACAGTTTCTATCTATTCTCTTCCTCCCAGGAGAAAAGCCCTGCTTTTAACAAAGCCTTGAAAAGGGAGAGAGAAAAAGGGCTGGACATGTCAAAGGCAACTATTGTTACTGCCTCCTTGTGACAGGCACAGAGGAAGGTGGCTGCTTAAATTTCTAAGACAGACAGACAATGATAGGTAGCAGATGGATGGATGGGCTCCTGCTGGGACCAGACAATGAATGAATTTCATTTTCTTACAGCACCGTCTACTGCAGAAGGGGGATGATACTGCAGTATGTGTGCCAAGTTCCCTTCACTGGAATAGATCCTGCACAGACCAGACTCACAGACAGCAGAGATTTTATATAGTAAACAGGAAAGAAAAAGGGCTGACTTACATCTTTTGTCTTCAAAATCCATGCACAGTTAAAACCTAACCGGAAAAGGAAGACTGCCCCACTTTTTGCAGTGCCAGGAGATGCTTCGGTATAACCAGTCCCTCAAGATGCTTCACAGGTTTGTACAGAAATTGTTTTCTCATCACCGAGGCATGAGCACTCATTGACACAAAGTTAGTGAGCACTGAGCAGTGCTGGCAGCCACAGCTGATGGCAGACAGTGCAGGAGGCATCACTCGAAAGGGAACACCTGGCAGCTCCCCATTCCCAGCCTCCCCTCCCACTTGAGGCACTGGGGATCCTGCAGCTGATCCTGATCCTCTGAATTGTGCTGAGCTGATGAGAAGCCTTGGGGCTGCAGCCCTCTCGTTTGCCAGCAGTGCCCTCGCTGTCACAGCAGCCATTCTTTGCTGTCCCCTTCCTCCCCAGTCCATCACATCCAGCCACCTGCAGTCCGGGTGAGATGTGAGTGACACAGGGAAAGGGGGAGGGATGAAGTTTGCTTGAGTCATCCCAGGCACTGCAAGGCCTTTTAAATGATGTTGCTGGTTGGAAAATGGGTTTAGAGCCTTTCAATGGTAAATTTTAGTCTAAGAGTACTGCTTTCACTCTCTCTGAAATAATGCATATACATACACATAAATATCCCCAGGCTGAAACCAACCCCATTCATCCCCATCCTGGAGCTCCCTATTAGCTCCAATACCCTGGCATGCAGCCTAAAGACCTTTCAAGTGATGCATTTGGGAGTGATTGATTGTTATACTATAAGCAAAATAATTCCCTGGGCTGGGGGAAACAACTCATCAATGAAGACTAATGTAATTCACCTTCATCTGCATTTTGACTTCAGGATGTTTCATAAAGGACATACTTGCAGAGCACAGAGTATGCTTGACCAGTGCCTGATCTGAAGAACCCGTTGTCCTTGTCATGGCCAGCTAGACCATTCTGTTGAGGCTCTTACCTCATATAAAAGCCCTTAAAGCATTAGAGTTTCTTTCCCATGTGTTTTATGCTGTTAGGATGCAAATCACCTGGGTTTCACTTCAAACCTGAGAACCAAACCCATCTCCCACTGCAGCCCTTGCAATGTCACTCATTGCCTCCCTCACTGGAGGCATTCTCAGTCTCAATACTTACGACCAGCTAAATATCAACCCCGTGACTCTCAGGGTATTCCCTGACATTTAAAATACAAAAATTAAAATGAAAAGGAGAGTGCTGTCCTCAGTGTAAATAGTTAACTCCTTCAGCTCTGGAAATTATTTTAAGGCAACTGCTTCTAATAAACCCATATATGCAAAAGTGTGTAAGGCTGAAAGCAAGATGTAGAAGGGTACAGAGGTAAGGAATTTAGCATGGAGCCCCTCCTAAATTATTTTGCAACCTGTTCCAAGCATAAGTGACCCCTTTCCTTCCCAAGAGAGGTCCAGCCCTTCCCTCCAAGACCCCAGTTCAACACACATGACAGTATTTGAAATCTGCATCCCAGTCATCTAATCTGGCCAGCCTGGTAATGGTAGTTTGTGCTCATGATTTGACACCAGTGAAGTTAACAGGATGCTTTCTACAGGGAGTACTCAAGGGGACTAAGCAAAGTGAGCAAGTCTGAACTTGGAGATGCACTTACAACATTATCATCCCACATTGTGAAACACCAGAGATCAAGCAATCTCTTGAAGGCTTCTACCATGTTACAGTGATCACGGAGCACTCCAGAGCTGAGGCCTGAGATCTTGGCTGGCCCCATTTGCAGGGAGAATGGTGCAGGTCTGTGCTTAGTGCCCTCAGCTCCCTGTAGACACATTTCAGGGAGCACCTGCAGAGTCAGTCTTAGCTAGGATGGATCTAGTGACTCACTGCTGTGATCTGCCCCACTCCAGTGATAGCCTACACACTCCAGAGTTTAATTACCAGCAGACATATTGTTCTGCAGAGATCAAAGCCAGCAGGTAATGTCAGGGACTGCTCTGGTCTGCAATAGAGTTGAGTACTCCATGTGCATATCCTTTGACCATGTGTCCTACTTCCCATGTCTTTGTCCACATTCCTGCAAAAATCTTCTAACAGACACCGAATATCAACATCTAAACCAGGAGAAGGTCCAGAGTTGTTCAAAAATGCTTGCTCTTCTTTCCTTTCACACATCATCCAATCATTTGTTACCACTTTTGCTTTGCAATAAAAAGAATAAGGACAATGTTAAAGAAATGAGATGTGACGAGTGACCTTCCCTATAAACTCCATAGGCAGAAAATGAGGCTGAGTAGTAGATTAGAAAGTACCTGTCAGAGCTGCCCTCCCATGTCACCTGGAACCACAAGGGAGGAATTGCAGCTATCACCATGGCAATTCTGCAGACTCTATTTTATATTGACCTTAAAGTAGCACTGAGCGTATAGTGCTAGAAATGAAAATGCGTATGGATGAAGTGGAACTGTATGCACTGTCACTGATTACCCTTCCTAAAGGAACTTTGAGATTCAATGTGTGTGTGTGGGGGGGAATCTTTCTTCTTTTACTGGCAGTGACCCCTAAGGACAGGAGTGCCTGGATCCTCCCAGTAGCTCTCATTCTCACTAGAATGACAAAGGTTTTTGGTGTAACCTTGCCAGTAAAACCTTCCACAATACATCCATCACCAGCAAGTTTTAGCTGTCAAATTACAGTAGGTGCCTTGCATTTCCATCCACAGAAACTGTTTTCATAAAGAAATTGGAAAACATGAATTGAAGTTGCAAGACTGTTTGACTTCTGGAGGATTTTTTAAAATTTTCTTACACGGCACAAAGATCTTTAAACTTGCAAGTTGAAGTAATTAATCTTCATGATGCCACCTGCTGACCAGAAGGAAAAGGTCACTGCAATTACCAATGACAGCATCCCAGCAGAACATCCTCTTTTAGCATTTTTCCTCCTTCCTTTCCTCCTTCAAGAAAAGGTCAAGCATCATCTCTCCTCTAGGGAGGAGTGACTACTAACATTTCCTCTTTGCATTAGAAGCAGTTAATGGAAATGGCAATAAATCACCCTTCATGTTCTCACACAGACAGTTACAGAGAGCAAAGACCATCCACCTGTCTGGACTCACATGAGGAGCCATACAAAAAGGGAAAGAAATCACCTTCATATAAACCTCAATTTTTAATCCACAGCATTACTAAAACTCCTGGTCCAAGCCTTTTTCTTTCCTATGCTGGAGGAGATGTTGTTGGAATCTTTCGTGTGGCATTGTTAGCTACATAACTACATACCAGCATGTAACTGCTCTGGACAAAGTCTCTGCACTACATACTCTCACAGACCCTAACAGGAATATAAAGAACTTACAGTCCTAACGTAAAGGACAAGCTGTGAATGGGAAAACCCAAGTCAAATGGTTGACTGAGATCACAAAGGAAGGCCATGCCACATCTGGAAACAGTTATGCCAACCCATCGGCTGCACTGCTGGCTAACCCTGGGACAGAAGGCCACCTCCCAGGCAGCAAAGCTCATAACTTTTCTGGACTTAGACCTGTAAGAGGGCAGGACAGAACAGTCCTTGGCTCTGCAAGGAGATACAGAATAGGGTTGTCCCATTCATCTACACAAAGATTGTAGAGAAACATAGGGCAAGAAATTGGGAAGTGATAATAGATGAACTATACCCAGCCCCTGCTTCCTTTTTTAGACACATTATGAACTCAATACATAATACATATTACAAATTCAGGTACCTGGTCAAGTGAAGGGGAGGTGCAAATGTTTTAAAGTTTCTGACAAAGAACAATACTGATAGTGCAGTACAGGTGCCAGCTGTAGAGCTGTGTTAATGAATTTCCTCTACTCTCAGACATTAATGGATGCCCACAGACTGGCAGTACAACATATTTGAAACCCTGTATGACTGTTTGTGACATTTTTAAAGCGAAGCTGATTGTTCTTCTTCTGTTTTATCACTTCAATTTTGTTATAAGGCATTTTATTTACAAGATATGTGGTGTGAAACAAGATGCACATAGACTTAGGTGAAGGCATATTTAAATAGGTTATGTTTAAATACCATCCAAGTAGGTGACAGGTTCTACTTAACATGTTTTAATAGGCTATTTACTTTTTTTCAAGTTCAGTACTTAATCAGATAGCTTGCTTGGCAGGTATAGAATGAGCGTCCCCAAGGCAATAGGAGTCAGAGAGAATGTAGAAAGATTGCCTTTTCCAGTGCTTCTGTGGTTCTAAAATTGCACACAGATTTTTCACACACACATTAGCCATTCAAGAAAATCAGGAACCTCATCTGTCCTGCTTTTATAATTTATTTATTTCTATGTGGCAGGCCATTTGGAAAGTCAGCTTCTGGCCAAGGACATCCATTCACTGGCCACTAGAGCCATCCTGCTCATGTCCCCAGGCACAACACAGCCCTACAGAGGGTTACCTGTCACCTCAGCTTCATTACTGCTCTGTTACACCCAGGGATGCAGAGCAAAAAGTTTGTATTGCTTCTGCTTTTCTAGTTTACATACTTTTTCTCATGCAAACTGACTTCTTTCAGAAAGCAAAGACTCAAATATTGAAAAGCAGCAAGGCTATTAGGATCTGTATATCCCCCATCAAAAAGGTCCCCACAGATTTCAGCTCATCAGGAGTTACATCAGAATACACTGATGCAACCTATTCCTTCTTCACAAGAAGTGTTTGCAGACTTATCAGTTACCTTCATGTTTATCTGCCAGCACACTGAAAAATGAGGGATTTTAGAAAACTAATTCCTAAGCAACACCAACAAGAAAACAGTGCAGCCCCCTTTTGAGAAATAGCTCATTTGCAGGGTGATGACTAGGAGTGATCAGTACCTAGCAAAAAATACACATTTCTTTCCTTTTCCTGACCCTTCCCAAAATTCTTTGAGACTGGACTGGCATGTTCAAAATGTAAATGAGGTTGGAGGAAGACTAATACAGATTTTTTTTTTCTTAAATACTGGAATTAAAGGTTACTGGTCATTGGTTCCTGTTCAGATCTCCTGAGCTGGTTAACAGATATTTCATCACCTCCTCCTGCCTAAGATTAGATGACCTTGAGAAGTTACAATTCCTCATTCAATTCTTTTCTAATATTTTCCTTCCTTAAATAGAGAAGAAAGGTGCTGTGGGAAAACAAGAAATATTTTCTTGGTGATTTTCAGTACATATCATGAAAATAAGGACATCTGGTTTGCTGATACAGCAGTTTGGTAATACCTCCTCTTTTTCCTCTTTCCTTCCAGGCTCCCTCTGCCATTTTCAGAAAAGACTGTCACCTTTCTATCGGTTCCCAATCCTTTCTTTCCCTGACATCCCATGTTCAATGACAAGGATATAGCCTCTAAGCTGAGGAAGATGTAGGAAGCAGGATATTTTGACTTGTTTACCAGAGAGACAAATTTTCTGTGAACAGCCTAATTCTTTCTCCTTTGTGTCTATAAGAAACCAATGAGCATTCTGCTGTATTTGCTTCCATCAAGCTTTGAGGGTTGATGTAGGTTTCCTCTTAGTTTCCTTGAGATTTCTTTGAGGCCTTATTCTGAAATAATGAGGCATTTTAAAAAACTTTCAACCTACCTGAACTCATCCATTTCAGACACTTGGCTGTGTCCCTTTCATCCCCTCTCACTGGGAGGGGAGGTGAATTTGAAAGACAATATAACTTTTTTTTTAAAGTTCTTTTCTAAGGCCAATTCACTTTATGCTCCACTTTCTGGAGAAATTGCCTCTAAAATGGCAGATAAAAGCCTGAGCTTCCTGCCGCACTCAGGGAATTCTGGTGTTATAGCTGTGTTATAAATACTTTTTCTTATTTTAAAATATGTGAAAGACATCAAAGACACACCACCAATCCCATTCCTTATGACAGAAATACAGTTAGTCAACAGAATCTTTCCATGGACTAAAACAAGAGCTTCACATCATCTTGGTCACTCAGGGCACTAGCAGGAAACCAAACACTATCTCAGCATTGGCACGCCATGTGGCCCTGGATAAACCATTCTCCTCCTTGTACCTTGGCTTTATCTGCTTAATCCAGATTACTGTATTTCTCAATTTCAACAAGATACCTATGCAATAAACTAATAGAAAAGGTTGGCATTAACCTCTGATGCCTTCAGAAATATCTTTCATAAACATTCCTCATCAGATAGTCAGACTCTGTAGCTTTTCTTTGCCTTTGGGAAGCTCCCTTGGGGAGCTGATCCCTGTCCTGACTTGCAGGCTTTGATCCCATCATCATTCCTCCTCTCCAGGCTTTACCTTCCCTCCCTCTCACACAGAAAGCACCCATCAGGAAGCTGCAATTCAGCATGAAGATCTCTCTGAAGCAAGAGACTGATTGAGAGTTGCTGAGGACTCCTTGGTCTCCCCTCTGCTCAGGAGCGCCACACAGGGGGGGTGTCAGATGCCATCATCTTCCCCTTGCTTCCACCTTCAGCCCTCATAGCCCATTACTCCACCCTTGCAGGTGGTAACACACCTCTCTCCTGGGCATGGAGGCAGGTGATGCTGTGCCACAATATGGGAACAGTGCACTGCTTGCTTTGCTTTTATTGCTCAGAGCCTGCAGCATCTTGGAAGTACTGTTTGTAGAGCTGCCCTTGGAAGGTGAATCAGGCAGAGCTGCTGTTTGCCAGTACCTGTTGTGAAGCGTCTCCTTTAGACTAAATCGTTAGACAGTTTAAGAGCTATTGGACATGGGGCCAGGTTTTGGCAGGACTGCTGCTGCTCAGGCCATAATCTCTCTGCCTCTCATTTGTTTTCATTTGCTCCAGCCAGCAGCTCTCATGACAACTGTGGCAGCACATCTTTCAAAGGCCAGCAGGCAGATAAATAAACTGGACTACCAAATATTTCAGCAGCAAGTCTCAGCCAAGGAAGGAAAGCCCTTGAGTCCTTATAACAAGGCAAGAGAATGTAACACTGCCTCCCACCCTGCAAAGCTTTGACTCTTGAAGGCAGTTGCTACCTCAGAGAAGAGTCAAGATGTTTGGGACTGCCTAGAAAGAAAGGAGTGGAGCAGGGTGAGCAAGGGTAAGCACTGGGAAAATGGGGACAATGCAGGAAAATGAAAAAAAAGATAGGGTTAAGTAGCAGGGGAAATTCCCTTCTCCAGCCCAGCTGTTAGATCAGCATGAGGCAAGGAGAGAAGAAGCAGGACCACTGGAGAGTTAGGTGAACAAGCATTGTACTCCAAGCTGCTGGGAAGGTTCATGCAAACACACCTCAGGATTTATTCTTGCTGCAAGTTCTGTAATTGAAGTGAGAGGCTTCCCCAGTGAAAGCTGCCACCCCCATGTGCTGTGACTGAAATTGCAGAATCCTCTCCAAGAGGGTGCGATGGGTGACAGAAGAGTCTGTCTTTACAGTTATCTCACTGCACTCACACTTGCAAGATTCTTCTCTCTTCCGTGGCCATCTTAATAATATAGTGCAAAAAGGAGAAGATGTTATTGTTCTGCAATATAACCTGTGCCTGGTCACCAAGCAAATTTGGCCTTTGTATTAAGGTAACCAAAGCAGTATACATTCCTAAGTGAAGGATAAATCCTTTTTAATGAAAAGTAGGAGTGTTCAAAGGTACTTGTCCCAGTTTAATTAGATTTCAAAAGTGGGTTTAAATGAGCTTTAAGTCTCCAAACTGCTGGGGAAGCCCAATATTTTACCTCTGTGTAATGTGACAATAAATAATCTTATTGCCTATTCTCCCACACAGTTCCCACCTCCTCAGAGCCAAGCGAGCAGTGTATTTATGTTATTGATTGAAACGACAGTTTAGTCCACTGCTTGGTTTTAAAGGATCTACCTGAGAGCAGTCAATCCCGTTCAGGTCCATGTCCCAGCCAGAACGTGACTGCCACCACCACTGACAGCTACACCTCCCTCCCAGGACAGATGAGACCTTTAAGATGGCAATGCAGATTTAGGCACTTGTCCAGACCAGTCCATTACTCTCTCCAGACCACAAGGGAGCTCTGCACGATCCTCATGATACACCAGAGGAAAATGATGATAAAGGAGAAGCAAACGAGTTGTTGCTGCCTTCAGAAACACCCTTCATGCAAGTGGAGAGCAGCTCCCAGGTCTCTCCCAATGCTGAGGGGGAGAGCTGCAGAGCTGCATGCTTGTATTCTCCAGCATGTCTCAGCAGTGGGATTTTGATAGGGTGGGGAATACCTCTGATCAAGCCCATTATTCTCCCAATTTCATTATCTAATGGTCCCTGGTTATGCAGCAATTGCATAAAGAGTTTGGAGCTGATTTAATTTGCCAGAGATTTCATCTGAGTAGCTGCAAGAATAGGGCTGTGATTTCTATTACATGACACAGCAGCAGCTGCTCAGCCCCAGCTCTGAGATGGCTCTAGCCCAAAAGAAATAGGAGATGTTCATTTACATCAGTTGCATTTTTTTCTTTGGTAAGAACATAAATTCAGCTAATAAGGCAGGACAAATCCCTGTCACTTATGCACAGAAACAGCTGCCTAGGAAAAAGGGGCAACTGTATAGTACTGTGAAGGAATAGGAAATATTTCTGTGAATTGGTAAGGCTAGTCTGCCACTCCTTAAAAGCAAGCAAAACTAAGTTGTTCTGGTATAAACACCTTATACTCTAGATAACTAAAGCTCTTAGGCTGTACATCACTACAAGGTGACTCACACAGATGAATGTGTGAACACACGTGCACAGCCCACCACCTTTTTGGGACTAATTCTGACCAAGTTACACCTGATGCTTTGTGCAACAAACTATCAAAGATGAGCCAGTTACTTCCTTCTCTCACCCTGAGAGGCAGCTACCTGCCAGCCCCAGAGAGACATCTCTGAGCACAAGTGCCACCCCAATGGTCTGAACTGGGCAATTCAGATAAATTGTCTTTGGTCCTCAGTCTATAATCTCCACTGAGGGCAGGGATGCTAAATCCCTGGCTCCCCTCACCCCTGACTTTCAAAACTCTCTACACAGGTCTTCAGAATTTTTATTTTATTTTTCATTTTACTTGAAAAGAGAGAGAAACTGAGGCACTTAAGTAATGTACCCAAGAATATGCAACAGTAAGGACCACAGATCACAGTTAATAGCCTTCAGAGCTCTACACAACATCAGCCCATAAAGAAGAGCTCAGAGCACACAGTGTTAATTTCAGCCTGCTGACTTTGTTATTTTTAAGCCCTCCCTGAAACCCTCTGCCAAGCCCTTACCACTCCTCCCTCAGCTCCGCCTCAGCAGGGAGCAGGTCAGAAGGAAAATAAGATTTATTCCTTTTTGGTGAGGGTAGGTGTCAGGGAGAGAGGGAGGAAAATACAAGAGGAAAACAGAGATATTAGTGAATTTGGAACTGTTCAGCCTTTCCTTATTTATTTGAAATTATATATTTTTTCATCTGTTTCCAGTTTCTGTGGAAGTCATCCCTCATGAGAATGCACTCAAGTGAATCAACAGAGGATGAGGGGTCTTTTGAGAGGAGCTGGAGCTGTGGTGTTAGAGACCAGCCAGCTTTCACCAGACCACCTAAAAATTACAGAGCAGTAAGAGATAGGCAGTACTCTAGACTAACTTGTAAAAACTAAATCACTTAAAACCACCCCAATTTCTTTTTAAAGGAATAAAAATGTCTCATGGGTAAGGAAGCACTAATATCCAGGAACCCTGACTTACAAGGTTCTGTCACTGTCCCATTGATGTTCCCATAGACAAGCTATGGAAACAAGAACATGTAGAGCTGTGATGAGGCAGAAGGGGATAAAAAAAAAGACTCCAGGAGTCATTTTCAAGGGCTTCCTGGCAGACCAAAAGGCAGTATCTGTAGATGGCAGCTTTTGTCTGCTATCGTTGGAGACTTCCAGTATAGAAGGGAACAAAGAAGGGACAAAACATGCTACTGAATCTATGGACACTGCTAAGCTGGGAAGAGCCACAAGTATCTTGTGGGATAGAAACAATTCAAGATAGTTGTGAGAAACTATGGAAAATTGGAACAATGTAATTCAATAAAGGAAAAACAAACAACTTCCAAATTTCTTTAGAAATAATTCACTTACATTAAGACAAACTGGAGAGTCATGTGCTGAGGTAGGTAGGATCAGGAGATAGGGAGGGCAGACATCTTCGGTAAAGCCAAAAGAGAAAAACTGATCTGGGCCACAGAAACCCCCATGCTTTCCCAGAGGACACAAAGTTTTACTCTTAAGCCAGCTCTGCCAGAGTTGTGTCCAGTCCTGGAATTGCACCTCAGAAACACGTGGATAAAGTGCAGACTAAAATGGTCACAGGTACAGAAAATGCAGTGAGCTAGAAAAGGGTGGAACAAGAACTGTTTGGCTTAGAAAAAGGGGAGGGGAAGCACTCGGTGCTCTGCAAATAAAAGGGTACTATAGAAAAGAAGTTATCAGTTCTTCTGTGGTAGTCTGGGCAATAAGGAAGGGGGTTGGACTGCAGTAGGGGAAATTCCAAAAATATTCTTAATATTTGGCCCAAAAAAAGGAGAAGGAAAAAAGGAAATACTTGTGCATGAGAGATCTGGATTCTCTAGCCATAAAAATCTTCCATGAACAGTTCAGAAAAGCATCTTTCAGAGGCACAGCAAGGTGACTCAATCCTGCCTTTAAATGAGAAGAAAGACACAGACTTATAGCCTTTCCAACCCAATTTTCCCTAACTCCTGTGACTTCTATTGTTAGTACTTGCCTTGCTAAAATGGAACAGTTTCTCATCTTCCTTGAACATACTTTGCCAAAGACAGAGGAAAGAAAAAAAGCATTTTAATTGGTATCTTCTCCATTCATCTCCTGTCCATCTCCCACAAAACAGAAAAACAGGTAAGTCATCCCTTCTTAAACCACATTCTCCCATGAGGTTTTTGCAGAGAGGAAAAAACCCAGACCCATTAAAAAAATTTGCTTTTTTATTGAAATGAAAAGAACTAAAAAAGTTATTTTTTCTCACTGAAAGATAAAGAGAATGGAGAAGCAGCAGACAGGTTTTATGGAGGCGTTTATCTCTGAACTTATCAAGATACCAGTGATGCTAACATTGAAGAAGGACATGGTCCTGTGTGCTTAACAACCCAGAGCAACACTGCAAATTGAGGAAGGCTTTGAAGTATAGCAGACTGCTGTAAACAGTGGAAACTGGGGTGGATGTGGGGGTGGATTTAGGTAAGCAGAAAATAATTTCCTTCTCAGGTAAATTCAGCTCAGGTATTTCTGCAGGGTGCAAAATTGGCTTGGGAAAAAACTCATTAATAGCAGCTTCAAATGGATTATTCAAACATTTTACATTTATACTACAGTTTGCAACAAACAAGGGGGTTTAATACTCTTATTTCTTTATTCCAAGAAGAGAGTTGCCAAACTCATATTAGAGGCCAGGTTTTGCTAAAGGAAACCAAGAGATGAGGCTTTTTTGTGGGACCATACTGAATTAATTCTGAAATCTAATAATGAGAACTCTTTGCAGACATTGCCTTTACGTCTCCATTCTGCAACTGGTCAAGAAGAATGATCTTAAACTTTTATGTACACACAAACTACTTTGCATTTGTTTCCAGCTGATTTCACAAAAAAATGCTTTTTGCAAATATTGATCTGAAAATTCTGGCAAGAACCAAAAGCATTAAATGAGGCAAACTCAAGTATAACAGGAAAAAAAAAGTAGGAGTAGGACTGGAGAACCAAAGCCACATGAAAGTTTGTCTGCCATTACTCTTCTAAACTGCTCCCAACAAAATTCATGAGTCTGGAGGATATTGAAAACTCACATGCAAGCACAGTTCACAGTCATCAATCCCATTATTTTCTGTGTTAGGCAGAGGCTCGGGCTGGAAAGTCTTCCGCCTCCCACCCATGTTTAGGACAACTGGTGAAGATCTCAGACTTGACCTTGTCTTGTCATTGCTTGGCAAAGCCCAGAGAACAGCACCAGCTATCAGGGAAGTCAATCACAAAATAGAACCTGCCTTTGTGGAGACAAATCCTGAGGATTTTGCACCAAACCCCACTCACCAAGTCCCTCTTGGAAGAGGTTTTTGGTACAAATGGTAAAGAGGCTTTTACACTAGTGCTTTGTAGACCCATGCACATGCAGCCTTACTAGTACAGCCAGGATGTCACAGCACCTCAGGAAGCAGGACCCAGGAGAACTCCAAGGACCAGAGAACACTGATTACTCCTCTTGTTTTTACCTCACTGTTTTCTAATAAAGGCCCCAGGAAAAAATTATATTCTGTAAGAAATAAGTTATTAAGAGCCAAGACTCCAAGAAATCCCTTTGCAGGTTCTTGAGGACTCTGTGCTCTTGTAGCTGTCCAGGATGAATGACATCCTGCAGAAAGAGACTAGAGTCCCCAAGGCAGCACTACAGGAGCTTTATTCAAGAAAATTGAATAATCTGTCCAATACAGTAGGTTTTGAAATGAACTAATGAATGGCAAGAAAGGAGATCACAATGCAATACCCAAGGTTTTCTTTACTGTGAATGTAGTGAAGCCCTGGCACAGGTTGCTCAGAGAGGTCATAGATGCCCCATCCCTAGAACTGTTCAAGGCCAGGTTGGACAGGGCTTGGAGCAACTTGGTCTAGTGGAAGGTGTCCTTGTCCATGGCAGAGGGGGTGGAACAAGATGTTCTTTCAGGTTCCTTCTGATCCAAACCATCCTAGGATTCTGGATAACAGGAGAAAGGAACAGGCAGCAACTGGCTTGGAGCTGGCCAACAACGTGCATCCTCTCAGGCAACACTTACTCTATTTGCAACTGTCAAAATCGATTTTTCATTCAACTTTTTGTTCATTTCACTAGACATGTTCCTAGCTGGAGCAAAATAAATTATCCTTAGCTATCCGAATGAAGACTAAAAAGCATCACCAAGACTTGACTAACATCTTAACATGTTCTACATCTCTTCCAAAACCGTAATGTCATCCTGAAGAAGACAACATAATCAATCCCCTCCTACATTATTTTTAGTGTTCTAAGTAGCCTTTTCCTTTACTTATAGCTGTGTTGTTGCACACTTGCAATCTACCAGAAAGCTCTTAAAATAGGAAAACTCATTTGGCTCTTTCCTGCCATACTCATCTATCACTAAAACAGCACAAAACCCCCCTTATCCTTCAAAGTCACAATACTCGTGTGTCTTCAGACTGATCTGAATACTCTGATTACCTGTAAACCAAAGCTTCATTTTCTGAGAATGGCACTGATTTCAGTAAACCTATTCCCACTAGCTAAGGACAAGCCAGCGAGTTTATTTGAATGGCAGCTCCATATACTCATATCTTCATCCTGAGGTAGCAGTCAAAGATAGCTAAAATGGTTCCAGTCTAAATAGATTAGGTTTCTACAATCATGAAGAGAGACAGCTAAGGTAAGTATAAAAATATCCATAAAATCAGTAGTGACATGGAGAAAGGGAACAGGTACAGACTGCATATGCACTCTTCAAATCGGAACTAAGGACTATCAGACAAAACCATAAGAACAAGTTCAAAACAATCTAAAGGAGGTGGTTGTTCATAAATGTGTATTTTGGCCAAGAAACTCATTTTTCTAAATATTGTGGATGACAGAAGTTGACATAGGCTAAAAATTGGAACATTTCACTGAAGAAAAAAGTACAGACAGACACTGCCTTTGTTTTATGAAAGCCTGAACCCCAAACTGCTGGAAGCAAGACTAGAAGACTACCACTTGCCTGTATGCTGCTGTAAATGAGACAGTGGCCTAGATCCGGCATGTTTATTCTTACATTCTTGTACAATATTTTCAAACAAGATAAAAGATTGCTGGGAGGAAAAACAAGGTTAGCAAATAATGTTACTGAGTGCTTTCAGTATTCTGATAAAAACAGGAGAGAAAGAAGTACTACTTTTCCAGAAACTTCAATCAAAACTGGTGCTTAACAATGTTTTTCCCAAAAATGTAGTCATGCTGCTTGTTCCAGTAGTTATCTCGCTGTCATGCCATGTACTCCTCATTACAGTTTTGAGCAAAGCTTGCTTTGAAGTGTTACTGTGCCATACAATACCTATGTGCGTCCTCAAAGAAATCTGCTGGCTTGAGCAACGGAACACTGAACTCCTGTTTGCCCTAAAAAAATGAAAACTTTGCCCACTACTGTGTGTCACAAAGAACACTGATTGCAAAGACTCAGTTAAGAATCTGAGGAAAACCTTCCTGAAAGTGTCAGGGGTTGGATGAGAAATTTGCACTCAGCTTGCAAGAATTTCCTTGATACAGAGAAGTCATAAGAAGGAGAAGATCCAGAACTGCACCCAAAGCCCCGATAACTCTTTGGGATAACAAGATAACACATAGCTTGTACAGAAATATATCTCTAGTTAAAATATCAGGCATAACTCAGAACTTGTTTATGTATTGAAAGTTCTTACTGATTTCAAAGCACATCAATCAAAGTAATACGCATTCAGACTTGCATGTACAAACATTGTCAAAACTGAAGTGCACCTGCTGCTTCTTTTCCTACAACTGGTCTCTGCAGGATGAGTGGGAACTCCATCCCTCACCATTCAGCACCATTCAGGGAATTACTCATTGTCTCTTACATACAAAGAGTGAGATCTTTATGAGACATATAAAAAAATAAAGGGAAATAAAACACATCTGACTTTGGCAACAAAACATAGAAAAATCTCTTAGTTTCATATTGAGGAAAGGTTCAGTTGCATTTGGAGAAGTCTCTTGGCAACAAGTCAGGATTCTAACACACTATTTCTCAAAAGTATGGGAAGATAGAAAAGGCAAAGTAATCCACCAGACTTCAAACAATAATAATTTTCTACAAATACAATGGGATTTTGAGGACTTAGCCCCAATCTAAGATGTCCGAATAATGCTTCATTTCTAGCCATGTTTCTGCAACTTAAATGACACTCACATCCCCGTAAAAACCAACTCTTCCTCTTTGGATTTACAAATTTATTCATAGGAAAACACTTCAGTCATCACTGAGCTGTGATTGCCTCTTGGGTGGCAGGCAGCACTTAAACTGCTCAGTGCTTGAGGATGCAACAAGACGACACACAGCCAAGAGAATTATACCTGGACAAACCAGCCCAAATCCTCAGGAGTACTTTGGCTCTAACTCTCACTGACACCCCTGGCATTCTGGTGCTAAACAACTGCAGGGAGCTGTGACAAGACAGTCAATCCAGGCAGAGTTTGGTCAGCATGCAGAAGTAAATGCCCTGTCCTCACCAAGAATGATGGTGGGTAATGGGAAGTTGAGACACCTTCTCTTTTTACTCCTCCTGTCAAGAACAGCCTCCAGACAGAGCTATTGAGACAATCATAACATAGTTACCAGTTTTATGGCTGCTTTGTTGGGTGGATGATAACACAAAAGGCTACCCAGTGTCCATAGCAAGTCTAAACATTTAGCACACTCCAGCTCTGAGTAACTCACAGAAAGCTGCCAGCACAGCTTCTGCAAGTCTGAAATGTTGAACTAACAGAACAAAGTATATAGACAGCCATTATGGGAAGCAAATTATCAGGATTACTATGGTAACAACACAGAGTGAATGATGACTTCAAGGTAATGACTATGTATGCATCTTATAGGAACAGCTAATTGTCTGCTCTGCTGACTGACACCACAACATATTTTTCACTAATATTTGAATTTTCCTGCCTCCAGCTACTATTAACATATTTTTCATTCATTCTTTGTATAAATCCCCAGTAATGTTTCTAGTTGAAGTTCCCAAACATATATTCAATTTATATTTAATGAGACAGTGTGAGTTAAGTAAATGGGTGCTCATTAATTAAAGCATATGTATAGTGGGTTGCAAAGATTAATTAGTTAATGTTTGCAGAGAGCTCTGAAAAATGTAAAAACCATCTGATTATGAACTGTGCTTTTGGAGAAATAAGGGTGAGGAGATGCAGAGATACAGAACATCATATCTAACCTTTAATGAATACCTGTTTAATATCATACATGACTTGTCATCAGTGTTAACTACAACAAGAAAACAGCTACATATTAGTCAAAATCTGGTTTATCAGCTGTTGCTTTTCTGGTGAAAATAAATGGGCGAAATTCCCCAGTTCTGCCTCCACTGGGACACTCCTATACAGTGACCAGCAGAAGTTATCCAGAGTTACTGGATAAGCACCAAGAGTGGACAGCATGGCCCAAGGGGAGGAACAGTGTTTGAAGATTCCCCAGTGCTGGCATGCTGAGTCCCACTGGTCTCTAGCTAAATGCAGAGACCAAAATTTCCTAATGCTCCCATCCGTTTCCCATGGCATCCTACAATTCTCTGAGCTCAGCACTGGGACTGCCAGTCTTGGGGTAGAAATCACCAAGGCTCAAATCTTCTGGCCACAACCCATAAACACATCTTCCCTCTCCTCCTTCCTTCTCTTAATTATTTCAGTTCCTTGGGCACAGCCTGTATACTTGGAGACCAACCTGGCAGCATGAATGAAGAAAAAGAGCACTGAAAGCTTTCTAGCATGGTCTGCCACTGGCAAGGAGAAACCAGCTTGGACACTGCTACCTCCACTGCTCCCTAGACTGCTGCTGTGACAGTTCAGCTGCCACAGCCTGGGAAGCCACATCCACACAGCCCCATGGCTGAGAGTTCTGCTCCATGGGCACCATCTCAGGGGGATGATGGACCCTTGAGCCAGATGGCCAAAGCTGCCCCAGGTGCTTTCACCAGGCCTCCTCAATGCTCAAGGGATAACAATAGAATATTTGTGGGCAGAACAAGCAGATTTCAGTGTGTTTCCTTGACTTTTGCCAAGGTAGTTAATTTTATACAATGATGAAGAAGGGGCAGAACAAAATAAGCCACCGAGGGAAGACTTCTTTATGCAGTGTAATTGTTGTAGGGTGGTGTAATTGATGTAGGCTTCATATTAGCAGAGCTTTCCAGGACAACACACTGGTAAACCTTGTGCTCCTGTTATACAGCTCTAGAAATTAATTTGGCTATCTACAAACATAGAGTAAGACACACTGCCTGACCTCAAGGCAAGTCTTTCAACCAGAACTGGACAAGGAATGTGCTTCCACCTTTAACACCTGAAGACTTAATGAAATGTAATGAAGCAAGTGAGCCTACCTGTGACATGTGGTTCATCACCATGGCCGCGCTGTGACCTCACCAGAACCAAGCACTGAGTGTGCAGGAACCCAAATTTCTTCTCACCTTCACTTACTGCACTGAATAACAGGGAGGAAACCAGCACAGTATGTGTGAGGGGTCCTGTCATGGTGGGTACTGCTGGGGCTTGGGTGGCACTCTGGTCTCATATAAGGTTTAGGGACATTCTAGGTTGTATCTTGATCCTGCCATACATCCTTAGGACACAGTGCCAGCTGCTATATTGCTCCTATCCTCATTACCTTCTAATGAGAAATATCACCAAGGAGTAACAACATGCCTTTGCAAAGTGAGATATGAAGGGACTGTAGATAGGCAGGACTCTGAGTGAAAGAGTGCTCAGATTTTTCTCATGACAACAAGGTCTGCTGCCCTTGTCCGCAGGGCTGAATGAAAGGACAGATGACTGAGTAAGACCGAGCCTTATTTGAGACCCAAAATTCTCCCAAGCTCCCTTCAAAGAGAGCTGTTCAGGAGCTTTTGCTCCTGAAATTGCAGTTGAAAAGCAGGACTAAGTAGAGGCACTACATCGGCAAAACCTTTAGGGCTATGTTCAGGGAGCTTCCATGAGTGTTCCCTAGAGCCTTATGGGTGGAGGATACCCCTGCTGGTGTCATGTGGTATGAGTGATGCAGTGCCACCAGGCAGTTCAACACCCCACCAGCAGCCAGCTTCTGCCAACCTTCCCTCTCCTGCCTGACACTCAGCCAGCCTGTGTCAGTCCCCAGCAAAATGTGACAATAAACCCTTCTGCTAGACTGTGTTCTAAGGCACCAGAGCAGTCATCAACCACCCCATTTTCAGAAGTTTCCTGACAGAGATGAAGGGTTATCAGTGGCAGGGCCAATGTTGGGTATAGATGGGTTTCTAAGTCTGCCAGCAGCTCAGACAGAGATATCTGTCCCAGCAGCCGGTGGCTGCAGGCTACCTGTGTCCCCTGCAGATGAGCTCCATAACCAGCACCCAAAGTCACATACCTTTTAACCCCTGAAGTCAGTGGAAACCTCCCAGCTCTAACCCCCACAAGATGGGGCAGTCTATTTAACAGTCACTGGGCTACTGCAACCTACCTTAAAAGACCAAATATATAGCAACACATCTCTGGAAATATTTAGTTAGTTATATACTCCAACTTAAGGCATCCCTGGGTCTGAAGATCACCTGCACTGAGACTTCACTTCCATAGGTTTTACCTGACTGCTGCAGAGAAAGGCAGCTTGTTGCAGTCCCTCTTGGGAGGGATCCTCACTGCTGCCCCAGGCATGGCACCCCAAAGGTCAGGAGAAGCTTCTGCAACTCATCTAGATAAGATTCTGCAGCAGTACCAACAAAGAGGAAAGCCCTTGTGTGGCAAGGATAGGGAAAGGAGAAAGCCCAATATCCAGATGCAAGAATGCATGGAGAACAAACCAGCACAGGACAGCTTAGTTTCCTGAAGTGCCTGCCACTGAGCTTCATTATCTCCCCAAAGGGGCTAATGACCTTCCTTCACGATGTTTCTGTTGTCCACACTGCCAACTTGAGAGGCTTTTCTGGGCAGCATTTCCCAGGAAAAAACCCAGTTGCTTACATGCCTATGAGTAGCTCCTGTCAGCATGCCTGGTGTGCTGCTCAGAGGAGAACATCATTTCCTCTCAGCAAAATAATCCTTATTTGTTCAATACACTTAGGAGAGCCTCATTGGTAAGGAATGTTGGATGATTTATTCAGCAGTGGCTTTCTCCTGGAAGGACATAAGCCATTCTCTTAGGAGACCTACAAAAAAATCACATTAACACTAACATGTTCTTTGATGATTAGAGAGTTTCCCTGGCAACCCTCCATCAGTGCAGGCTGACAGAATATATTGTCATAATTGGAGATAGACTTTTCCTCCTTTTGCATTACAAAGTAATCCAGCTGAAGGACTCCAAGTGGATTCTTCCATGTATGGTACCTATTTTCAATTAAAAATATTTCCTTTGAGATTATGGAAGTAGCAGTTTTCAGTAATTTCCTCATAATGGCAATTGTATGCTTATGTGGTTTTGTTTAATACAAAGCAAGAACTGGATCCCCCATCTCTTGCTCCATAGGTCATGCAATATTTAGGGGATGTTTTGTATTAATGATGGTCACCATTAATAAAACAGTTTGTAGATTAGGAATTTATACCACCTTTTATATTTAATAGGCAGCTCTTGCTAATCTCCTTTATGGTACTTTTTGTCCTAAATTCTCAAAGTACTTTCCCTTCCTATCCTTCCTTCTCACTGACAGGCCATAGTCTACCATAGACAACTAACTCAGTTCCAAACTGGGGAAAAATGCAGACATGTCTGGGCACCAGCTGGTCTACTTATTGCAAGAAATCACAACTATCAGACTAAATGAGAGAGACCACAGCAACTTCTATTGCTGTTGGTTGCACCAAACCAGTCGAACTTCTTTATTCTACAGTAGATAAGTGCAGTCAAAACATCTAACATTTGCTAGAAGCATTGATTAAGTTTGCAAGCACCAGCACCCACCTGGGGAAGCCAACCTGACCATAATTGTCTTTGTAACCAAGTCCTGACAAATGCTTCCCTGGGGAAAGATGAGAGGCTTTAGGAACTGATACCTGCCAAGACCTGTTCCATATTCCCTGTCTAGCTACTGAGAAAATTTAAGCAGCTTCTACCCTCAAAGATAACTTGAAGCAATCACTGGTAAAAAGACAAAGCCTTGATCTCTCCCCAGAAGCTGGGCTCGAAGTCTAATAAAGAGTCCTGAAGAAAGAGGAGTCATAAATTATTTCTGTTAAAAGTAGAGAATCAAAGTTATGTTAATAGAAGTCATTTAACCATATGAGCAGTCTCCTAGCAATTGCATAAATTACTGACTGAACAAGGAGTTTCAAGCAGAACATCATTTCATGCCCAGACCCTGACTGATTTCCAGGCAAGTAATAACAAGCACTCTGGAGGGAGCTGCTCTATACTCAGATGAACAGAATTAATAACTCACAGAAAGATGTTCAATAAACAAATTCCCCCTTTTTCTCTTGTGAACTGTACAGGAAAAGAGTATGTGAACACAGAAGCCTTTGCTATTTCTATGCATTTCCCAGACCATTTCCTCTTCAAGCCCTTGCCACTCACTTTAAGCCCATCACTTCTAAGCACCGACTGCTTTGATGTGCAGCACAGAGCCCCTGGCACTGCTGCCAGTTCCTGAGAGGGCTTGTTGTCACCTCTATAAATCCATATGCTCCGCTCAAGGCAGTTAGTTTTTGACTGGTCTCCGCCGCCAGGGACAGAGTGGCAGAGTTTTGGTTCAAATCTGTTATTCCCCTCTAAGACTCAGTCATTTGTAGCTCATAAATTGCAGCTTAGCAGATAGATTGAGATGTTTCAAATTTATCTTTCCACACAAGTAACAGCAAATTGTAGTGTGAGCCTTGTGTGCAATTTTGCTCAATCGCCCTGAGGCTGGGAAATGGTTCAGGGAAGCTGTTTTGTTGGAGATGAGCACTTTCCCAGTCACCATCTTTCCAACACAAAGCTCTTCTCCCTCAGAAGTGGCTTTGGGAAAAATGATGGATACACTGCAGGTAGAAGCTTTCTAAATGGCCTAAACTGAAAACATGCAGTGAGCTAAAACTACTTGTTTGAGGCAAACCATTGCAGAACTTTTTACTGAGTTGGAAAAAGAGTCATCTCACTTTTAATTGCACCTAAAAAGGTTCTGTATATTCCTAGGGAGCAGCAGCAGTCCTGCTGAATCACCATGAGGAAAAGCCTGTATCTAGGCAGATCTCTGTTTGCAGAGGCAAAACTTCAAATTCTTAAGGACTAGAAGGATTGGAAAGAAGAGGCAGCTATGCACACACTACATTTAACACAGGAGGGCTGGATCCTCCAGATACTATCACAGTGAAATTTAACATCACTGGTAGAAATGACTATGAGGAACTTCTTTTTCTGAGGCATTTCCAAGTGCAACTGTGGCTTTAATCACAGTCAGTTTATCTATACAGTGCCCAAAGCAATCTCAGGCACAACCATCTCTTCACAATTGAAGGCACAGAGTTATCACAGTCTGGCTCTAGCAAAGGCTAATGCAGGCTTTCATAATGCATAAACAAAAGACTTGTGGCAAATATTATCTTCAGGACTATGATGGTGTCAGACTGGAAGGAGCATCTCTGTCCCACCTGAACCTTCAGTCTGTGTCAGAGTGTCACAGGGCAAGGGCAATCAGTCTCAAAGAACTGTCCCAGATTTCTATGGCATGTTCCATACCCACAGCACTGATGGGTGCAGATCCTCATCAGCTCCATTTGGCTACCCAAATCTTCCTGTCTTTCCAAATGTTTTGAAAATCTGAAGTTCATTAAAACAAACAAGCAGAGAAGGGGAACTGGCATGCTGGTCTATCAAAGTCTCATCTCTGAGTAGCAAGCTTATCACAGCTGCTGCTTCCATCCAGCTCCAGTGTGACCTCTATTTGCTCATGGCTCTCCACGACCCACAGAGACATCAAGTGGCTAAAAAATCTAGTTGCACATATATGGAGACTGCAGACTTGCTGAGGAAAGTCTGGGAGGACAGTGGGGCATCTGAGCTTGAGCAAAGTTGGGCCACTCACACCCCAGTCAGGAGTTTTCTCTCCATGTCTTTACTGAACATTATTTCATTTTATTCTTCCTTTCCCTCTTTTGATTATAAGTCTAATAAAAAACAAGTTAAAAAATACAAACAGAAAAGAAACTAAATGTTCCCTGAAAGACTGAATGTGTATATACCCACCAGTTCAAGCAAACACTGTCACTGCAAAGTGTGTAACAAAGCCCCTCCACACAAACATCTGCCAAAGGAGACCCTGACACTGGGGCCTGTGCTCAGGCAAGAGAGGCATCATAGTAACTAGGCTGTTTTACTTCCTAAAGTTTGCCCTTTCTCTCCTTCTCCCTGTATAAAGTAAATTAGCATTGGTTGTTTTTTTATTTGTTTGACTTTGGCTTTTTTTTCCTCTGAATCCCTGCTGTGAGGTTATCAGCAACATAATGTGGAATGGAAGTGGAAAAGAGCCTGGAAAGCTGAAAATCATTTGCTGTGTAAGTACCATGGGGAGATGTCTTTCAGAGAGCTGGAAAAAAACATTTTAAAGCTAATCCTAGCCCAAAGGTGCCATCAGTTGCTCCTTTCTATATCTTCCCCTCTGATAATGAGGGACTGTGGCTAGGGAGGTCGGCAGCAAGCTCAGAAACCCCAGAGGTGATGGTAGGTACCACCCCCAGCCGATAATGCTGTCAGAAGCCTGACAGTACCTTTTGGGAATCAACTGACTAACTCTTTCATTAAGTAAGTTGATTCAGAGGGGGTTTCTCTCACACCAGAGGATAAGAGGATGCAGAATTATGGGATAAGTGTTGTATGAAGGTGTAAGAGGTGAAAGACAGTTACAGCTTTTGCAAGCCAGGCTTATAGGTTTCCTAAGCTTCAGCTGTTGAACACCATGGCAGGGAGCAGTCCCAAACTTCACTGCTCCCTGTAGTGCTATTCCAGAAGATCCACCCTCAATAATTCCCATCACAGCCTGCACAAGAGTTGAGAGCATGCTCTGTGGTGCTGCTCATGCCTTCAGGTCTGCAGCTTCCCCAAGAATCATCTTAATTATACACCTGATCTCTCCCTCCTGCTTGGACAAGTAATTCTTCAAGTTTTCAATTTCCTAGAAGGACACAAGAAGGAAAGTTCCTGGAACAGAGACTACGGACACTTGAATGGAGAGGCCAGGCTGCAGGCATGAAGAAACCTTTCCACAGAGCAGAGCAGAAACTGTGCACCAGGAGACATCAAGGACATGGCTAGGTCAGCTCTCAGTCTCTCTGCTGCTCTGAGTTTGCCACTATAAAAGGAAAGCATGTGCAATGGGATGCAGACAGTGATTGTTACAGGAAACCTGTATGAAACCTGCCAAGAGACTAATATTTCAGCCACTTGAACCAACAGCCCTTGCAGTCCTGAAATATTAAATGATGACAAATTTCTCTCTGAGGCACATCTCTTTTCTTTCTCCTAGCATTCCACTGCTGCCTCTGGAGGTTCAATATCCAAATCAAATTCAGCTGCCTGACTTTTGGTGAGGATCAAATATGGGTTTTTTCCTGAGCAGCAGAACACACAAAGCCCATTTTCCTTCAGCAACCACAAGTGTGGATTCTCTAATTGAGCACCCACAGCAATATCGAGGATGCCTCTGGCCAATTTCACTAAAGCTCACCTGCAGGTTCAAAGATTAGAGGACTTTCAGCACAAACCACAGGAAGCCAGGCAAGGAAAAAAGTTTGTCCCAAAAGAATTTCCACATAGAAAAGTTTCCCCAGCTGAAACAAACACCCTCACAGTAGCTAGATGATAGCTGTGTTAGGCAGAGCAAAGCTTGTTTTACTGCACTTCAAAAGTTCTCTCTGGGAAGACCAGAATGTCCCAGGGCTCTGAGCAGTGCCTTTTCATACACATTTGCAAAATAACATCAAGAGAAACTCTTCCAGCTGGCTTTGTCTTTCCAATTCACTTTTAAAAGCTATGCAGACTTTACAGCACTGACACTGTTGCATTTAGAGCTGCATGAGGAAGTTCCACTTTTATAATACAAAGTTTGTTTACCATTACCCTCAGTCCAGCACAGGTACTGGTAGTGCAGCTAGGAGAGACATCACCCATGGGTGTTCTCCTTTCTAGCAGTGGCATCTCTGTGAAACTGCCTTCGTCTTATTGGCTGTCTGTGAGGGCAAAACCCCATATAGCTGCTCTAGCTCTGTGGATATCAAAGAGACAGCTCTATTAAACCCAAAGGACAACTGTCCTCTCTGTATTTCAGATCAAGCTAAAACTGTGCTATAGGGGACAATTAATCTTCAAAATCAATTTTTTTGTCAGAAGGCTAAATTTCAATTGTCTCAGGACTGGTGGTGCTGGGCTGGTAATTACTGTCTGATGAGGCAACCTCCAAATTCGCTGCCCAAGAGAACACATTTTATTAATAACTTTTGTCATAAACCACCAATCCTTTTTGACTTTGAGAAAACAAGTTGTCTTATTTACTGTAATGAAAACCTCAAGTTGTCAGAAGATTTGCTTTGGGTTTTCATTGCATAGTGAGACAGGCAGTAGATATTCTCTTTTCCCCAGAAAGGCAAAGTAAAACCCCTAGTTTCTTCTAGAAGAAATGCAATAAAAGTGCTGGTTTTCCTTCCTTTGCATTTGTGGCCTTTTTCCTCATGCCCTACTCCACAGTTACCCTGACTCCCTTATATCTCCCTCCAATTATTTATCCACACAGTTACTTGTTGTTTTGCTGCTGTATTTGGCTCCCAGGCTCACTGGTTGCCATCATCCAGAGGGACATGGATCCCAGGAGATCCTTGGATGCCATAGAAACACCAATTCCACCTACATGCTCAGGGTGAGGCTGCCCCAGGACTAAGCATCCTGCAGATGCCAAGCTTGTTTCCCTAGAGCAAGGATATTTCAGGATTTAATCTAGTGACACTGTCAAATACCTAAATCACTGCAGAAGCAGGACTGCTCCAGGACTATCCTCTTTCAGAGGGACACTCAGGACCCCTCTCTTGCACTGCTTCACTTGGTCCTGGGAGCTCACGTCATTAAAGAGGCAGCACAGCTTGAGCACCAGGGCCTGGAAGCACAGTCTTCTCAGACCAAATTTGTGTAGCCAGCACACTCTCCTGGCACAGAGGAGGCATGGCTTTGCATCTCAGTGAGCAGATAGAATAAATCCCAGGTTTTCAGCTTGCTAAACACCTGCATTTTGGATGCTGAAAACTGCTACACTAGTGCAGTGGATGCTGCCTAAAGCGTGTCTGTGTTCCCTCAAGCCACGGAAGCTGATGTCAGTCTGAGCCAGGCACACCCCACACACATTGCATTTCCTGGTGAAAAGCCCAAGTGTGTCAATATACTGGCCTTCTAAATAATACTTCTGGAATCCCAGACTTCCCCAGAAGAGGTCTGGTGCTGGCAACACATTCCATATACCTTGGCCAGCACCAGGCACCTCTTGCTGATACCCTCAACCCCACCAACACTGCAGTTCCACTGAACTGAAAGGTGGCCCCAACTCTCCTGACTTTCAGTCTTACATTTTCTTCTACAACTGTCCCTCATAGTAGAGGAATCTCCAGTACTTCAGGAAAGTGGGCTCTGCAGGAGCAAAGGGATAATAATGAATTAATTGCCCATAAGTCCCTGCATGCTCTTTATTTCCAGCTCACCCAGCTAAAGCTCATTTGATTTTAATGATAATCCAATAAGCATCAACTAATAAAATTAACTTTGCAAGGATTGGATTTCCCTAGTGCATGAGACAGTGAGATTAAGAGACAGGCCACATGGAAAGAGAGCTGAAACTTCTGTTATAAAAACTCATTTCAGTTAAATCCTGGACATTGTACAAATGAAGGTTCAAAGAATTCCTGTCCTGCAGAAGGCCAGGCCAGCACTGCCTGTGGGTGATTAGACTCCTCCCACAGACTGAAACTGGCTCTGCGCAGGTCTTGAAATACCAAGTTTGCCCAGGATGGTCCTGCGGGCCACGAGAAGCAGGAATGATGGTGCAAGAGTGTTAAAGCAAGGCAGACCTGCCAGGTGCTAGCTCACTATTGCAGACTCGGCTGCCTCCAGATCCACTCTGAGCACTGTCCAGTCAACACAGGCTGGAGCATCTCCACAAGGAAACAGAGAGTGATTTTTCTGAGGAATTAAACTAATAGAAGGAAGACTCCAGAGGAGAAAATGCTTCGAAGTGAGCAGTGTCTAAAAGACCTATCACAGTATTCCTTTTCATCGTGTAATGTTTGTATTGCTATTTGTATTAGCTGATCACAGCTAGGAGAATTCATTCCCTGTTACTGAAGACCAAATAAGCTTTACTAAAAGTTCTCTGCCATCCAAATACGGTTGAGTGGTTAGCACCAAATAAAGCTCTTTCAGTTTTAACCACAGAACCATTCTCTTACCCAGCCAGTGTACTTGTGAGATAGCTCACCTGTACATGTCTAAAGGCAAAACACATTGCAAGGACTCTCCTGAGCTGCAGGAGTACTTTTGGAACAGCACTGAAATGGGAGTGATCCCTTTAGTGACCCCAAATACATTCACAAGCACAAAACATACTTTGACAGTTCAATTCACATATCATGAGGACACCATGTGTGTCAATAAAAAAAAAATCAACCAAATTATACTCTTTGTTACAAGGAAATCCCATTAACCAACAATCTGGGGTTGCTGCAAGACTGAGCTCAGCTCATAAAAAATTAAAGGCAACAGAGACCTCTAATGCATCACGTATCAGGAGAACCATTAAGTAATCAGTCAGCATCTAGTTTTATAGGGCATTTTGGGCATCATTCAATCTCCATTCATTTTAGATCATTTCCTTAATGAAGTAATGCACTGGACATAAATATTTCAATGCAACTCTCCAATGCTCTCCAAGTAGCAAGCAGCCTTCAGTAACACAGAACTCAATTAAGCTGTAAAGGATAAAGATTGAAGGGGTGCGGGGGGACACAGACCAAGATGTAAAAATACTGATGTGCTTAGGTCCATGGGATTCAGGCATCAGATACAGCTGTGCTTCTGAAGCCATTAAAAAAATAAATGAGATCAGATCAGCAGAAAAAGCTGGTGTTAATAGGATGCTATTCTATAGTTAGGCTGCCTCTCCCTTACAAATGCACCTCAAGCAATTTGGGGTAAATATTGCTTTTCTGTTTCAAGTTTGTACAGCACCAATTCAGTGAGATGCAGATAACTCCTGTAAGGGAACTTACTAATATTCTGCACAGCAGTGATGCTTTTTCTGCATTCATGCACAGTAAAAAGGGAATGATTTAGCAAGAGAGTTTCCTTAAGTGCTTTTTCTTGTATTTCACATCACTAAGTGGTAGTTTTGCTACAGAACGTCTCTCTTCCACAGGTTATGGTGGCTCAGTAAGACTTTTAAAATAGTTAGCAGACAGTTACTACAGCAGCTTGGCTGCAGGGACTAGGGCAGTGCTCTGTACCAGCCCATACCCCATCCAGACCCTCCTGCACTGCAGAAGTAATCTACATCTGTTCCCTTTGGAAGACAGGCTGCAAGGTCAAGTTTTCAGACAGATGGCTTGACACATGGGTATCCAGTGCAGCTTTCCAGAAGTTCTACATACTGAAAGTCACTGAAAACTTTGCAAAGCACTGGTCACAGGTTTCTCTGGGATTCACACCATGGAATAACAGTATTCTCCAAATCTCAAAGCACTGCAAGCCTGAGAAAACTTTATTTGAATGACAGGCTGAAGTATTTCACACCAAAAGTTACAACAAACACAGGGGAGGTAAGCTAAGGGAATTAATTTTAGTATATAAGAGTCAATTTTTAGTCCTCTAAAGAATAAGCCAAAACATTCACAACAAAAGCAGAAAAAAGTTTAAATTCATCAGAAGGATGGGGAAAAACATCTTTCCAAGTGTGAAAAGGCCTTTTCCCGGGAGAGGAAGCTGGGAAGGGGTGGTGATAACAGGGAAGAGTCATTTTCTTCAGGGCATACAAGAATGTCTTAGAGACGCTGGCTCCTGGCTGGAGCTGGGTGTGGATGGTTGTGTTATTTGTTAAGCAGAACTCCCTTTTCTTGTGGAAGTTTTGACTTTAAATCTGTATATAACTCTTTAAAACTTATCTTGCCTTTTTAAAATTATTATTAATGCCCTAGAAATTTATGTGCTGTATTGCTAGTGAACAGCACTTTTGTGGCTGTCACCCCAGTTTTGAGGTTGTGGCAGCACTAGTCAGATCTCATCATGCAATGAGCTTTCTCTGGGCCTGAGCTAGAGTCCAGGGCAAAATATTGCTCCTGATTTACCCTGGATTACACTGTGTACTGGCAAAAGGGTTAAATTAGCATTATTTCTATTATTTCAGTTCTGCTTTTTCCTGAGTTTTTGAGTGTTTGGTTTGCCATATATTTAACATTACTAAAATCCATGGGTTTGGCACACAATTACTACAGTGAAATAAATATAAGATGTGTGATACTGTAAATAAGAAAATTGCCCAAATACTACCCTTCAAGCAATCAGTAGTTTACGTGCCAATGACCAATTACCAACTATGCTGCCAAATGACATACAAAAAATTTTTTAAAAATACAGGTCTCCAAAGACTGCTGGTCAATCCAGTGGAGGGATCCTGTCTGCTGTCAGTTCCCAGCTGCAGTGTGCAAGGCAAAGCTACAGCTCTCAAACTGAGATCTGTCTGTAACCAATCTGATATACCCATACAGTGAATAACTGCCCCCATTCAGCTGTGTAAAGGGATGCTCAGGCCATGGTGTGTTTTGACTTCTGGAGGGTTTCAAATGGCTTCATCCAATACAGCCCACTTGTACTTTCTTTACCCTGAGAACTTTACAGAACAAAATCACCAACAGCTGTCTTGGGTTTAATTCCTCTCTCTGTACACCTGACAGGTAGGACTATAGGCTGCATCTGCCTGCGCCCTGATCGGTCCATGCAGGAGACACATCTGTGAGAGAGGGGCGTACAACTGCTCTGCTCTCTGCTGCAGGGCGTCAGCGCCCCAAAACGCAGCCCCCGCGGTGCAGGTGCAGGCGTGTCCCCCTCGGTGCAGCTGCAGCGCTGCCACTGAGCGCCTGTAGAGTCTTTCCTTACAGTGAACTGACCACTAGAGAGAGCCCTGGGATAGAAGGTGCTGCTACAGCATCCTGGGCCGACGCACAGCACTAGGACGGGCATAGGGGCAAAAATAAACGCTGAGGAGGAAAGTAAAGCATTTTTCTGCCTTCCTGACTACTTTTTTCTCCTCAAGATTATTATAACTTATCATTATCAATCCAAGTTAATTTTCAAGCCTTTGTTTATAATTTGTTCTTCATTTCTCAAGGGGGAGCTGTATTTGTAGGTAAACCACTGTGTATTTCTCCCATCCCTTGTTAAGGATATTTGGGAGAAAACAATTCTCCCCAGAAAGGGCTGGATTGCACACCATGGCTGGCACTAAAACTAAGATAGTTCACTCATGTGAGGAACATGAAGAAAATTGATAATATACCCAGTAACTGTGGGGAAAGGGTGGGAGCCCTTTCATAGTCCAGATGCACCAGTGTTAGCTGCAATGGAGTTTCATCTGACAGCAAAAGCAGTTTATTACCACATGATATTTGAATGTTTGTCGTGCTGACAGGCTCGGTGGGAATGCTCCAGCCCTGAGCTATGCTTGAACAGCTGAGTCACTTTGGGACTGAGTCAAAACCAGCACAGAGCAAAGCTTTACCACACCTTAAGGTCACAGAGTGATTAGCACAAACTTCAGCACATCCTACCTTCAAGCAGACATCTTCTCAAGACCAGTATCTGTCCCACAAAGAAGAAGTCACCCTTTCTTGGCTTAGCTGCTTCTGATGGGAGCTACTGCTGTTAGCCAGGACTCCGAAGGGCACTGGTCTCTTCACAGCTAAAAGTGTAGAAGACAGAGAACAGTAGGGCCAGGAGGAGTCAGCTTTGGTCAGCTGTTTCAGGGGGTTTGAGGACGAGGTAAACTGGCACTAACTTACATCTCTGCACAGCTGATTTAACTCCTTGGGTTTCCAGAGGAGCAAGCACCAGGAAGACCTGGTCATCTGCTGCTGTTGGGATAATCCAGTTTTCTCTAACTAACAGAGACCTACCCACCCCACTTACCTGTGCTGCTGCTGCTTCTGATCCCTCTTATGCCCTGACGATGTCAACAGGACACACTTGTCAGATCTGCAATCATGGCCACACTTGGAGCAGCTGTGGGTCCTCTTTGCCCCAGGTGCTGCAACAATGCATCCCCCTTCTCCTGTGAGTTGCTCTGCACCAACTTTCATAAATTCCTTGTGGCAACAGTGGCAGTCCTGTCTGTGCACAGGACTCATTTCCTACAGTTGAGGACTTTTTGAGTATGACCAACTGTTTGGGTTTGCTAGCAGACCAGAAAATTCACTGAGAAACACTTGCTCTTGATGCTTCCCTTTTTCTTTGGAGAGGGAAGTGCTAGCAATCTCTTCCTCCAGACTTGCCTGCACACTATGAGAGGGATGTTCTGAACATTAACATGCATCTTCAGACAGGCCTTCAGTGGATCATCAGTTGAGAGTAATTAACAAGTAAATAAAAATACACAAGTGAAGTGCTTAAGTGGAGTTTATGTGTCCCCTGACAGGCTGAGCAGAACTTTTTGGGGTAGTGCGCAGTGTGACAGCTGGCAGCCGGTGCCAGCGGTGGGAATAAACCTTGAGTAGCTGGATGTCTCATCCTTTCTCCAAACACCACCACTCTTTGGCAAACCTCCTACCATCATACCAACAACTGTTAACTACAAATCAGCTCTTTTCCAGCCTTGCTGGAACAAAGCTCACATTCTCCAAGCACCCTCTGGTATCATGCTCATGCATGGCCATGTCATCACCCTCTGGGCACTGCTTGCACCTGGGGAGGATGCAGAGGGGAGGAAGGCAGAAGTGTAGAGCACTCTTGGGTAAGAACCTGTCCCAGATCCATGCTTAGCCCAGGGAATG
>JAOXXN010000137.1:14588947-14622340 GCA_026770055.1 Myrmophylax atrothorax
TGACATCATCAAAAAGTGTCAAGAGGTATAAAAAGAGAGAGAGGAGGAGCTTCTGTCTCTTTTGGTCTTTGCCTTAGCCCCAGAAGGATGCACCGTGCCCTCCCAAGAGGGACAGGAGGACCAGGCCCAGAGCACTGGCTCACCACCATGTTATCTTAGGGAAGTAAAATGTTTTTTCTTAGTCTTTCTCTCTGCTTGGGTTTGTCTCTGGGGAATTGAGTTCTCCAGAGAGATTTGTAGTTAGAATGGTGGGATTTGTGTTCGATGGGGAGTTATTTCTTGTTATTTCTAACTTGTGTAAGTGTATTATATTGTAGTTTTCTTTTCATTTTCTCTTTTAATTTTGGTTTAAACCTGTTCTGAGTTTCCAGGTTTTTTTTCCTTTCTCCTTTTTCTCGGCGGGGGGAGGGAGGCTCTGACTCTGTATTGGGCAGCTGGCATTTTGCCAGCTCAGCCCAAGACAGTGGGTTTGGATAACTTTCCCAAGGATAGCTGTTCAATGAGAAGGGTGCAAATCCAGGATTTCACCCATTCGTGATGAGAAGTCAAGTGACAGGGAAAATTAAGACTGATATCATGCAGCATGCGCAGCAGATCCCTGATTTGCCAGGACTGCATTTTCACAGCCTTTCTGCTCTCTATTCCTTTTCCTTAATGGGAGAGGTGGTTCATCTCACAGCATCTTGGGTAGTCTCCCTTACAGCTTAGAAAAGAAATGTTCTTACAGAACCATGAACTTCCTTCCTTTGTCATGGCTGCAACAGGCAGTGCAACTCTGCTTGGCCAGCCTGAACATATACATGAAACTCAGGTAGGAGCAAACCCCATTAGAGTTCCCAGCTTCCCCTACAAGGAGGGTCAGAGGGAACAAGTGGCATTTAGCAGCTTACACAAGTAAAGGAATTCCACAAATATTTGACTTGCTGCTCACCTCATCTTGGGCTACTTGAGCTGCCTTCTGATCTGCCTCATTAGCCTGGAGAAAAGAAAAAAAGGTGGGGGAAGAAAAAACAGAAACAAAAGACTAACATTTCTGAACTATTCAT
The DNA here is from genome assembly GCA_026770055.1 of Myrmophylax atrothorax. NCBI lineage: Eukaryota > Metazoa > Chordata > Aves > Passeriformes > Thamnophilidae > Myrmophylax > Myrmophylax atrothorax. The sequence continues at coordinate 14,589,994 of JAOXXN010000137.1, forward strand.
ACTCATTAACCTGTTGGGCAGGGCAAGTAGGTGGCCATACAAATACACTACCATCCTCTCCAAATATACTTAGCTACCTCAATACTTACAACCCAACACCTAACGGTCATTTCAGCTTTTCAGCTGAATTTTGCCCTCATATGTCTGCCAGGCCACACCACAATGTATTTACCACTTTGCTTTCCTCCCTTCTCAAAGATGGGCACTGGCCTGTCTCACTTCTGGGCTGACCACATTGACTACCGGCCATCTTTACCTGCCTGGAAACATTCATCTAATATCCCTGTGCTTCAACAAATTAATTTTGGGGTGTTTATTTCAAAAAATTGGGCTTTACTTCCATATGTGTGTGCATGGAAGACAAAAGGTAATTACCAGAATGGATAGTAGCACTTTAGGTCTTAAAGTCACTCCTGTATATAAAAGGTTTACAAATTAAAGCTGTCACTGGTGGCTACCTCAGTTCCTACAAGCTGACTAATGCATCCTCTCTCCTTACCAGGAGCTCTTCCTCCTGCAGCTTCCGAGCAATCTCTGCATCAGACAATTCCTGTTCCATTCGGGGTACATCATACAGGGCTTGCTTCATTCCCTTCAAATTAGTGCCTACAAGATTGTGAGAGAAAACAGTCAACTCAACCACTCTCCAAATGCTTTGGGTAAGGAGATCCCAGGTTCTCCTCAGCCATCTGCAAAAGCCCTGCTCAAGAGAACCAGAGACCATGACAGCGTTCCTGCCACACAGCTGGTTTGAATGCACCTTTAGCTGAGGTACAGCACACACCTTGGGGAGGTTTCTCTACGCACACAGAAATACCTGACACACCATGTCTTATAGGACAAAGGCAACTCTGTGGCAGAAGAGGCCACGTCCCTTGAAGTCTTTGATGACAGCGATGCTAGCAAAGGAATTGTAACACACTGCATGGATACAGATACACTGGCAAAACTGGGCAGCAGAGAGCAGCCCAGCATCTGTTATGAGCACAGCAGAGTCTGAACGCACTGCTGGAGCAGCATGGGCTGCAAAGGTTGCCTGGGACAGGCACATGAGGTTTCAGACTATTTCTTCCTTGGCATGACCTATGAATTTTACAATTCAATGAGAAAACAGCCAAGTAAGTATTTTTAAGGTTCATATAATATTCAGTTCTTGCTTTGACTATATAGAGTTTTGTTATTTTAAAGATAAACCTGGTCAACACCTTCCACTTCCCTACAGAAGGCTTTCATATTACAAGGAGGAAGAATATTTGCTCCAGTATCTCCAGAGACAGACACACATTATCATCCTCACCTTATCCATGTGAAAATCAGTTAGGTGGCTTAAGGCATAAATTTCCCCATGTTGTGATAGACATAGATCCAAATTTGTAAACTGCTACTTCCACGAGGTCACCCCTACTTCCAGTGTGGTTTTAAAAACAGAAAGATGGTTCTGGATTTTTAAAGCCCCCAGTCCCCAAGTATTATTGAACAAGAACTACACAGGTACACATTTCACAGAAAACTCCCTTGTACAGAATGTGACAAGAAGTCCATCTTACATATAGAGCCAGTTGGACATGCAGTGCCAGTATTGAACTTTGCACAAAATTAACTGATTAAATTGCCATCAGGGTTTTCAATAGGAAGTGGACAAAAATTGCTGGGTTTTTTTGTGCTTAAGCAAAGTGCCTTCACTTACAGTCCTACATCTCAAAACAAAAGCTGGCTGTGTTTTATTTTTTTTTGGGGGGGGGCGGGGATTTTTTGTTTTTAAACATGATACCAAGGGCACCATTTCCAATAATCCTCTTCAATGCCATGAAACATCAGGACACAGACAGAGCAAGAACATTTATGGCTAAGACAAATTCCACTACATCAAGGAGCAATCTGGGCAGGATTAACTGTGTACACACTGCAGGTAGATATTGGAGACAAGTATCTTCAAAGAAAGCTACACATACATCAGATACCGGTATGGGGCACACAAAGGTCCATCCTCACACATACGGACACCTTCCCCATCACCTGGTTACCTGAGTCTCGCTGGCAGTCTCCAACCTTCCCCTGGGTCAAAGCATGTGGGGAGGGGGAATGTCTCCTGTGTCCTCCTCTTTTGCAGTCTTTTGCCCTACCCCTTCTATGATCGTCTCTAAATTCAGCATCATGGAGCTTCTCATCATGTACCATCCTGTGTGATGAGTGGCCCTGATAGCGAGATTTGTGTTTTTCAGGGTGCACCACCCGGCTGCTGCCCTGATGCCAGGTTTCCTGCTCAGCCTCCAGTTCCATCTCCAGAAGGGGAAATTGTTTTTCTCTGTCTTGCCTTGGTGGCTTTCTGCTGCGCCGTGCTTCATCTGCAAGTCCATGCTCTGAGTCCAGGTCAAGACTGAGAGGTCTCCTAGCCTTCTCCCTGCCAGCTGTCCTCCTCTCCCGCAGCTCCCAGCTATTGCTGTGATCATAGGCACTGTGCTCAGCCTCCCTTTCCAGGTCAAGGCTGGGATGTCTCCTGGACCTTCCTTGGCTGGCTGTTTTCCGCTCCTGCTGATAGCTATTGCTGGCCTCTCTCTGTTGAGGAGACCTCCGACGATCATCTGAGGTGGAGTGCCCATGTTTGGAGACACTGTTGGACAAAGGCGAGGGAGGTCCTCTGTGCTCTCTCTGCTGGTGCCTGCGCCTGTCATGACTCTGTGCCCTGCGAGGCTCACAAACCTGCTCCCTGGGGTCACGCCAAGGGTGCTCTGAGCAATCGGGGACAAACAATGAGTGGGTTAGTGGTGCAGGGGTTAAAGATGGTTCCGAGGCCAGACTCACAGCAGGCAGATGGAGAGCTTGATGTAAGAAGCTGAAAATGCAGGCAAAGCATGATGGGGTAAGAAAAAAATAACAGGGAGAAATAATGTTTGCAGGACACAACAGGGGACAAAGTGAAATGGCAGCAGGGCAGCACAGGAGGCAACAAGGCTGGAGCAGAAAGCACAGGTCCAGCCCAAAAGTGTCTGAGCACCTCCTAGACAAGGACAAGCCAATATGGATACAAATGACTTTTAATGATGCAACTGGGGCTGAAAAACAGCCAAGAGAGCAGCTCTTCTCCTGATGACACATCACTGCTGCAGGATCCTGAAACCACCTGAGAAATGCTTGCAAAGAAGGGCAGAAGATGTAGGGAAGGCTGGGAGGCAGTGGGGGGTGTAAGGCTAGGAGGGACCAAGCAGAGGCATCAGGTTGGATCATTTATAAGCACTGGTGCATCGCCCTGGCTTCAGGCACAAGGTTTTTCATTAGTCTCACCTAATGGGGGGAATACCTACATAAAAGGAAGAGACAAGAGATAGCACTTTCGCTTCTTTCAAAGCAAAAAACGGGATGATGAAGAGCTACAGCATCCAAACATCTTCCACCACAGACTGTCATATATCTCCTGCAGACTCAGAAGTTTCAGGTCCTATATCTATATATTGCCTAAATAAGTTTCAGCTCTGAATACAGAGAGGGTTATGGAAATTTAAGGGCAGAGTAAGACTTTACAAAACCAAGGCTCCTGACCTCAGCAATGTGGAAAAGCTGCTTACTTGGCAGTTTGGAGGGGTTGTTTCCTCTGAGCTTTCCAGAAAACAGGTAAGACATTTTCTTTGCTCTTAGTTTCAGTCATAAACTTGAAACAGCTAGGAGAATGCAGCAGTTTGCCTCTTTGCAATCTACTGATTCATTTTCCAATCAACCAATTTGCTAGGAAAAAAATCATTGCACTGAGTGAACTATTATCTCTCAACAGCAACATTTCAAAATGAAAAAAAAGGCCTTGAAGCAGTCTGATTTGAAACAGAATTACAGACAATCCTCTTCCTGCAAAAAGCCCCACAAACCAGCAGCAGCAGACTTTCCTCCTCAATTGCCAAGAGGTTTCTTTTATAGTATCTAAAAATATTTAAAATAGATTTCACTGCACATGAATTACATTCTGTTTTAATAAATAGCTCTGCCTTCCTTACAATCTATTTAGATTTCAGGAGGAAAAAAACAAACCCCACAACAAAACTGAACAAGTCATTCTATTCAGAAAAAACTTCTTTAGAGCCAGCAAAAATACAGCCCACAGAAAATCCATCTTGAAAAAAAAGTCTGACTTTTATCCAGAACAGGTGTATTTTTAGAAGTCCAAGAACTGTAACAGGAACTGCTGTGGCTGGTCTTTAATTGGTCTTTTTTTTTTCTGTGCAGTTTTAGATCATTCATATGATTTACAGAAAACAAATACCCGAGAAAACAATTTGACTTACTGAACAACAGAGACCAGAGCCTGAAGGTGAGAGTCAGTTTTTGAACAATACTAACAAGGGTCTAAGAATTAATTCAATTTTGTCATTAAGGAAAGCTCAATAAACACAGCAGCAGAGAGCAGAACACGAAAGAACAAAGCATGGCTACACAAGGAAAGGATTGCTGCAGGTAACACAACTACGAAAGACAACCCAAGCCAAAGACTTGTTTTTGGGGCATCTCAAGGCGATTAACTCACCAGCAGGTGCTGGTTCCTGCAACACCTTCCACAGGGCCTGTGTAAACATTCTTTAGATCCTGGTGTGACTCTCTCAAGCAGCAAGTGACTGAGCGAATACAAAAATGTTTTTCATGGCACAGGCATCTCTGGGAGGAACTCTGCATTTTTTCATGTTTATTTTTCCACTTTTCAAGAGCTCAGACTGCTTTGGAGCAATAGCCCTAATCCACGTTACTCCTAAATATGGATAAATTTTTGTCAGCAGCTTTGTTATAAAATTCCATCCTGTCCTATCTGCATGGCGACCCTATTACCTGTATTTTATTTTTTCAGAGACTTGTCCCACTTAATTCTGAAAACCTGAAGTGTAGGTTGGATGTAAGAACTCCAAAATTAGTTTTCCCCAGCTCTGTACATGTAGCAGGACTTGTGGTCATGGTTTCCACTTTGTTACTGCTTTGCACTTTGTGCTCTGTATTTTCTTGACTATCTCTGAACTTCTTCCAAATTGAAACTAGAATACATCGTGTAAGTTCAAATGCAAGACTGGAAAACTGCCAACGGCATTGATTTTAAAACAAGAAATAAGAGATTTGATCTTCATCTTCACAATCTGTTAATCAAAAGCAACCCATCTTCCCCACATTTTTGAAGGAAGAACACAGGAACCACCACCAGTGCACAGCAAAGCCATCCCCAGATTGCTCCATAATTAAACACACCCTGATTCTCTCCTCCCAGTTTAAAGAGGATCTGTATTCAATCACAAAAGCTGACCAAGAGAAAGCAATACAGCACTGTGGATTGTATAATTTCCACAATGTACAGTCCCACATGATAATCACAGCAGAGACATTCTGTGGAGATGACCTTGTTCTTCAGTAAGTCATTCAAAGCAGTTGTGCTAATTTTACTTCTTGGATACATACCTGCAAGAAGCTATTTTTGAAACACAGTTCCATGAAACAGGATTTATTCCTTTATGTAGCAGTGCCAGCATCACAAATGAGCACACTGAACTGTTTCTTTTCAAATGTGAGAGTGGAATTGCATCGACATTTCTCCCCCGCACACTGGGTGTTACACAGCAGTAACCGTGGATTAGCAACTACTGTCTTTTTCACAAGCCCTTTTAAACATGCATGCATGGCTGTACTTGCATATACACACACCACACACCCTACCCCTGTCCTCTAGGCCATCTTCTAGTACAAGAAAAACTATAAAATTGTCTTCTCTGCTTTTTTTTTTCATTAGTATTTCCTAAATATAGAATAAAGTCTCCCTGGAACTTATGTAATGCTACAGTGCTGAATACAGGACTGCAGGATAAGGGAAAGTTCCTAGATGGAATTGCCAGATAACCAGGTTCACCTATGTTGCCATGATCTTTTATCTAGCAGACATGTACCTCCGTTTTCTGCATAATAGCTCTCCTCATAGGCTGTGTGTCCCTGGGACTCGGGATAGTGCTTCTTCCGCTTTTTTTCTTCCTGCAGTTCTTTCTGTTGTAGGAGACGGGCAATGTCCTGCAGAGATGGAAGAAAACAGACATAAAATCACCACTCAAAAGTATCTCCAGATTCTTCTATTCAAATTCTTTATTCAATTATTAAAATCCTGATAGTTTAATTTTCCAGTCATGACAACAATTAAAATTCAACCCTTGGGTGGGATGGTCCCTTGTGTCATCCACTTCAGTGTAGTGGATGACACAAGGGACCATCTCAGCAACCAGTATTCAACCTCATCCAGGCCCACCTCAGATTCCAACCCCATGTTCCTCCTGCACACAAGCCTGCAGAGCCCTAATGGCCAAAGCAGGGGAGAAGGGACTATGTGTGTAACCTCAGGCTTCAACAAGGATTTGGAAGACGAAGAAGTGCACACCCACTTATAGGAGCAGGCTGAATCTGTCCCCTGCACTCTGTCAGGGAAAGAAAAAACATAGAGGCTAAGGCTGTCTCCAGCTGAAGGCACTTATGACTGGAAGGACTTCCCAAAGCAAGTCATGAACTTGCTTCACACTGGCTGTAATTTGCAGGGACTGTAGGATGCCAGGCAGGGAAATGCATCAGTTTGACAGACAGAGACTGAAGAAAAAGAAAATCGAATGGACATTAAGAAGAGTGAAACAGGCACTAGGCAAGAGCTCAGAGGGGACTGCAGCCGTTTGTCTTCTGTCACAGTTTTGGTAGATACACCAAAGAGATGAGCACTCCATTTTCCTAATTGGTTTTCCTTCGAGATGACTAATGGATCAACAAGGCCTAGGAAGCGCAAACAGTTCCCTGGGGTTTGCTCATCTGAGTCCCAGAAGCTTGTGAATCAGTGGAGCAAGTCTGAAGCCAGGAAGCAAAGCTGGCAGATGCCAGCAGGGCATGCTGGCCCTTTGGATGCTATTCATTTAAGCCTTCCTAATCCTCAGGACCTTTACAGAGTCATGCATATAAAGTGGTCATTGCAGGCAGGAAAGGCATCACTGAAATGCAAACTAAGAGTCAACACCCTCCATAGCAAAGTCAGCACTGGAGGACAGTGAATGTCTGTTCAAGCACAAACTATTACTTCAGGATTCAGCTAGGATCTGCTCCACAACCAGCTTTGTGGACAACCTGGAGATGCCACAGGCTCTTAGGAAGAAAGAAAAAAAACAACAAACAAAAAACCAAAACAAAACAAAATCTCTTTCTCCTGACAAGGTTAACCTCTTCTAGCAAGTACAGTAAATCTATAAATATATAAGCTTAAGCACATTATCTCCAGGACTGAGACAGCTCAGGACTTGCAAATCCACACGAACCACTTCTTTCAAAGGGGATTCGTAAGCAGGCAGGATTAGAGCTTCATTTGAAAACCCTGCAGTCCAGACCAGATCTGTCTCAGCCCACAGCTACGTTTTATGCCACACTTGGGAACTTCTCTTGTACCAGCAGGAAAAGAAAGAATGTTTATGACTTCTCATTGCTTTAAGCCACAGTCATCTGAAGATTGCTCCCAACAGCACAAGATGGTCAGCATGCTAGTTTGACAAGTTGCAAGGACCTGTTGTCAGACCACTGACACCCCTGCAGTTCTCTACATAAAGCAAGAGGGAAAGGTACAATTACCCAAGCCAACATTATTTTTGTAAATCCTTCACCTTCATGATAAAAATAACACAGATTTTCACCTTTATAGCACAAATCCTTTGGCCAAAGTGTTCCTCCCATCCTGTTAGCATTGACTTCCTCTTGAAAATCAAGCCCTTCCACATCTGCCTGTGCAGCCTTTCAGTACTGGCTTGGAATTAATGGTACAAGAATAAAATTAAGCCTAGCACAAGCAAAATGATGTATCAGTCAGGTAAGGACAGATTCTTATTTCAGGCTCTTCCAGGAAACAAAACCCTGTGTTTCCAAGGTCTTCCTACACAGAAAATGCCACAAGGAGCCTCTTGAGACTACTCAGACTCCTCAGAAAACCATCTGTAATCAAAAAGAGGGGCACACTCCAGGCTCACACAGGTGTTCCTCTACTCTGTGGGTTTCCTGAAAACCCAATCTGACAGGCTGACCCAATAAGGTGATCAACAAGCCAGATCTTTTGAATGCCATGGAAAAACCACACTGTCCACTCTCAAGAAACAGCAGCAGAGAAATATTCTGAAATCACAAATGGAATCTGCTAGCAAGAAACTGCAACTGCGTGTTCAGGCTGTGAAAGACCAAACTGACGAACTGAGAAGCCAGAAATGGACGGCTGGGCTGAGAGTTCTGCTGAAATCTTTGCAACAAAGACAAAGAAATCATGACCCAGGATCCTCCTGAAAGTAGTACCTATCTTCTTGCATTTGAGAAAGCAAGAGGTCTCAGAGTGCATAAACAATTACAACTTTCCACACCAGGACAACGAACACCTCAACAAGACTTACTTATTACTTGCCCTCCTCATTAGCAAAGCCATTGGCATCAACAACTCTTGTGACTCTTGACTGTATTTTGTCTGTATCTTATTCTTGTAACAGGACTCTCTCTAAAAGAATCTTTGTGCATATAGAGACCTGTGATGACAAGGACTGCCACCATGCAAGCCAACTTCTGTGGCTACTGGCCAAGAAATGCTTGCCCTGAAAGGGCTGCTACAAATAGCCCTTCCATCCCTGCAGCTTTAAAGGTTACCTCGTCTTTTTCTTCTTGCCTGCGGCGTTCCTCTGCTTCAAACGCGAGCTTCACTTGGATCTCCTGAGCAATCTCGCAGTCCTGTCGTTCCCTAGAAGGTAAGGAGACAAGGATTAAAGGCAGCTGAATCCACAAGCATCAGTCAGCCTGTAGAAAGGGATAAAAGCTAAAAAAAATCCTCCTGATTTACACAAAAGAATTATAACTCAGTTTTAGTGCAGAGCCTATGAATTCTCACCAGGGACCAGGACTCCCTGTACTTCCTGCTGGCCAAATTTAGAAAACACTTCCCAAAAGATTCACAGAGGATAAATTCAAAGAAAATAGATTGATTGGCAATTTGCTAAGAAAGGAGGTAGGTACCACAAAACAGGGCAGGCCAAGGTAGCACTAAGGAGTCTGCAAACAGCTTAATTCTGCTGAGTTTTTGTACATGTGGTATCAAAGGAGGGGTTCAGGGATACACTTAATGCAGGTAGTGGGAAGTGGTTTTCATGTGAAAGTCAAGAAGAAAGTGCAGGAATGCAGTACACAGGCTGAGTGGAGGCTGGAAGTAGCAGTTCAGTAATGAATGAGAAATGCAGCTGAGGTGAGATGAGACACAAAAGCAGAACCAGTGCCAAGAGGCAAGGGATTGACATACGTCAAAAGGAGGGGGGAGGGAGCCATCGCCACAGTGCCGGTGCGGATGCGGGAACATAAGATTGCATTAACCAGAGAGAGAGATACCAGAGTAACTGAGAGAGGAGTGTTCCGGCTGTGCAGACACATCCAGAAAGCTGTATTTCAGGGGCATCATACAGAAGGCATCTGCGAGAACACAGTACCATACTCAGCCATGTGCTCTGATGTCCAGCAAACCAGCTGGAACAACAGCCAAGGATTCCTTAGGGCAACTCAGAAAAGGGCTGTGGGATTTGAGAAGAAAGATTAAAAGCTGTCTCCTTCAGCACTGTTGAAACTGAGCTAAAGACTAGTTCTAAACAGGTCAGAAAAATCAATCCCTGCAATTGCAACTACTGAAAGGCAAAGCATCGAAGGAGCCAAGAATGGGAACAGCGACAGGCAGAGCCTACTTTATTAGCTTACAATCTTTTGAAGAATACACTGACAAAAATCAGACAGGTGATGGGAAGACTACCAAGAGCATACTCTGGAAGGCAAGTAATAATTCAAGAGAAGCAGGTTAACCTGTGTCAAAATTGTGCTGTGTGGGATGGAGCAACTAGTTCTAGGATTGAGCAAGGATCTGGGCAGAAATGACCTAGTGAACTTGGAGGTAAAGGACTGGAAGAGAGACTAGAATATTAGCAGAGGAAGTTGAAATAGTTTTAAGTGCAAACAAGCACTTTAGGTTGCAAAATCAAGAAATGTTGACATGGCTGGAGCAGTCAGTGGCACCACAGAGCCTTCTTTTACTGAAAGTGAAGAATGAAGAAGCTTAGGGTGGGGAGGAAGGACATTGCAACAAGAGGCTTTAGACAATAAATGTCACCAATAAATAACTCATCTGTCACAGTGAACAAAAAGGTACATGCAGTAGACGGGAGAAGAAGCTTCTTTATTTCTCTCAACTGCTCCTTGCAAGCAGACCTGCAATCAGGCTGGAGTTATCAATGGGTCAAACATCTTATGACATCAGTTTCTTTCATCCAGGTAATGAAACCTGGTATTTTTTTGTGTGTGCCTGCATGTGTTTCATTTGACTCATGGCAGAGACCTGTTCAAAGGCACAAGAGTTCACATAGCAGTAATTCTGGTTCTTGAACCTGCCTTATGAAAAGGGACCTTGGCAAACCTGGCACAAGCAGAAAACCACAGCCCCCAGGAAAACAACAGCTAAATAAGCAAATCCTAGGGAGCAGGCTGCCAGTGGGCCTGACAGTGGATTCCTTATGACCGCAGTCTCCGAGTACATGAATCCAGGTAGAAAGTAAGTTAGAAAGGTCAGACACATCAAGGCATTGCACATCTCCAGTTCCCCTGGCAGCTGTGAGCAGAGCTAAAGTGCCAAGTTCATCAGCACAAACTGACCTGCTAAATGTTTAAAATACACCTTATTACAGACAAACAGGACAGAGAAAACAGTTAATCATCTTTCAGAGCCAAGGCAACAAGGTCAGTGCCTCTCCATTCGCAGCAAAGAACAGTAGAAGTAATGCAAATGCAAAAGTATTTTCCTGTTCCTGATGACACACATCTTGGAACACACTGTATCAATTTCTAAGAGCTGAACAGCAACAGAGGATTAACTTTTGGGGTTTACTGCTCAACAGTAATGAAATACTGAAACTTGATTAGTTAATCAACATCAGGTAGTGTTTTAACTTGAGTGAGCATAAGAAAATAGGTTAAACAACTTTAACAGCTCTTCTTGTCCTTGAGTTTCTTTCGTGCAAGTTCAAGTGCCCATCACACCCCAGAAATCAGCTAGAACAATGTAAACATTACCACTTCTGAACATCCCACGTATGTGTCCCTCTTTCCTGGACTGCCAGGAGTGTTAAAAGTGTTGGGAAAATTCTACATCAGTTTGTAAAAAGGAGAAAAAAACCCAGAAGTCCACGTGATCAGAAAGGTCCCTCCCATCCACACTGATTGTAGCTACTGGTTGTTGCCAGATGAAGAAAAAAAACACCAAAAAAAGGAAATGTTTAAGGGAACTGTTCAAACGAATTAGCTTACATTAATACAACAGAACCATCACAGCACTGGGAGCAAAACAGGGAAAAGACATTTTCACACTATTTTATTTTAGTCATCTTGCTACTATGCTTAGCAGTATGCAGGCTGCTCAGCTGGATGTGAGAGATGCTTTTAAAGAATCATGAAAATAAGGGTTACTACTTGGATGCTTCCCTGCATTCTTAAAAAGAAAAAAGTTATTTCTATTCTCTAATTTATCTTCGAAAAGTCTTTCTGAGAGAATTCAGGATTTGAAAGACAGAAGAAAGCCCATAAATTTGAAAAGCTTTTTTATGTTTCCTGTTTATCAAGACCACCTAGCTCTTCTCCCTTACTCCTCCTATCACCTTGCAGTATTGACCTAACCTACACAATACAGAAAGCAACAACAGTGTTGTGAGTTCACCTCGGTGGGCCTAAATTTAGGTTTTGGGGGCCAGACTAGGCCTGGAATTGTCAGGTGACTTGAGCCAGGCTGGGCTAGCTAACAGCTGACTTCTTCTAACCAATGATATTGCATTCCATACCGTACTGACATCACCTCAAAAGGGAGTAGGTTCCTCCTTCCTTTTACTCTGTCTTGGACAGTTGGCGTTTTGCCAGTTCAAACCAAGACAAACAGCAAGGATTATTCTGTTGCCAGAACATGCTACTCTTGAACAAGGAGAAGTGGGAACGTACAAAGAATTAAGGAAGAAAAAGATTCATGATAAAAGGACGCCTCCAACTTCTTTTATTATTCTTGCAGAAGGGCTCATGCTTTCAGGGGCAGAACTGCCGCTGACGCAACATTTTGCATCAGCAGTTCTGTCTGTGCCTTTGCTCACAAAGTTCGTAAATCCCATTTTACAGAGTCCTACAACAAAAAAGCATTTGCGCTCCCATTAAGTAACAAAGAGGAATCACCTCGGCCACACAAAATTAATTTTTGTGATTTGCACTCTCACATCTCTAATTGGTTATAAAGACAAAACTATTGACAGAAACCAGACTCGAGAGCTGCCTCAGTGTCCTGGGAACATTGAAAACAGTGGCGGATCTGTCACGCCCCAGCTTCAAAGCTTTTATGAGCCACTGCTTTGAAGGCAGTCCTGCACCTCGCACATCTGCAACACAGAGCTCTTCTGCTCCATCGCTGTCCCTGCCAAATGAGCCACCCAGGCTTTGTGATCCACCACCAACTGTACCTGGTGGGTGGTATCCCAGAGTACAACACAAGCTGGAAGGCAGCACAGCCACTGGGAGAGAGATGCATCCTGTCTTGCAGACACTGCATTTGCCGGGACTCCCATCCTGCAACCTCTTACCAGTGGGATCTGGTTGAGCCCTGCCACACAAATCATTTGTTACATCTCATGCATTGCAAATCCACTCTGGATTGGAAAGAACAGTTGGTTTTGCCCTGCACTGCCATGTTTCATTTCTACATCAGCTTCACATCTGGGAGCCATGGCATAAAGAAAGCCAAACCACAGGCCACAGGGTTAGATGTGGTGTGTGGGCACTAAGCAAACCTGCAGAGCCAACTGGATCACTCATTAAACACATTTTCACAGCTGCTGCAGAAATGAGGGACTGCAAGCGAAGGCCTGTTACCAACACCCATCCCCACCAAGTGACCCTGGGGCAGCAGTTCCCCTTCCCAGGGCACTACACAATGAACATCTGCAAGCACAAGGATGGGCTTTCAGCTTTCAGTGCAGCAGGACACCAAAGAGCATCGTACCCAGCTCCTCAAAAGCACTCCACAGGCACAGTGCAAACATGCCAATATCTCCAATTTCCACATGAGAAAGAATTCACTGTAACACTGTAGTTCTGTGGCACAATTCCTTCATTCTCAGACATTAGTCAGGCACAAGGTCAACAAAAGTGGCAAATTTACTCCATTTTGCCAACAAAAAGTACAATGGGAAGGCTCCTTCTCATGGACAGGCAATAGAATGTAAGCCGGGATGGGTCCTAGGACCACCTACTCCCACACTGTTCTCATTACTCTGTGCCGGAGCCTAGTATCAATACTTTTACAGCAATGGACAGCCAAAGGCTGATGAACCTGGACCCCATGTACCCTCAAATCAAAGCAGCTGATTTCAGTGCTTTGACCAAATGGGACTAGCATTGCCATTTCAACAGCTCCATCACAAACTCACAGGTCTTTCTGGTGTTTCTTGATTTGAGCTCGTGCTTTCATATCCTCCTCTTCTTGCAGTTGCTTGGCCATCTGCAAGTCATGTTGCACCAGACGATTACGCTGAACATTTGTGGCCAAGTGATGTTCAACTGGAAATAAACACAGACAAGAACCCTCAAACCAGGCTCCAGAACTTCACTATATGAACAAGATAAACCAAGTGGGAGGGAGATTCCAGGCCAGAGAGGAAGACAGATCTTGGCAGGGGAACACCAAGCAGTATCACTAAAGGTGGGAAAGTCCTGAACTGAAATTACACTAACAGCTTGAGACTGACTCGTTTTAGCACTGAGGGGGCCGTATACGTGTCTCTGTTACCAAAACAAGATCTGCATATCTTAACACATCCAGGTTTATAGAAAATGTTTTTTAGGCTTTGAGTTTTCATTTTCTGACCATGGGAAATCACCCTAAGTGAATGAAGTGGGTCTGGAAGGGACCACCAGAGGCCAGTGAGGATGAGCTGAACCTAAGGCACTTCTGATGGATGCTTCCCTAATTTGTTCTCAAAAACCTTTAGAGAAGAAAACTCCTCTCACTCCCAGCATAGTCGGTTCCAAAAGTCTCACTACCTTTATATTTAGCAACAGGGCAACTGAGTACTACAGCGAGTCCTTTACCATACATGGATATTGCCTGCAAGAAAAAATGGCTACGTGAGCTGCAGCAGATAGTCATCTGTAATTCAGTGGTCTCAGGTTCCAGCACCAAGGGCACAAGCAGCTGCATCCTTTGTGGAGCAGCTGGAATGGCATTACCACCTAGTACTGGTAGATACCAAGTTTGTGAGAAGCTGATTAGAGACCACCATATCTGAAACCACAATGTAAACGTACCCAAAGTAACAGATAAGCATATAAAAAAAAAATCTTAAAAAAAAAAAAAGGACCAGTCACTTTGAAGTTCCTGTACCTTTTTTTTCTCCTTTTTAAACCCTTCTAGGGTACAGCTGCCCTACCTCAAAATGTCTGAAAAGGAAGCCTCCTTTCAAAAGGCAAACACTGGCAATTCTGAAATAAGTAAACAAACAGACCTCTTCTGGTTGTACTTCAGGTCAGCCTATAAAACTTGAAGCTTTCAGATTTGCTAGTCATTTCTAAAAACCTTACACAGCAACAAAACCTCAAGTGCACTCCTACATGCAATTTTATCATAACCGGCATAAACAATCTCAACTCTAAAGGAGAGCACAAAACTGAAACGTGAAGTGCAACTATCTCTAGGGTACAATGTGAGCTGAAGCAGAAGGCAGTGTAGTGTTGCAGGACAGTGAAGACAGCAATAATAAACTGTATTTCATTATAAAGAATAAAAATTAAATAAATGCAGGAAGCATTTTTTTTAGCAAAATCAAATAATGCCAGGTATCTGCTGGGACAAGTTTGCTTCAGTTTGTTCTAAACATCATTGCTACTTACTCTCTTGTTCCTGTAAATTATGGGCCAAGGTATGATCTTCCAGAATAGCGAAGTCTCGACACACTGAACAGGGAAACAAAATAAAGAGAATTAGAATCAGAAAAAAAAAATCCAAGAAAGCATCAAAAGAGCTATAGGAGTTAGGGGAACATAAATACATACAGACTTCTGACACACTTTCTACCAGCCAAGGTCTGGACTTGTGTTTTGACCCTCTTCTGCATTCATGCCTAGTTTTGCACACACTTATTTCTTTGTCTCCATTGGTATTAAAAGCCCTCTCCACTCTCCCCTCCACTTCAAGGACAGAACTGCCCATAACACCACCATGGATCAGACCTTGTGTACAAAGGTGTATTCCATTCAAATTTATACCAAAGCCCATACTGACTGCATTCAACTAAAACCAAGGGCAAGTGTTTGTGCTTACTGTGACTTTCTTTGGCAGATTAAAGGGTCTGAGAAGAGTATTTTCAGCGCACAAAGGGCACAAGGCACATTGCTACCCCCCTGGCACTGGGCAGACTGAGCTACATAGCTCTCCCTGCAAGGCATTTCTACCAGTTCAGGCACAATTTCATAGTTGTTTCTTGTAAGTTTCATTGACTTTTTAAGTGCAGATGCTGGATTTGTACCTAGAACCAAGATATGGGTTCAACCACAGTGTTATGGGCAGGGATAAGTACAGCTTCTTAAAAAGATGCTGAAAATGACCTAGAGAAGCAAAATTGGAAAAGGACAAACTACCCTTGGCACCAGTCTGAAAGAAGCAGATTTTTGCCAATGCCTATCACTTTTGCACTTGAACTTTCAAAGAAATGCTCTACCCACACTGCAGAAAAACACCAGTCTGCATTTTTAACTTGTGACAGGCAGTGGGACAATAGAACACAAGTCACATACATACTGGGACAGGGACAGACACACAGCATCTGGTTCACCCTTTTGGAGGCAGGTACACATCAGCTTCTCTGTGAACTAAGGACAATCTGTGCTCCCAGTGTGCAGGATGGGTCCCCATTTCACACATTATTTCTGCCTGCTTCAAGGGGAGTTTAAGGGAGTGGCACTGAAAAATTTATACTGGAGAGGTCTGACACTTATTTTTCCCTCAATATGACAAGCTAAGAAGCCTAACAGGACGTGAGGGGAGTATCTCCCACTTGAAACATACAGTCACAAAGCAGAGAACTACAAGGTGCTTCTGAAGCTGCAGTGGGAAATTCAAACCCCTGCTACTGCACTCCATGGGCAAAACCTCCGGGGAAGACCAAGATTTCTCCTTAGCAGAGCACAGGCACAGCCTAGAAGATAAAACAAAAATAACCCCAAACTCCCCAGAATGTATCAAAAGTACAAGGGGAATTTACGAGGATTCTGTTTAAGAAAAGTTTCAGAGACAGAAAGATAAAGTATTTCCATCACTGCAAAGGGTGGGAAAAAAAAGGAAATGAGAAGGTAGCCATGTTTTCCTGAGCCACAAGCCTTCCCTCTTCTCACAGACACACAATTCCGCTAGAGTAGCACCAAGACGTGCCTCTGCACCCAGGTTTCTCCACAAAATATCATGAAGTTGTGTGTACTAAGAGGTCAGATGAATATTTTATCATATTCAAAGGGAGTTTTGGTTGAGACCTTATTTATTGGAGAGTGTTTTACAGATGACAAAAGCTCCTAACAGCCAGAGCAGCACTTCAGGGAAGGACAGTGACAAGCGGCAGGGTGGAGATGAGGACAGGGATTATGGTTACATGATCCTGAACTGGCTCAATTTAAGCATGCACATTTCTGGATTGTGGAATTAAGGTTTTGTTTTTGTCTTTTTTTTTAACTGCAACTTTTTTAGAATAGAAGAGACTATATGAAACACTAAATAGCACTAAAACGCTTCCAAGTGGTCATTTGTGTACAAAGAAAGAAACGCTGCCCTCAGCCACAGATCTGAAAAAGCCACAGCTGAGTTTCAGGCAGCAGTGCTATTCACCGGCGACAAACCCAAGGTGCTTGGCAGTCACAAACACATTGTTATGGGATAGGGCAAGGGAATCTTGCCCAGAAAGACTTGATTTCCGTAGTCCCTAATATTACTTCAGCTTTCTAGAATGATTGTGGAACAACCAACTTCTGCTTACAAGTATCATCTGGCCTGCTGGAAAGGGATATCCAAATTAGAGGTTTGATCCCTACTATTAATTGGGAGCTAAGCAGACACCTCAACAGAGAGCCACAGTCCACCCAAATCTAGGGCTGTGCTATTACCATTATGTATTCAGGAAGCAGCACTTGCTCTTGACCATTAGAAAAAAAACCAAACCAACAAAACAAAACAAAAAACCAAGAGAGAAAGGGAGGGAAGAGTTATTTTTAACTGCAATAGGTCTCTGACAAAGTCCACTGTACAGCTGCCTGAACAGCTGTACTAGCAAGACAAGGCAGGCAGCACAGGAGCAAGTATGATAATTTCAGAGCTACACTTTTTTTTGTATGAAGATCACTGCTGTAAGAAATGCTTATAAAACTGCATCCCAGCCCTTCTCAACTAATTTCTGCCCAGGTTCATACTTTGCCCTGATCTCTGTGGCATTGGAGAGCTCTGTCTTGTCATTCATGCTGCTGATGGTGCTGGCAGACCTTTGCTCCATCCTCCCCAGAGAGGCACACGTGCATATGAGGATGTTAGGCCTTTCTTTTACTCCATTCTACCCACGCCCAGATACACTTCTCTATTTGTTTGAGAAAAACCATGTTGACAGGTGATGCTTGTTGAGAAGGTGGGAGGGCTGTGGTAGGACACTGCTGCTTATCTTTTGACAGTCTTGCACCAACCCCAGGAAGGTCCAACCTCCTCTGGTGAGCTTTATTCCTACAATACAGCAATGATTGTAGAACCCTTTTGGATTGATGGGCCACTATAAAATTCCTAAAGAAAGCATGGACTCAAAATAAAAGGGTCAGGTCCATATAATGTTGTGTTGCATAAATGGGCTTGCTCCTTGTAGCTGATCCTCCAGAGATTTACTGAAGTAATCCATGGGTCTCTCCAAACAAACAAGCAAAATAAACTCCTCAGATACTGAATTCTTACTGACTACAGCTGAAAGTTGCTGGATGTCTACAGACGTAAGCAGGGATCAAGGTTCCTTTTCAGGTTGTTTTGGAGCTCAGTGCCTGGGCCAGGAAGCACACACAGCCCCGGGTACCACCTTCCCTGGTGCAATTCCCAGCTCCTGAAGCCAAAGGCACCAAGCTCAGATCCAGTGCCAACTCCAACATGGCCACACAGCACCCAAACCTGAGGCCGTGCCCAGACACCACCTGTCTGGTCTCCACATACAGTGACATAACAAGTAGGGGACGATGCACTGGGATGAGCCCCCAAGTTGTAGGGCTTAGACATTAATACAGGGGCTGGGTCTAAAAGCAGTGATATTAACCCATCAAGATCCAGTGCAGGGAGAGGGAAATTTGACAGTTACTAATGATATGCACACTGGAAGCTCCCAAGTGTCTGGGCTCCCCAGTGCCCCCATTTCACAGAGGACACAGCAAGGAGCACACTGGTAGGGTAGCAGCAACCTTTGGGTTTGCTCACACATTTTCATTTATTTATGCACTGCTGAAGAAGCCATTTGGCTGCACACACACTCCTGTCAAGCTGCTCTTACAAACCCAAATGGACGGGTCGAGCACACAGCCCTCTCTTTGTGCTGCTGTAGCTGCTGGCAGGGCAGACAGCACAAGAAGACCTTTCGTCACTGTCAGAAACTTGGCCAGGCTGGCTGACTACAAACTCATCTGAGCACATTATTCCCAAGTCCCATTAGCCTGAGAACAACATGCAAAGGAAGATGAGAACATCCTATTACGAACACAACGAAGTGCTGTCAAACAGCCAAGTGGCAAGAGATGGGGACACCTGCAACTCCCTAGCAAATCTGGGGGTGATGGCAGTGCAGAGCACTCAAGAATAGACCCAGCACCCATGGCACAGAGTCAAGCATGACGGCAGCTGCAAGCGAGGCCAAGGAAACCAACCCTCCTGTCCTTGAGGACGCATATCCAACAATGAGGCAACTATTAAATAATTGGACATGTGGACCAGCCAGGCATGGTCTGAAATGAAGTTTCATCAGCACTACTCCTCATCCCCTGCCCAGTCTCAGAGTGGCTCCAGCACACTCATTACTAGGCATTATGTGCACTGGGTTTGTGCTCAGAAATTGGATGGCCCCAAAGACAACAGACACAATTACTCCTTTCCAAGAAGCTTTTCATTTGAGGGAAAGAAATCTATTTCATTACTCCCTACCTGTATGCCTAAAAACCGGAAGGTAGGTTAAAGTTACTTTCACTGTTGCAAATCAAGTTCACTTCCCACCCTGGGCCCTGGCTGGAAGCCATCAGGCAGTCAAGCACGCAGCAGGGGTGCGATCAGAGCAGCTACAATTGGCAAGTCCAGTGAAGCGTGAAACATTCACAACAGGCTCACCATAGTCTGATTAAGCCAATCTGCCTTGGTGCAGCAGGGAGCAGACCTGGATACCTGCTTCTGCCACAGCTGGCAATAAAAGAAATGCCAGTCCAGGAATCCCAGCTGCTGCTACAGCCAGCAGAGGTGCCAGCAAGGGAGAATGAATACAGAAGGATAAACCTTTGCAACAGTGGTGGGATCCAAAATTCATGCTGTAGCATGGAAGAGGGAGCTCACTTGCTTGCTGGATCCTCAAGAGCCTTTCTGCAAGCTCCAAGCACAGGTCTCCTCTGGCAGCTCACTCCAAAACTAAGCCTTTCCGTGCATGAGTGCATCTGAAGCTCTTGCAAGCACAGTTGCAAGCCCTGTCTTTATGGCAGAGATAAGAAAGTTCCCAGGTATAGAATTTGCAAAATTTCATTTAATAACCGTGTCCTTTTTATGTTCTGCCACCTGCTCACTAGCTTTCTCCAGTGTTATCTCAGCTCCATAGCTCAGCATTTCTAACACCAAACTGCTTCACACAGAGTGAGGTAACCACAACAGAGAAGCAAAGGCAGCCTTAGATGTTGTTAGTGATACTCAGGTGTGTGACAAAGAGGTAGGCAACACCCAGGAATGGGTAGTGTGGAACATGCACTGTCTCAACAAGAGGTTAAACCCCACTGCTTTCTCAAGCAAGGCTCACAGCAAAACACCTCCCTCATTTCTGCCTGAATTCTTAGACCATGTTTTGAAATCCACTGCCAGGCCCAAGAGTCCCCTTGGTTCATGTGGCCCATGAAACGTGCTCTGGGACACCAGCCAGTTCAATGACCCAGGGACCACAGATGCATGTTCCAAGCATTTCCTTTTGGGTCTTAAAAACCATCTCTTGCTCCCTACCCCCTCCACCCCCAACATTTTCCTGTCAGCATTGTGTGCTGGATAATTCACAAAATAAACTAGAAGGTGTGAGTCATGCTTAGTTCAGAGCATCTGCAGATTTTTAATCCTGATCTGAAGATCAGGAAGGAGAGAAAAGACAAAAGTAATTGGAAAAAAACAGTTTCATCACTAAAAAGATCACTTTCAGGGCCTACAGAGCAGACAAATTCAGTGGCAAGCAGCACATGCAGTCTTTTGCAAGCCAGTAGTCACAGGAGGATGCTGAGTTATGAAGATTCCTGCAGATTAGAAGGCAAGCTGGGACCTCTTACACACTCTTACCAGTAGGGACTGGCCAGGCCACTCTGAGCCAGGTAGGCCCCCCAAATCTGCAGACTGATTCCTTGAAACAAAGCCAACATGACCAAGCAGCCACAGCCACCCAGTTGGAGCTGAGGGGGTACCCTGAGGGCAGCTTCCAGATAAAACATGCAACTGGGGCATTTCCTTCCCAGCACCAGCAAAGCTGCTCTGTGAGATACATGGCCCTACCTCAGCGTTTCCCATTTCTGCCCTGCCTCTCCCATTGCACCAGGAGATACCTGAGCTCCTGCTACCACATGAGGTGCTGACAGAGGCTGGCCAGGACACGTCTCCTCTGCAGCAGTTACACAGACGACATTCCTAGGACTTTATTCACCAAGCTCCATCAGTGCCAAAGACATCAGAAAATTCAAGCAGGAAGAAGGTAGATCCCAGACAGAGGGCAGGTCTGGGCAGCCTGAGAAAAGGAACCATTTCTGCCTCTGTCACAGCACCACAGCATTACATGTAGCTGGGAGCTACGAGTTAGCAAAAGGAGACTGAATGACTCCATGGGGAACCAGATGAGGGGTCTCACCCTAATTCTTAAAAATGCAAACACACAAAATTAAAAACAGAAAAAAAACCCAGCAAACCACCATGGTTTTTTTACTATCAGTCTTGGCCTGGAAGCTAAGAACATCTTGGGATTTGGGAAGGAGGTTATCCTCTCTGCTCTAAGCTAAATGCCCTGAGGTCAAGGCCATGAGATTTTTGTGCTTTGTCTGCACTGTTCTCCAATAATAAGCTCTCACCTGCCCAACAATGCTTCAAAAAGGAAGACTGCATGGCACTTGGAATCAAAACCTCAGAGACTGATTCTATTTTGTTAACCTGCCTTGAAACAGAAATAATAGTATATTCTAAATGCCTTCTCCTATGCTGCTAGTTTGGCACTCTCACTTTAGTAAAGAAGCCTGCACACTGTACTATAACTTGGCACTGCCAATCCCACCACTAAAGCATAATCCTCAGTGCCTCATCTACCTACACCATTTTTGAATACCTCCAAGGATGGCGACCCAGCTACTTCCCTAAGGAGCCTGTTCCAATGACTTGCCACCCCTTTGCTAAAGATATTTTTGCTAATATCCAACCTAAACTTCCCCTGACACAACTTGAGGCCAATTCTGTAAGTCCTATCACTTGGTACTTGGGAGAACAGGCCAACCTCCTTTCAGGTAGTTGTAGAGAGCAATTAAGCCCTCCACAAGCCTCCTTCTCTCCAGGTTAAACACTCCCACCTCCATCAGCCACTCCTCGTAAGACTTGTGCTCCAGATCCTTCACCAGCTTTGCTGCACTTCTCTGGACATGCTCCAGCACCTCAATGTCCTTTTTGTAGTGAGGGATCCAAAGCTGAGCACAGGACTCAAGGTGGGGCTTCACCAGTGCCCAATCCAGGGTCACAGTCCTGCTGCCCACACTACTGCAGACACAAGCCAGGATGCCATTTGCCTTCTTGGCCACCTGGGCACATGCTGGCTCATATTCAGACAGCTGCTAACCAGCACCCCCAGGTCCTTTTCTGCTGAGCAGCTTTCCAGCCACTCTGCACAAAGACTGTTCAAGCTGGAACATACAGACATATCTGAAAATGGCATTGAGGCGTAAGGAGTACTGGCACCTATGCTTCAAAAATTCATCCTTTTCAGCCATGTCCAGTTGGGTCCCCAGATAAAGAGTACTCTGAGTCACAAGAATTTTCTGATATCCCTAAGTCCTATAGCCAACATGGCTGCTACAGCTGCTCTTTCTATTCCAGGAGCCCAACAGTGTTTGGCCATTTTAAAGCATAAAACAGGTAGGTAAGACAATAACTGTTAATGTCTGCAAGTCATTACCTGCCAGGCTCAGAACACTCATCTCTGCAGAAATTTCTTGAGCGCCCAGTGTCCATCAGGCCCTACAGGACTGCCTACACCCAAAAGATCACCAGTGAGCTCAGCCATTGATTGTACTGTGGACCCACCAGTAACACCCAAGTGAACAGGTACTAAAACCCCAAGGTAGATATACTTGTCAGGGAAGGCTTGGCTAGTTCGACACCACAGCCAAATAGCAGACCTCAGGCAGCCAAACACTTTACTCAATATCCAAGACGTAACTGGGTCTGTGTATGGAAGGCATTAATCTCAATCATTAATGAGAACAAAAGCTGCTTGTGTAGTTCATTCTCTTCAGCATTTGACACAGCTTCAGTTGACTCAGCTAATACCACTTGTGCAAAATGAACAACCAACAACAGAGACAAGTTTTCCTAGAAGTCAATTTTAACCACTGACTCCCAACCATGGACCACAGCAAAACAAACAACACTTGCCTCCAACAGTTGTGTTTTACCCTCTCTTTGCCCAAAGGCAAACTACCACACACATCACTGGAGAGCAGGGCAGGAGTTGCCTTCACCAGGAGTGATCAAAATCCCTCTTACACACATCCCCATGAGCACCATCGTAGCTGTAAACCATGCCTTCAGCTAGGGATCTTACAACACTGTCCTTTTCTGGAGGGTTCTTTTGTTTCTTTTGCAGACAGGACATCATGGCAATTTTAGCTTTAAGCCCAACACTACTCATTTAAATTGGCATAAGGGACGGGGGGGAAGGAAAAACAGGGGTTTTTTTCTGCACAACTCAAAACAGCCACCCACTCAGAAAACTGCTCGGGCATGGAGCTTGCATCTCAAGAGATTTGCACTATATACACTTCCCTTACCCCACACCCATCTCCAACAGTGATCACTGTACTTTGCTTTGACCTGTTTAATTCAGCTTTTATTTCAGTATTTTAGGCAATTTTACACTACATAACTTAGAAGGACACACTGAATTTCCCAGATAGGCAAAACTTTTGTTCTCTGATAAATGCACACCTAAACATCTTGTTCAATTCGGTAGTTTCTCTGCAGAGAGGTGGCAAGTCAACTTCGTGGTTAAGGGTGGCTTCAGGAGACATGGAACTCAGGGTCACATGTATTTCACCAGCATTTCCAAACCCTCAGTTTGAGGCTGTGGTGAATAACACCACAGCAGCTTTAGAGAAGCAGGCAGGCAGACAGGACCAAAGATAATGCAGTGTGTCAGCTCTCCCAGGCTTCTCTTCCAGCTTAATCCTAAAAGATAATGTAGCAAAATAGAGCAGAGACAGGATACAGAGCAGGAGCTCTCAATGCCCCCCAAGTACAACTTCATGCCCTGACTCAGTTTAGTGACTGCTTGCAAAAAGGCTGACTGATGGAAACCTCACACCCACACAGAGGGTGCCAAGCACCAAAAAATGGTTCAAGTTTCTCTCAAAGGCCCACAGTGTGGTTTTACACAACAGTGACCTGCAGTTGTAGGGAGGAACAAGAATCTCTGGAGAAAACAAGCAGAAGCAAGACTGCCTCAGAGATGCCACTTTATTTTCAGCCTTTGGGTGACTACAGCCAATCCTGACACTGGTCCAAGGCTTGTAGCTCAACCAGAGCTGCAGCTGGAAGGACAGACCACAGTACCAGTTCACATGTGAAAAAGACAGGTTTTATTCATCCAGATTAGACACCAAGAGAAGGAAAGGAAGGAAAGGTCATGCAAGATGGGCCTCTGGGCAGCCTCCTGGTCTTGCTGGAAACCCAGTCCAGCTGCTGCATTTGAAACTGGAGGTACTCAAACTGATTCTACAATCAGCTCTGATTCTTGCTGAGATTCCTATCAGCTTCCTTTTCCCTAGAAAGGCAGCTGCTAGGATGCAAAGGACTCCTGTCTGCTACCCATTCAGCTGCTGCCAGCACTGCAAATCTGCTCTGCAAGAACAACCTTCCTCTACCTAACCAACTGAGGATGCTCTACTTCGTTTCAAAACCCCTTTTCTTTGCTCCACCAGCTCCTCATGGGAACCCTCTCCTATCCCTCACTGCTTCCTGTATTTTTCTCCAGGTTTATTAGTCAGCTCTGGGGAACACAAAGTACCAAAACTGTTCCCAGATCAGTTAAAGCTCCATATCCATCTTCGAAAGTCACAAATTGGTAAAGCTGCCTCACCACCAAGACACGTGCCCTTTCCTGTCACAGCCTTGGGTTGGCACGCCGCCATTAGCACAACTACAGATTTAAAACAGTGGAATACAAGGGTATGAATAAGTCCCTGGCATTTGAGGCCTGATGGACAGGGAGGCAGAACTCCTGATGCAAACTGCTTTGTGGTATGTGAGCCCGCAGCTCACATGCATTGCAAAGCATGAGGAAGAAGCAGGTTGGCAGCCTTTTCTCCTCTCTGAGAGCACAAAATGAGCCCCAGGTCAGTGAAAGTAAATTTTTTTTGCTTTGGGAACTACATAACTTTCAGGTGATATTGCATACTCATAGCTGCTTAAAAAAAATTAATAAAAATAATAATAAAAATTTAAAAAAACCCCACCAAATAAAATCAGGACCAAACAAGTTCACCAGTTATATGGCCAGAGCTGATGCTGTGGGCAATGACAACAGCTTGGAAAACAAAGTACTACTGAGCACTGAGCTGGAGACAAACCCACTTTTTCCACCTTGTATTAGAGATGTGTGAAATGCAGGCAGGGCTATGCAGCCCGAGCCAAGGACACAGTCCTTCCAGTGCTGCAAATAAGGCCAGGAGAGCCCAGCCTCTTCCCAACACCAACTTCCTTTGGAAACCTGGCGCCAACCAGATTGCCTGCAGGAGAGCACAGTCCTACGAACTGCAGTGCTCTCTGCCTGCACAAAAACAGTCAACACCCTGGTGGCTTGGAAAATTCCCAGACCTTTCCCCTGCTGTCTTCCACACTTCACCCAGCCCCCAGCAGCACTGCCAAGGGCTTCAGGAGGCACTGGTGAATTTAGGACAGAAATCCTCCCTGTCCCACCAGCTGGCACCCCAATAATAAAAACTAACATCAGAACAGAGGGAGAAGACATTTCTTTCCACCAGGATGCCACAAGTCATGTTTGCCATATCTGTAACAGACACATATGAGAAGTTCAGGTGCTTTTGCAATGCAAAGCCCTTCTGCTGTGCAGAGATGAGGAAGCTTTCCATCCACACCACGGAAGGCTGCCCCGAGCCAAGCCAGCACTATCCCAATCCATACATCAGGTCAGTGGCAACAGTCCCTCCTCAAGGAACATTCCCAGCCAGGGTAAACTCCAACCTCTTGTCCTGCCTGGATGTAAAGACCCAATGCTACAGATATCATAACTTTTGGAGAGGTTTGTGCTAAAACAAATTAAAATCCCCATCTCTCACTGCCAGGAAATATTCCTATTTGCGTAAACTTCCTTCCTCCCTTATGTCCCATTACTTCTCTGGTCAGTCCTGTCAGCGCCCTTATGGTATGTCTGTGTCTCAGTGCTTTCAGATATTTGATCATTTATGTCCTTTTCCCTCTGTCATCACTTTCTGAACAGCATGTATTGAGCCCACAGAACATTTCCTCTTAGAGCTGAATCCTCCAGCCACCAAGTCCTGGTTCAACAAAAGGGCTCAGAAATGAATGAACGAAAATGCACACAGGAACTGCATTTCACCGCACACAGTTTGTTACACCTCCTTTGAAAGGAGAAGTGAAGAAGAGTGACTCACTTACAAACCCACTTTGACTTTCTGTCCTGAAGAGCACTTAGCACAGGGCAGAGCTATCAAGAGCAGACGGACCAAACTCCTACCAACCCAGGCCTGAAACAAAAAGATCTCACTATTTTTATTTGGCTGACAGAGCATTGTCGTGGTGGCACCGTGGGCTGACGTGCAATTAAAATAATCACCAGTTTAGCTTCTGAAGTCTGACACAAAATCCTTGGGCAGGGGCAGAAGGGCTGTGCCAGGCTCTGAGCAGGCTTTGATCTACAACCTTTCTCCTCAGGGAAAGTAACACTTCTGGCAAGATTAATTCACAGGGTGCCTGAGGTTACAGGGTAAATTTTATGAGAGCACCCAGACCTAAACTGATCCCCTTTCTTTAAGGCAAAAGCTCACAACAGCCCTACCTTGCATCTCATACATACAGAGTGACATTTCACTCTCCTGCTCTTTCCAGCCATGGCCATGCAGCACTCACTCAGCGACTAGCTTTTCCAATACTGAGAAAGAAAACAGCGTGACGGCCCAAGTTTCTACTTTTTGAAAAGGAAAATAAAGTGTCAAGGGACTTCCACAAGGTCCTATATGTGTCCCATGGAAAAGCCAGCACTGTAAGGTGAACAGAGGGTGTACCTGACACATGGCAGCCTCCAGGGAGACAGCAGCTTTCCCAATGGAAATGTCCAGCATACGCCCTTTGCCCCCTGCAATGCAACCCACCAGCAGCAAAATGGCAACTATCTCTATCACCTTTTTGAAGAACAACAAAAGGACAAGCCAGCAGTGAGTGCCATGACAGAAAACGGACCTAAAGCTTCTCAAGTTTTAAGGCAGTTTTACCAAAAGACCAGCCTTCCTCCCCAGTCCTACAGCCCTCAAACCAGCACTATGCAGGCACAGCAGTGAGTAAGCGGGAAGCCAGCCATCTGGGGACACTGGGAAGGGGGACAAGGAAGCAGACAGGGAACTTGTTGCTTTGTCCTGTAAATCACCACATTCATGGGAACTGGATGACTCTGACCACGAAAAAGAAAGCTTATTCCAGCAAAACCTAAGTTTTCACACAGCCCCAACATATATCCCATTGTTTCTCCAAGTAGGGTTTTCCTTGTGCCAGAGAGAGCACTACTGACCTCTCTTGCTCCTTGTAGCAACCATGCCAGCTCCTGCCTGGCAAGTATGTGCCCTCTGGTCTTCCATAGCCACAGGAAATTAAAGATTAAACAGAGGCCCGTGGTCACAGCAAACACACTGCTCAGCTGGGATCATTTTACTCAGAGAGCAGCAGTGGGTGATGGATGATGTCCTAGTAGTATCGCAAATGGGAGAAATCCCCTCACCGCATCCCTGTATCTCCAGGAATCAGTGCAAAATAGGCTGTGTCCCCCTCTTATTCTAGTCCAAAAATTTGTCAGGAGCTAAGGAAACATCTCTGCAAAAAGCATCAACAGGAGTCTGGAAGCTTCACTCTGCCAAAGACTGCTTTTTGAGCAATCTTTTTGCCTCAGTACAACCTCCACAGAAGCTCACAGAGGACAAGTGTGAAGGATTTAGGAATGGGAGGAGGCAGACCTGCTTGCTCAGTTGCCTTTCAGAGCCAAGAGCATGAAATATGCTAATCCTGCCCATCTCTGTCAAGCACTGCAAACCCAGAACCACTGAATGCATAACAGAACTTTCACCCAGCTTTAACCAGAAGTGAAATAAGTACCACAGCCTCAGCCATGAATTCATGCATACTGGAAAAACAGACCTCCTATTACCCAGAAGAGCTGGACATGAACCAGTGACCCGCATGTTCCATCACTCTCTCCCTCCCCATTGCCCTGAAGCCATCCATCTTGCCTGAATTTTTCAGAGCCCTTCTACAAGGAAGTCACAAAGCAGAAAATCATGATGCTGCAAGAAAAAATCCCTACTGGAGCCAAAGGGCATGGGGCAGGTGGCTTTGCAATAACCTAGCTGACACTCAGCTGCTCTCAAAATTGTTGCCCTGATTATACTAATCCAGTTAAAGGCCAAGGCTTCGCTCACATGAATACAGCTGACAGCTCATCCCTCAAAACCATTCCCCTGAAAAACCCTTAAGGAGGGAGAATCCCCCTCATCAGACACTGTGCCAGCCATCAACACTTCTGGACCCCCTTCCACCTTTGACAGACATCTAATTTCTCTTGTCCACTGTCACGTTGCTGAGCACCAAAGGCCCCAACATAAGCCAATAAGCTCAGTCTGCTCTATGGGAGCCTGATACATTTCACTTGAGAGCTGATCCCCCTCCCCAGTTATTGGAATGTCAGCAGCCAGGAGGTTTTTATTGTAGGAGTCTCAGCACGGGTCATGTTAAGTTGCAGAGGTCACCAGGAAGGTCTGTAGTTGGGGGGAAGAGAGATTGATGCTAACAGCAAACTTTTATTCAATTTATGCTAAGGCAAAAGAGAGTTAAGGCAAAAGAGAGTCAGCCAGGCTGCCTGCCCTGGAGAATGCCTTGCCAAGACAGAAAACATTCAAGCCCTTCCTGTTTCCCCAAGGTTGCAGTCAGAGCTGCATCTTTTACTACCACGTCTGGGGAAACTGGCCTCTCGGGCAGCAGACAACAACCAGAAGCATTTAAATGTACAGCTCTGGAGCTCCCGCAAGTCAAATGAGATGCTGAACAAAGAGTAGAAACCACAGTACGAGCACTTTTGCTGTGCCTCTCCAAGCACGGGTGCCACAATCAGCCTTTGTGAAGGCTGGAGCTCCAGATAGCAGTGTGGCAGGGTCAGTTCTAATGACTGGCACAGGCATACTGCCTTTTAATGTCTTTGTAGTACTACTAAAAATAAAATTCAATAAAAACACTTCAACCACTGCAAACTTCCACAGTTCTACAGAGCTGCACGCTGCTGAGGCAGAGTTCAGGGTCCTCCCTCCCTTTCTGTCCTCACAGAGGATTCAAACCGGCAGGAAGATGAGGAGCCCCTGGTGAGGATGCCAACCCTGGGTTTTTCCTGCAGCTACTAACAACTGATGGCTCTCAGAGATTGCAATGGATGAGGGCCTAAGCCTCAGTCCTAGCAGAGAGGTATTCCCTTCACAAAGAAGTCGCAAGACCACAGCTACATCCTCCAAAGAGGGGCAAGGTTTGCGCAGCTCCAAAGTGCCTCCTCAGAAACACCTTCCATGCAGCTCTGCCTGTCTGCATGCAGCCAGGAAGGCGATTCAGGTCCAAGACCTCGTTTACAACAAACAGCCAAAGAGAGTTTTAGCTCTCAAATTTAGCTGCTAGCAATGCATCAGACAACAAGAGATGAGAGGCAGTTAGAGGTCAAGCAGAATCCAAGACAGTTTATTTTATTTGCTTTAGAAGTAAGTAATTAAAATAATATTTCTAGGAATTTTTTTATCACCAAAAGGCTCACAAATGAGACTTCTGGTAAAAATGAGCTACACACATCAAGAGGAGCAACCTTCTGTGGCAGGTCAAAAAAGCAAAGGGTGTTTTGTGAAAAGAGAATACATCACAGACACTAGGGAGGTGAACAGAAATGCAGGTGGAGAAACTCAGACCACAGACTGAAACTAAACCCAAAACCTTCAGCAAATAACTTACAAGAGGTTTATTGACCACAATGGTCACAACATCCACTACCACCAACGGAAAAATAGTTCTGTAACACCAGGCTGGGGCAGCAAGGTCTAACTTATACTAGGAAAAGTGTGCTTTGAGGCTGTATTTTAAACCAGTAAATCCCAGTTCACAAAATGGACTGAACTAGCCAAAGCAGTTTTCACTGGCAAAATGTCATCTATATTAGGCCTTCAGCTGATATAAATGCTTTCAGAGATAAGAAAGTAAACAAAAGCAAGACTTCCTGCAGCACCTTACTACAGCTATCAGATTTTCACTACCATTGATGCACTGAAATGATCTCACTTTTTCAGAAGAGTTTTTTGAGACCACTCCAGAGGAGGAGAATGACACTGTCTCGCAGCAGTCCCAGCTACCTTCAGACAGGGAGAACCTGGACACAACACCTCTCCTCCCCAAGGAGAGCTGGTGAAGAACAAAGTACTCAAACTAAAATGCTGTTCTTCATTGTTAATGAATGACTAAGCCGACCTTTACCCCAAAGAAAGGGAATGTTTTTTCCAGAAGGATCAACAGCGATTTCTCTATCAGGAACAATAAATATTTCCCTAGGTGTGGAAGGTAATGCATTTCTTTCCTTGGCTGGCATTAAGGCAGAGAATGAAATGACCTAATCCAAAGCATAGCTCAGTTTCAGCACTTTCCAAAATAAAAACAAGTGATGCCATTGAACTGCGTGACACATGCCTGAGACTTTGCAAAACATGGCTCAAGCCTCATCTACTTTGCAGGTTGGAGCTGCTCTGGGATGCTACTTTAATCCCATTGCTATCATGTAACAACAAATCGTTGTAATAGGACACTCTAGAAGGTTAATCCACACTATACCATAAATGCAAGTTTACCATGGACTGGTTGAGTTACATTGCAACCCTGTAAATATACTTGCATTCGGCATGTAAAAGACCGTACCTACGTCCAGTTAGTTCAGTTCAAAAATTAATAAAGATAAATCAAATCAAGGCTACCTAAATTCTGAATATGAGCGTCTACACAGGGATTTAATTCACTTTAATCAACCCACTGGAAAGGTTAATTGGATTCCTTTTCTTGAGTAACCATATGCGGACAGATTCTAAGGATGAGATCTTGACCACACTAAAATGACCAATAACAGCTTCGCTAATGACTTAATAGGACCAGCATTAATCCCCAAAACTTCAACTTTTCTTCCAGCAGCATTGAGTGAAGCATTGAAGGATGACAAGAGGTCAAAAGGAACCCCTAGCTGCCTGCACAGACAGACATATGTTTTCTACTTTTGACCAGCTGAATCATCAAATTCACACTTGCTATTTTGTAAGAAATGAAATTTGAAAAAAAAAAAAAAAATTACCAGTGGCAAGGGAAACAAGTTTAAGGAATTTTGATTGTTCTTAGGTAGGCATGCAGCGCTCTCTATTACTAGAGTGTAAAGCTAAACTAACTTGATTATAAGAGCACTTCTACTGGTTTATATCACAAATCACTGTCAGAAAGAACAAACTATCTCGTACAAAGCTTTTTAAACCCAAAGCAGCTCCAGGGCACGTTTAATTGAGCTCAAAGGCACACGTGTGTGGCAGACACTCTGCTAACAGGGAAGCCAAGGCCAGCCTAGCCCAGCAGACGATGAATCCGTGCTCTGAGCACAGGCCAAGCCAGCGGGACCCCCGAAAGCGACGGGTCCGCTCCCCGCCCGGAGCCCGGGGGGGTCTGCGGCTGCTTGAAGCTCCACAGCTCGATCCAGGGCAGTCTTCATAAAACCCTGCAGGTTTCAGTATTTATAACTGGAGCCTCAACATCACCAGCCTCCCTCAAATTTGTGGGTATTCACAATTCCGCTCCTATTTTTTCAACGCCCCAAGCAGAGCCTCCAGACACGGCCGAACCATAACTGCGAGGGGCATCTCTGCACGTCCATCCTCCGCAGGGTCTCCCGGGCTGTCTGACTCCCCGTGGGAGCGCAGCCCTGCCCGGAGCCCCATCCCGGCTGCCCGGGCGCGGCGCGAGGAGCGCGGCAGAGGCGCCAGCGGCGGCCTCGGCACAGACAAAGCGCTGCGCCCTCCCCCAGCGCCGCTCCTCGCCTTCTCCCAGGGGGACGCGGCGCTTCCCATCCGCCCCCCGCCGCTCACACGGGGAGGGGAGTCGGAAGCGGGGCCAGGCTCTCAGTCCAGCGAGCGCCGCCGCTTCCCCGCCGGCGCCACCTCGCCTCGCCTCCCCTCCCACGACCCGCACGGCCCTGCACACCCCGCATGGGGCACCGGGACGTCGCCGTCAGTCCCGCGGAGCCCCGCGCAGCCCGGGGGTGCAGCGGCCGAAGCGCCCCGTCCCCTCCCGCTGACTGAAACCACGGGAGCGCCCCGGCGTTTGGCTATTCTAAAGCATTAAAAAAAAACCCAAAACAAAAACAAAAAACCAAACCCAAACGTTTCTCCCCTACCCTGCCCCAATTTGCTCCCCGTCCCGTCTAGCGTCCCCGTCCCCGTCCCCGTCCCCGTCCCTGTC
>JAOXXN010000137.1:14640340-14664955 GCA_026770055.1 Myrmophylax atrothorax
TTTATGCCAGACAATTGAATATAATGAATCTCTGAGCAGAGCACAGACAGAGGATTTACAGCAGGCCGTTTCTCAAGGCTTCATCCATAAATTAACTTTTTTCTCCCTGCCTGAGGTAATCTGTTCCAAATTTCGACCGCTGTTCATTTTCTATTCACAGCAGTCATTGGCCAAACTTAATACTTTGCAGAAAGTTGAGCCAAAACAGGCACTTGAAACTCTGAAAGAGATAAAGATGTTTATAATAATAATAATGATGATGATGATAATAACAACAACAAGAACAATAATATCTCTTTAAGTGGTACTTTTGGCTTAAAAATATGCCAGCATCTGTCTGTCTACCTTATGGATGGGTAAAGACATACTTGGGACAAATTTACCCGAGGTCATTGCTGACCATGACAGGAACAGAGCCCACACCTCCCGACTCCCATCCCCATCCTCATCTCATCTCTCAAACCGAGTCCTGATGTACTGGATTTGCTTAGGAGCTGCTGCTTTTTACTGGTAGTTAGGTATCTGTCAGAAAATATTCAGGATTTTTCAATGGAATTGTTTCCTTCTCAAATGAGAAACTAATAAGGCAGTCAGCTCTTTTTTGGCATCCTCCTGCTCAGATTCAAAAGTTTAAAAGGAAAAAACCAAGTCTAGCGATGTGCCTGTGAGCTGAAGTCTTATCTGAAATCAAGGGGAATTATGTCCTAAATCCCCTTGACGATCCAGACCAATGCTTGGTGACATGTTAGGAGCAGATAAAAGAGGCAGCTCCAGGCCTGGTTTTTGGCCTGCTTGTGGGGCCCAGCAGAGACATTCTTTCACTCTTTCCTGGCTCTTCTGCTTATTTTAGTGCATTTTTTCCCAAACAAGCACTTAAAACCATCTGATCACTTTACATTCCCCTCCCAGGAGAACTACTGTAGCCAGTCATTCAGCTTTGACTGAGTTCATCTATCTTAATAAAAAATTAACTGGTTTTGATATCAGTTTGAGTGTGGAATAAGGTACCTCAGACCTCAAGAGTAGTGAGACTGCAATCACCCACCCCTGCAATCACCCCTCCCTATTGTTAGTCCAGACCCTTCCCAATTCAACTGGAAGTTTCAGATCCTGTTCCTAAGCACCTAATTCTCCCCCCCTTTTGAACAGGATATCTCAGGGCAGTTCATTCATCCACCTGCATAGCTTTTTGACAGTAGTAAAGCAGTGATTAGCCTTGAGATCTCTTAGTCAGATCTGTGAAGCTGGCCCCCAGGTCCCTGTACTCCCCCAATGTTTAGAAGTGTGGAATCCATGCAGTCACTGCTGTGCGGCTTTTCCTGTTGTCCCACTCTGCCAGCCTGTATCTTCACTGACTTACAGAGCAGTAAATTCTGTTAGGCTAACTTTGTATTTCTGACTTCTCCCTGCATGGGTGATGTAAGCGTAAACAAGTCCTAAAGGGAGCAACAGGATTTCATATAATAACCAGTGACAGAAAAGCCAGCATTAGAAATTTGTTGTTAGTAGGATAAAAATTATAAAGCAGCAAGGAGGTTCACCAGAGTTGGTATCACACAGTAAGTGACCTCATTGGGCTAATTTCCCCATGGCCTGGTGAACAGTAAAGAAGCCTCCCTCAGAATGGAGAATTAGGATACAGTCCAATAGGATTCAGCAGTGAAAACCTACTTTTCTGTCAGTTTCTGCTGTCATTCATATGGAGATCACTAACAGCAATTAAATGATAACTAGGTCTTTTCTTGTCAACCCCTGGAGAGGACAAATGAGGAAATGGTTTTTAATTTGAGCTTCAGGAAGCAATGCAGATAACTGATGTTACTCTCTCCTCTCTTGCAGACTGGGAGTTGGCAAAGAAATTTGAAGAGCTTGAACAGGTGAGAGAAGGAAATGCACAGACACACAGATGCGCTCATGTACGGGTAGCTAAATGATTGTTTAAGCTGTCTTTATGCCCTGTTCTTTCATCTTTGCATCCTGCTCCCCTTCATCCTGCTGGTATACTGTAAGCATATATTGCTCTAAGAGAAAAGCAGAACATAGTCTAAACAGCTGCACAAGCTGGAAAACGTAAAAAGAGAACAAGGTTATAGATGAGTGCAGTAAGAGTTGAGGCAGCTCCTGCCTCTGTCACCAGTGAAAGTCCAGTGAAGGCCAAGCCAGGAAAAAGTTAAGCACCAAAGGAAATCTCCATGGAAGAAAAGCAAGTGAGAAGAGTAGGTCATGCTTCCTTCCTAGGCATTTTGTCAGCTGGCTGCATTAGGTAACAGGTTGAAGTTGCCCACCTAAACCAGAATCTGTTTTCTTGACTTTCTGCCAGTCAGAGTGGTCCTGCCCAAGGTCAGAACCTTTCTGTGCTGACCAAGGTGCACACATGGAGAGCATTCCCATCCTACACTAGTGCTCAGGAATAGGGAAAGGTCTGCAGCAACCCTGACATGCCTCCCACCCCCATACCCCATGAGCAGTGGAAGTGCTTTTTTCCCCCCTTTTCAGGTCAGCTGTTTGCATGGATCCTGGACATCATGCTGTGTTCCACATGGCACTTTCCACTCCAGACTGAAAAATCACAGTGCATCATGCCAGACAGGAGGCTGCCAGCTCCTGTGCTAGCCTCTCACTCCAGTGCTGAGGGACATTAAGCTCTGACTTTCTGGGGGTAACTCTGCCAGAGCAGAAGTCAGGAGGATGGCTCTAGATATTCGCAGTCTGCTTAGAAAAGAGTAGTTACAGATGAAGAAGAAATATGGTGGGCTGTTCACATTATAACCAAGGAAAGTTAGCAAGAACTGTGAGGGAGAAAGGGAAGGGACAACCCAGAGCAATGGAGAAGGGGTGCTCTCTGCTGTAGTGGCTGGATGCCTGGAGTCCTCCTGCCTCAGCACTGTCTTGGCTCTTAGTGGTGCAATATCCTTCTACACAGCCTCCTCTCCATAGGGGCTTACACTCTGGGCTGGAGGGAAAGAGCACGGAGTGCCTACACTGCTGCCACCAAACAAACAGCTTAATGAAGAAAAACATGAGGTGGTATGGGTGCTTCAAAGGCAGATCCTTCTGGAGGAGTCCTGCTCCAGGGCAGACCCTGTCCTTCCCAGTGATGCTGTCAGCCAGTCTACTCGTATCCCCTTTGCCTTGCACTTGCCAGCACTCTGTGGAGCTCCTCATAATGGGGCTTTTGTTTACTGCTGTGTTTCTATTTAAACAGCTGGAGAAGTTGAAGGGTCAGCTCTCAACTGAGGACGGGTCAGAAGTGGCCTATGCCTTGGAAAGTCTCTCAGCGTCCCAGCCCAAAAAACGTGGTAGGTTTCACTTCAGAGCCTTGCAGCCATCCTGTCCCCTCTCATCTCCAGGGCTTCCTTTTGGCAACAAAGACAGTGACAGCAAGCATGCCCCAAATATGCTGAAAAACAGCTGTTTGGCAGCTTCTTCAGCAGTCCTGGTGCTTCTTGTTAGTGGCTGGTTGGTTTAGCAGCTGGTGAAAAGGACTGTGTACCCAGCTCTGTCTGGTGTTGAGGCAGATACAACTGGGTCTGCACACCGGGATCTCATGGAGGCAGTCGGTGTCACATCCCGCTTTTCACAGAGGAACATGCAGTTATATGAGCAATGAGTGCCTGCCCTGGAGGGGGTGAGTTTTATATGAACACATCCCCACAGTGTCGCTTTGCTCTGGGCACAAAGCTAGTGCTGAAGGCATAATGAGACATGTGGACTGCATGCATTCCCCTCTGCCAAGGTCAATGCCTCCCTACAGAGAAAAAAGGAGCACTTGTTTGTGTTGCTGAAAAGCAGCTCAAAAGGACATGGAAATCAACCAAGAATGCAGGGAACTAAGATCTGGTAGGTCTCCCAATTGGTCTTCAAGCTCTGTCCAGTCTGTAACCAGCGGCTTATGAGCATATTGCACCAGTGCTCCTGTGAGGTTGCCCCTGACAAGTACATGGACAACGCTGCTCACATTGGCTTTCTGTGGATTCCTGCACAAAGCAGTAGCAGCTGTGAACCAGAAGTCACTAATGACAGTCTGGCCTAAAAAACAGAAGAGCTAGTTCTGCCCTTATCCCACATGGTTTGTGCATGTGGAAGCTGACAACCTGCCAGACAGCCAAGAGAAAATTCATTTGTGCAAGGCTTGCTTAAGTGCTTAGGTGATTATTAGGCAATATGCAATTTATAAGCAACCCTAGAGACTGTCACTAATTTGGCTAATGTAATTCATGCCCTCACCAGTCCTGGAAGTTTTAAATGTAGCTAAAACTAGTTCCCTGTGCCAGGTTTAAATCAGATTCTGACAGAAATTAAAACAGAGAATTTTTGTCTTCATCTAAAGTCCTTACAGTCTGGGAGGAGCTCGTGTTTCAACATGAGCACTGCTGATTTAGTATAAGCTTCCTTGGAAGATCCTGCTTTCAAAAACCAGGTAGAAATCTCTTCTCATACTTGGTAATAGGAGACCCACATGAGATTCATGGATTCATTCTCGAGATCCAGATATTTTTTTCCAACACCAAAACATGCATCCTTCCCTGATCTAGTCTTAGAAGATCCCACAGAGATCAGTGTTGTTTGGAGGGTGGTTAGTAGCAGGGTAATAGTGACTGGGTTTAAAAAAAAATAGGACTGGATGCAGTCTTCAAATCAGTATCCTGCTCCTCCAGTCAGCCATAGGTGAAAAACTCTGCACACTCTTCTGAGACAACAAAACTGCTGGCCAGTAGACAGGAAATAAAAAGCTGGCTGCTGACATTACTGAAGTAGAGCAAAAGGAGTCCTTTTAAATCAAGCATCATTGAAACAACTTTTAGATCCTCTGTTTACACTATGAGCAGCTAAAAGAAGCACCTTCTAAAACTGTTATATGAAGTCAAAGCTGATAACTGAAATGTGCCCAGAAACCACAGTGTTGGCTTCACACCTCAACTCTCTCAAGACATGGGTCTTTTGAAACCTTTTTCCAGAGTGGTAAGCTGGAAAAAGTCCTTTCAATGCTAACATCCTTCTCTTGTATCTTTTTCCAGCCTGCTTTTGGAAATACTGCATCTGAAGGCACCAGGACTGGAGAATGAAGATGAGCCCTTCCCCAAACTGCCTTGCTGAGTATTAATGTTTTACGAGTTTGTTCTGTTCTTTCATCATGCTGCTAATTTGGATGCCATCCTCCATGACCACACCACAGCCAAGTCTAACAAGGACCATGACAGGAGCTGGTAGCCCACTGCCACTCTCTACTGTTCCTTTCTTTCAGGTTCAACCTACCATGATCATCTACTTGGAAGATGCTTTCCAACTTTCTGTGCTGTCCTGTGTGTGCCATTCAAACTGCTGCCACTGTACACTCTCCCCCTTCTCACCAGCTCCTCTGAGGCACCAAACATTAACTCAGCTTCCCTGGGCTTGGGCCTCTTCCCACACCTGCAGATGTTGCTCACAGTGGTTTCTGGGTTTCCTGTTGCCTCCTATGAACAGGTCTGTGATGACCTAATGGCTGCTGGTGGGACAGAAAGGCAGAATGGGTGTGATGTGAAGGGCTCAGGGCTGCCTGCCTTGGCTTGCTGAGCCAGAGGTGCTCCTCACTGTGGCCTGTCAGTGTGCACCGGGGAGGGCAGGCACAGAAATCTGGACCCTTTGGATATCATTCCAATAAAGATTTTTTGTTGCACAGAAACATGTGGTGTTTGCTTTCTCAGCCCCTGCAGAGGCCCAAGGGGCAGCACATTTCCCTTGATGTAGGCTCTTGTTACCTTAATAGTTCTTGTGAAGTTTACAATGGAAAAAAGGGTCCCATTAAATACCTGGGGTTTTAATGTGCCTGAGTGATAGACCCTTCCTTTTGATCAGGATCAGGAGTGAGAGTTGAACCTTTCTCATAGATGTGTTTGGGATGCTGTCCTCATAGGACTGGACCAGACCTACTGGTTTCTACCTACTCACCCCAAAGAGATGTTTTGAGCAGAGATTTCTGGCTCATCTGGCTGGCCAATGCAGGGACTAGCAGTGTTTTTCTACTGCACAATTATATCTGATCCTGTCCAAAAGGAAGAGATAACCCATCAGTGATTCCTACATATACATACATCTTAAGTCATGTTATCCATGTTTATTTGCATAAACAAAGGACCTTGTTCCTGAAGGTGTAAATTCAGAATAAATCTTGATGTTAACTTTGAAATTTCCAACTATGTAGATGAGAGTAGGATCTGATGGTCACTGTGAATGTGAGGAATGATTTTGACTAGCATTGAACTTCCTCTCCAGTTCTGTTGAGCCACATGATTTAACTCTAGCTTTCAAACTACATAGTCTTCAAAAGGTTACCTCTCCCAAAGCTCCAATTACCAGCCTACACTCATTGCCTTGGGCTTTGGCAAGAAGTACACACTTACCATAGCAGTACCTTGCATGTACTTAATTAATAGGAGATCTATTTATCCTATTACAGGCCAAAGCAAACATCTAGAGAATAAAACCAGCTTGATTGTATCAGTGAAGTCCAATGACAGGCAAAATACACTTCTCTCTTACCACTAATTATTTGTTGTTTCCTTGGTAGTGATTCAGAACACATTTACCATTTTCTGTTGCTTTTGAGCAAGTAAAAAGGTATGTGGGAGCACATTTTCACAAATCCTTGCATCAGCACCAAATCCAGGAAAAGATTATACCCTATGAACAAGAAAAGGGGTTCTCTTTCTTTAAGAGTTTGGTGCTTCAGCTGAAGAAAAGTGTGTTCCAAGAGCTTCACTGAGTGCCCATCGGTGGTGTTGAGCTTATATGGTTTCAGCTTGCAGGAAATCCCAGTGGAACAAAAGGCCAGAGCAGCAGGCCCCATCTGTCACCTGCTTGCTGTAGCCATGCCTTCCTGACCCAGTGTGACAACTCATCAGCAGGTCAGGAAAAGGAATACAGTGTCTGTGGATATTTAACAACTTGCTCTGATCTTAGACACAGGAATTCCCTGGAGTGGAATGCATCCTGCTGCTCAGCAGTGATTTTATTCTACATCCTATCAATGAAGTTACTTACGTGCTGTGGTACCCCAACTAGCCCCCTATTTTCTCACAGGCACTCTATGTTGCTGTATTAGCTGCTTCTGCTGCAGTGATGAGTATGTGTTGAATGCAATTCCTTAGCTAATTAGAAGCAGATGTGGTGATGTTCCCTCTAGGCTTGCCCTCTGCATGTCACTGTGGGGTCATGTCCTTTCTCCTAAACACACATTAAAAAAAACCCCTTCTCTTCCTCAGGTGTCACTTCCACATAGTGTCTGCTCACCCCTTAGTCATGCTTAGGCAATCACTCTTGCTAAAGTTAATGACCTGCAGGCAATAATTAAAGGGATTTCCCTGGGATATTGTGGTAGATCATGTTGATTTTTTACAAGAAAATCCTCACAGGCATCTGAATGGATTTGCAAATCTGGGCAGCACAGGGAAAATCTAGCATGCAACGGATGCTGCAGTATATCCTCATTTCACATTTGTTGATCTCCATGCTATGAGCAATGGCTGAAGCCATCCAATATTGTCTATGAAAACAAATTGTGATGCTCAGCCTTTCAGACATCATCATATTTCAAAGATCACTTGCCAATTTATGGATTTTAAAGAGTGCTTTTTGAGCCACAGGAGGTTTCAGTATGCTCTGTGGTGGATGGGGCAGAGGAACAGAAAGACTATTGCTTTCTCCCAAGTAATCGACACAGTGAGGTGGGAGCAGCACTGAAGCTTCCAGCTCCTAAATCCACCAACACCACCATAAACACCTCTGTCCTGCTTTGCTTTCACATCGTACTTCAGATGAAGGGCATTTCCACACGGAACTTTCAGGGCTTAAAACCTACCTTGTTTGAAAGCTCACGCTAATATGTGACAATTGTTAAATACTTTTATGATTTGCCCATGTCTTTGCAAAGCTGCTGTGTTAGCACTAGATTTCTCTGGTCTCAGTCTCCCAAAATACATCACGCAATGACTCTGTCCATGCTGGTTTTGACTGACAGCTGTTTGGGTGGTCAGGTCATCACTTGCATAATCTGCCCATGCCCCATACATATGGCTGCCCTGCAAGCAGATTATCTGCAGACTGTCTGGATGAGCTCAGTGCAAGAAGATGAATCTTCCCAAACCTCAGGGCAGGCTCAGGATGGGTGGGGGCAGTGCACTGCAGAGGACAGGCTCTGTGCTTACCCGGGACTATGTTTGCAGACCTGCTTCCAGCATGGACTGAATAGCTGGGTTGATTCGTTGGCCAGGCACCAGGCTCATGGCCAGGGGCTTTGTGCCTCATATAAGATTTAGGAAATTAACTCCTAATTCTCTGCCTAACACAGGGTGTTTGGCAGGAATGACTTTTTCTTAATCCTGCACAATCCCTTTCTCAATGGATCTTCTTTTGCAATGCTAAGGTTGATTTATACCCAAGAATAGCAATCTGAGGAATTCAGCTGACATGGAACAACATCCAAGGAGAATATGATGTTTAGAAAATATCAGCTAGGAATCTAAGCATTGAGATATCAGCAAACAGCTCTTCTCAGTTATATTTTATAATCTGGAAAGAAGTGAAAAGCTTGAAACAGGATTTAAGATAACCTGTATTACTCTGAAATGAACCGGAGAGCGCATGTTTACATTTTACCAGAGTGAGAAATACTTGAACTTTTAGAGTTGGATGTCTGATTATGCCCTGTGCACACATCAAAAGGCTAAAATAAGGCATACGATACAGATGGTCTAGGAAGCAGATGACTCCATATTTGGATGCCATCCTATGTTATGCATAGGGAGGAGTGAAATGTATTCATCAGCTTAAAGAAGGAAACAAAGTCTCACCACATTTGAGGATCTGCTATGCAATGAAAACATGTCTAAATATGGTGCAGAGATATGAAAAAGACTACTTAAAACATCAGGACAAATACTAAGGCATTGTCATAGTTCTTATTCAGACTAACTCCCAATGAAGGCAGAAGGCATCATCTCTCAAACAGCAGTTCAAATAAATTCTAACTTTGTTCCATAACTGTTAAATCTTCCCTTCATCAACCAAACAACTCCCCTCTTGAAAGAAATGTGCAAAGCAAACTGTGTGCTTTTCAGGGACTGCTGTTGGCGTCTCTGGAAATTTTAGTTTCAATCAAAAAAATAAATCAGTCCTGGCTAGGATAATAAGCTTCTGTAAGTGTAACAGATAAATGTCATGCAATAATAATATACACATATTCTCCATTTCCTCCTATCAGTGACATTGTGCACAGCTGCGAGAGCATTCTCACCTAATGAACTGAATTTGTTATTATTGTAAATGGAACATTTGTAAAATGCAATGTGAAACAGATTTTGCAGGAGGTCAATTCCTTAAGAGTTGTATCATTAGTCAATGACAAGACATGCCGTGATGCATCCTCTGTATCTCTGTAACGTTTCCAATACAGCATCAGTCATTAAGAATAGAGGTACCTGTAAGCAAAGAAAGCAGCAAACATTACATTTTCCAATGTCAGAAATGAAAGGCTTTGACAAACACACTGTAAAGTGTTCTGGAGTAGATGAAAATACTAGAAATACTTGTTTTCTTGTAAAGAGGCACTCAGTGGCATTCTATGCTATAAGAAGACATCATCCCCTAAGCCACTCTTTCTGAGCCTGCTGGCATGACTTGAGTATCTCCATGTAACTGAGAACAGGTGGGTTCTCTGAGCCTGCCCACACCTGGAATACTTTGGCTTACTTGCAGGAACTACTAACCCTTGGTGTTGCTGAGGTGGCTCACTCCAATCCGGTCAAGAGGAACTCCAAACCGTCTCTTGGGCAGCTCAAGAACTTTCCTGCATGGGGGAAAAGAGCAAAGAAAGAGGGGAAAGAATTGGAAAACCATGTTACTACCTGTTTGATTCCTCCATTCATCCCACTAACACCTTGTTGTTCAGACAGAACAGTAGTGCAGGGCAGCTAAAGATGTAAGTGTTTAAAAATAAAATGCTACTCTAAAATAGGCAGAAGTTGCAGCTGTTTTACAGACTGGCTGAGCTTGATACACTATCCTTCTTTTTAATTGGCAGCAAACAAATAACTTCACATATTCATAAATGAAGGGCAATACACTGCTTTTATAAGGGGGAATTGTTTCATGAACAGTATCATATACTGCATATGACCTATTAGACCAATTTAAAGTCTCCAGGACCCGCTGGGGCTAAGATAAGCATGAAGATAGAAAGTATTGTAAAGTAATAGAGGGACAAGTCAAAAAGTCCTAGCAGGATTTTCTTATGGGGCTCCTGGCAATGCTATGTTCATAAAAGTTGTATAGTAGCAATCCTTCAATGAGACTGAATATGAGAAGATTTTGTAGGGTTTTCTTCTCTCCATGTGGTAAATTTCCTGACAATTCAATGAATGAGGGCATGGAGAACGTGTGAAAGAATTTCTATGCAGAAATATTTTTCACAGATCTTTACATATAAAACAATAAGTTTTCCAATCTTAATTCAGCATTTTTGCACCATTTTTTTCCACCAGCAAAACTTTTATTTTAATTAATTGTGGAAATGGCAAGATTTCCTGCAGCTGAGAATAACCTGAACTTTTCCTTTAGAAATATTGCCAGTGAAATGCAGGTCCAAGAGAAGCCCTGGAAGATTAATTCTTTATCAGTCCTTGTTAAGGACTTGTTCTGTAAGTTGGCAACTGCCAAGCAAGAGGGCATGCTATGGTGCCCTCAAGTCTAACTCTGTGCCAGTAATGCCCATGCTCCCTCACCCTTAAGCTTTGCACACCCCATCCAGAACCGTGTAGCCCATTTGAGCAGGCTCCTTTCCTCACACCTCTGAAGCCAGTCCCATCTCTCCAGCATCCACAACTGCACTGCCTCTTTTTTAGCTCCTTTTCAGATGAAGTCACAAAATGGGAATTGGTGGTGTATCACTTAAGTAGGGAGCGCCACAATGGTCATGCTGGAGCGGCTACAAAACCCCACAAATCAAGGGGAGCTGTTTGTATGGCTCTCCCTATCCCTTCCTCAGGCACCAACGTATCCAGCATTGCTGCACTAAGCCATAGGGAAAGCAAAGGGAAGGAAAGCCAAGGGCTGATCCTCAGCATGTTGCCTCAAGAGCAGCACCGTTCCCTCTCCAAGTGTGGGCACAAACTTATGAGGGGCAGGCTGGAGACTTGGGCTGGCAGAGCCATCCTGAACCTGCCTGGATAAAAGGGGAATTAACTCCCCACACTGGAATTGGATTGCGGGGATTAGGCGGATTGCTCTGTAGTTAAACTGAGAAGGAAAGAGTAAAGCGGAGCCCACGAAAAAGGCAGAGCAGCGGAGGGGCCCCTCTTGTGGTCACCCCGCGACAGAGCAGCGCGGCCACCTCTCGACTCTCCAAACCGCACTGTCCCTCTTTCTTCACTTACTAGGGACAAAGTGACGTTTTCTCCTTATAACAGCCTTGTCTAGGATTCCCAGAGTCTCTTTCTCTTCCCCTTTGTCTGTGGATCTTTTTACCTCTCCTGATGATTTCCCCCTGCATGCTTTCCCCGTGCTTTCAGTGCTAAATCAATGCTGATGTGCAAGACCAGCATCTGGGCTCTCATGGAACCAGTGGGTACCAGAACAATCTGTTAAGTGGGCTTACATTTGATCTGCTCTTTTCCAAAAGTTTCTCGTGTGTGCCAGGCACTACTCACACTGTATTGATTCAGGGGGCTCAATCTATTTATCAGTGTTCACAAAGTAATTTCCTGGTCTCCAAAAGTACCTGTCTCAGCTCATACAGGAATGAGCTGTTACCTGCTGGGTGAACACCAGTGACGCGGTGCTCAGTCCTCTGTTTTACTCGTTTAAGTGCAGCAGCCTTTGCCTGTTTCCATGAAAGGGTAGAGCCTTACCACTGTTTCATAGCACCCATCTGATCTGCAGTCCATGCTGATAGCAGTACCAGACCATCAATGCAGTGATCAAGGCAGCTCAGATGGTTCTAATAAATAACTCAATCCCAAACTTAAAAGGTAATCAGCTCCCACAAAGTGATAATCCCAATGCAAAACTTCAAATTGGGCTGATGATGCTGGAAAAGGTGAAATTTTTGTGCAATGT
Organism: Myrmophylax atrothorax; assembly: GCA_026770055.1. NCBI lineage: Eukaryota > Metazoa > Chordata > Aves > Passeriformes > Thamnophilidae > Myrmophylax > Myrmophylax atrothorax. The sequence continues at coordinate 14,652,434 of JAOXXN010000137.1, forward strand.
GATACTCATTTGGATGAGCTCATTATTCAGAGACAAGCTGTCAGAAAACTTGGATAATTTTCATCACAATATCCCTTTTTTGTGTGTTTGGTTTGGATTTTCCCCCTCGTATTGCACGTAGAATGAAGGAAGATTTCCAACCAAAAAGCATGAGACAGATTGGGAATACCATGTACCTTTGCAAAAAAGTACATCAGCTTCAAAAATGACCTTCTATTTCTTCCACTGGAAAAGGAAAGCAAACAAAGACTGAGTGGATTTTGATCTCTTGAAGAGACATATGGAACAGAATAGTTCTACTCAAGGTTTTAAGAATTTCATATTTTATCCCTTTTGGCTGCAGTCACAGTCATAGTGGCAGACTGGGAGGATAAATGGAAAGACAACAAGAAAATATTGCAAAACTTTGCTTGAAAAAAATACTTGTAATATTGACTGGCTCTCATGAATACTTTCCATTTCCAGATTGAGCTTTAAGCACGTTATTAAATACTTTGTGGTACTAGGGAGTTCATCCAAAAGAAGACAGTTACCAGAAGAACAGAACAAGACAGCTTAGCTCTTTCAGATACAGCAGAGAGCCACTTGAGATTTGCCCCAAAACTCACTGTCTCTCCCCAGCCATACCAAGCATCATTGCTTAGCCCTGTTATAAATTTGCTTATCTTCAAACCCATGCTGTGAAGGTATTGCTGTATTGATTAACCCGACTTCTCCAAAGCTGATCAAGGTCTTGAAGCTCATTCTACTGTCTGTGCCCATTTTCATGATATGTTCTTCATGTTGCTATTCAAAACACGTGCACCACACTTTCTTTCCACTCCAGCCTCAGGAACACCTATCTTGCCCACTTTGTTTTTAAACTTCAGGCATATTTCTGCTTTAAATATGTTCATCATTAAAAATGTAGTTTTAAACTGAAGTGTAGTTCATATCAGTGGAAAGAAGTGTACTGAAAAATCACATGTTCCTGAATGTTCTCTGGTAGCTATATGGTACAGTAGGGATAAATGAACTAGTTCACTTATTATACAGCACAGCTGAAGGATTATGAACCGTGTAACCACAATGACTCCTAGTCAGAGGCACCTCACAACTGATCAGCAAACCTGTTGGTAGCTAAAGCTAATCCATTGGTACCAGAACATCTACCAACAGCCTTCTACCAACTTTATCACTGGTAGGAGCATCTAAGAATTTACCTCTGTTTGCTTTTAGCATCCACAGAGGTTGAAGAAATTCTGTCAATTGGAGAGCCAAATCCTGGGAAGCTTCTTTTCCTCTTGGTCTCAGTCACCTCATTCTCCAGAGACACCAAATCAAGAAGGAACAATTTGTCTGCCAGGTTGGTGGGTGAGTTCTCTTTGCTGGCAATGGGATGTGCTCCCATGCCCAGAGAAGCAGAAGGCTCTAAAGGCTGCAAAAGAAAGAAATAAAGTTTGCTGGCTGCCCAAGTTCCAGAAAAAAAACCATTTCAACCAGCAGTGTCACAGCCACAGTCCTGTAATACATTATCACTATGACACTGAAATTGGGACAATATTTTAAAACAGCGCTCTTTCTGTGAAATATGGCCATTTTCCAGGATTTTGCCATCAAAGTATGGGATTTTTTTTAATAGAATTGAACTTGCTTTCATAATTATTACAAGAAATATCACAATTTATTACTTCACAAAGCCTATTTTTGCAGGCCATCCCACTATTCCTATCTCAGCACTGTGATTAGTATCACTTATAGCATGAGCTCTGTAATTTAATCGTTATAAAAAATGCAATCACCATCACCCAACTCCAATATCCATCCTGATAGTTTTCAGGAAACTGATTTTTGTCTTTTAAATTAATGCTAATAAGTAGTAATGAAAACTTTTACAGAATTTTCCATCCAAATCTGACAAATTAATTAAAAGTTATGCAAAACATAGCCCAAAACAAACTTGCTCAGCACTGACATTTAAAGAATTTATGCAGTAACACTACATGGGGAGGAGGAGAGGAAAGAACAGTATGTTGAATGGACACAACAGTTTGAACCTTAGTTATGACATTAGGCTTAACACCACTTCAAAAGCAAACTCTACTTTGCTATCAGAGTAGCTGTGAATATTGGGGTCTATCAAGAGAGAAATGAAACAAATTGAAGTTAAATATTTGCTTTGCATATAACAGAACAATATAGTACAGCAGCTAGTCTCCAAAAGCAAGCTCTAATCATTCTCTCTTTAAATGAAATGTTTGCCTTCTTGCACCACTTGATCTTCACAGAATAAGATAAAAAATATAATTTATGTCTTGAAACAAGTTTTATTCTATCTTCAGAAGCACACCACTATCTTTCTTATTCATATACAGCAGGTTTAGTATAAATGTAAAGGAGGGCATCACATGGATGATGCAACGTGCCTGTCTGCTTGGTCCACACCATAGTTGTGGTGGGGATGTTTTCCACTACTGATGGGTGGCATAAGCAGTGATGGAGTGTGTAAAACTGTGCCCTTTATATGAGAAGGAGCCCACAACCACAGTGACTACACAGATGATGTAGCACTGTTTATACTTTTGTAAAGGAACTCGCACTGTCCTCTGACTCTACTTTTTATGAGCCTCAAGTACACAGAGCAATCCTTTCTGTTCTCTTTCAGGGTTATAAAACTTTTATATAGCTTTACAACAAAACTATGTCTTTAAAAAGCCTGAATTCTCCCTTTTGGTTAGTGGGGGTAAATATCTACAATAACATTTGAAACAAGAAGGTCAAAAACAGCCTCTGCTCCTGAGTACTTTGCAGTCCCTCTTACTCTGTCTTAAAAAGATACAATAGAATTGTAAGAACTAACAAGACAACTAAAACAGTAATCAGAGGTGGGAAAACCGTTTTCCTGTGATGAACCACTGAACAAAATACAATTTCACAGATAAGCAGAGATGAGAGTGGGATGCAGAGAAATAGTGGAGGATTTATAAAATTTTGAATTGCAATGAGGTGAATAAAACTTGGTAGTTTTTTCCTCAAGAAAAAGAGATCCTCAGTCCTTCTAGTGAAGTCACCAAATGGTGGATTTAAAATAAAAGGAGTTACTTTTTAAACACAGCACATAGATGAAGGGGAATGCATTGCCAAAGGACATCATAGTTACTGAGATTTTAAACTCTTTCAAAGACAAATTCTGGCACATCAGCAGCTGAAACATGCCCTGGTTCAGTGCAAGTCTCTAGATCAAGAAGCCTCCAAAGATGTTTTGTTCGTGCATTCTTTTCACAAAAATCTACCACTGATAGAGGCAGGATACCAGGTCTCCTTGGTACCAGAACAGCAACTGTTGCAGCACTTTTGCATAATCAGAACATGCTTATGTGAAGCCAGAGAGCAAGATAGAAGGACCCATCAGTATTCTTCACTATGCACCTAACTTTTAAACCTATATAAACACCCTGCAGCCAAACAGCGCTACTTGTGCTTTTAAACTTAGATACTTGATTTTTTTTCTTTTTATGGCATTACATAAATACATTTCCCGCCAAATCTGGCATATGTCAACTTGATTAAAAACAGAAAATGCAGTAGTATTTTCAGGTGCAACTCCTGCATATTATGGTGGATGAAACATTAGGCAACTTTCCCATTTCATCTGTTGCTTTCCATTACAATCTTAGGCAAGTGACTTGGCCCCTTCCCTGTCCTGGTCTATTCTGTTTCCCTTAATTTGTAACCTTTGCACAGGTGATCTCCTCTCTGGGATCTCCTTATGGCTTCTGAAAGCTGCAGCTTTGTCATGCTATTGTTTGTTTGCACAGAGAAGAATTAAACTTTCCCTCCATGTTAGAGGAGTTTACTTTTCCACCTTCCATCACCTCCTTCCCCTCTTCAGAAGTTCTCTATCCACCGGACAGTGTTTTAACACACAGGCAATCCCATGGTGTTTCAGGAGGAGTTGTGAGAATTTGGGTGAGACTTCATTCTCTCTGTCCTCTCAGAGGTATGCAACTAGCATCTGTCTTCATCACTAGGCTCTTCCTCTGCCCTTGCAGAGTCAATATCCTCCAGCACTGTTTGGTTACCCTGGTGTCTTCCACACTCTGTGGCCAAAACCTCCTAAGGACGAGCTGTTATGTAACAACCACCAGAAACATTCACGTACCTGCGGAGCTGCCTCTGCAAGGAGCACCGAGCTAGAGTGCCACCACAGCAGGGCAATCACGAAGGCCAAATGCACCACCACAAGCTGTAACTGCAGCATCTGCAAAGGAGAACAGTTTGTTAGTGACTCCCCAGCTATATTCCCCAAGGAATCACGCTCCAAAGGTCTTAAAGAAGTAAAAATAAAGGGAGGTTCTCTTCCCGTGGCTGTTACACGTTTTATCTGACAGTCACTGCATAAAACCAGGCAACCTGATAATGTCAGCTGAATGCTCTTCACCTTTGCATGCAGAATCAGCTCTCTCCACTGCTCCTTTACAGCCTTGCAAATCTTTTGATTCCTTCCTGCACAGTGGTGCAGTCCTTCCAGCAGCAGCTGTGATGAATGCGAACTTGTGTTAGAGCCAGATGAATTAGCTGCTCACTTGTAAGCAGGAAGACTTTGGCTTTTAGCCACCCAGGGTGACCCTGACCTCACCACATGCTGGAGAGGTGCTTAAAGCTATGACAAAAATCACATAACTCTCCAGCACAGAAAGGCTGCATTTCATTAGTCCTCCATATGACCTAGGGGTAGCCACAACTTCCAGGGTAATCCTGGGATAAAATTGTGCAGTTCACACACCTGGGAACAGCTTGTATTCAAATTCGTTGCTCAGACTGGTGGTGGTCTGAGCATGTGCCACAGCTACAGAACTGCAGATATCTATCAAGCCTTTAAATAATGCAGAGGGGGACAAGTTTTGGGAAGAGGCTTGCTCCAGGGATTATCTTTGGCCATGGGTTTAGCCCACATTGTTTAAGCCCTTGTTTAGAGCTAAGTCTTAAAACATGATGTGCCTCCAACTCACTCAGGTGGGAATATTTTAGCTGATGTTAACAAGAACAAGGCTGGAGCCTGTAAGTGCCAAAGGCATCTGTTGATTTCCTGATTTCTCTGTCTCCAGGTCCTGCCCCAGAGTATAATTCAAGTCTGATTCTGCCATTCTTTGCTGACTCTCCACTTGGCAAAAACAGAAATGAAAAGGGTGTATAAAAACATTTATGTGATGTACGATGGTTGTTTTACCCTTTGTGTAGAAAATTTCTCAGTAGATCAGGCAGCAAACACATGGTAGAAAACTGGTTTTTTGCTTTTTGCCCACACTACAAAAGAGTAAAACCTCAGTTTTTTGGAGTCCAGTTTTAAAAAGTAAGGCTATAACATTTGCAGTGTTGTTTCTCAAAACTCTTTCTTGCTTGGCTTCTTAAGTAGGTTTTACACATGCTTCTGTTATTTGGTTACCAATTTCTTTAATTATTTCCTTTATTTGTGTGTATATATATATATTGTCCATGAGGGATCAGCAGTTAGGGAGAAAGCTGACGATTACTCTGTAGGGGTGAGGCAGACTTAGTTCCCTGGAATCAAAGACAAACTCAAAGCAGTAAATCAGGGGGTACCACTGGTTCTCAGTCTGATAGCAATAGTCTTCACTTGACATAAACACAAGGGGCTAACTGGCTATTTTTAAAGCTGTAACCCTCTACAAATGTATATTTTTGTATGTGGGTGTGCATTGAAATTCGAAGTAGCAGTCTACTACCTTCACAGGTAACCACATCCTGATTATTTGGATAGAGATGTAAAAATAAATGGCAAGGTTAAAAACACATGTTTATTATGGTTTAAGATCTGTGCTGGTATTCATTCAACCCAAAGACCAAAGAGCTAAAAATAGCAACTGGTACACTAATCAAAATAAATATTAAGCACCTGCAACACAAAATACATTTGATTAACTGGTCAGAACTTGACACCAATGAAATTAGAAGCAGAGGAAATTGTAAGGTCTTAAAGCTTGGCTCTAGTTCCCATGGAAATGAGCAGCTAAGAGGCAGTGTCACTGATGGAAAAGGGAGCAAAACGTCAGTCCAGCAAGATCCTGTTTTACGCATTTTCATACAGTGATGAGACCAAGGCAAGAGAGAGAAACAGAATTGTTGCAGTGGAGCAGTTTAGCTTTAGAAAAGCAATTGCAAAACTAATGATGCAATGTATTAATGATGCAATTACGTAAAAATAATTAAAATCACACTTTTCTTGTGCCAGCCTGGAACTTAGCTTTCCACCTTCAGCCATATCGTAACACTTGAGCTCACCTGTTGCAATTGGGTAAGCAGAGCCCTCCTGCAAAAAAGGGACTTTCCCAGCTATGCACTGGCTATTGCTTCACCCTCTCCATATTTTACATTGACACATTCCAAGATAGACTTTGAGGCTTGACAGTATTTGTTACTGAATGAGAATAAGCAAAGTTCTGACAAGCCTTTGTCAGACACACCCTTACTATATGTATTGAATTTCCATCCTTCCAGAAAATTCTTCACCACCATTTTACAGAGCTAAATCAGGGGACTGAAGTGCAATTCCATGTCTTTAGTATCTCCGGATCTGGTGTTATCTGCCATAAAACACAGTTTACCCTTCTCTAAATGTAATTTCAAGTCTGAAATTCAGACATATTTGTGTGTCTTAGTGATACTTTAGCTTGAAATGTGTCAAAACAAAATTCCTCAATAATTAGGTATCTTTGTTGCAGGTCCAATTAAAATAAAATTAAAGATAAAAGAGAGAACATTATTCTACCTTATCAAAGCAAGATAAACATATAAAACTTTCACTTAGGAATCCATAGAGAGCCATTTTCCAAGAAAAGATCATAAGAAAGCATAACATTTTACCAAACAGAAACTGTTAACTCCCCAACATCAAACCAAAGGACTTAGAAGATGTTTTTCTTTTAAAGAAAAAGCCAAAAAACCAAAATGACATCCTGAAGATAAGTGGGCTGAAAAAACTGCAGACAGAATGCAATTCATCACCAAGCTCCAAACCCATTGCCTGTCAAAAATGGTAACAGCTATCATTGTTCTTACCCATTTGAACTATCATATTTCACATTACTGTGGAGATTACTCTGCAAGCATAAATTACAAGGGCCTTATTTTTCTTACTGGCCTGTTAGCAAGAGAACTGAGGCAAGCTATCATGCCTTGCACTGTAATCTTTCCCTTCAGCTGCCACTATATTAATGACTACACTCTGCTTGTGGCTGCAACACCAGCCCAGGATGTGCCCAAGCTCACCGGCAAATGAGGACCTTGCTCTTGCAATGAACACCTTGTGGCTGAGCACAGAAGCCCCTGAGCTTTGGTTCTGGATGCTCCCAAACCGACTTAATGAAGAGCCAAGGCACAACTGCCCCACAGGCTCTGGAAAGCTCATGGCAGTGCCTGTTAGGCCTCCAGTCCTTCTCTTATATGAGCACTAGGGTAGTACTGATAAGCCCCCATCACCTGTTAGCCATGAAGGTCTCTTGTACCATGGAGTTTCCAAACAGCCAGGGGAACCACAACTGTGTCAGCAAGCCAGTTAACTGAGGTATTTTGTTGCTGCTCTAGTGCTACAAAATAGAATATTAACTGCTGCTACCTATCTTAATCAAATGTACCACTGAGTATTAACACTGGCCTCACTAGCCTCAGATTGCACACTGATGGGAATAAATCTTCTCCAAAAAAATTAAGATTGATGATAGTCTTACCAAAAGAACAACTTGAAAATTGTTTGTGTAAAGCTCTAAGAATAAGTCTGCTAATGCTGGAACAAATTTGTATTATTTTTAAAAGTTGTAGGGTGGATCCTCTGATCATATATATTACCACAAAGCCGAAAATATGCCCATACCAGCAGTCCTAGTGATTTCAGAAACTGCTGAGGGCCCCTGTGTATCTCAACTGCAATTTCATAGTCATATAAATATCATGGAAAAGGGAGAAAAATCAAAACAAATCCCACCTTCGAAAAAAAAAAGCAGAGTCCAAAAATAGGTTTGAGGTGGTGTTTTTGTTGTCATCCCACGGATCAGATACGGAGAACTTCTCACATACCACTTTCTATGATACTGAAGCAAGACGTTGAAGCATGGGACTTCTATTGTAAAACGAAATGTAAGCTGCCAGTGTCAGGCCTTTTATGTCATTAATAATGTGTTTTCTGGAGTAGGTGTAGATTTTTAAACAACGGCATATATTTTACTAGATATATGGTACAGACACTGCTACAACGTAAATTTCCCTCTAATTTCAGTTTCCTGACTATGTGGATAAACAGATGCAGGTAGGTTTCATCTGCTGGAGACAGAGAGAAATTGAAACTCATGAACTTATGCAAGAAGTGTATGACTAATTATTTTGAGATAAGACCAAGGTATTTTTTCATCCCAAACAAAACTTTTTGTCAGACAGCATTTCAAGGCCAAGGATGTTCCACGTTCTGAAAATGACGTTCCTTAAAAGTTTCTTAAGAAGGCACTTGAGACTAGTAATTGATTTTCAAAGGCTTCATTTCAATAATTGCATTCCATGAAACATGATTTCCAGTGTTTCATCCTGACATATTTTCATATCACTGGGATAGTCACCTTTGCCTGTTTGATAATTGTACTTTTGCCCATGTGATGATCAAGCACACAACTGCGACTGAGATAACTGTGCTGAGATAAAACAGATTCAGCCATGGTTTAGACCCTGCAGGGTTTGACTGGACTCTGCACTGACCACACAAGATGCAATGCTTGTGGGAGCAGCACACATGTAGCCCAGCTCATGGGGAGAAAGGATGGAAAGGTGGCCCTCTAGTTCCCATGTGGAGTTCAAGAAGTGATAAATGAACACAGCCATGCAAGGGTACTTTAGCTTAACAGACATGAGCATGGTTCAGGAAAAACTTAACTTACAAAGGTGGGCAAACACTTGTGGAAGACCCGTCAGTCATGGTGATCATCTCTTCTGTGAATAAAGGGCATGAAACCAAATGGCCACACTTTTCTTTAGAATGGGCAGGATGAACACAAGTTAGACATCTGTCAAAGCTGACTACACTGTGCAATAAATCCATTTTAGCAACAGGTTTTAGAAATTAAAAACCTCAAACTCACATAGATACCATGAAAATAGGAGACCATGAAGCAGGAGACAAACAGAAGTGATAAAGTCCATCTAGAAGCTGAGTGACTATTCAATGAGGACTCCATGAAGTGTCCTCTTAGTAGGAAATACTTACTTGCGCTTTTCTTCAGTAAGATAATTGAGTAAGCTGCAGTATTCCTAGTATTTACAATGGAAAACAAAACATTATTAGACTATTCTTCATTGCCAACAAACTCCCAACCATACATTATTTATACATGTACTGACTGAACATGCCAGCTTTTATTAACATTTCTAACAGTTTGACTTTCAGCTTTCTTCCTTCATCTTTAGCACGAGAACCAAAAACTATTCATTGTTAGAGTGCCATCTTCAGCATTTAAAGCAAAAATAAGAAACCTTTCTATCAATAACAATCAAGAAATTGACTATTTTTTTCTATATTTGAAAAATTACATACTTTCATAACAGCATTGGAATGATAAGTTCTTCATACCTGGTATAAAGAGTATATCAGTAAACTATGTTATTACTATAGTAACATAGACTATTTCATGTCTGGTAAAAATATCCTTCAAGATAGGCTCTTAAGAGAAAAGAATGGCATTGGAAATCTTAATGAGATTCAAACACTGATGCTGATTTACTAGACAAACAAATTCTGATCAAGGGTATTACTTGAAGAAAAAGAGTCTCAGGAAAGATGCATTCCAAATGGAAATTAGAAAGTAACCTGTTTCTCTGAGATGACAAAAATAAAAGCTGCAATCACTTGCAAACTTTGCCAGGGTACATCAAAAGAGCTCTTACAACTGTTGTATGGTTCAATTTTTTTAATTTGCCGTATAAGGAGCCAGGAGAGGCACATTTGTGATTCATTCAATGAGTGAAAACAAAGCCTTATCTGCTGAAATCAATGTGGCAACTATTTATAAATACTGAGAAACAGTCCAAGCAGATACATTTTGCTGTTTTCCCAACATTTACACCATAGATGTGCTTGAGTTTGAGCTGCGGTTTTTTGCCTGTTTCCCTTATGATGTTCAAAGTGTTTTACAAGAAAAGTAGATTCAGTTGCATTTTGAATACAGGTGAGCAGAGACAGATAAATTCAATAATAGGCTTCCTGAGTGAATCACTGGGTCAGGACACAAAATGTCCTCTCAGCTCCTCAGCTTTCAGCTCTGCACTCCCCATGAGAGGGCAATCATTTCAAACTGAAAAACCAAGTAAGGAAATCTAAAGGCACTGCGTGCTTGTGCTTCAAAAAGTAGCATATTCTGAACTTTACTGTAGCCTCTGGACATCTAAACCAAATGTTATTTGCATGTATTTACTTGTACCACTTCAATGTGTGAGGAAAAAAAAACCACTGAAATAGTTCTGATCTCAGAATGGAGGAATTACAATGACTATCACAGAATCAGTGTCTGCCTTCCTTTACAGTGGTACAAAGCTGAAGTAGTCAGATCACTGGATAATGATAATTACTTTGTTAGTGTAGGAATGTTTTTGCACTTATTCTATTATTGCAGGAATGCAGCAGAGTGTGGATCAACATTTATCTAGTATGGTACACAGTAAAACTCTTTAGCAGATTCATAAATTAAAGACTATTCCTAAATAATTTATCTCTTGGTTTACAATATATTACACACAGCACACTTGTCAAGTATACAGGATATTTAGTAATGCAAAAGAATTTATCTGTCATAGCTCTTCAGCTTACTTGACAATAACTTTTAAAAAGGAAAATCCATAACAATATAAACAGACAGCAGTTTATTGCAAAGCACAGCAAAAGCATGAAAGTAAATAGCCAGTGTTGTAAAATGCACTGACACAGACACATTCTGTTTAAATACTGGCTGATTAAGTGAAAGGGATAAGTTTCCACTGAATATTATTAGTTCAGTTTTACTACCAAAAATACTAGGTGATAGGCACATTATTGTCTTAATCCCAAACTGGAAAAAGTAGCTGTGCTTTTCCCATCAGGCATGGGCATCTTTATACTTTGTGCATGTCTGTTAATACAAAAAAAAAAAAGAAGAAAAAAAAAAGACAGAAAGCACAGAAGGGAAGAAAGCTTCTGTAAACAGAGTAAAAGACACAAAAAATCCCAAACCCATCTCTGTCCTCACTCCTCTTACCTTGCATTGGATGCAAGCAATTCCAACCTTAATGGTTCTGCTATGTTCTTCCCCCTAACTTATCCCTAATGTTCAGCTTTCTTTCAGAGTTTTTATAGTCTGCTGTAGGCTACAAACTCCAATCCCTGCCTTTGCTTTCTCTTACATCATTTCTAAGGATTTTCCACTGATCCTCGCCCTAAACCCTTCTCTGTCCTGCACTCTCACACACATACTTGCCTCACATTTGCTATATTTGTTGCTGTGATCAAGATGATTAGGTTATAATTAAAGGTTTATAGTTTTGTTGTGGATTTTTTCCTTTTTTATTATTATTTCAAGACTCAGACAGCCAGGGGAGTAGAAAGATTTCTAGCAGCATCACTATTCGTCTAAACTCTCACTTTTGTGAACTGCAGCACAGAAGTCTGATGTCCTGATTATTACTTATCTTATTTTATTTTATTTCTTGAGGACATCAGAAGAACTGCATTAACTTCAGGAAGAAATTAGTGTATTTTTAGTACACCAATACTATTATAAGGTAAGCATTAGAAAAGGCATGTGTTTTGTAAACACAGTCACAAGGATTTAAGTCTTTCAGATGCTTCATTTCAGTTATTGAAATGTTAAGTTATTGAATTGTAAAGCGTGAGCTATGAAGATGCCTGTCTTTCCTAGACAGTACAGAGGACTTCTTTCCCTGTTTGCCTCACTAGAATAAATCTTCTTTTTTGTGCCTTTTTTTAAAACTGAGTTTTTAATTGATTCATGCAGCATTTGTAGACCTCTTTTGGGGTCTAAAATTCTAACCCATGCAGACTCCTTAGGAGTTAATTCATAGCACCTTTATTCCCTAAATAGACAGGCACAGTACTTTCAAAGTTTTTACTCTGACTTGCCAAAAGCTCTTCCTACAACCAATGGACAGTAAAAGGAAATTTCAAATGCAGCTTTGCAATATGTGGGGAAAAAATATTGCCAACCAGGGAGTAAAAGCTTTGATTTCATCACCTGGCTTGATCAGAGTGATTAGAGCAAATGAATAGTTTAGTCACACCAAGGCAAAGCAAGTACTTCTATCCTATCCCTGAAAGTGTTCAAGGCCAGGCTGGATGGAGCTCTGAGTAACCAGGTCTAATGGAGGGCATCCCTGTCCATGGCAGGGAGGTTGGAACAAGGTGATCTTTATGGTCCCTTCCGACCCAAAGCATTCGATATTTCTACAGCATCTCTCGGTACAGGCAGATATGGGACTACGGCCTAGAGTGAAGCT
>JAOXXN010000137.1:14665055-14690167 GCA_026770055.1 Myrmophylax atrothorax
TCAGGCTGGAGCAGGCAGGTTGAGACTGTTTTCCACTGCAGGGAGTAACAGTGTGGGAAACACACCAGACTATGAAATGTGGAAAGAACAAACTTTGATTGTGGACCTCGAGGAGAACAGCACTGGGAAAGCATCCTGAACCTGAGAAGCTGCATACGGATGAGAGACTTGCTGAAGTTTTAAAATGATGTGGTTTTACCTGTACTGGGTTTTTACTTACAAAGTTTCTGTATCCCCTCTGCCTGCTCGTTATCACTTTCCTGCTGGGTTGCCAGCTCCCATTCTATATTGTATCCACCCATCCCCTGTTCTCACCTGTGTTCCCCGGAGGCTTTTTGTTCTCCAAGTGAGTCATCTCCAGGAGCTTGTTAAGCACAGCATTGTTTCTTCCCAGGCCCGGTGAGCGAGGGACCCCCCTGTCCAGAGTTCTTACCCAATCCATCTCAGCTCTAGCACCTTCACCCCCAGGACCTCACAAAAGCCTCGTGTATTTTGCAATAAAGGTCGTTCGCCTCTTGTCCTCCGGACTGCAAAGATCTCTTTCTCAGCACTCCCTCGGCTCTGGAGGCAGGCAGGAACCGTTTTCCCTTCCTCCCAGCACTGCATATAACAGAGCAGTGATGGCAGCAGCAGAAGTCCAGATGGGGTCTGTGGATGCTAGAACAGCAGCAGAATGAAAAGGGCAGAGCCAAACAACACCAGGCTGCTGAGATACAGCTAAAAACGTGCTGCAGGAAGAGAACCAGACCATGGTCTTTTATACAGTGCTACCTGCATTTAAATGTTGGCTTACTGCTAGAAGTCCAAGGGCACGACAGTACTTGGCTGCAGTGTATAAAACAGTGAGCAAGATCTCAGGAAAGAAAAAGAGAACCAGGATCTAGCCACTAGGTATTACTAGATTTATGGGGTACCTTACTTACATATGCCCATGAGGTGCTGCTGACCAGTTACTGCAGTTCAAGGTGCTGTTACTTCTTGGGTTTTTAATGTCACAAAGACACAAGGTGGCACTCCTGGTATTTACTCCTCTTGGAAGTTTGTACAGGTCCTATCTTCAGCTATTTAAGCAGGATTTCTGTAGGAATCCATTCTATCACCATGTTTGGTGTTCATGAGGCTGGTTAGAGACATGGTCTGTGCCACCGTGAGTAAGCTGATGGCAGACAGCTGAGGGCTGGTAGCGTAGGCATTTCAGTATTTCACAGCATAGGGTGAAGTCTGGAGGATGGCTGAGGCTCAGCAATGTAGATCTTAGCACCTCACAAAAGGGAAAGGGAGAGTGGGCTGCAGATAAAGCAGGAGCAGAAATGCAGCCATATTGTCATCTCCTATGGCTCCAAGAGGATGCCTAAGACCTGACATGAAAATTTTCTTTCATGCTCTCCACTGATTGATGATGCTCCAGCCACTTTTGTTCCATCTTTTAGACCTACTGTGAAGTTGAGGCTCTCCCTTTTAGACAAGTATTACCTACTTTTTCTATTTCAAAAATTTATCACTGTATTCTTCCTAAAAAATCTAAGAAATTTCAGAAATGGTTGCCGATACACACAACTATCATCAGCTCTGGGAGGTGTGAAAGACTCAGATCTGAGTAATTAGTCATCTTCATGGGCTGCTACTGACCTTTGAGTAGGACATATGTTACCAGCACATGTGTTGGGTTTCTCTCTGGAAAAAAACCCCAACAAAAGAAACAACAAAAAAACAACCAACAAAGTGAGCAAATAACCAAACAAACATAACAAAAGAAGACATACTACTAATAAAAAAGAATAGTGTGTAAGAGTGTTAGCATTTAATTTCCTGCTCTAAAGTAACTTGGATTTAACAACAACTTACAGATACCTTTTTGACACCTTCCTTGTCAGTGAAGACTGCCAAGGAAGCTTCCCAGACAATGAAAAAGGTATACAGTGGTTACTCTTCTGGCAGAGCATCCAAGGAACAGATATCCTTAACACTTCTGTGGTTTAATTATACTTACAGCATAATTAAGTTAGGGCAATAAAGCCTTTGGAAGAAATCTCTAATGTCTTAACCATGCATGAATAAACAAACATAATGTGATTTTGCTCAACAATGAAAACAAAAAAACTCCAAACACACACACAAAAAATGAACAAATGAACAAAAAAAAAGAAAAAATTGGAGAAGGTAAGGACACAAGACATGAAGCTCTATTTGTTACCATCCAAGAGAATGACAAACTTGCCTCCATGCTGCACTTGTGGTCTCACAAGTAATTTCTGTAAATCTTTCAACAGTAATTTGCAGATCAGTTGAGCTGGCTCAGTGTTTTTCTTAAGTAGACAAGTTCTGATTCAGAGAGCAGAAGTTAGCAAGGGTTCACTTGTGTAAGTGTTGAACAATCTTGTTCTTCATCACCCTTGCCTGTGGAAACTATATTTGGGGTTGTCAGACCTTGTCTTTAAAATCTTAGGAATTGCACATGAATACACATTCTTGCTAGTTTTGCACTTTTAATCTTTTCCTCCTGCCACTAAAACATGCAGCAGTTCTGTTGTCTATGTCACAGAAGTCTCCTCCTTCTGTCACTAAGTTGTGTCATGGGAACTCTACCTTCCAGCCTCTTCAAACTGTGTAACCCTTTCCATTGACCACTGAATCCTCAAAAAATATCACCCATTTCTCACTTAAAAATCAATATGAACCCTGCAGGGTCCTGCAGCTGTTATGGACAAAGCACTAGACCTGCCATCACAAATTTTTGCTTGAGCTGCCATGGAGTAAAGGCTTGTGACTTGAGACATTCTGATTGCTGGTATTACTCACATTTTCACCAAACAGTGAGTGTATTATCAGAAATAGTCTGGTTCTGGGTTTAGCATGGGAAATAAACACAATGCTGGAGTCGGAATGGTGGACATTCTTCCAAGTTCTGAAAGGTTTTTCACAAACTTCTAAGAAATAATCCAAGACCTTTTTTCTTTTCAAGTAAAAAACTATAGCTTTTTAAATAAACAGCTGATCTTCACAAGTCAGGTGCTCAGTTGATACTGATTCATGTGGCTCTGAGATAAACTGAGATATTTCAAATTATGGTGGCTTCAATTTATTTTTATTCCTTGAGACAATAAACTCTTCAGATGAAATTGGCCCAGTTATGACACCAATGCGAAAGGGGACTACCATTCCACCAGCATTTTATAGCTACATCACTGGTACAGGGAGAATATCCAACAGTACTTGTGATGAATTTATGTTCATATCTTGTCTAGAGAAGGGGAAACATTTTAAAATAACCACCGCAGATTTTCAGTCAATACAGGAGAGAGAATTTCAGAAATTATGACAATTCCCACCTATTTGCATACAGATAAACAGACCCAGAGAGCAGCTGACTCACTGTAAGACAAACTATGGAAAAGAGACCCTGTATTAACAATTTGCATGCATTTTTTCCAATAGATGGTACATTCCACCTTGGAAGGAAAAACTATCCTAAGACAGCTATTTTTAAATCTGCAAGCTATCAAAGTAGGTTTTGCTGTGTCACTTCCATTTAAGATGACTCCTTGCAGCTAAATAGAGTCAGAGAAACAAAACCCACAAAGTGAAGGTAGCATATAACATTGAAGACAGTAACATTCTTCAGGATTGTTAGGATTCTGACTAGCAGTTTCTATATATGTACTTTTTACAAGTCCTTTGTGCTGGAATTATGTGCTTATGGGAGGTGCTGGGTCATGACATATGAATTCATAAAAAGCTCTCACAAAACAAAGCAAAAAGTCCCAAGAAGGACAGTCTACTGAAATGCAAGCCTTTTCCACAGCAGGCATGCTATGATGCAGAAGAGTGTGTTTGGAAATGAAAGACAGTTTATCTCTGGTGCCCATGTCATTGGCTCCCAGCCCAAGGTGGACGTGAGAAATGAAGATGTCCAAGGAAAGCTACAGGACCTTTTGTGCTACAGACACAGTGGTCCACGAGCTAATGGACAAGAGGGAACAAAAACATACACAGATTTCTCAAAGTACCGAGCAAATGGTAATAACTCTGGGTCAGTGTCAGCCTGGTCCTGACTCAACTGGCAACACAGAAATTAAAACAACTAGATTGTGTTTCCATCTCCTCTAGCCATGTTCCTTGGAGTCAATGCTAAATATAAACTGGGAAACAGCCCCATCTTTCTGTGCTAAGAGGGAAGAGTAGGAGCAGTGCTAACATTTTCATACTGCCTCCCTTGTCAAAGATGTGTGTGATGGTGCCACCTGTCACTGAAATAAACTTTGTGGCACAGCACAGCAAAGTGGGCACCTTGGCTGCAGAGCACCCAATTCAGCTCCAGAACCAAATACAAATGTGACCACGTAGCACATCACTGAATGTGTAGCAGTAGCTCAAATCTAGACATGCTCGCAAGAAGAAAAAAATGCATCTGCTCTGAAACTCTCTCCTCACCTCACACTTTTTTCACACACCTGTTCACTATGTTCTGTGCAGAGCTGAGAAGTACAGTGGAGTTTGGTTTATTGGCATCAGGAGAAAAGATAGAGAAGAATTAAAGAAAGTAGCTAATCAGCAAAATTATGACAACAATTTGGGGAAAAAGGGGAAGGCAAGCGATATTCTTTAGTCAGATCCAGAAGTATGGAAGCTGGGCAGGGCCACATGTGGACCACTCACATCACAGGGTGCTGCAGGCAATTGCTCTGCCAGTTTCCTACCTGACATGCAGGTAATGAAAGACAAAGTCACATGAAAGCTGGGGCTAGGAAACTATTTCCCCCCTAAAAAAATTCCTGTACCAAATGATGTTAATAAGGAAGGTTCTGTCCCCTCATTCCTGGTAAGCCCATCCCTGAGATGGTGGCTCGCACAGCAGCACCGTTCTGTGCTGGAAGCCAAACAGATCAAGCTGTTAGTGTAAACCTGGGAGTTTAGAGCAATTTGTGCTGGCTGATTAGACTTTTTCCCTGTTTTGCTCTCATTTACATGTACTCATTGATTGGTTCCTTCAAGGGACAGCACAAACCAATGCTGTTACAGAAATTAAGATCTCTGGTTTTTCTTAAAGATCTCACAACAGTCTGTAAATTCATCCTAATGCTTGAGCCAAATTCTGGTATGTTACTTATCCACTTCAACTCCTCTATCACTTCAACTGGACGCAGACCTGTCTCTGCTAGACTTAGGACCTTTCTGCAGTGAAGGTGCAATTCACTAAACAGCTGCAGCATCACAACTGAATTAATCCAGGGTAATCCGGTAATCATCCTAAATTACAGCACAAACTTTAATCAGTCAATCACCGCCCTCTAGAGGTGGCCACGCTGTGCGTGGAGCTGATTTGGGTTTGCTGCAAAGGAGTCATGACAGCCTGAGCACTTCTGTTTGCCACAGGAGGAAGGTGTTTGCTGGTTCGAGAGGATCCATGTACTGTTACAGGTACAAAGGACTGTGCGCTGATTCTCAGCTCCTCCATTATTCCTTTCCTTTCTCTCCTGGGAGGTCACCTAACTTGCAGCATTTTGCCTTCATGCATTTTGCAATCATGATACTACAGAGAGAAGTGAAACATGACAGATAACAGTATGACACAGCTATAATAAAAAGCAGTAAAAGTAACCCCCAGACTAAACTGGTTTTGTTACACCTTGTTTTTTCACAAGCAATGTGCATAAACTAAACTAGTAGCACAACTGCGTGAATTGATTGTGGTCACACAGCTGGATGTGCTGGTATAGGAAAAGCAGCAAGACTTTATGTACAACTACACACTCACATTTCCTTCCCTTGACTGGAATAGCTAGGAAGTTTTAAAGGGAAGAATATAAAGAGTGATGAACAGGAAGTAGCCCACCATATAATCAAGTCATGACTGTTCCTGGTGTGCAAAGACCTGGTTTGAATCGGTGAGCTTTTATTTAAGGAGAAACTGTTCTGCACAGAGACTTAGCACAAGATTCTGGAGGCAGGAATAGCATATGGCCAGGTTTCTCCAGACACATCCTTCCTCTTTTTTCCAGCTGGAAATTCTGTCTAGGTGGAATTTAGCACTTTTTCACATTTTCTTCTAGCAGGCTGGCTGGATGTGCTGGCTTGTCTGAATATGGAGAGATTCCCCAGGTATCCATATATATGCATAGACCACCTGCACATGTGCAGCACCATGCAGAACATATACCTCTGTTGGCAAGACTTAATCAAAATAGAGCAGATGCCCAGGATCCTGGTAACCATTTCATTTCAAACATTACCCTGGGATTCAGGAGAGCTGTGCCCTGTTACAGAATCACAGTATAGTGAAGCTTGGAAGAGGCCTCTGGAGACTGACTAGTTCAACACCCCTCCTCAAAGCAGGGTCAACTAAAGCAACTTTGTCAGAGCTTTGAATACCTGCAAGGATAGCAATTCAACAAGCTCTCTAGGCAGTCTATTCATTCCTCAATCACTGCCACAGTAAAAAAACAAAACAAAAAAACCCAACCCAAACCAAACCAACAAAAACGTAACAATCCCCCCTCCAAAAAAACCCCCAAACAAACACACCTCAAACACCCCCATGTTTAAATGGAATTTGCTGTACTAAGTTTATGTCCGTTGTCTCTTATACTACAACTACACACCATACATAAGACTCTGTCTTTCAATCCTCCATCATGTGTTTACATGCATTGATAAGATCACCCCTGCTATACAACCCCAGCTCTCTCAGCTTTTGCTCATATATGCCAAATGCTCCAAGGAGTGGCTCTGCCATTATGCCCACACCTCTCTTGTACTGTTAAGCCCAGCACTCTAGGAATGCACACACACTAACATAGCCCAGGATGCTGTTGGCCTTCTTTGCAAGGTCATGACTGGCTCATGGTCAGTGCACCCACCATGATCCCAAGCCCTTTCTAAGAGGTGTTTGCCAGGCGTTCAGCCCTCAGCCTGTATAGGTACATGGGATTAGTCTCAGCTTCACTCCTGCCCTGACTAGATGACCTTGGATTCAGCTCCCTGGGACTTGCTGTCCACAGTTTTGATGCTACTGACCTCCTTTATAAAGCACTCCCAAACTTTGGTTATCTGAGGTAGATGTCATTACATTTGTCCTTCACAGGTAAATATCGTATCAATCTCTGTCACCACGGGGCTGCTTATATTGACAATATTCCTTTCCATGAGGGCTTTTATTGCAGGCACCATCCTTCTGCCCAGGTGTCCCTGATTTGATTTAATTTATCCTTTCTTTAAGAGTTTACACATATATTATTCTACTACACTACAGGTCTAGAAACTGAGACAGAACACTGAGCACTGTATAATATCCTACGGCCAGGGTCTATAAAGTCCCATTCATAACAATATGACATGAAAAATGCCTTTTCATCTTACCAGCATTTTTTTCCCCTCTGTGGCTGCTGTATTCTAACCTAGCCAAAAAACCAGGGAGAAGCCCCAGTTTTGATCCCATAGGGAAGACAGGGAAGCGAACATTAACTAGTCCCTTCTGCATGAACCATTTATGCTTGATTAAAACTGAGAGACTAATGACTTCAGAAAATTCGAGGTCCCAACATTGCCTGCTTATTCTTGCTGTGTGTTTCCTTGTCCATCTCTGCATCGTGCCAGACACATGGCCAGACCCCTCCCCTCTGCAGGCCAAGCTTTGTCTTTCATGAGGATCTCTGCTCTGAAGCAAAGTGGATTTCTTCGTGGGTCTTTCTATTCAATTTAAGTTACAGTGTCCAAGCCCTTTGGAAATAAACACTGATTTATATATTTTCACAACAACTTTAGGGGCAAAGAAGCACAATGATCCGGTGCCAGATTTCAAAGCCTAGCTCCAGAAGAGCAGGTTTGTCACACCTTCTCACTATAACTCTTTCCCTGGTCATATGCAGCAGAAAGCAGGCTTGTGCCATCCTGCAGTAAGTCACTATAACTATAGCCATTGCTGCTGGCACAATAACAAGCTGCATAAATCGTCATTGATTCATGTGAGCAATGTAATTCTCTGGGCTGCAGTTATTCACACCAAGCTGGGCTAAGTCCAAGAGCCACATACTGCCCTCCCTGCAACGTGGCTGCTCTCCAGAGCCTGTTCAGTACCTCTCCCTACCTGCCCCCTTGTCTTCATCTCCACTGAGGGCCTCCACATCTTACACTAGGACCTTAGAAGAAGGGACAAAACCACCTTTCTTGCAATTCCTTGGCCCATTTACCCCAGGTGAGAATCAACTGGACCATATGTGGGAGGAGGCTGGCCCTCTACTACCTCCATAAGGGCAAACATACTGCATTTGTGCTTACTTTACAATTAGACTTGGAACCAATGGAGCAAGAACGTAACACAGTTTCTTATGTAACCATATATTTATTTTGGTTACGTGCAGTTTCAAGACAAATCTAAAATGGTGCTGGACTGTGCTGCTGCCCTCAAAAGAAGTTTGTCAGCAGAGTAACAATAATGTTCTACTTCTGAAAATGATGTGCTGTGCTTTATGGTCAGCTTTTAGGTTTGAATGCTTTTTTTCCACTTTGATATTTGAGCCCTCCCCTCAAAGTAAATCCTTTGAGTGTGTACATGGCTCTCCAAGCAATGGTCACGGGAGGACATAGACAAGCATAAAAAAAGTTGCTGACGACATCTGAAAATGATTTGCAATCTCTTAGCCGCATGAGCTCAGTCACATTAACACTGTGATTTAAATACTGTGGACGGCTTTTTTGATGTTCTTCTAGAAATTTCTTATTGGAGTTATTAGGAATCCAAAATACATTTGAAACCATCCAACCAGAGGAATGAAACAGAGCAGATAATACTGACTAAGCACTCCAAGCCCTGTCTCGCAGCCCCAGATCAAGCACATTGCCACAAAACACACAACTTCAGTGAGCAGAGAGGATCTGGCCCTGGGCTACTGAACTGCATCAGGCCACAGAAGCTGGGATGTTGCACCATAAGAGGATCCTTCTGGGGTCTGAAACACCTACAATCCCTACAGCCCAGCCATACCACAGCAAAGCCTGATTGTCTTTGGAAAAAAATGGCATTGTGAGGATTCTGGTGTCTTGCACATCAGATACGCTTACAGTAAACATATAAGAAGTGGCTGACTTGTTACCAATACTGCAATAAAAATACAACTAATAAAAGTATGTGATAAATAACACAAGTATTTTAAATGCTAAGAAAAGAGGTAGGCTACTAAGGCTGTACTGAAAAAGGAACAGACCTGGCACTCTGCCACAGATAACTTCCTTCTGCTCATCCAGTGGGGCAGAAACCCTGCCCTGGGTGGTGCCAGCCTGGTCTGGCTGCCCACAGATGTTACTGGCACACAGCAATGCCACTGTTGTAAGTCCTGCTGCTGCAAAATGCACGGAGGACTCCAATGCTGTCAGGAGCAGGGAGTGCCCATTTCATGGAGAGATGAATTTGGTTCTCATTAGATCAAATGAAGAGTCATCAGCCAGAAAAGACAGCCAGCTACCAGCCATTCCTGTTCCTCCCCATCCCAGAAAAGAGTCTGACTTCTATTCAGCCAGTTCATTAGAAGTGGAATAACTGCTCTCAAGTCAATACCTTGGTAGCAGAGAGTGCTGTCTTTGCACCAAGGTCAGCAGAGCTATCTGTGCTTGACACCAGTACAAACAAGACCAAACCCTGGCTGCATAGACTGAACAGAGAGAAATGTCACACCCTTTTTCATCAAGGCATTTACCACACACAGCACCTCAATACTGCCCTTCTTCCATCCCGTTTTCCACCTGATACTCTAACTTCCTGGGAGCAAAGACTGTCTTATACTATCCAGGGATTTCCCACCCTCCCCTCCATCCCTCACTCTCCTGCTACACCAGTAACACTATGTAACCAGCATCACGCCCTAGGAGCAGCCAGGTTTAATAAAACAAAACCTCTCCCTCCACCTGCTCTCTGACCAGGCTCTCAAGCCTTCAGGCAGCTGGCCACACCAACCAGAGACTCTACACGTTGTTTTCTGGGGACTATGGGAAACACCTAATGCCAGAGAGAGCCCTTTGAGCTGTACCAGCCACATGGCTAGAAAGAGAAACCTCATCCCAGGGCTGACAGTGACTGATGACTGGAGGTGCTGTGAGTGTTTGCTGCTCCTCAGGTTACCCAAATGTCAGGGTTTTAAAGCGATGTTATTAAAGCACCACAGGAGTGCAAAGATCTGTGTAAACTGAGAGGATAATCACCATACAGGCAGAGCAGAAGCTGTTTGACTGTGTTGAAACTGTGCTCCTTGGTCGACCTCTCATTTATCACGTGACTTGATACACTAAAAAACCCACCTATATTGTGTTTTTTATGTTCTTGGTCCGTGACAATTGCTTTTCCTGCAGCAGACAATGATTTGTAAAGTGACTTTTCTTATTCCCAAACCACCCAAAATTTTGCAAATTGTTTTCCACGAACTAGAAGTGGTTTAGAAGTAACCTTGGCTCAGGGACTGGCTCTGTTATGAGGCTTTTGCTGCTATGACAGCTAGCTGGGGGAAGACAGTTATTTCTAAATTACTCTATTTTTACATTAATATTTCTTTTAGAGCAAAACAGCAGTAGAAGCAATATTATTTCCGCTGCATGTTTGGAAATAGGATTGGTTCCTGGGAACCACAACTCATTATCATCCGATTGAAGGCATCCCTAGTTATTTCATATGGAAATATATCCACTCTTTCCACAGTCTCGCTCCCTGGGCTCACTGTGAGGGTGTAGGGAGCATCTAATTTTCTTCTTTGTGCCAGGAACTTCCATCAGAAATATATATCACACTTTACAACAGGCAGCCTTGCATGACCAAACCCCTAAAGACTAATATCACAGAATGGTTTGGGTTGAAATGGACCTTAAAGATCATCCATGACATGGGCAGAGGAAAGGAGGAACCTATCTATGGGTGGGCCTGAATCTCCACTTTTCAGTTATCAGCTGAACATGAAGAAGGATTGCAATACAGAGACTCTCCAGTTACAATTATCTTCATAATAAAAAATTATTTTCCTTCCTAAAAAAAAATTATTCCTAAGAACATTGATTCCAAGTAGCAGAGCTATCACATGGACCAAGGTGGTCTTTATCACGACATTAATAATGGTTCAAAATTACAAGACCAGAAGTTCTCATGTCCCAGGAACCCATCAGCTGGCTATGAAATGGTGAACACTGTTGTTCCCCTTAGTTTAGGGCTTGATTTGAAACCACAATGCAAGGTTTCAGACTGCCGTACTTGACTTACAGACCCAAATCAGGAGCACTGGTACTCAACACCACAGGTGCTCATGCTCAGAAGGGTTGAAGAGCATCTTTGTATGAAGATCTACAACACAGATAGATCCAGAGATGTCCTGTCCTTTCCCCATTCTGTTCTGTTCAGCCACATTCTGTTTGGATGGTACAGCAACCCTGAATGGAAACATTTGAGGGAAGGTCAGCTCAGCCATTCTCATGGTCCCTTTGCTCCACCTTTTACCTTTTCACTGCTCATTGCCTCCTACACTCAGGGCTTGGGTTTGTAGCACACTAGAGATGGCAGCAACAAAGAAAGCAGGGAGGTGCTACCTGTCCCGTACCAACGCAGCACTAAATGCTGAGCACTTCCCCATCTGCAAACTGACCACCTTAGATAGACAGCTACAAGATGTCTGGTTCAAGGGTTAGATTCCACATTTTCAAAGCTCTTGTTCCTGTAGCAAGGACCAAAATTTGATGTCTTTGCAGTGTGCTGAGGACCAAAGCACTAAAATGTCTCAGTCATTTCACTGGGCTTTTCACACTTCAGGAGATCAAATGCGCAATTTTAATGTTTCCAGAGAAAGTGAAGAAATGACTTAATGGCTCACTTAAAAATTTTAAAATATTTATCATGAAAAGAGGAATTGAACAGCTTATTTAGGGAAGAGAAGGAAGAAGAGAAGGGGGAAAGTAAACAAATGAGCAGAGGCACAAGACCAAACTGTATTCCAAGCATACACAATGGAAAATGCACGTTAGTGCCAGCAGCCTAATAATCCAAATTCTCTTTCTATGCACCGACCTCTTCTCAGAAAAGGAAAGAATTTAAAGGAGCATAAATGATAACCATACACATTCTGGAAGCAAACCTAAGAGCCCTGCCAGGAAAAATCACCCTTCTTATTATAGAGCCCTTAACACATTCCCTTTCCCTTCCAATGGGGCAGCAGAGGTCACACCTACAGAGGGCGGGGAGAGAGGGAATGCTCCTTACCTGAAATATAGTCAGTCCTCAGCACAGCTGAAGGATGAACATTAAATCTGAGTGGCAAAGATGGATTTCAGGATTGTCAGGATGGATGTGCATTGCTGGGAAAAGCCACTGTAACACACTGAGTGTTGGCACTCAGGTAGGCACAGCTGCTTCATGGAGATCGTGTGAGGGGAGGAAGCATTACACTTAGGGTGGAGTTTCCAGCAAAGTCCAAATCACTTGCTCTTTCCCCTCCCACAATGAACGATAAGCACTGCTCTGGGTACTGCCCTCCAAAGAGCAGGGAACTAAAACAATAATCCTGAAGCCTTGTGATAGCAAAACTAAGTTACCAAAATACCAGCAGCTAGATCCACTGATAGTTCTGTGCAGGGTTTATTTTTCCTTGTTCTTTATGCAGCTAAATCGCCACACACATATTCTGCATTATGCTTCTCTTTTCATACTGTTCAATACTTCCCCTTGACCTCAATGAAATGGAATTCCTGTTCATTTTGCACACACACTTTATACCTGCTTTGTTTAGTTACCTTTCCTGGCCAGCTTACACAGTGATTGGGGCTGATTTGCACAGACAAACAGGATTGCAAAATCTCTCCCCAAAATTTCCATTGGAGGATATCCTTGCCTATACCAACTTTGCATTTGGCCCATCTGCCACACTCATTGCAGGGTTGAAGTAATGTCAGTATTATGAGCAATGAAATAAATGTTCTTTAGTGTGGATGAAAATCCTGAGAAATTCAGTAAAATCAATTGAGATATTCCAGATGAGGGAAGTTTATGGGTCAACAAAAATAATGGTGCAGAAAACACCCACAGATGCAGGAGATGTTGTCCAGATGGTTAAGCAAGCCTGGTGTCTGTTGGGAAGACATCCCTTAACACCCATGTAATAACCTTCTGTGCTGCAGCTTTAGCCCATGACACTTATCTCCCTGTCACTGGCCCAAACCCACTGACTCTGTTGGCTCATGCTGGCTTCCACTCAGTGAAAGCTTAACCACTGATATTACCTGAAAAACATGTTGGGGGGAAGTTCAAGACTGGTTTCCTGAGGTTCCTGAGTACCCCTGGCTGGCTCAGAGGCCTGACTGCCAGGGGAAGGTTTGGGGCAGGAACGCTGGGGCTGATCCCACTGGATGAGGTGAAGGACACACAAGGACATATAAGCACAGGGTAAAGCATAAACTAGCAAAATTACTGAAAGATTTCTTGTATCTCACAGTACCATTTTGGTGTTATAACTTCTCCATCCTCAGTAACATTTACTTTGGTGTAAGTGAAATGAAAATATTGCTCAGGAGAACTGGAGGACTCTGAGACCCGCAGAAATCAGAGAAAACACTACTGTATTGCACTAACTTAAGCAGCTCTTCCAGTAGGTTAAGTTCCTGAAATTGGAAACAAATCACTGTACAGATTTTCACAATACATTTAAGTCAACTTAACTTTCCAACAGCTGAGAATTTGAACAATAAACTTGGCTAGAGCTGAGATGACCTATGTTAGGCTGGAATCCTGCCCTACAACAAATTCTTGAACAGAGTGCTAGACCCACCTGTGCTGAGTGTGACAGGTAAGCTGCTGAGGGGAGAGAGGCTGAAATCAGGCCAATAGCTCCAAACAGAACAGAGATTTGGCTGCAGCTGCAAAAGTAAAGATACACAAAGGAGGGCATTTAACCATTATCCCTCTTTGGACAAGTGCACCTGGACTAGAGCTGTTAGTGGTGGGCTCTCACATTTCCTCCAGGAACCAACACCTGCATTTAATGTAAACATTTTGCTCACATTGGTCTATGAGAACATTAATCCAGCATTATGAAAATAAGGAAAGCCCAGGTCACCAGCTGTGTGCTGATGAAACTAGGCCCTTTGGCTACTTCAGGGAGCTTACTAGGTGTGTAAAAATAAACATGGAAGACTCCAATACTGCAGAAGTTTAACAAAGTGCTAGAATCCTTTCTGAAATCTTTATGAGGTGAAAATTAGTAAGAAACCTCTGCAAAACCAGCTGATATTTTCAGTTTATGAGGCTTCTCATCTCGCAATGTCTAATATTTTTCATGAAGATCTTAATTTAAAAACTGCCTTTCTGAGCTCGGCTGCGATGGGAAGGCTGCTCAGATTCCAGGCTGACATCCCAGGAACCGCAGTAGATTGCCTGGTATTCACAGTCCAGTTCTCTAATAAAGCAGTGCACATTTCCAAAATGTCACTGCACAAGTGGCCATTGGTGGAGTTATTTTAAGGCAGTGATTCAGGAAGGCACTTAAACTTCTTGTGCCTGTTCCTAAATCTACAGACATGCATTCCTTGAACTTTCTTAAGACCCTGCTGTGAAGAGAGACTTTAATGACAAAGACAGCTCCAGGATCACTTACTGGAAGAGATTTTTATCACTTGATTTTCTTCTCTTTGTACTGGTGTCAATTAGAAAGAAAAAAGAAAAAAAAAAAAAAACACCAAAACCGAAAACTGAAATTCAAGGGGTTAGTCCTGGAAAAAAGCAGACTGAAGCTTGAACTGAGCCATATAAAGCAGCTTCTACCTTAGAGCAGTGGTATTTTCCACAGATAATCCACACTAGAATAGAGGGAAAGTAGAGGAAAACAACGAAAACTACGAAAGCTCCTACATCTCCCTTTCAAACATCATGTCCACAGAGACAGCTTTGAGGCAGTTCCATTTTAAGTACAGCCAGCCAGGTTGGGGGGGTGTCATGAACGGTGTTTATACTTCTAGGCAGTAACTGAAAGGTGCGTCCAAATAATCTCTACTGCCCCTTACTTTGAGACTCTGAAAGGCACATACTTTCATTCCACCATCCCTCACATCCTCTCTCTGGGCATCTGCCTAATTTTCCTGATTTTTGTCTTTGTCTCTCCTGAACATTTTTAAAGTTACACTTAATGCTCATGGAAGTTGCTACTGGGATGGATTGATTTCCTTTTCCCTACTAGAACTGTGCAAGATCCTTCACCTATTGCTGATAAGAGATGCTCATGAAGGTGAAAACATTTATGTTCCCTAAGTACAAGGTAGAAAATCCAAGGAACCTTGAGGTATTTATTGTTGTCCCTTAAGACACATTGGAAATAATTTTATTTCTTTTTTTTGACCATTACTTGGTATTTCATCATCCCTTCCTAACTACTCAACTTCTGTAAGAACATTTTGCCATAGGACTAAGGGTGTTGTAAACAAATCAGATCATCTAGGCCTCCTTTAAGTATTGTTTTCCAGCACAGAAAAGGCAAATCATTGTCATTTATGGAAGAAAGTGCTTTAAAATTTGTTCTGGTGTGTTTCTTATCTGTGTAAGTGTAAACATTAACTTCCCTCCGCTATGGAAAACAAAAAATAATCAGAAACAGTGAAATCATAGCTTGTTACGTATTCTCCTGGAAAAGACTACAGGAAACATACTTTGGAGAATGAAGAGCTGTGTCCCACCTAGACTCAAATACAACATGTACAGAGTCACAAATGTTCTGGAAAGGACACGGCAGCAGACTGGCAAAACTCCCTCAGGATCTCCCTCACACTCCCTGCCTATGCCTTGCCACCAGACACATTTCTTCTTGGATAACTTAAATTTTACCATTTTTATCCCAGAGAAAATGAGCTTCCCATTTCCTTATCCCTGTTTCTACTGCATTTCAGTGAAATATGACTTTCTTCTATTCCTCAAAAAAATTAATAGTCCGGAGAGTGGACAGCAAAACTAACACTGGAAAGAAAAGAGACCATGTAAAAGGGGACATTAGGACTATTTTCATTACTTTTCTACTAACTGAAATCTCCTACTTCTGTTATTATTTCTTTTCTTTTATGCTGGGGGTAAACTATCATATGAAGGAACAATTTCTCCTAGAATGCTTCAAAATTCCCTCTTACTGGCAGGCTAGAATTGAAAAGTCCCTGGGGAAGCTGCTAAAAGCTGACAGCTGCCCTCTTCAGAACTTCTGAGCATCCCATTTCTAACAAAGATATCCATTACCTTTATGGCTGGAAAGGTTAATCTGACTCGGCCAAGGAGTCATCATTCTGGGACAGATTTAACAATGGATGGGAGAATGAGAGGCTTAGGAGTCCCCAGTTTCATTGCTGGGGCAGAGGGCGCTTCACCTCCTGGCAAGGTGGTGGGTGTGTTGCTGTACAGTCCCTTCTCCATTCAGGTGTTTCTATATTTGCCTGACAGTCCTACATAGACAAGCCAAGTACCACAGAAGCCACTATGACATTTTCATGAAGAACTATCTGGAAAAAAGGAATTTCTGATCCGTGGGAAGTTTCAACATTCTGAAATTTGTTTTTCTTCCACATATAAATGAGAGGCCAAAATTCCACGGTCTGCATGGAATGGATCTCCTG
Source organism: Myrmophylax atrothorax (assembly GCA_026770055.1). Taxonomy (NCBI): domain Eukaryota; kingdom Metazoa; phylum Chordata; class Aves; order Passeriformes; family Thamnophilidae; genus Myrmophylax; species Myrmophylax atrothorax. The sequence goes on from JAOXXN010000137.1 coordinate 14,681,658, forward strand.
GAGAGGAACAGGGGGAAAGAATGGAGAACATTAAGAAACTTTATTTAAAAAAAAAAGAAATCCTGTTGATACTCTTTTGGTGAACTTTGCCAGATATTAACTTCTGTAGAGGCTATACCAGGCCCCAGAGAAGACCCACAAACTTCTCAGCTCACAGGAAATCTGGGACTGATGCGTGAAAAATAAAGAAACAACTAATGATCAGTCAAGGTTGATAGTGAGAAGCCCACTGATAAAGAGGTTATTTTAAAATTGGTCGTACATTTCAAACAATTCACATATATTCAATATTTGCAGACAGCTATACAACTCCTCAAAGGGTCCAGCAAAGGGTTTAGGTGTGGTTTTCAATTTCACAATATGTATCCCCACTGAAAATGTTTACTCAAGCATGTACAGTTACAGGTTCATTTAATTGCTTTCCTGGACTAGTTCCTATTTGTTCTTAACCCAGAAACATTATTTTTACGTCTGATACAACACCCTACTGATTTCTGAGCAACCCTCACTCTCAGTGTCCATCAGCTTTGGATCTGCTATTTAATTCTCTAGCCAAAACCTGTTGATCCTTAGTATTCCAAGCCAGTCCTTTAAAATTGCATAAATAAAAGGTACTTATCTTTCAGCGAAACAGAACATCTGAAGTTTCCTTACTTGTTGCTGTCAAGAATCTGCAGCACTCCCATTCACAGTGGTCATGAAATTTTGGGATGCTCACAGGCATAGCAGGATGCACATTCCTGACACTCCTGACTCTCACCTTCCTTTTATACGGCATATGAAGTGGCTAGAGCTGCGCAAAGAAAACTCTTAATATTTTAACATGAGAAAATTAAGATTTATGCAAGGATCTAGAAAAGACAGGCAGTACTTAGGAGACAGTTTGCTACCCATAATTAGGTATTCCAAGGTATTATGGAAGGATTACATAAAATTTCAGAAGAAGATGACAAGATGGCCAGAAAATGGGCAGATGACATTGAACGTCAATAAATGTGAAGCCTTGCACATAGGAAGAAACAATCTTAAATACTTCTACTTTGCCTGCACAGCAAAGGGCTTTAAGCTGATTGTTTCTGTTCCAAAATGAGAACCAAGATGAGGTTTGCCAGAGCCTGGCCTTCAAAATGATTGCTTCCAATGTAACAGCTTGGGATTTTCAACTGAAAATGACAGAAAATAGGCTCCAAAAGGAGAAAGGACCTCTTTTCAACCCATGTGTATTTTAACAGTGGAACTCCTCACCAAATTACATTCTAGATGCCAAAGCTTACACAGACTCAAAAACAAAGTCACCAAAGGAAAATCCCTCAAGGACTATTAAGCACAAAATATTGTGTCTGGTTCTAAAATCCCTTAGCCACAAATTTTTGGAGACTGGGAGAATATTTGAAGGAAGTGTCAAATATGCTTGCAGTACTGGCCACTGTCAGAGAGAATATCCTGAGCTAGGCAGACATTTGGAAACCCAAAACATAAAAATCACTGAAACGATCATTTACATCCACCATCCCCACCCCATATTTTTTTCACTAATAAAATTGGCATAGAAAATTTTAATACAAAGGCTTAAAGCTTAGTAAATTCATAAGCAACCAAAGACAGGGAAATGCTAAATGTTTAGAACTTAAATAAGAGACAGAGCTATCAACCCTACCTTTAATTCAAAAAAATTTATTTGGAGTTCGAGTAGACAGTACATGTCAGCAATTTAAGGTAATATACAATACAGTGATTGCACAACCATCTGCAAAGTGAGCTTTGTGTTCTCAAGAAATTCAGAGCTAATCTTAAAGTTTAAAGAAACTCAGATATGCTGAGATATGAAAACACATACATATTATGCATCCAGACAGTGTGGTAATATTTTCAATGTTGCCCACAGTCTAAAATCCTGTAGAGGCTTCAGAAATATTAAGTTAAAATACAGAATCTTAGTAAACCTGATAATATTAATCAGTTTGGTTGGAATTCCTTGTGTGCACATAGACATGCAACATCTTTGTTTGAGGGGCCAACATCAATTAAAAATTTAATGGCTTCCCCGTGGACTTAAATCAAGGCTGGATACTAACTAAATATATTACTATATATAGTCTGTTTACAAGTCATTCTTCTTTAGCAGCTGCACCTTTTCCATGTAGTTTAGGTAGAAGCTACCCTTGTTCTCTAGCCCAGCTTTTACCACGAAAGTATCAGAAGAAAGTACTACATTCAGCAGGTACCACCCCTGTTTAATGGTGTATAAATATCCTGGTGCCAATCCTATGCTTGGCATACGGGGAAAGGTTAAATACATTGAACATCTACAGCCCAACTAAACACCAGTGAAATGCTAGAGGGCATATGATAACCACAGACCAGTACAGAAGAAATGGAAACACTAATGATGGAAGAAAACTGTTTAGGATAATTTCTAGTCATAGAATGATGCTTTGAAAGTAAGTGCAGGGAAAATGATGTTGGAAATATTTCCTAATAGGGAGACTTAATAGGCTGTGGAATAATCACCCAAGGGAGAGGAAGGAAGTCCTTTTGACTGAGTCATTTCTTTCTGGATCAGACAAAGTATTAAGCACACTACAGGGAAAAAAATGTGCTGGCAGACAGAAACACTACTGGGGCTACTGCTCAGAAGCCTAAGACATTACTGTTCTCTACAGTAGCAGTTTTATTCAAAACAAGAACAAACTCACAAAACTTTTTTAATTGTGCATGAAGAGATAAGTAACTTCTGTAGTCTCTCCCTTCTATTTCTTAAATTTTATTTACATGTATTTATGGCTCCTTCTTAAACTGTGTTTCCAGAGTTTTGCCTTAGTGTGTTCCCATCCCAGGGCTGCTGTCACATATTGCCTTTGTCCATCTGATGCTGTGTGGCAAGAAGTGATGCAGCTTTATCAGAAACTTGTCCTGATCAGGTTTTTCCAAGCATGACTATTTTAATGTGACAGGTTATAGAATGAAAGGAGAGTGAAAAGGGAGGAATAACAAGTGCGAGGGAAAGATTAGCTTCACCCCACATTTTTGCACTTACTGACCTTCTATTCTTTGATATACCATTAGTTACCCAGATTTATAGCTTGAGATGGCAGGCAAGTTGTCAGGTGCACTGCTTAGGTCATTGATGATGTTATGAACTCTACTGGAAACTGATTTCATTAAAAAAAAGCATGTGGCTTGACATTTGATGTAGCAAATATCTGACATTTTAAATTTCTCTTTATACAATTCCTTTGTAATTATTGAGATCTTTTTAATAACTTGTTAGGGACTTAAAAATTAAAACTTGTATGGGAAAATTGGATATGGGGTACCAACAGCTGGTATACAGCCTTCATCACTGATGAAAAGTCAGTGTATGTGAGTGCAGTTTGGCACCAGTGTACATAAACCCATAGACCAATCTGCAGAGAGCAATATTTTATACTGAAGTTTCTCGAAGGCTCACTTGGATGGTTTTCTTTCAGCACTCTCTACATCAAGTATTCTGTCATAAATTGGGCTTAAATTACAATTTATTCATGAATAAAATTCCACCTCTTGGACTTGATCCAGAGGGAAAGTAGAGAACCTAACTACTGCTGGCCAGCAGAAACAGTTCAACATTCAGAACACCGGTCAGAAATGATGCAATAGTCTACAACAATTCAAGTAGGATTTCATAACCTTTAGACCACATTTCTGAAGGCAAAATCTATGCTATGCTTAAAGCATGTCTGTATTTTTATTCCAAAGACTGAACCCAGGCTGTCACTGTGCATTCACTTTACTCATTACCATCATGGTATAACTCATCCAGCAACTAAGCACCACACAGTCACTCTCTTACTCCCTGCCACCAGTGGGATGGGGAAAGAGAGTTGGAAGGGTCAAAGGAAAAAAAAATGGTAAGCTAAGACCAGTTGAATAATTCAAATAAAATAATAATAAATTTTAATGAAAAGGAAAATAACAAAATGAGATAAATAAACCCCAGGAGAGACAAATGATGCAAATAAAAAACAATTGCTTACCATGAACTGCCCAATGCCCAGCTATTCCTCGAGCAGGCATTCCCAACCCATCTTCTCCATTGTTTATTGCAGAGCATGGTGTCATATGGTGGAGCATATCCCTTGGGTCTGTTCAGGTCAGCTGTGCTGTCTGTGTCCCCTCCCAGCTGTTTTATGCACTCCCAGCCTCCTCACTGCTGGGGCAGAGTGAGACACAGAACAGCCCTTGACTCTGTCTAAGTGCTGCTCAACAATAACTAAAACATCACTGAATTTTCAACACTTTCCAGCACAGACCCAACACTTACACCCATACCAGTTACTGTGAAGAAAGTTAACTGTACTTTAGCCAAAAACACTCAATGACATCAGTTGAAACAATGTAATTCCAATGATATACAATATCCCCACCACTGGATCTGGGTAAGAGTTCGATCATAGTTAAACCTTAGCATGTTGGAGCTATCCACACACTCATCTTGTTAAAACAGGCTACAGCACATGTCTGCTAAGAAACACCTCTTGCCACCTGGTAATGCTGTACAAATAGAACCAATTGGAGGAAAACAGTTATTGTGCCTGTTCCTCACATAAATCCAGCATGCAGTGCTCTGATTTGGTGAAAACAGGGAACAACACTGTGAGAATAAATACAGCAAATTTGACTGAGGTAAATCTGACCTGGATGAGATCAGGCTGGCCTGGTTTATCTCCCTTTTGTCAGCTAGACTCAAAGATTCTGGTAGGTGTAAAACCCAGCCTGGACACCTATTCCACAGGAACAGGGTCTCATTCCGAGTGAAAGTGGATACTGGAAGGCTGCCTCTCTTTGTGCTTAGTGGGTCAGTGTAGCTACAGCTGTAGAGCAACCCCATCCAACAGTGCTGCAAAAGGGTCCTCTTCAACAGCCACACTTGCCCTGGAAGAGATTCCTAGTTAGTGTTGTCCACACTCCAGCAAGAAGGGTGCAAGTGTCATTTGCAATCTTCAAAGAGTAAAATGCAAGACCAGCCACTTAATCATTAAAACATCATTAGAAGTAGGAAGGTAACATCAGGATTTCTAGGCAGAATTCAGGTTTAAGATTGTATTTTTGTCTGGATATCACTGAACTTTCAAGAAATCTGCCAGAGCTATAAAGGGAAAATATAACTTACAGTATGAGAGAGGTATCATTCTCTGTGTTGTCTTCCAGAGGCTGAAGGTTGCAAGACCACAGAGTAACGCGTTGACATTTTGAGCTGCATTTAAACCTAATATATATTTTTTAAACTATATTTATGTTCCATCCTCAACTGACACTGGACAGAACAAGTCACTATTGCCACCATGACTGCACTTGAAGTACAAATGGAAAAGGCTCTACTCTGTGGAGTGTTGCAAAAACCCCTTTTTCTATGTTAGGGTTTATCTAGGGGATTGCAGCAGTGCCAGTCTCTCTAGTTTCTGACCACCTCCCTCTTAATTAGACTACAAAACAAGTTGCCAGTAGGACTTCTGGAAGCTTCAGGTTCTTTCCTTTCCCCAGCTACAGGAACTAGTGAATTCTCTAGTTACAGAGAAAGGATACACAACACCAGGGGACTGCAGTGTCAGGAGAAACCCAGCCCTTGTTCAGATGCCTTTTCAAAAAAGGAAGTCCCTGCTGCATTTCATTAGGATGATCAGACTCTCTCTTGGCCTTGTATAGCAGTTCTCCTGCCCTGGGAGTACTTCAATTCTGTTTTCTTTGCTCTATCTCATCTGGCCCACCCACAGTTACCAGGGGAGTCTGGTAGTGTGGTACCCAACAGAAGCTCACACAGTCAGAATTGGAGGAGAGAACAAGGAAAAAATGGTTGTTAAGAGTAAGATTGCACAGAACTGAGAAGAATTTTTATTTTTGTACTGAATAGCCTCAAAAACACATGTTTTTTCTTTTTTGTTTATTTCAAGGTGCTCTTAAATGTGCTTCCTCACCTGTGGATTTCAAGGTGCATATTCTTAGAGATGTCACTTGTTTACACTGCACTAAAAACAGGAGAACTAAGCCAGAAATCACACTCACTGGCTTAAGTTCTCTTCAGATACATACCAAAAAATTAGTTGATACCCAAAGCAGCCTACACTGTTCCATGCACTCACTTTGTGTAAACTTTGTGCAGTTCAGCCTGGAGTATGAGTCCTCCTTCCCTTTTTGCAGAGTCAAGCAGGTAACCAATTCCTGGATCAGAAACTGTCTTTGGATTGTTCAATGTACAAAGAGATCTTGGCTGACAAGTAGAGTTCTGGGACAATAAAGCAATTGAAAAAAAAAAATATACTAGATGCTCAAGCCACTATAACAATTATGTATAAAATTGAAAAAAGAAAAAAAAAGAAAGGAGCTAATCATCTTGTAAGATTTACTATACTGCCTTACTGAGATATAGGAATAATATAAAATGCATGGCCACTTCCATCATACGTGGAAAGGAACAAAACCACAAACTCGGAAGAAGGTTGAAAGCCAGGTCCGAGTACTATTTCTAAAGAAATTTGAGATAGTCTCAGAATTGCTTTCATTCCTATTAGTAATTTCTGACATTCATATTTCAGTACTCACAACAGTTTTAGCCAGGGAACAGGGTTGCACTGAACAATGTGTACACGTATCTATCAAAGCAATATAGTCTCTGGACATCAACCTTATCCTCTTGACAAAGTATTTGTTGCAGCTAGATGGTTCATCACTTCACTTGCCAAAGAAGTCACATAATATACTGTCCATCACAAAGTCAAAAATACAATAAGATAAAAACCTTTAAACATCTCTCTCTCTCTCTCTCATATAGTATAACCCTGGAAAAGGAAGAAACTTCACAAGGGACAAAAGTATCACACAGCAGATACAGGACCTAACAGAAGAAGAGATTTGTCACATGAATAAATGTGGAGAGTTCCAAAAAACCACCAATTTAATTCTTAAAAAAGAGCAATATCCTCTTCATGGCTCACTGGTACTCCCTGAGGAATTTTGGAAAACATTCTAGTAAGACATGCTTTAGCTGATCATATCATTGGTATGCTGGGATTTGATTTAATGTTTTCATTCTTTTTTCTTTTTGGTTTCTTGTTGTTTTGATTTGCGAGAATGAACACTTGTCTCAAAAACAGGATCTTGGTTACTGAGGAATCTGTTTATTTCAGGCCTTTTTTCCTAAGTTGGTATCAGTTGGAACCACTCACTGTTCTTGGTATTTTCAGGGTCTAATTTTAGGCCCTGGTTTTTCAGCTGTTGGCCAGAGGCCCCACTCAGTCTCTACACAGAACAAATACATTGGAAGATTTGCTTTTATCTCTGGTGAGCTTCCAAAGCTTCTGAAGACGTATGGATTTCTTTCCATTGAGTTCAACAGCTCCAGGTCTGGCTTCCTGCTTGTGACACCACAGCATCTGAGCATCTCTGAAGGACATGGGATGGACATGTAATCCTGGATCCACCTGACTTTGAGCACCTATTGAGGAAAGAGCTGCCTTGGGTCAGCTGCAATAAATCTATTTTCCATGGCTCCACAAGCAGGTTAAATTTCTTCATAGAAAGGACTGTTAAACATTGGAATGGACTGCCCAGGGAGGTCACCATTCCTGGAGGTGCTTAAGAAACAACTGAATGTGGCACTTAGTGCCATGGTCTAGTTGGCACGATGGTGTTTGGTCAACAGTTGGACTCAAGGATCTCAGAGGTCTTCTCCAACCTAAATGATTCTGTGAAGGCAATTCCATTGCCATCGAGACCCGGCATCCAGGCACCTACACAATACAGACAGCCAACACAGCACAAAGGAAAGGAATGAGCCAGATTCCAATCTCCTGACAGACTTGGCATGAAGTTCTTCACAGTTCTCTGCATCCTGATATAGATCATACCACCACTGTACAAGTGCAGCAAGAAATAAATCTCCTAGAGATGAGCCTTGCAGAAAAGGGTCTGCTATTTGACAAGAAGAACAAAGCTTTCCCATAATAAGCAGATATCATATTAGATGTCAATGCCAAGTGTTAATCTCCAGAAAAAAGATAACAGGACTCACTTCTCAGCAAAAGAAAAAATCCCCCCTGTATCTCCCCAAGGCGATGATATTCTGCTGGAACTTCTCTAATGCTTCATCCTCCATGCTGCATCTCAAACTACACAGCAGCACAGGTCAGCCCTTTCAGGCATGGCTGTGCTTTCTCCTCTCACCACTTCAAGACTGAAGACAGTTCTGGGGGCAAGTCATGAGTCTCTCAGGACTTTCCCCACACAGTAGCAGCACTCACTGTAGCCAGTTGGGCTTTGTTTGTGTTTGCCACACAAAAGCTGAGAGCTGTTGACAGGCATTATAATCTCAGGGGCATGCATATCTGGAATGTGGGTTTGCACTGGGGCAGGAAGAAAAGACACATTTGGAGTGCAACTGTGTTCTAATTAATTTAACTGCTGCTATTTTCCTCTTTTGCCACAACTATCATATTTCTGAGATAGCCTTTATCAGGTTGCTTATATGCTACAAC
>JAOXXN010000137.1:14696179-14713394 GCA_026770055.1 Myrmophylax atrothorax
AGCAAACCATGCATGAAGTTTATTAAGCCATGCTAATTGTCTTTCTGTTCTAGTACATTTTAGCCATATGGAGAATCTGGCTGGCACTCAAAAGACAAAATTGTTATTTGGGGAAAAATATCCTGAAAAGCTTCGACTGCTTCAAATGTTAATTTCTTCAACCAGCAGAGAAAAGGCTACATGCACTTGGGGAGAAAGAATATCCATCCGTTTGTGCAACCTTAGCTTTCAAGGGGAAACAGGCAGTGGAAAAAGAAGGAACGATAGGGGAAATTAAATTAAAATGCAGGAAAAAGAATATTAGCAACAGAAGGGAACTATTACCTGTGGTGCTTGCCAAAATGCTTTCATGATGCTCAGTGAGAATACACAGGTGTACAGGAAGCCCAGCAGACTATCCAAATATGATGCCAAGTTGCCAGGTTCCAGGAAATTGTCCTGTTTCTATAGGCTAAGAAAACTTAGCAGCTCAGCCCAGTTCTGATCTCTGTGGCTCTCTTGTCCCTTGTTTCTCTGGGTTGGCAGGAGCTCATTGGACAGCCTGGCAGGACAGCCCTTTGGGCATTCCTGCAGTATCTCTCGCTTCTCCTGCCAAGCGGTCTGTGGCAGGTTCAAAGGCACTGCGGGTGAAGAGGGGATGCAGGGCAGCACTCAGGGACATGGCACGGGTGTGTTGTGGTAAGATTCTCTTAGGTACTTTGTGATAAAGAGCATGGGAGGTTGTTTCCACTTACAGTCCAGGTTGAGAGCTCAGAGCTACAGAACTGCCCAAACACTGCCAGCTGGTACTCACATAATTTCCAGAGCCTTACTGCTTTCCACTGCCATTCTATTTCCCCGTATTTTACCAATTCTTTGTACAACAGCACCTACCTCCACAGCTCACCTGCCTAATACACCTGGATTGTACTTGCATTGGCAGAGAACAGCTGCCCTAGGTCCACCAATGTGCACCACTGGTGTTTCCATTCATTAAAAAATACCCCAAAATTTGCTAAAAGCCTGCCCACACATAAATGATTGCATAAATATGATTTTCATATCCTTTTCCTCTCCTTCCCATGAAATTGCTAAAGTGGAAAGGTTTCTGATATGGACACAGCCCTTTGAATAAAACTTGGCAGGGTTCACATCACTCATTTCATGCAGCACAGTGCTGCATAACATTAACAACTGCCAGCCATACCAGTGACAAGAGGAAAATAATTCCTTCTGTTAGTAGTGACCTTCCAAGGCAGTGTACTTTCAAAGCATACCAAGTGCTGACAGCCTTTCTTTACTTCATAGACTTTCTCAAATCACTGTCAGAACTTCTGGTAATAGGTTCATTAGTCTCACAACAAAGAGATTATTAATACATCCACCAAAAAGGAACCATCACAAACTACAAAGAACATGAGAACACAAGAATGGTGTGATGTAAATGATAGATAAGCCTGGATCGCAGGTGGTGCTGCCCAGTGTTGATCTCTCCTCTGTGCTGTTATACACTGGGATGCAATCACGCTCACTCCATCTGACCTAACTGACCAAACCCCAGTCTGATTCTGAACACTGCCCATTTCTGGGCTCTGTGCACAGAGTTTATTCTTGAAGACCCCACAGTTTTACCACTTAGCTCTACACAGTTCAGCTCACCACATGCTATTGACTTTCACTCAAACAAGCTCAATTACCCTCATTGCCCACACTCATCCCTGCTGGCCAGGACTGTTTCTATCACTTCTCATTCATATCAGAGAGAAAAATGCTCTAGCATGTTGAGGGCACTTCCATGTGGGGCTGACACAGTTCTACAGTAGATGACCCTGAATGTGAAGAAGCCATTCACTGCAGGGCCAGGATAACATGGCAGAGCTCCAGGCACATAGAGCTCTGTGTGACACTGTGCTGTATGATACAGGTGCAATAGTTTGTTCAAAGTTAGCTCAGGTCTCTCTAAATTGGTAGTCAGCATGGTACACACTAGACCATCCAGCTCCTTGGTAGCATCCCTGAATACTTGGAGGTGTTTTAATAAGGATTTTTTTATGGGAGTGGTCTGTTTTGTCCCAAGTTCCTTATGTGGCTAAAGTTCTGTCTCTCTTTTTCTTTCTGTTTCTGAGTAATCCCCTTGAAATGGATACAAATGCAACTGAAAATTTGCCAGCCTTGGCATTATCTGAAGTCACTATTTTACCAATTTTGTCAACTCCATATCATTCCCCTTATCCTTAAGTTGCTCTACCAGCAGTAACGTCCCTTGATCAAGATATTTGCTTAGCATGCAAAACAGTAAAAAGCACACATTCATAGAAAATTTATTCATAGAAACAGTATCAAGTAAAGAGAGGAAACTTTGAATAAAGTTTACTAACAACAACAACTTGACAAAAATTATACTGTAATAACAATTTACTGTATCATTGTATTGCAACCTGTTGAAGATTTACACCAAACCCATCTAAACCATGCTTTAATTCCTGCATATTTCTACTTTATCTACATTCTACTAGATTGTGGAGTTTCAGAAGTGTTATTTTTCCATTTCTCTTACATGATTGTAGAGAACACAAAAAAAGCTCCACTGTTTATCTCAAAATTGTGAGGAGGCAGGAGTACTGCTAGAGTGAGAGGCCTCAGGCTCAGGGGATTCAGCAGTAGCCGGACCATCTGTGTTACTCTCCTCCCATGGTCATGTTTAATGCTTTTCTGAATCTACACCTGCATACCAAACTGGACAGATTCATATCCTTAGGACCAGAGAGAAGCAGTTTTAACACCCTCGTGCAATCTTCTTTGGCTTGCTCTTGCTATTTGTAAAATCACTAAGGAAAACAAACGTGAGACTGGTGATCTTTATTCAGCATGTGCCTTCCCCAGACATGATCTCAACTAACTTGTGCATTACTTAAGCCCAGCCCATTCATTCCCGTACCAATATCCATGAAATCAGGTTGAACTGGAAGGCAAGCAATGATAGCTGTGACTGTGTAATTTTTATGTCCAGTCCATGAAGGGCTCCAGGCCTTTGGAACTACAGCACCTGTGATGCTAAGCAGAGTGCATGGCATGTTTTCTGTCAAGATAATAACACCTGGCTCTTGCTGAAAGGTCTCACTGCACTTCCCAACAGTGGGATGTAATTATCTACCAGAAATGGAGGCAGAGGGATGTGATGTGACTTATATAAGATCATCTACTTGGTCTGAAACAGCCACCAAGGATACAGTTCAGGACTTCTGTGTCCCAACCCAATGTTTTCTCTAAGTGAGCCTGACAATGAAACACACTGGACTAGATAGAAATACAGCCATCTTAAATCCAGGTTCTGCTCTACCCTTCCCTAGCAGGCAACACTCTTCTTTTAAAGCATTCACCTTCATTTCTGAATACAATTATCACAGTGCCAGTCCTTAGTGTTGGTCAGTCTGTGGAAAAGCAGAGTGTTAGTTATGTAAAGTGTTGAGGCTGGCCCTCCTGCATTTGGCTCCAGCCTCATGGCTTGACAAATGTGAATTTATGCTCAAAGTGCTTTTCATACTGAGAGACCAGAGGCACCATTAAGAGACTCTGCACCACCCAATCTGGACGAGCTGCCTCTGTGAAGGCTCTCCCTGCACTGCAAGTGCAAAGTAGTCAAACTTAGCTAAGTATGCAATAAAGCAAGCTCCAGTAAAGCAACATGACCTTACATGAAGAGAGAGCTGAGCACCTGTACGGAGACAGTGATCATGACTCAATGACATGCAGTAATTTGTTGAGTCACAGCAATCCGAGCATTTATCCCAAACCAAGAAATTTCACAATAGTTACACAAGAAGCCCAAAGCACAACAAAGTAAAAAACTTGACAGCTTCCCAGAATGTCAAATACCAAGCCCATGTTCTCTTCCCTCACTTGATAATGAAAAATAACATTCAGGTGTATCTTTTTGTCAGAAAACAGTATTTCTCTAATTGCTTCACCATGAGAGTTTTTAAAGTATCATTCACTTAAACAGCTCCTGAAAGCATTGAATCTGTACTAATGATGATTATTAGCAGATTTGCAACACCAAAGCTTGGAAATTATACTTCTAAAAATTAGCATCTTAACAAAAATAAATTTTCAACTGTGTATAACTTATTCCATGGTTGTTCACTGGAGGGCTCTTGGACTTCAGAAATAAATGTATTGCAGGCTGTGGTGTACAAGACTAGATAGGACCTCAGTCCTGTGCAAGCCAAAACTTCTCTATGATAGGATTTTCCATGGTATCAAAGCACTTATGAAATCTCTTGAAACAGAAATGTAGTAGAGTTTTACACAGCTAAGAATCATTATTCCACCTTGTGGCACAAAGCTGTTCTGCAGAGATAAGTGATCAGTGGGAAGAAATCAGTTCTGAGATGTCAAGTGACATTTGGGTCCACAATGCTCATTCCATCGCATATGCACATCTAAGCAGGAGACTGAGTTTGAGCTCTGTGTCAAGCACTAAGAGAACTGTGAATTATATCAGAAATCAGATGCTTTCACCCCAACACAAAGTTATGTGAGGCAATTAGTTGTCTGGTGCCACTCTAAATGCTATGCTACACCTCATTATTTATGCATATTCCTTAGTAGTTGCAGGAGCTTAGCACCTAAGAGCTCCCAGTGAAATACAGCTCTACTGCACAGAAGAAAAATGGAGCCATCACTACTGAGTTTTCCAGAAACCTGAACCTGAAAGTTTCCACAGATCTTGCAGAAAATAAAAACAGTGAGGGTAGGATTCCCAGCAGTTGCTATTCCAGCATCCACCCATACTGCTCTCCAGTTTGCTCTAGCCCAGCAAACACATGTACAGTCCAGACTGTTTTGAGTCAGTCCTCAGCCTTTGCTGGGAAGAGGGAGCAATACTGACAGAATAACATTCTGCAGGCAGGATCAGAACAAGTTTTAGCTAAAGATTCAGTCTTACTTTGACCATAGGCAAAGCTGGTGGGTCTTGCAGCAAACTGTTATCCCTAAGCAGTAAGCAGGGAGTGGCTACAAGGACAGAGTGGAATTGGTGGAAATCTCTATGGAATATGTCTCTGTTGATACAGTTTTCTGTGTGCCTGGGTATGGTGTACTTTAATCCCCAGGAACCTCTGCCACACGGTTTCCAGTAGTGAACCCTATTTTGCTGAGAAAGGATTTGTGGCTGTAAAAGCACACAAACACTGGTGTTGCAGAAGGGGAATAAACAACTTTAGTTCAACTGCAGCAGAAGGAATTGTGGTGACTTGGCCAAGTACCTTTTCCACTCTAGTATGTGTCTAGAGCAGTTACTACATGTGATCCTGTAGCCAAAGAGTCAAAACCAGCACTTGGAGAAGCCTACCTCTGGGTTTCAAGTGTGCTCTAACTGCAGAGATCCTAATCCATTTACCCTTTCAGGTATTCTGTCAAAGAAATCTGGGTACAAATTATGAGACACAGCCTGGAAAAACAAAGAACCTCTAGATATCAAACTGCAAGCTGATTTCCCTCTGTTTCTTTTGTTAGGGAGGACAAATCCATTTAATTTCTTTCATGTCTTGTTCTTGGTCAGGCAGATACTTGCATCACTTGTATCACCTGCATTCAAAGAGGAGTGTCAAACTGCTCATCTCCCATGACTGTCAATAGACATACAATCAGTGAGGTTGACTAAATGCCCTCAGTAACTTTCGGCTTATGTGTGAGTTGACAGCACTCTGACACTTTCAGGAAGTATTAAATACTTCATAGAATTGGGCCAATAGCCAGGGCACAGATCTGGCACATGGAAAATAATAAGTGGAGTATCCCCGTGTAACCACAGCAACTTGAAAAACACAGCAAAAACAGTGCATATCCCTGAAGAATTACTGAGAATGAACAGACATACATTTGTGAAATATTGAAACAAAAATTATAATGACACTCCTGAATTGCAGAATAAATCCTACTTCACGCAGACGTGAATGTCAGAACACCAGATGTTGTCTATTGATACTGAAACTTCCTATAATCCCCTGAAATGTTGGATAACATATATGGATCTGATTGTACCAAAGCTGAAAAGAACAAGAACAGCCCTGACAGCTGCATAACTTAACACAGAGCAATATGGATTGTATTTCAGAACTTATTCTTAATCAAGCTTTCATGCTTCTTTTTAATATGCATATTTATTTACTTCCACAGATTGTGTGGTAGAGACCTTATCCTCATTGCTAGAGTTTGCATCTAGACATAGCTTTTTAATGTAATACCAAGACAGAAAGGTAGTTGAGTGTCTTCAGATAGAAGCTCTGATGTGGAAAACATGAAGTTAATATGCACTCCAGGAATTTTATCACAATGGCTGCAAAGCAGAAACTATGAACTAACTCTTGAAGATAAAAATTGTAATTATAATTAAAAAATACAGTAAGAACAAGAGTGTCTATGGTCAGAACAAAGGTGACAATGGGTAGTGGAAGACCCTCTTGTATCTTGCTGATTTAAACGTTCTCTTGTTATTGCCATCTAGTGATGAGGCCAACCTTAAATTATTTTCTGGAACAATCAGATACTACAGCAATAATGAGTTTAGTCTACAAAAAATTCCCCATTAAGTCTGATGTTCTTGTCACAGTCAGGTTGGGGGCACATTCAATCAAAAAGAGGATGAAGATGAGTCTTTATCCAAAACTTGAATGAAAGATTGTGAGTTCGTGGACTGTTCATTAATATTTTCTTCCCTAATGACTAAATGTTTACATTTCACTGTTTTCAGGTCTTTTTGTTATTGAAGGTAGATATTGCTGCCAGGATATGAATAGTATCAAGCTATGAAGAAGCTTGTAGTAGTACAGAGTTCTTAACTCTGTGGCTTCACCCAGTGACTGAAAGAAGTCTCAAATCAGCGTAAAAAAGTAATGATGGTAAATAACTTGTGATGAGTTCAATTTACAAGAATAAAGCCCAGTATTTCAAGACAATCCATTTATGAACTGCACCATGATAATGGTAAAGAAACCTGAGGGCATGGTATCATTGTGCCAATCACTACTTGTCTGGATTTCACAGAATCCAGGATTACACAAGGGCCAGGATGACTCCTTGGAGGACAACCCCATCCAGACAAATGCTTCCAGTGCTGCAGATCCCAGACCCCTCTTGGACAACCTCTACCTGAGCTTTGTTGCTTTTCCATAAGAAAACTTTGCTGGGATTTGCAGTTAGACACAAGACAGCTATTTGCACATACATTTTGCTCTTTCACACTGATGAATCCACTCCAGCCTCACCAGATCATTCCAGAGGATAATGAAAGAGGACAGAGAGATCCCTGCTTTTTGTGAAGTGGACCACTGAGAGACCAAGTGAGATGCCCATAGAAAACACAAAACCTTCAGCAGAGCCAGAAAAGAAGTAGAATAACCTTCACTCTCAGACTTGGTTTTTTTCACTCTAAGTCACTAACATGTCACAACAATTACCTAAATTGATGCCAAAGAAACTGTTGCTTGTGATTGCTCAAAGCTCTGCCTTGTTTTTTTATTTGTTGTGCTTTTGGTTTTTCCTAAATACCCTTTACCTGATAGCTTTTTCCACAGACTAGGCAGTTCAGTAAGAAAATAGACTCAAAAGTGATTCTTCAAGATATTAAATAAAAGTTCTTTTTAATTTAAATGCAGTGATTCTTTAAGCAAAATAGCAAGAAAAGCATTTTTTTGACAGATGAAAACTGTTGTAACAGTCACACATGCCAGGGGAATAATTTGAAGTCAAGTCATGTTTTCTGCAGAAATGCCTGTGCTGGGAATAGGGAGTGCCTGTACACAATGTCCTTTTACCACCTTCATGGGAAGAAAGCCAGGATGAGGTTTCACCCTGAACTTCCAACATGACACCACTTCTTTCCACTGCTACTGAAGAAACTTCTAGGCCTCTAAGACACTGGCATTGCTTCATCCAAAGATCTTGGGAGCACAGTGTAGCCCACACCTCAGATCATCAGACTTCCTCACCAGCAGGTATCTGCCAGTAGAGCTCTACTAGAAATTAACTCAAGCAGAACAGCACAGGAAATGCCCTACACAACAACCAAAGTAAATGAACCAAATGGAGAACAAGGAGGGATTATTGTGATGAACAGCAAGAGTTGAAGTTGGCACAACAGGCACAAGAAGCACCTTCACATGACGGAGAATGACAGAGCTTTTCCCCAAACAGTGATAAGTGAGCAGCCCCTGGAGCCAGATCCAACCAGGCTGAGCCTCAAAGTGAAGTCCCTGAACACCTTGCTCGGAAAGGGGATGGCTGACTTTGGGCTGCACTTTGGACCAGCTCAGGCCAGCACTAACTCCAGCTCCTCCATACAGTACAGAAATGTGCAAACTTACTAAACACAGTAAGGGGAATCAGAGCCAAGAAGTGAATGCCATAGAGCTGTAGCCAAAAGAAGTCATAGAAAATCCTACAGCGCTGTACATCTACAGATCTTGCAGTGTTTTGAAAGCATTCATTAGCCCTCCAGGCTGCTGGGCTTTTCGACTCCAGGTGCCTATTCCCTGTGAAATCCAAGGATAAGGACCTTGCTGCAGGTGGTGCAGAGCAAATTGCTGGCAGAGTCCAGGAAACAGAACAGCAACTTAGCTCTGTACTGATCAGACACATGGACACATTTTACCTTTCATCACAATATCACAAGGTAGAACACAGCTTAATATCAACCTGGAAAAGAAGCAAGAAAGGGTTCCAGTGCCTCTGTTGTCTTGAAAAACGCAAGTGTAAAGGGCTAGTAGATGAAACCTGCACCATGCATTGTGCAGGTGTAGTTAACAGCAAAAAAAAATATTCCTACTTATGGAGAGGAAAAAGGCCAAGAACTGCATTCAACAAATAGTTACAGTTTCTATTTCCACTTGACTTTTTTTTCCTCTTTTTTTCCTTTTTTTTTTCCTGGCTTATCTTATTTTACCTTATGAGACAAGAACCAAATTAAGTCAAACTGAGGAATTCAATTTATCAAGAGTAAAAAAACAATGCATAAGATAGTCCTACACAGCAGCTCATTTATATTCTATACAAAATGATACTACAAACTCAGCAATGACTACCCAGTAATTTAGAACAAAAACCTCACAGGGGCATGGTAATGGTCACCTTATCAGGTGCTAAAACAACAGAAAAAGAGTGCTGTAGTGATTCATCTGAAAAGATCACCTACCACATGGAAAGCTGAAAGTATGCAAGTTGGGAGAAAATGTCCCCAAACATAACTCTGGTCCAACATTAATTTCAACAGCAACAGAATTGTCATTTTTCTTTTTACTGCTGCTGTCATTAAAAAGGACTGAAGAGGAACTGATTAGTCAAATTTGGAAATTAAATTGGGTTGAGGTAAGTAGACCAGAGAGATGACAAAGGCAATTAAAAAACAAACAAACAAAGGCAAAAGGGTTTATTTTAGTAATACAGGTTAGGAATGTTAAAATAGTTATACATCTCCAAACTAAAATATATCATGATTTTTCATGTTGACAGCATGTCTAAAGATGACTCCATGGCTGTTAGCCAAAGTTTTGGAGAAGTGTTACTTGGCTCTGTAAGTCACTATTATGGAGACAAACCACACTCTTTTGGGTTATTTGGTGTACATGACAGCACAGATGTGATTTTTGCAAGGCTGGCTCTGTCTAATTAATTCTACTCCCTCCAGTGCAAAGCTGACATCTGCCAGTGCCTGTCTTCCTTCACTTTGGTCAAATCTGTCTCAGAGCTGATGTTGGCAAGGATCAAATTCTCAACTTGCCACTCCATATTAAAAAGTTTCTTTCCTCTGGCTTTCACCTATGAGCAAAGAGGGAAACCTAAACCTTTCAGATGCCTTAGTCTTGCTGATCTACTGAAGTGCTCCATCCTCTCAGTCTCTAGTAAATTTAATAAGCAAAGCAATGCCAACCCTCTGGGGTGATAGAAACCCCTTCTATGTAAATATTTTCCAAGACTGATCATTCC
Source organism: Myrmophylax atrothorax (assembly GCA_026770055.1). NCBI lineage: Eukaryota > Metazoa > Chordata > Aves > Passeriformes > Thamnophilidae > Myrmophylax > Myrmophylax atrothorax. The sequence continues at coordinate 14,706,143 of JAOXXN010000137.1, forward strand.
ATTAGGTTCTTGATCCTTTTGGGACACATTGTTGGGACTTTATTAAATGAAATCCAAAGCACATTGCCTCTTAAGGAAGAAAAAGATTTTGTATGCAATATAAAGTTGCAAAGTGGCAGTGTCTGTCCGTGTGTGCACATGCACCACTTCCCTCTGGCAGAGGGTAGCAGGAGCAACCAGCAAGAAGCTATACATGAGAGATCCCTAAGCAGCAAAGAGTAATATCTCAGCTATCTAGACACATTCTGCAGCTGAAGAATCTGTGTTTCACTCTCACCATTGCTTTGAGGGTTTAGGTGTTACAGCTGGATGCACAGATGTGCAGAGGCAAAGGTATGTTTTGCACCCTGAGTGGCAGCTTTGGGAGGAAGCTCATGAAGGACTGTCCCAGCTTTCTGCAGGGTGGGACAGAATGGAGATCTGGGAGCCCTAAAGTGCATTCCTGCTATCTTGATGTGGTGGGGAAGGAGTTGCAACCAGAGCTGAGAGCACAAGGGCAAATATTACTTTGTGTTGCCACTTTTCACTAAGGAAAACAGGAACTGCCAAATCTGATGAGTTCAACAGCTAATTCCAACCACCACTAGCAGGCTGGGGCAGGGGCCTCTGTTGTGGACAGTGAATCACTAACCAGCCCAGAGACATTTCCTTCCATTAGTCAGAGGAAGCCTGAAGAACAAGAGTTTATTCCACTTCTGTTTTTAATTTTCACTTTGTGGTTAGCCTTGAAAAACTAATAAACATTGAGCATGTCTACCACATAATTCTATGTTTGCCTGCATGTATAGGAGCCATAGAGAGCAAACACTATCACTCACACAACAGACTTTAAATCAAACTGACAGTCATTTATCTGCAGCAGAGATCATAGTTTTTCAGCCACTAATGAATTTGAAGTCAATCATATAAGCCTGAAAACAGAACAAAAAAATAAATGTTTGCTAAAATATATGTGTGTGCTTATGTGTGCAGATTCAATACAGGTTGAAAAATCTTTCCACAATTAATTCATTCTAGATGTTTTCCCAATTTTACAATGCCCCCCATCCTCTCCTCCTGCAGCCAGTTCAGCCACACAGTGGAAGGCTCCTGAATTACATCAGCCTATTTCTGATCACTTCGCATGTATCAATACTGAAACTCTCTTAAATTAAATTGTTATTTTAAAGTAGTCTGTAGGTCTAAACCAGCCTAACAGCCTGCCATTCAAAATGATCTGTTTAAGCCCATTAACAGCCAAAAACACAGTACATGGTTTGCCTCAGCTTAATACCCTCTCCCATTTCCAGATCTTCTCTTCCTCCATCACTCATGAGCCTAAATAATACATGACAGGTCACATTAAACTGCCTTCTTGTGGCAGTTCTGAGGTGATTCCTCAAAGAGCTACAACTCTCTTTGTGCATCAGGTTCTTAATGAGCTTTAGGAAGGGCTTTATAACCTCTCAGAATCAATCTGAGTCCTTACAAACACTCCCCAGTGACCCGCTTTTCAAATAAATGCTTATGCCTTTTCGGCTTGGAAGGCACAGAGCTGTGTTGGTTGTCTAAGTGAAAGAGGAAGGAATATAAACACTGCTCCAGACTAAGCCAGCTGCTGGGCTTCCTAAAAGGAGCACCAGGAAAACCACAAAGTGTGGTACAGATGGTTCTGTAGGATGCAGAAGCCTGAGCAAAGACAGAACCAGCACAGGAGCACATGAAGGGATGTCACTTAGCCAAGACATTGCCATTATCTCCAGTTTCTAGTGAGGATGTGCTGTGTACACACGGGTTGCAGAATATCCCAAGGTTCTACCATGTGCTGCACAGGAAGAGGGGCTGGTGTGGGAGGCAAGTAATGGGATATGGAACAGTTTGTTCTAGAGTCCTGGTTTGTGTCCATCACATCTCATTAGGGGCCTTGGGTGAAATCACTGCTTCACTGACGTCAATGGCAAAACTCCCACTAGTGTTCATCTGGGCCAGAATTCCCCACAAGTGTTTCTGACATGTGAGAAAAACTTAATAACCACACAGGTGGGTCTCCCCTGTGATCTGCAATAGACAGTTCAGTGTCCTACCCAGTGTGACATAACTCTTTGCTAACTGCTGTATGTGTGGGAGGCTGAGGTGCTAGGCTAAATGACAAAATGGTGCATCAGAGGGGAAAGAACCTGGTAAAGCACATATAAACACACAAAAAATGAGCTGTTGCTGCTGCTGTGGGGATGGCATTCTCTGGAACTAGTTAGGGCAGAAATATGAGCAAAGTCCAGCTGTAAGAGAAATCACACCAAAAGCAGCTTGGTAAATAACCATTGAATGAGCACCAAAATTTAGCTAAGCATATAGGAAAAATTTTGTTTCAAAAAAACTAATGGAACAATAAGCAACAACAACAAAACAATTAAAAAAAAACACAACAAACCCCACAAAAATAAAAACAAAAAACCACACGCAACCCCCCCCAAAACAAAAATACACACACACAAAAAACACCATCACCACAACCAAACCACCAAAGCTAAAATTCTGTTTTATATACTCCAAAGAATTTTCATCCAAAGGCTTCATCAAGAAAGGAGTTGCACTTTCCTTTGTAATACTTGACCAGTTTTACAGTAAGTCACTGTAACAACCTGACGATAATTACAGCAATTGAATACACTGATTGCAACAGTATTATGTTGCACATTCATCAAACATGAAACAAAGCATCTGCATCCAGTCCCAGCACTCATACCCCATCATTCACTGAGTTGGATGAAGGCAGAGTCCTTATTATGGTGTTAGATTCGAAGGTCTGCAGGTGCATAACATGCCAAGAAAGCATTATGCTTTGTGTCACTGAATCTGATAGAATTGACACACATTAGACTTTGGCCATGCAGAAAAAAGGACAAGTTACTCACAGCTATAACTGTGGAGTAGACTGCCTACCAAGGCAGCAGAAAAACAGGGTTGGATATTTAACCAGTCCCCAATCAGATGTATGGATAAGGTCCAAAATGTTGCTTGCAGCATTAAAGCCAGAGCGTCCTTCCCACAGGTCCAATGCTGACTGTTGCTCTGCCTTAAGGAGCAAGGGATTTATGCCCTTACTTTAGTTTCCCTTATGTACGCTGACTATTAAATGACTGTATATTTTGTTATAGATAAAAATAACAGTGTGTGTACAAACATATTGCCTGATTTTTGTGCAGGATTTAACACAGACTATGTATAAGGGCTGAAAACAGGCCCCCAAACAAACCTGCGTGTTTACACTGCTCGCAATTCCTCACTGCCTGGAATTTTGCTTCAGCAGTTATATGGATGTAAAATGAGGATGAGTCAAGCACATACTTTGGGAAGAGTCATAAAACTCTGATAAAATCTGATCTGCATTTTAGTATTAGTCAGTCATACAGTTGTGTAAATGTAAAGCAGAATGACCCCTGAAGTACGTTTTTCCTACACAAGAAAGTTACGAGAACAGTGATTCAGGTTTGAGTACCAGCAACATCTTACACAATTTAAACCGATGTTTACCCTAGGCAGCTCTCAGCAGGCAGCAGAGCACTCTAAACCAGGTAGAATTCTCTCTTCACTCCTTTCATGTATGCATACTATACCATGGAACTGCATAGCTATTTTCACCTCCTGGATTTCCACTTTCAGAGCTATAATCTGAGATCACTTTATAAAGATATACAGAGGAATTAAACTCTAGACTTGATGGGTTGCTACAGGAATATTTCTTTCCCAATAGCTTCCTGGGAAGCAATTGAAAACCCAGCATAACTGAGTCTTGTATTATCATGCTAGGATGTGCTGCATTTAAGCATTAAAGCACATGGTGCCATCAACTGGGGGAGGGTGATTCAGGGTCTCTCAGTTTTAATTATGTTAGGCAAGTGCACCTGAACTTCTGCTAACAGCAAAATCTCTACAACTTCTTGAGATTACATGGCTTCTGCAGTCCTGATTCCCAAATTACATCAGTTGGAAATACCTGGTACTTACAGTGAAAAGTAAGCATCAGAAGGAACACAGCAGGGGTGTTTGGCAGGGGCTGGGAAGAGCAGGACAGTCTACCTTTCATTAGACAGCTCTCCCACTAAACAGATACCTTACCCCACTGCAGCTCTGACACCTTCAGAGAGACCAGGTGATGTGGTAAAAAGTAGCCAAAAGTAACTTAAAAGAACAGGCAGAAAATTAATGCATTAAGCATCCTTGACTGATAGCACACTGAGGTGAGAACAGTAGGAAACATGGACTACATCAATTACATTTCGAGCTTTCAAATGCACTTCTTCTGTCCTAGTGCATTAAACAGTTACAGTTTGTAGCACTCCAGTAATAAGGTATCCATTTTCCCACAACTGTTACTGTGTCCACTAGCACTCACGCGGGGTATTTCAGTCATTTCTGTTGATACTTAATGACCCAGCGTCCCACAGACTGCTTCCAGGAAATGTGTGTTTCTGTCTCTCTAATTGTCCACAAATTAAAATGGGGTCCCAGAACAAAAGAAACCTGATCTGTGTGGAAATTCAGGTCCAGATTTGCATTCAAGTCCAAACATTACATCTGGTTTAAAGATAATAATCAGACACACATTACACACGCAGAGATCTGCACTCCCGTAGGGTTCTACACCAGTGGCTAGAATGTATTTTACATTTACCCAATAGTCTTCCTATATAATATATTTTCTATTCATTGCTATCTTTATTCACAATGTTTTCAAAGAAAATGGGATGTGTTTTACTGAGGGAAACAGGCTAAAACCAGGAGAGAGTGTATACACTATGAATAGGACTCGCTTCTCCCTGTGCTGCTGCAGGGGTTCAAGGCTCTGCTCTCATAGCTCTTAAAGGGAGTTCTTTTGCTAGGACTTCTAGTTTGACAATTACCTACTAAGGCCACGTAAGATAAAACGTTGCCCCCTTGAAACCCCCTGGGCTCCAGGGAATCTCCTCCGGAGGCTTTGGCTGAGCTCAGCATGTCCAGCCCAGGAGGCGCCGCAAGATGGGGCTCTCGGCGCACGGACAGGGCAGCCACGGGGAAAGGCAGGAGCCTTCCCAAGGGATACACAGGCAGTAGTGATAGGACGTAAGAGGGCTGAGGCTCACATCCCACCTACAGACGCAAGCTACCCTGAGCCTCTTCAGAACTGCCTGAGGAAGCAAAGAACATGACAGCTGTGGGATCTCGCTGCCCGAGAAACATGAAAACTTCCCCTGGGCGACTGGCAAATGCCAGTTTTCCTGCTGATGTTCTGACCAAGAAGCTAAGATTCACCTAGGAGAAGAGACAGATGGGAGCTGGCTACTGATGCTGAGACCCTCCCACTGAGACCCTGGCAGGAGATGGCATGCTGAGCAGGCAGAGCTGTCCGAGGTGTGTGCTTTAGCCCCTGAGCCAGAGCATAAAGTGGAGGATGGACCTTGTCTGGGAGCGTTTTGAAGCAAAAGACAGCATATCACTTGTGAAAGAGAAGAACACGTTCACTGGTAGCAAACACTGGAGACAGAGCCCCTGGCTGGGCCAGCCACAGTGGGAGAGATGGGACTCAAAACCTGCTCAGGAACCACAGGCCTTGCCCAGCTGGGGCTCTGCACTGATGTCTGCCAGGGAAAGCAGTTCAATTTGAAAGTTGCTTTTTGCATAAAAGAGGGAGCAGGATATGTGTAGTGCTCTTTCCTGTTTTAAAAGGACTTGGAATAGCTGAAAGGATATGTACAGAGGAAAAATAAGCAGCTGTTAAGCCTAGAAGACTACAGAGGGTGTGCCCCTGGGGGCTTGTGTACAGGACACTCTTCCACTGTACTGCAGGAAAAAAAATATGAGTCAAACACACAGCAAAGATCTCCACAAGAGAGGCAAGACCAGGGGAGATGTCTCCTGGCTCTTAAACAAGCTCCTGCAGCAGAGGCAGGGCCACAAGGAACCTCCTTGTAAAGCAGCCTCTTAAACTCCCTCCAAAGTCTGCTGTGAATTGTACCCACGCCCTGTACCCTACTTCCTCCCGGGGGCACCACTGCCTCTTTGCTTGATTTCTGCTCACATTAAGCGTATCTGCAGAGGAAGAAACAACGGAGATCAGATGATCTGCTACCAAACTGAGCTTTGGGACACCAGCCCAGCCTGTCCCTGGTACTGCTGGAATAAGTATGGGTCTCCCAGACAGTGCTCAACTGAGTGTGTCCAGGTACACAATGCAAGCTTGCGGGTTATTGACCATGCAGACATTCAAACAGTCCAGATATCCAGGACTGCTCACAGAATGGGGAGTCCCACATGAATTTGGATCCTATACATTGATGACTTCACATGAGGTGTCTGGTCCACACGGAATAGCTCTGCATTGACAGCAGTACATAGAGGTAGGCATTAGAAGACATCCTCCTACATGCTGCGATTCCACATTGCTAAGCAGACTGCAGAAGCTGTTAGTGATCTCTGGGGTGCCTACAGATGTGTGCCATCCACCTTTGAGAGGCAGTGAGAGTGTGGTTGGAGTAGAAGGAGACAGAGACCAAAGAATCCTGTAAGAAACAGAAGCACAAGAGAAGCTTCAGGACAGGAGACAGTATTTTTTTGCACCAAGGCTGAGCCAGTAGGTGCCTTCCAGGGAGATTGCTCAGGGTGCTCCTTTTCCTTTGGCAGCAGAGCAAGTGCATCTGCTAATGAATAGAACCCTTAGAAAGGCAAAGAAATTTTTTCCTCCCTACACATATTCAGAGAAGCAGAGAAGGTTTTTTTGTTGTTTTTTCTTCTCCCCCCTCTTTGGGATTCTTTCATTTGTGATTTCTAATCATCATTCCACTCTTTTTTCCTCTTTTCTTCATTACCCATTTGTGAGACACCACCCCCCCACCCCCCCACCCCAGGCCTGGCACTGCACCAGACCCAATGAACTCCCGGAAGGGCTTTTTCCCTCCTTTCCTCACCAGCACAACCTTCTCCTCCCTATTCAAACTGAACTTGTGGACAAAATAAATGCTGGCACTTGGTCATTGTCCATCCCCTCCCCATCAGAGGATTCTGAGAGAGGATTAAATTAATCTCATACATTGACTCACTCCCGGGTGCTGGCCTGGACTGCTGCCATTGAACGAGATGGCATCAAGCGCAATGTCCCAGCAACATGTTTCTGCAGTGACTTCCTATGCAAAGTCAGAAAAAGGACCCAACTAGGGAGCGGGAGGTTTTATATGGTGCAATGTCAACACAGTCACCACATTTAACACATTGTCTTGATCTAAAAGGAAAAAAGAAG
>JAOXXN010000137.1:14713823-14724207 GCA_026770055.1 Myrmophylax atrothorax
AGAAAGAAAGAAAAAAAAATAGAGCCTAGAAGCCTCAAGGGAATGGACAGTCCACCAAAGCCAATCATTTAAGTGCTTCTGGATTAGCTCATTTGTTAATTAATACTTAAGCAAAGAGTACCAGAAGTTGTGCCATGATGGAAGGGAGGCTGCTGGGAGTGGGACTTTGCGAAATGACTTGGACTCTCCTCTTGTCTCCTCTGTATTCAGATGATCAGTACCTGCAGTCACCTCCTAGGAGCCATCAGTGCCTGCTTCCCCTGTATCAGCAGCTTCTGAGTCCTTCACAAAAGAGGACAACCATCTCTGCTGCCATTCAGTATGTGGGGAAACTGATGCACAAAGAAATTACAGTGGTTCCCACGAGCCCACACTAGTAAACAAATGGGTTACTTTGGAGCTTCAGTTGCTGAAAATACCATCTCAGTGCTGCCATTTCTGAAAAGATACTGCTAAGGATAAACCGCTTGTATAGCTCTAATGAAATAAAGCTGATAAGCTGTGCATGCAAGTCCATCATCCTTTACTGAGTTGCACAAAGTTATTTCTGTCCAAGCATGTCAACTTTTGGCAGACAAGGCCACAACTCAGCAGGGTTTGTGACTCTTATGAAACAACATGAGTTGACTTTGATGCAGCACTTTTTAAAATGCTAGTGGATTTTAATTGGTAAAGTATGTCAACCTCAAGACTTCCAAGAAGTCAGATGAGCATTAAAGACCTGATGTGCACAGATGATTGAGGATCACAGTTTGCTGTCAATGAGGAGTATCTGTAACGTATGCAGTGACACTCATTCAAGGCTTGGAATGCCAAGATGTAGGGATGTAGAGGAGCTATTATCAAATAACTACAGTGGATGTGGTAACAGGATAATCCTTAGGGTCATAGGCTGAGGAAGAGCTGTAAAGCTCTTCCAGGTCAGCTGTGCTGTGGCTGTGCTGCTAGAAAGCCAGCTAATGGAAAGCTCATCTGCACAGCCAAGGCATCCTGGTGACTCCATGTCAGGAACTGTGGCTATTCCTCTTTCTGTCACAGATACCTCCACATCCTTCAGCAACACATTTAACCTCTCCCTGTTACAGCTTCTCATTTCTAGGTGAAGCTCATACAGCCAAGTACATCATCCTATTCCATTCATCATCACCCTTTGTAAGCAAGCTGGCAGAAGGGAAAAGGTCACTGGGAAGAAATAATTGGAGAAAAATTGAAGAGGCAGGACATGACCAGAGGGTAAAACCTTTCCTGGTACATCTCAGGCAGCAAGTGCTAAGGGAAGAAATTCTAATTCCTGCCTCAGACTCTCAGTTGATGACTGAACAGCTCTGAAACAATCCACAGATAGCAAACAATTCCAGTCACAAACACACAGGCACAAATGTCTAGGTGGTTTTTCAGTGCACAATTAAATGTTGTGTGGAATAAAAATGTTAAAAATGCAACACATTGGGGCTTTAAATAGACTCTTGTTGGAGAAATTGGTCTCACTGCCAACTCACACTTGGGTAAACTCTGTTTTTGCCACTGCTAGGATTCTCTGAATGTCCATCAGGCAGTTGCATCACACACTGAATAGTTTGGCATTACCTCATGCCTTAAGGGAAAGGCAGAAGAAAATGAACCAGCAGCCTGTTTTCTCTGTCTACTTATTTATTTACTTTGGTGAGGGGCTTTTTTATTTGCTTTTGTTTTGGGGGTATTTTTTTGTCTTTTTCCCTCCTGAGCTAAGGGTAACTTGAGTGCAGAGTAATAAAAAAGGTGGTGAGTACTTGGGAAGTGTCAGTGGGGATGTGGAAGGCAAGGGAGAGAAGAAAAAACGTGAGTCAAAGGATTAAATCCAAATTCCAGTCTGGGACTTTTTAACGAAGATGGAATACTGACTAGTTGAGCAAATTAAGCTTTTTCAAGGGGGTATGGGGAAGCGATTGGTTTCTATCCAAGCAGAAAATGTCATTCTTCTCCATCGGTACCAGTGAAAACAAGAGAGACAAAACACCCCCAACCCTGCTCTGAGAAATCTGAAAGGATAGGAGAACAGACAAGGACAAACAAGCAATTAAAAGGAAATTGCTTCTCCCTCCCCCCCAACCTTTTCTTTCTTCCCAAATGAAAGTGGAAAAAATTGATTAGGGGGTCAAAAGGAGGAAGGACTGAAGAACTCCATCATGTGCAGTGCCACGTGAAACAGCCACTCTGCTCCACCAGGGTGTGGGCAAAACCATGCTGCAGCAATGGGGCTAAAGACCTTCAGGAATGGGTGAAAACTCACTTCTCAACCTGTTTTGGTTGAGCCTTTTTCCTGCCTCTGAAGGTTACTTTCATAGTTACAGTTTCTCTGCCTAAATTAACCATGTTATCACTGAAAACTTAAAATACTTTCACAGATGTTACTGCCTCATTAGACACCAGACCAGCATTTTACTTTTCCTCCTCTACCATTTTTCTGGCTGTGCTTTCCCAGAGGACACACTGAAAAGCAGCACACACTGAAAAGCAGCTGCTCAGATCTCTTCAGCTCAAGTCATGGCCTGCATAGCAGGTCAGCAAAGGGGAAACGTGCCCTCATCTCTGTCACTGCAATAGCTAGTCCCATATCCTACTCACATCTGGCCTATTCAGGGGCTAAACTAATATTAGGCTGGAAAAGTGGATAAAAGAGATGGTCAGCATTTGTTACCTGCTACCCTCCTAGTGCACAAAGCTGTGGATAGTAGTTTCATTAACTGTTGCTATAGGATTCACACAGAGACTTCCCTTGGAGCCCAAAGCACAGTGGCCACACAGGAGAGGAGGCACAATTCATGGAAAACTAAATATAAACTTTATTTTAGCAACAGTACAGTACCTTTTAAGGAATAAAAAACTTTGCATCAATCTAGATTCTCTTGTATGCCCAATGGTCTGCAGCTTCAGCAAAGGATTCATTCAGCTCTGGATGGAAGTATCTCAAGTGCTACCTAAATCACCTGAGTACTCACTAAAACTGGGACACAAGGTTAGGGACAAATTAAGTTAATAGAGGGAAGTTTTATATAAAACAATGTTTGTTCCATTAGATCAGAATGAACACATCCCGAGGCAAGCAGTCCAGACTTAATAGTGTCCACAGCAGTAGGTAGAGAGAGTGCACAAATGTATGATACTTCTCCCTTAAATTCTTCCAGTCTCCAAATACTTTCAGCCCAGGAATTTCCCAAGTCAGAGATCCATTTTCAGTGGTTGGTGGATTATTTCTTTTTTTCTAAACTTCTCCAGTCTTCCCTTGAATACATGTAAAACTTAAGCCTGTACGCTGTCTTTTGACAAGGAGACCCTCAGTCTCCAATCTGTAAGGTATTTCAGAGGTTATTTAAAACACCAGGCAGTGAAGTACATAATCAGTTTGGTGGTTTGTAGGGCCTGAAAAATTCTCAGCCCGTCTCTGTTGAAAATAGTCCTTACCACTTTAGATGTGGGGAAATCAGAACCATCTCTCCTCCATGTCTCACACAGTGAGCTACAATAATGCATATTAAACAGCTCAGCTGAGCAAAACGCAACATTGGAGATCCCAGAGGGTATTTTGCTGGAGCAGCTGGAAACCCTCTCCAGACACCCACCTTGCACTACAACATACACCTATGCACAGGTTGGACAGTGGTATCTACACTGTGAATCTGTCAGCAAAACACTAGGAGAAATCATATCAAACCTGCCAGATTTCTTGAGAAGCTTGACTTAAGCACATTTGTAAGCATTTGCTACAGGTCGGCATATTTCCAAGGAAACCTGAAAGTCTCATTCGTTTGAAAGACAACCACACAGAATTGTGATCAAAATGAGAAATTGAGACATTTTGTTAAGCTCCACTTCAATATTGCAAATTCACGTGTGACTCCAAGAATGAAGTGACGAATTCGTTGTGATAAACACATTGGCAACACAAAGGGAAAGCCAGATGAATTTCTACGAAGTGCAAAGGCTGTTTTCAGCATCTCTCCTGTTTGACACTCATAACCAAGAAAGTTTTCTATAGTAATTTAAACTGAGCCAGGAGACCTATGGCCAGCAGCAGGGCCTCATCCCTCTTGACCCTTGTTTCACCACACTCTCTACACACTATGGGGCAAGGGGGTTTATCCTGGAGAAACTCCTCAGGCATAAGGCATTACTGACACCAAATGTTTAGAGGAGTTCTTGCACACAGTAAAATGAAAATATATTTTATATTAGACAAAATAAACACTTTTTTTAACTTAACTAAAGCATTTGTTATTGATCTTTGTTGGAGGTAATACATTTTTCCACCTGAGATATTCACTCTGTACATTACTGATTTATATAATTAAGTGATGCCATTATATACAAGTGGCTTCATGATCCACTTTAAAGTGCCATGCAGACAGACATCCTTAGGCAAGTCTGAGGAGCAGCAGGGCAATCAGTCTGCACTGGGCTTTCTTTTTGCCCTACAAGCCTTCTGCTCAGAAGGGCCAGGTTCAGTAACCCAGACATCCTGGGTAACCCAGAACAACGATGCCTCACTCATATGTCCCTGACTTTGACTGGTACTACGGCAACAGCTAAGCCTGGCTGGGACACTTTCATTATACTCTCAGTGCTTGAAAACAAACAAATTTGTACAACGCACACAAACAGTCTTTTCTAATCTCTTCTAATGGCACTCTGAAGACCAGACTGTCAATTGTCCACTGTGTTCTCAACAATTTGCTAATGATAATTAAAGATGCTCAAAGTTTGCCAACTATTTCAGAACTCTATTTAACCGGGAAGATAAGGGTTCAGCAGGAAAGCAAATGAAACAAACTTGATCCAAGGAGGAGGTGTGATCTACAGAGGAATTCATAAGGGCATAAAGATAGCAAAGGCAGAGTAAAATGTTCTCTAAACCGCACAACAGATACACAGAGAGATTATGCCAAAACCCTGGAATGAGATTACAAAAGCAGGAGAGTGAGTGGATTCTTTTTTCCTTTCTCTGTATAGGATTCCATCCCCAAGAAGCTGCTTAGACAACAACAACCCCCTACCATGCAATCTGTGTATGAAGAAAAGCAATTCCATGGTGTAGTAATAGAATGATCAAACCCTGGGTTGTATTTTCTTTCTGCCCCTGCCTCCCCCTTGTCTGGCTGAGAGAAATTAAATATCTTGAGTGACCATTCCTGCAGGAAAGGACCTTATTTCCCTCATAGGCTGTGATATATTAGGCAGGCAGCCCCCAGAAAAAACGAGGAAAAGAAAAAGAAGAGCAGGCAACTTTAACTGGAAGCACAGCTTTGGCTACTCTGAAGTTCTGCTGAATTAAGAGTCCTGTATAAATTCTTGGTTCCAGAGAATCATTCAGGGCATTCCATGGACCCTCACCAAGACCACTCGGTTGACCAGTAAAGCCGTGAGTTTGCACAGTTATTTTTAATAAGGTCTATTATGGCAATATGAAAAAGTCAGCAGACACCAATCTCTGGAGCATTTTCCCCACGTTGCCACAGACAGCAGGTAACCAAGGGTACACCTGTCCCCTTGTGAGACTGAACTTGTTACCTTAAAGGAAACACATCTTTCCTTTCTAAAGGTCACCAACCCTTGCCAAAGTTCCTCTGACATGATCCAGTGTGATCACATGCCTGCTCCCAAAAGTTTTATGGAATTTCATCAAATTCATACTCTCTGCATGCTCCATACATGCAAAATTGTATCTGTGACCTCTTAGTAACCTTAAGAATTAGGTTCTTTGTACTTCTATTGTTTTGTTGCATTATTTTAAACCTGTTTATTACCTGAGTGTGTTCAGAGCAGTGTACCAACAACTTCCCAAAAGAAAATGGATAAAATGTTAATACGCAACAGGGGGGGAAGTCTTTTTTGGGAAGAATAGTCCTGCCTTGTACCTGAAAGAGCTTTATCTGTTTTCTGAGCTCATTGCATTCAACTTCTGCTTACTTCAGTTAGCTCCAGTGACTTCAGCAACACCCTTTTCACAGGATTATGTCCCTTTCCTGTGAGCAAAATCGTAATTGGTCTTCCAGCAGATCGCCCTCCACATCGTTCTCAGCTAGAAACTCGGGCAAAACACTCTTGTGATTCACTGACATATTTTACCCAGTGAATGGTCAACATCAGCCAAACAGGTGCATCTGAAAAGTTTACTAAGTCTGTAACAAAATAACACACAGGCAGAAAGCCTTCTCCATACAGCAAGAACCAATACAAGAAACTGTTCTCACAAGTTACAGAGTCCCTCCTATACAAATAGGTGTGCTTTTCGCTTATATTAAGTTTCACTTGTGCTCAAAACTGAAAGATTTGTCTTCTCTTTCCTTACTGAGCAATCAAATAAACTCACATTTGCCTGTGTCTCTATACACACTATCAGAGACACATTAGAAATGCCAGTTGGTTGTGAATCTGCACAAAAAAAAAAAAAAAGAAAGGAAGAAAAGCAAAGAAAACAAGGACAGAGGAAAAATGATCCTTGAGAAGAAAGAAGAAAAAAGAAAACACATCAAGAATATAGGAAAAAAACACCAAACAATACTATCTTGGCTATGAAACAGATGGCTCTCTGGGGCCCTGGAAGAAGAAGGGTATGCCTACCCTCCATCCCAGTCTTTGGTAAAGTCAGATTCAAAGCCTATTTGAGTGAGTTAGTGTTTCCACCTCTTTGCCTGGTATGGGTGGAGCTATAGACCAACTTGACATCTACACCTCTCCAAACCCTTTTCACAAAGTCAAAGTGTAAAGGCCTCTCCCAGGTAACAAGTGATAGGAAAACAAGAAATGGCCTCAGGTTGAACCAGGGAGGTTTAGATTGGATGTCAGGAAAAACATCTTCACTGAAAGGGTGGTCAGGCATTGGAACAGGCTGCTCAGGGCTGAGTCACCATCCCCACAGATATTTAAAAGACACATAGATGTGGCACTTAGGGACATGGTTTAGTGGTGGGCTTGGCTGTGCTGGGTTAATGTTTGGACTAATCTAACCTAAATGATACTATGATTCTAAAACATCACCTCACTAATTTACCATGTAATTATATCTTTGCTATAAAGATAAACTCTTGTAAATCCAGGCTATCTACCTATTTTATTTACTACTTTGCTTCCAAGCCAATCAGAAAAATGGGCATCTGACCTGTTTAGGGAAAAAAAGGGCTAACAGCCACACTGGCAGAATAAAGTAATTAAAAGAGATGTGCATGTGGAAGTGAACACACAAAAACTTGAGCTGTATTCCTTAATTCTTAAATTACACTTTTTCCTCTCTGAATGACTGGGAATATCAACCAATAATCAAAGAACCTAATTAAATGTTATTTTTAATCTGGCCGTATCAATTCTGAATTAGCTCCTACTACTTGAACTATTTCTATAAAATACATTCTTACTAAGTTTCAGATAATTACATTTTTCTAAGAAATTCAAACTTTCGTAGAAAACAAAGCAACAGTCAAAAGCCATGGAAGTCTACTGCCTGTCAATGTATATTGGTGCAGTTCCACTTTTAGTGTCATTTATTTTAAAAGTCTTCTAAATTTGCTGAGCAAATTTTTCAAATGAGCAACAGTTGCATAAGCTCTTTTTCATTTATAAATTTTACCACATGTACTAATAACCCAGGAACTGTTTCAGGTAAATATTCACAGGTTTGAAAGCTTGCAACATCATATTTGCAGGTTTTGATGTTAGCACTTTGGGAACAAATTGTTTGGTTTTTTGTTGTTTTTTTTTTTTTTTTTTTTGTCTTTACTTTCATGCTGCCAAACCAAACTCATCCAAAGTAGGAGCCGATTCTCTACTAAAGTGCCAAGCACTTCACATTCATCTCGGATTCTTTCTGACCAAGAACACTAACTCCAGAAAGCAGAGAGAACAGCCCACAGCATTCCTTGCTTGGAACACATTTGACTTAAACCAAGTATTTGGCTCGGCAGTGACAAATCAGGACATAAGGTGGCATTATTACCCTTCCTGTCTGCAAAGCCAGAGTCCAGATCTGCATGCCAACAGCGCTACAACCAAGCTGTTTGGTATTCCAGAAACAAAACAATAAAAAAGACCCAATGAGAAAATCAAGTCTACACCGAGATGCCTTCAGAATACTACACACAGCCAATTCCTAACTGTTCCCTGACTTAAAATTTTCCCCAAATACTGTGCGTGTAAAGTGGTCCGACTGAAAAAAATCACTATTAACCTTATTGTGCATTAAGGGTACAGGACTTCTAAAAATAACAATTTGAAAATCTTGACTTCATTTGTAGCCTTGGCTCAGTGTTCAGCTGTGATTGCCCACAGCAGGAACTCGCATCAGATTCATACAGATGCTTGGAACAAGAAACAAGAAAGCAGTTGCAAAGGATACAGAAACTTGGTTTGCATATCCATTTATTTTCAATTCACAGGTATATACAGGATCCTTCATTCAACAGTTGGAAGCCAATGCTCACAATGCAAAGAACGTGAAGACTTCAATTAACATCAGCAATTAAGCATTAGAACAGTTTCTCACACAGAGATACTCTCCTCCAGTAATTAAAAATCAGGACAAGTGCCTTTTGGGAGATGGTGTGTTTTAATCACATACAAAACCTCAGCGTAGAGAGAACTAAGAAAACTGACAGAGATATTTGGTGTCAGAGGTAAAGTGGTCTCTTTCAGGTTTAAAGCTCTGTAAACACATGATTTGACAAAACACAAAATTCATTGTAAGATTCCCAAATATCCAGATTAATTCTTTCATTTCTCCTAATAAAATAGGCTCATGGCCTATGGCTCATGCCCTTATGAATCATGGCCTCACTGACAGGGTGCTGAACTGTCTGGAGATGAAACTTCACATTCCCATTCAAGGCTCCCCAGGTTGGACATAGAATTTGTTTCATCTCTGTGTAACCAAGGAATGGAGCACATTAGGGGAGTGAATTAACCCCAACTTCATGTTCATAAAGGTGTCCCTGCTCTGTTTAATTAAATCTGTCTTAAGGCCTCCTAATCCCAAACTAAAGACTTAATAACGTTCATGAACCTCTTTTTCCTTACAATATATTGTTATAATCTGCTGATGGCTTAATATTGAAATAAACATGCTGCTCCTCTACCTGACCTGGCCAGTACAAACACCAAAAACTATATGACTAAGATCAGCTTCTCCCCAAATGGCAACCAGACAGTGCATCATGGATGTTGTGTATGTCATTATTCTGAAAACCTTTTAGTTTAATGCTGCAAAGTGTCAAACTCTGTCCAAAACATTAAAAAAAAATTAGAAATGGAAGCAAAAACAGGGGATGAAGATGTGATTCTTTCTCTGAACAGAGACCTGTCCTTTTAGACTGAAGGTGGCAAATGTCTACCCACGGGTTTTGGGTATCACACATTCCTCAGAGAGTCTTGAGACACCAAATACCACTCCAGGTCTGTTTCATAGTAGTCAGACAGAAGCTCTGCTCAGACTCTTCAAATCTGGTAGGAAATTCTGATTTTGTAATTAATTCTTTTAAAAAGTGAAGATTTGTTTCAGATTATGATTAGCAGAATTCAGACCTAAATAAGAGATTTTTCCTCCGTTAAAACAGAGGTGATTGTATTTAGGATTTCAGTACCAGAACTGAAGTATCCTGGTGATGGACTCTTGGTGATGGAATGAAATGAAATGGAGCCACATCTGACAGTGAACCAGTGCCACACAAAGTGTTTTCATAGAGATGGTGGTCGTGGCTGAAGGGGCCTGATAAAAAGGCCCTCCAGAGTTGCAGCAAGAAGGGGAAGAGGAGAGTGGGATCCAATTGAGCTCATCATCGGTTTAGTTCCAAGAGGTACAAAACTGTCATCAGAATTTTAGAAGGCAGCTTGGGGAAAGCAGAGTGACTCTACATGTGATCTCTGAGAAGGCAACCATACCATTAGAAAAGCAGTGTGATCCAGCACTGGAGAGGAAAGACATGAGAAACAAAGCACAGATGCATACAGACAGCAAGACAGGCTTCTAAGGACTCTGGCCCATGTTCAAAGTAATGCATGGAAGGCAGACTCATTTGTGTTCCTCTGCATCCCAAATCCATGGTTACATTCAGGTCCAAATGCAAAGGGTACAACTTTTACTGTTTCTCCCTTCCTGAGATGTCTTGCCATGCCTCAGAGACAGAAGACAGAGAAAAGCAGAAGACTTGGACACAGGAAACACTGCATCCAAATAGAACATGGAGCAGTTAGAAACTGTGTTTACTCTTGCTTTCCCTAAGTGGATTATGCCACCAGGGCCTGGCTGGCGTCTGCAGCAGAGCTAAGCACCAGTGACGACGGCAGCCAGCCTTACCCTCCTGTCAAAGGGCTTCATTAAGACTTTGGTTCCCTGTTGCTCACATAGCGGTCTGCACGTGCT
>JAOXXN010000137.1:14747352-14762015 GCA_026770055.1 Myrmophylax atrothorax
GCAGAGTACAGGGGAAGGATCACTGCCCTGGTCCTGCTGGCCACGCTATTTTTGATACAGGACAGGATCCCATTGGCAACCACTCTAATTCGGTTTTATCATTAGCCCATTGAAACAACTATGTTTATCCATTGCACTTTTAAGGCTGAAAGACACAGATGCGGTTCAGTTGTTGACTGTGTATTTGACAGAAGAAAACACATCCTGAATTTGTACCATAAATACAGAAATCTGGGTTTCCATCTCCCCCAGCTGTAGAACTGGCGGTTGAACAGAGCTGTTTGCCATCGCATGTGAAAGGGAGAGACGCTCAGGCCATACGTCAGCAGCCAGTCCTCATACGATGCCTTCAGAGAGCTGGATGACTGAAAAACAAAGGAAAACCAGTTTGACCAAAAAATTCTAGGAAGATTTTGTAATATGACCAAGCAGTAAATGAGATCCGTTTATACAAAAACATATGTGTAACTTCAGGTAAATGTCTGACACAATTCTTTGTATTTTGACATATGGGTAGGTATGACACATAACATGAAAAAGTTATGTCACTGTTTTGATGTAATTTGTAACAGTTTTAGGTTTGCCACAGCGATCGGGTACCCACAGTTATTTGACAAACAAGATCTTATATTATCTTTCCTAGTGTTAAATCACTTTTAGTTCTACTGTTGGGTTAGAAGGCTAAAGACTGTTGATGGTATTCTTTCAATGTGCAATTATACTGTAATAAACACTTTAATAACTGCAATAATGAAAAACACTTCTTTTGCCTTCAGCTGAAAAAACTGTTTCTCATACTGGTGAGATATGGCTCCGTATTGCAGATACCCATCAGTGAGGGCAAAAAGAGGCCCACTTTTGAAACACAAAGACTATGCCTGGGGAGGCTCCGAAATATTTGAACGTGCTAACAAAAAAGCACAAGGAATTTAACATTAACAACCTGTATTGCAATGGTGATTTCCCAGGATTTCAAGATACTTCTAGTTGTTCCAAAGATGTCTCTTGATGAGAAATGCGACCTATAAATTACATGATTAACACTAATCTGCACTATTATCTGGTATTACAGACCAACAGACGTGTTTTTGCAATTGCTACTTTATACTGTATGACACTTGCATTCTCAACAGGGTTCAGTCACCTGCTTCATGGAAGATACTATCAGAAATCCAGCTGAGGGAATGCTTTCCTTGGAGATGAAAGAGAAATTCATAGCTCAGGAAAAGCTCACAAGAGCCGTGAGCCTTCTGACTTTGGCCAGTTCCCAAGGTAGGAGTGTCTCTGACATAATCCAGACAAATCCTGGGAGCTGTCTGAACTGCAGCGTTGTTCCCAAGGTTCCCTACAAGCAGCAGCACCACAGAAGACATCCGGAATGTGTAGTTCACAACAGGATCCCTTCTCCTCCCCCAGGAGGAGCTTCACAACTTTCTGGCTGTTGTCTGTGGTTCTCTGAACAAATTTAGAGCTTGCCAAGTTCCTTGTTTTCCTCCTGCCCTGCCACAGTGGTGGTGGGGTTGAAGATCTCATACTGCACAACTATATGAACAGTTTTTCTCATTTTGTGAAATTAGTTAAAACTTGAATACTAAACGTTTATTTCAAGCAACAAATTTCCTAAGATGTGAGATCCATTTCCTTGGGTCATTGTTCATGTATCACCTACTACACCATTTATCCTTTCTGCTACGTATTTCTGTGTTATTTCCTTCTTCTTCATCCTACTGATTTCAGCCACATTTTTGTTCAGTCAGCTGAGGGCACTGACAGAAATTTTCATTGTAATGCATTCCCCAACAACGCTGCTCACTCCCTGTGACACCATTAATTTCAGTGTCCACGATCAGGTCAGCACTTGCTAACCCAGTTTTTGCTGATTTTAACAGACAAGATCACAAAGATGATCACACTTGTACTACGAAAGTCAAGGAAACAAAGAGAAAGACCTCCTTACACAATCTATCAACCAGATAAATAAGAACAAAAATACATTTGTCATTAGGAACCTCTGACATGAGAAACTGTATTTTGGGAATTTAGAAAACACATCCTATTTATTCACATAGAGACAAGAAAAAAACCAAACCAACCTAACACATTCTTATAAAAGAGCTAATCAGTACATTAATTTGGCACTTGAAAATGTGTTCCTTTTATCACATACAAAACTCACTGTTTTCTCTAGAAATGCCACATATTCACCCCCTTGAATTCATTCCAACAACATCCCAGCCCCACTGTACTGTCACAACATAAATAAGTATGAAGTTTTCCATGAGAAATATGGTATCATTGACTATACATTTGACAAACAGGGAAAAAAAAGGTAAAAAAAACCCCTTTCCTTCTGCATCTTCCTCTCCAGTTGTGTGAACAGTATTCATGATCACTAAATGACTGCATCCCTTTGCAAAATAGATTAAAAAGCTCTATGCAAACTTTTGCTCCCTCTGCCCTGATCCCAGCAGGATCACCACATTCCACACGCACTCCAATGCCCTGGTGTGTTCCATTTCCAACTGCCCTCACACAGGCCTTGGCTCTGCTTCTCCAAGTTGAGATCTTAAGTGATCTTTGTTATACTAATTTTACTATAAAAGCAGTACCTTTTCTATTTATTCAAGCCTTCCAAATAATGAATGTCTCCTAAATACTCCAGGAGCTCCATGAATATCGGCCAGCAAGCAGGAGTCCTTAACACTCTTTTTGGCTGACCAAATCTGCTCAAGAGCTCTGAGTCATTTCAGCTTCCTGATCTCCAAAGCTGAGAGCCAACCTTGGCTGAATGCATCTAATGCATCCTTTACTTCTCATAGCACAAGGAAGGAAAACCTTCTACCTTTTACTCATTCCTGATCTTTCAGGCAGAATGAAATGTGGTAATTTAGGATGTTGAGGACAAGGAATTTAGGAGTCTGTCTGATTCCCTTCTATAGGATCCAAGCTTCATCAAAAACTTTGATGGTAATGGTCCAATGAGGAGCAAAAAGAGGGAGTTAACATTCCAAATCCCAGCTTGATTTCCCACAGCTTTAGTTTGCTAAGACAAATGTATCTTGTAACATAACTTTAGCAATAGGATAATGTTAATTTATTTGTGCAAAAATGTTTATACACAGTTATACCTTCTATACTGTACTGTTCCTAAGAGGCAGAGAGCCCAACAAAATGATTGAAATCTGAACAAACCAGGAAGGGAACAGAGGAACAGACACTGCACATGGAACAAGCTTACAGAACAAACATTAACTGCAAGTTACAGCACACATCCCTCTTGTCACAAATACCCACAGGATCATGCATGGAAAAGTGCTCTTGTGTTATTTTTCACTCATGCTCTGTGTGTCCTCTTGGTGTAATTAAATTGTAAGTGACTTGAGGTTTAAGCAGCTTCTGCTACAGTTGCTGGCAGCCTTGGGTTGTGAATGTGGTATATTTACAGTACCAGCAGCAAAACAAGCAAGCCTGACCTTCCTAATTATATAAATCTGGTTATTTAATCCAAATTCTACTTTGGCTGTGGTGCTCACAGGGAAGCTTATCATTGAGATGTACACACATGTGATCTTCCTGCAAGTTCACTAAAACCCAACAGCTCCCATGTACTTCCTGACCATTAAAATCCTTTGCCAACCTTTAGTTAAAAAGATCAAAGTTAAAATTTAACCCCTGGACTCCCATGCTGACTGTAGAATCCCACGCACTCCACCTTCTTTTTCAATATAAATCAGGCACTAAGTTGGCCCCAAGTGTGCTTTCCCTCCTCCCTCTACCAGAAGCTGTAACCAGAAAAGCAGTAGCTCTCCCTACTTACAAAGGAGAATGATTTTATGGTCCAGTGCAAGACGAGATCTTCACAACTTGGGGATGCAAATGGTCTCAGCACCACAGCACTACAAGTCTGCTACCTGAGCTCAGTTCTTGCTTCACACCCTGAGATTCTTCACCAGACACAAAGCTGCTGCCAAAGCAAAGCAGCCTCTTGGCTGACCTTCCTGCTCTGTCTCAGAGTATGTTCTTCTGATACCTGGCTGATCTTCTGAAGTGTTTCAAAACAATGACACTTTTTTCTTCAAATACTTAATATAGACTTGCTGTAATAAAATTTGAAAAATCTTCAGGTAAACGACTGTATTCATTATTGTCATTACGTATAGACTAATATTTTACAATTAAACAGGTCTCATTTACTGAGCAACACTTGCTGTCCAATTAGCTGCAGGGGGAGCCACTTACTTTCTCAAAGTTTGCTCAGCACCTAAAATTTCTTGCATTTCTTCCTATTTCACAGGAGTGACAAAAATATTTTGTACTTGCCTATCACCAGGCCATATCTGCCTTAGCAGAAAGGGCTGCAGCTCCTGGACTGAGAATTACAGATCAAGCCTTTCTTTTCATTTTCCCTCATATTTAACCAGCACAGAGCCTACTCTGCAGGCATACTGTAATTTTAATCATCTCTTAGAAACTATACCTCTGGAACTTAAGACAGAACACCCCAAACACTTTATGAAACTTGTGCAATGCACAAATGCATCCCAGACAAAATGAATGATGTCTTGCTGGTGTATTTTCTTTTCAAGTCTTCCCCCCACACATTGGGAGGAAAAGGACAAGTCTTATAATACCCTGTGAAGATAAAGCTTATTTATTTAACAAGTATTTGTATCGAGCTCTGCCTCAACTTGTTCTTCTGAAGAAAACTAAGGCCATTCAAAAGGAAAAAAAGATGCATTAATTTGTAGCTTTTAGAAAAATCATCATAAAACACACAGCCTACACACATAAAGCACATAATCCACACACATAAAACACATACTTTACAGAGCAAACTTACAAATTAAGTTTGTATTTTTACTAATGCTCTAAACTCCAGGGAGCACACTGGAACGCCACGGAGCTGTTCCAGGAGCAGATTAAAGGCCAGTTTCCCCAATTTCCGCAGCTTTGGCCCTTCCCCACGGGCCGCAGCTCTGCAGTGAGGGCGCTCTCGGCCCCGCCATGGGCAGCAGCGCAGCGGGGCCTGCCCGGGCCGGCGGGGCCCGCCGGGGGCTGGGGAGGGAGCACCGCCATCCCCCGGCGAGCGCCCCATCGCCTCGGCCCCTTTCCCTCCGCAGAGCACCGGCCGGCCGTGCCCGGAGCCGGACTTCGCCGGGCACCCGGCCTGCGCCAGCCCCTGGTCCGCCCCCGCCAGTGTTTCCAAGGAGACCTGGGCCGCCGTCTGCGGCGCGGAGCCACCGCACAGCCAGGGCCGGCGGGAGGCTCGGCTGAGTGCGGGTAAGTCCCTCCCGGGAGCGGGGACACCCGGCCGCGGCCCCGCCGCCGGGCAGGGCGCGGGAGCGGAGCGGGCTAACCCTGGCTCTGCTCCCCCAGGCCAGTTCTGCAGCCCGCAGCTCGGCGCCCAGGACGCGGCGTGGCAGCGAGACCAGCTGTCCTCCCAGCTCTACAGAAACAAGCAGGTAAAGGCTCCACGCCCCACAGCAACCCCGGGGTCACCCCACGACGCTCCTGAACTTTGTATCACATATGGCACCTTCTGGGTTGGTTTATGGCACAGTTGTGGGAAATGACAGAAAACCGCTTAATTTGTTGCTCCTGGCTTGAAGTATTTGGCTCCCATATGTTCTCTGTGCGCCCCTCCTTTCCTACACTGTATTGCACCAGCAGCCTTGGCGCTAGAGAAGACCAGAGGTCTCTCAGGCTCTGATGGTGCTGTTGCCCAAAAATATGTAGTATGTGTCCTCCTGATTCTACCAGAATTGCCTAATTCCATGGAAGATCAACCATTTTAATCAACAAGGATTTCCTTGTTACTTTATTTTCTCTTGTATTTCCTTTTTTGTAAATCACAACAAAGGACAGGAGAAACTCTGAACAGTCCTAGATGAAGGAAGTCCACATTGATGACCCTGATCAAGTACTTGGATGATATGTTGATGTAGTGAAGTAAATGAAAATTCATTTATTGACTTAAACATCAACCTTAGTTCCAGACATCAGTGTAGTTGTTTCTTTGGCTCTACCTCAATCATTTAAGTCTCTCCTTGACAGCCTATGCTCAGCAGATGCCTGGGGTCCTTGGCAGAAGATCCTTTGTCCTCCTAAAGAAGTCTCCAAAGCTATGATCATGGGCCAAAAATCTGTCTGTAAACACATAGATTTCCTGTGGAAAAGGGTTAGGCATCTTCCATTCTTGTTCAGCTCTAGGGAGCAGGGATTATCTCAACTCTGTATATGTACCAGGAGACAGGGGCCAGTAGGGGCCAGAATTGAAGGGACAACTGTGTACTACTGTGTCATAAGGAATGGCAACTGCATCTTCCTATGCACTCTATCCCCATAAATTGCTAGTCTGCAACTCCTCCTTTTTTTTCAGTAGTCAGCTATAAATGGGAATGAAGGGTGCAAAGGGATATTTACTGCCACTCAGAAGGAGAACCTGCAGCTGCTGTCATGCCCGTGACAGTTTCTGGCTGCTCACAGAGCTACCTGTAATTCTATTTTCTATTATTATTCTGTGGTTACAGTTTTTTTCAGAGTAATCTTCTCAAACACTCACTAAAGATTAAAGGAAGTCAAAAGTGAAAACTGAACATTCATGCCACTTACATTTATAGAAACAAGAGGCTGGAGGGGGTGTGTTGAGCTCACAAAGCAAATACCCAAATCATCAAATCCAAGCAGCCTGTACCATAGGGCAATTGCTATTAAGTTACAGAGTCAACATCTATTCATCAATATCTCTATTCCACAGCTTCAAGATACTTTGCTTCAGAAGGAAGAGGAACTTGCTAGGTTACATGAAGAAAATAATAACCTCCGACAATACCTGAATTCTGCCCTGATTAAGTGTTTAGAAGAAAAAGCCAAGGTATTGTGTTCCAACATGTTTTGTAGATGTGTGCAGAAGGAACAGGTTAAATAGGTACAGGCCATTAAAATGCATTGAAAGTCAAAGAGTGTAGACAACCTGTAGTGTGAGATTTAATTCTCAGAGCTGCCAAATTCCTGGTCATGGATCTAAGGTGACAGTTTCCCTCAAGAATGACATTCTGTCAGTTCTGACTGTATAGACCATGGAATAATTAGGTTTAGTTTATTAGTTAGCTATAAGTAAGTTAATATTAAAGCAAGGTAAAATTATTCTATCAATGCCCTTTTTTCCAGCAAAAATGTCACATTTGAATATATATTTAATCTGTCTGTTTTGCCAATTATCCTTTTGGTAAATATTTTTTCCTTTTTTATGTTTTCAGTGATTTCTGTTTTATGTTTTGTTTTGTTTGATTTTCCAGTGATATGTTTTATTAGTTTACATTAGAGTATAGAACTATATTTTTTCCAATTTATTAATTAAAAAATCATGTGGGGTTTTTTTAAAGATAGAATACAAAATTAAATATTTCACCTTTGATGAAACATAATGTTAGACTGTGTGAAGGGGTTTTTTAAATATTTAGATTCTTTGTCTCTCATCTTAAAAAAAAATAAAGATAATAGTTTCTTGTTAGCCTAATGACATTTTTTGCTATCCAGTCTTGCCCATGAAGTAGAACTATTTATTATTTGCTCCACTCTTTGGATTGAGCATGAGGTAAAAAAAAAAATTTTAAAAAGTAGGAGACGTTCCTTTTCCATCCTATTATGAGTTGATAATGTGACATGTCCTCCTTCCCTTGCCAAGACCTGGCTCCCAGCAGTAGAAAAGGTCTCCTTCAGTGGGCACTGTGTCATGGGGAGAAGGGTCCAGCATGAGACCATCGCAGGAAGTGTCTGAGCAGTGAATTCAAGACATGGTGGGGAGCTTCCTTTTTTATTCTTGCCTTCCTTTGACCACCTCTGGATGCCTGAAGGGCCCTTGTCCTGGGATAATGACAACTGAGGTGAATCAGTGAGTGCAACACCACTCAGTCTGCTGCTCTGAGCACTCCCTGGTCAGGATCCCACATGTCCCAGTGTGACTTACCTTTGCATCCTCCCTCCCTCCTTGTCCAGCTGCCACTTTGCCCCCATACCCCGTATGAGCCATATAGCCAGGCAGGACCTTGTGTTTCATGCCATGCTGAATGAGAATGCAATCAAAGCACAGGCCTTGTTGACATCATCAAATTCTTCACTTTCAGGGACTGGGTTGATGCAGACATTGTAAAGATGCAAAATAGTCATATCAATGTTTAAGCACAAGGTGGAAGAAAAAGTGTCTTTAGTCAGGACAGTAGTAACCACCTTGCACATCTAAAATCTGAGAAGGTCAGAAATATGTTGCTTTCAGGTATCTAGAAATTCAGATTTTAATCTTCTCTCTTTACCTTGCTTTATTTACTTATTTTTTTAAATAGAAACTGCTATCCTGCCATGGACAGAAAACCAGTGCTATTCTCAAAAGTGCCAAGAGGAGATTAAAAGAGGACCACTGCTTTGTTCCTCAAGACACTCCTCATGCTTCCAAAGCTAGAAGGAACCTCTTTAATGAATTCACTGCCTGTGAAGAGCAAGCCAGCCCTGCTGTGGACAGCTGGGTCTTGCGGACCTTAGGATTAAAAGATGTCAACACCATTGATGAAACCTCAGCTAACTACAGTGCCCTGTTCTCAGACCTTGGAAAAGACACATACTGCCTGAGCCCTGGTGAAGCAATAGACTATGACCACAGTGAAGCAGCAGCAGCATTCAGCTGCAGCCACATGGCTCCAGCTAACAGCAGCACCCCTCCATGCAGTGAGGACTCTCCCTCCCTTCCTCAGTTTTCTTCAGCACCATGCATCTCCTCAGCAGTTCCAAGTGTTTCCTCCCTCCCAGCATACGGATTGCCTTATTTGACTGGTGATTTGTCACCCAACAAGACTGAAGTGGCCTTCACAACATCTCTAAGTCCTCACCGCAATGTGAGAACACACACCTTCCATCAAGGGCAAGCCTTTGTGCGCAGGGATGACGATGGAGGATGGAGATTCACCTGGGTGCCCAAGCAGGCTGAATAAGGCATCTGGATCAAGGGTCAGCCATAGGGGATGCAGGACACATGCTCCACCTTGTGCATGAGACAGGTTCAGGCATTAAAAAAATGAGCCCTTCTGGGCTTTTTAAAGGCTACTCTGTCACTTACCCACAGCTCATTCCCTCAGAGAGTTTCACAGGTGGGACTCCAGATTGCACATGGACAAATACCTGCCCCAGGCCAGATGTACAAAATGAATTTCCTTCTCATATGCCTGTATTGAGATACCTACTTTTACTTGCTTCCTCATCTTTCTATCACCAACTATTCCTTGTCACTGGTAGTTTCCAGGCTGGAGTGCTTTCAGCTTTGATGATCACTCACATGCACCAAACTGGAAAGCAATTTGGGAATACAACTGGAAAATAGCACCTCTCATAGATATGCACAGACTACAAAGGAGGCATAGGTTGGAGCCTGAGAGTAAGCAGTTTCCAAGTGATATATGTCTCTCTTAACTACACAGATTGCCTTGAATTTAACAAATACCTGTGGTTGCCTTACTCACTACACAAGGCTGACCTCCCTGTGCTTCCATGGTGCTGTCACATTCTTTGATGATGCCTCAAAATAAACAGGATTTTCTTCTATTGCCTGGAAGCTACTTAATAACTAGTGATTCAGCAAGTTCAGGGGATCTTCCTAAGGTGTGATTAAAAGACTAATATGTTACTAATATGTTTTAAAGGTATTTTGTCTGTCAGGTAAAGGGAGTTTATATTTGGGGAGGCAGTATCACTTGGTGATTGGAGTGGATCTTTGGGAACCACAGTCTTAATGCCAGCTCTTGCCTCTCCATGTCTCTACCAGGACGTGGTGGGCTCAAGGTAAGACCATCACTACCTTGAGAATGCTTTAAAACTCTCTGTAGAGAAGGTGCTGTAGCACTGCACAGGGCTTGACTTTTAGTAATGCTACTAATGATATGAAGTCAACAGACATGAAGGAAGCTCACCAGTACTGTTTTGTGTTACCATTTTTTTCTGTTTTACAGTTCAGTGCCTAAGTATTTGAAATTGATTGATTTGGTTATTCTTGCTTTCAGAATGGTGTCAGTGACATTAAGAACTTAAGTAAAAATAACCATAATTGAAGATTTTCTTCCTATGGCTTATGTTCCTATAGAAAAATGGATGTTCCTCTATTTTCAGAAGATAAAAATGTCTCCTTAATAGTCTGTTGTGCCTTAGAATTGTGATATTTGACATATTTCATCAGAAGAAGACTTTAAAATAAACTGTGTTTCTGGGTAGTTACTTTAAAGTAACTGTGGCAATTACAAAGCATTGGTTGTAGACATTATTGGACTGGAATAAAAAAACAACAAAAAAAACCAACCACAAACCCACACAACCACCACCACAAAAGAACACCACAAAAAAACCACAATAAAATCCCCTCAAATCCCAAAACAAACAATGCACATGGAATAAATACAAGTATTTGTCAGGGGGAATTTGTCGTAGTCCATAAAATTGTGTCCAGCTGATGAAGACCAGTCAGACAAGACCACTGTTTATGTAGCTCCTTTTGCTTTTCAGTGAAAGCAGAAGAAAATTCCTGTCCTACAAATAACTAATTTCTTTCTCAAGGCATTTCTTTTCTTTCTCAAGGCATTTCTTTTCTGTTAATCAGTGCCTGTCCCACTATATAATATAGCACTGAAGAAAATAATCCTGTCACTGCAGTTTTTATTGGTGTGTGTGGTAGTGTAGAAAATACCTGACCTTAACATGAGTGTGTGATGGGACACCCTGGTACCTGAGATGTGGGGGATGAACACCATGCTAGGAATAGACAGTGTGGCCAGAGAATTACATCCAATGCAGCTGTAGATGCCACATCTTTCAAAACAGCTGTAAAACATAAAGAGAGAAACATCTGTTGTATGTTTTCTAACACTACTGAATGCTATTACTTACAAATTTCAATGCTATGGAGTCAGCAATAGTGACAAGTACATTTATCCTATCAGCAAATATTCCATCAGTTTTTTTCTCCAAAGAGAGAGAAAACCTTTCCCTTTGTTTGACATTTCCCTTTCATATTTTTATATCACTGCATGTGAGAACTTCTGCAGACAGCCAGAACAAAAATGTCAGATCTTTGGTACAATCTTGAAGCAGGGTTTCAGTAGAAACAAACTGATTCTTCAACCTTTGCCAGCCTTTTGTAAAGGAGTCATTGTCCCCTTGTCTCATAGCAAATAGATTATGGATGTAAGGGAATAATTTACCTGAATGAATCCTCTTCTTTTCCTGTGGGTTCCTGAATTTTACTCTGTATGAAGGAATGGAGTCCTGTAGGGGGGATTTCTGTCTGAGCCTGACTTACTAGGGTTTATTTGGATAGAGGATCTCATGGTGCTGCTCCTGTCAACTGATGGGTGCTCCTGACCTGCATGTGCTAACTTAAAATTCTGGTGTACACAACTGCTTGAGCAAAGGTCTGTGTTAATAATGCTGCTAATCACTGAAGCAAAGGGAGCACACTGGAAAGAAAAGATAAAAATCCCCAAAGCATTGCATTTTAACATAGAACTAAGGGTGATTTGTTTTTCCCAGACAGCATCATCTGAACTGGTATTTCCTGAGTTATCATGCTGTTCAATAAAAACAAGATAGTCTGTGTCTAATACTAACACACAACAAGCCAGTCAGCCCAGTGACCAAACCATTCCTTTAGATAAATACTGCTTCTATTGCCAAAGGAAAGCCATTACTCAGCATACCTTCCCTGTAACCTGCCTGGTTCCTCTGAAGAGCCTGCATTCCTGCCAGTGTCAAAGGTGTGGAAAATAAAAAGCTGAAGACATCTCATAGCAGATTACTGTAAAGTGGTGGGTTATGAAGACAGTTACTGGCTGGGCAGGTGCTAGTTTGACATGTTAATTTGACCTCCTGTGTCCCCATGATTTCCTTAGGCTTGAAAGCAGTGAGGCTGCATTAATGTGGTGCTGCCTCCAGCTTATGTGCTTTTACCTCTTGGTAGGGCTCATGACCTTCAGTTCAGGCTGTGGCTGCAGTGGCAACACTGCTACTAACTTGATATGAGCAACTCTGAATCCCACTCTTCAATATGTAGGCATACACTGTAGATGTTCCCTAGATTGAATTTCTGAAAATAAGCCACAGAACTGGAGGCTAACACACAGTCTTTTCCCTCATGAGATAAAGTTCTGGAAAATGATTACTTGTTTTTGATTACTGTCCAGTTTGCATTACAGTTCTTAGGCCTGCAAAGATGTAGGAGAGAAGGCCTTGCCTGTACAAACTCTGTATGGGGCTTTGAAATGAGTGTTCAGACTTCCTTTGTGCTTGATCCTCCTGATTTGTCCTTTTGTATCCATTCCTAGCAGATGAAACAGAGTCAAAGCTACCCTGCTGGTAAAGGAATGTGCAAGGTGAAGCCAAGGAGCTGTGACATATTCCTGTGCCCAAGTGATAGGTAGAAATCAGTAGGAATGAAAGCAAAAAAATTGAAACAAAATACAGTTCTTTCCACAGCCATCACGAGGTAGCCGGGAGATAGCAGAGACAAGTTTCAGCTTGGTATTGTGCTTCTAATTTGAAAAAAAAAAATTAGGTAGCTGGAATAGAGGGGCAGGAGGCAGAAGTTCTGGGTTCTGTTACTGCCTCTGGTACTACAATTAGTTTCTGAGTTTTGGTTTCTATGGAATCCACCATCAGACCATCTCATAGCTCTTTAACAAAACATCATTCTTGCTGCTGCAAACTCTGTGAGAAGTTCCCTTTTGCAAAGGAAAAGTACCAGGCCCATACAATTCCAAGAATGGCCATGGGGCCCTGGGAGGTTCTTTGAGCAGCCATGAACTTTGTTGTCTGTAAATATCCATCTTGCATTAACATAATTTGTTTTATTTTTTTACTTGACATTTGTTATCTTTATTATGTGAATGTAATGTGCAGCTGTACACTTTAAAACAATCCATGTTTCTAGAAAGGTATACTAACAGAAATGGAAGTTAATGTAACACTTAATATGTTTATGATTTTTGTGATTGAAAGAGGCCATAATTGCATGTAAATGTCAATTTTAACAGTGTCACTAAGTTATGTCTAATAAAACTTAACATCTAATTGATGCAATTCTTTCTGCCCACTTTAGTATCCATTAAACCACATAGCTGTTGCTCAAGCTGCACAGCACCCCCCATCACCCTGGGCACCTACACACCTCTCAAGAGCTGAAGGGAACAAGTGTCCAAACAAGGACATGCTTTTTTTTTTATGATAACATACCTAAATAAATTAACAGCCACAGGTGTGCTCATTTCAGTCTGGGCTTGCACAGCATATTGCAGTGATCCATTATTGCTTTCACTCAGAAATAGATACCATGCTACAAAATGGTGAGGGCAGATAGAAGTATTGTGCTTTTTGTCTGTTATTTTTGCAGCATCTGGCACTCTCACTTAATAGACCTACACCTTCTTTCTTAGGCAGCTGAACATCCTGATCCACTGATTCATCATAGTACTCTGAGTGCTCCTGATTTTGACTCTGAAATTATAAGGTGGCACTGAGATGTCACATAAAGAGACTGAAGATAAGAGAGAAAAACATGATTAAAGAATTCAAAGCTCTAGTCAGCTCTGCTTGACAACAAAGTAACACTGTGTTAGTTATTAACTTTTCCTTCTGATCATGGCCAGGTTTGTTAGTAACCATGCACCAGCTGGGACGAGAGAGATTTTTCATTGGAATAGAGATTGCCTATTGCTTATTAAAAGATACAAAGTGAGCCTTCCTTGATCTCTTTTGCCCTCATCTAGAAGCCACAATAAGTCTATGAGATGATTCATAAACACTCTGGCCTTTTGCCAGGTAGCTGACATACTGTCATAAAGAGAGAGCAGTCTATAAATAATTTGTGGAATGAGCTGTGATTCACCTAAAATGCTATCTCTACAGTCATTTCTCTGCTTCATTAGTTGTGCATCACTGAATTATTTCAAGGCTAAATACTTTGACACAGTGCAGCCCAGAGAAAACAATACAATAATGATGCACAAGGAACAGATAATAAAAATCAGTATGAGCATGAAGAGCTGGGACATCTGAGGTCCCCATTTCCCCTAGTTTATTTTTTAAAATCCCACGCAAACTGGCTGTAATACTGGTATGGTTAGCTGAAACTCCCAACAACTATTGCCTCAGAAGCTGTTACTAGTCAAAGATCACTCTAACTATTCATTTACTAAAAAATGTTTGCATGTATAACATCTTCCACTGTGACATTATTCCCTGCTAGTGATCACAGAACACGGGGTCAAGCACTTGGAACTATGTGACACTTTCAGGGGCACAAAATATGTCATTACACGAGCTGGAATGCAGGCCAAGAATCTCAGCTTCCAGGTGTGCAGAATGAAGGCCTAAGAGCACACTAGAGAGTGCAAATGTGCTGTCAACATCCCAGATGTGTCCCCCAACCCCAGCTGTGCAGATCGCAGCAGCCAAGAAGCTAAAGTCCCATCAGTGCAGCTGTACATCCAGAGGTGTAGAAGGATGTTGATTTCCACTGAGGGGCTGATTTCACAGGTGGAGCTTCAGCTGGGCGTGTTCCGCTCCACATCTGTGCGGACTCCGTGCCCATGGAGCAGCCGCCGGCTCCGGCGGGGACGCGCCCGCAGCCGCGG
>JAOXXN010000137.1:14763358-14775595 GCA_026770055.1 Myrmophylax atrothorax
TTTAAGAAAAGTTGACATCTCTTTCAGTTATAGAACTCCCCAGTTCCAAGACACAAGTAACTTCTCTTTCTAAGAAATACACACTCCTGGCCAAGCCTAGACAAAATCCTCACCTGACAACAGTGTAACCCAAGTCAGCTCATTCCCAAGCTCTGAATAGTACTGTAAAACAAAAATCCAGCTCAGCAATATTCACACTTGGTTGTAACTGTTGCATCAGCTTTGAATTCTTGTTCCTTTAGTTGGACATAGAATTAGACAGAATAAGTAGGAATGACAGGATCCCTTTTTACTTCAGGAAACAGGGCTAATTTTATTTACCCATGAGTCACAAAATACTTAGTGATACCTTTCTGCAAGTGAATAGAGAAATCCTGATTTAATACTGGTAAGTATTGTTCAAACTTGACAGCTTAAGTTTCCTTCAGAGAGTAATATCAGCCTGATATTTTTCCTTGCCTTCTTACCTGAAGCAATCAGCAACACTGATGTGTGAAAGATGCGGTGTTCCTCCACTAGAAGTACTTCATTTCAACAAAAATGTTTTTCTGAACTATGTGGGTCATTTTTGTAAAAATTGCACTAACCCACTGAAATCAGCATGACTTAGTCCAACCCCTGAGAACAAAGTGGAGCTGAAAGAACTTTAAATGTCTTCTTAGTAAATGACCTTTTATCAGAAAGAAATATCATTACCTCAATGGCCCTGTGGCCATTTCAGAGGTATATAAACATTTGCTACCTGTCTGTTAGCCATTCAATTACTGAGATCTTGATACTGTGTAAATATTTAACTACAATAGAGGATATAAATCAGAGAAAGTGATTCTGTTTCATTTCACTGGTGGCAGTAAATCACAGGCTATTCAGACTACTGGGCTACACCCAAAGAAATGACTGAGCTGTGAATGCAGGCAGACATTACCTATAATTTCCTGTAAAGCAAGTCCTAATTTAATTGAGAATTCATAGGGGGAAGACTAGCAGTATACCACAACTCCAGAAACCAGAAGCATTTCCAGATATTTTTACTGTATTATCCAGTAAGGGAGAAGTTGCCAACACCCAACCTTTGAACTAATTCTCCAGAAGATGTGACCAGAAACATGAAGGGGCTGTAAAAGCAGATGCTGCTGAGTTTCAACCCCTGGATACTGATGACACAGGCAGTAGAGAAAAGGAGTAGCCAGTAAATTCTGGTCTCATTCAATCAGATATATCTGAGTGTAATCAGAGGTAGCAGCATGATGAAACACAAGACCAGTCAGTGTTATCCAGTGTTGATCCAGATTTCTTTGCTATAACTGAAGTCCAGGATCTTCCATAGAAGCAGCAATCCTGTGGGCTGTTACTTCAGAAATGTACTGCAAATTGAAAGTTAAAGTCCTCCAGGACTTGACTTTATCCACAAGAATAACAACTGAAAATGCACAGGCTCATGCTCAGCTTTAGCAACAGCCACCAGGGACTGAGTCACTGTTACATTTCTCTGGTGAACAGTCCCTGAAATATCCTCTCTTTGGCTTTCTGTTGTACAAATCTTGGTACCAGCCCTGGGACCACAATGTTGGGTCAATTGCCCCATCTCTAAGAGACACCAATACTTCTGCATACTGGTGGTCTCTGACCGGACCTGTTTATCCTCACATCCTCATTTCTGCCTATGCCATCAAACCACTTCAGCCAGGGGTGCAATTAGTGTCACAGACACTAAGTGGCTTACAGACCCCTGCTGCAGTCTTCAAATAGACACCAAGGAGCCAGTGGACCAGCCAATTTAAGACAGTACAGTAGGAATTGGGTGCTTCTGTCAGCGACATATCACTGACCCGGGGCACTTCATTAGAGCCTCTGCTTACCCTTTGTTTTGCTCTGGAAGGGGCACTTTAGCAGAGAGGAAGGCAAAGTTTGCTCACAAAAAGATAAGTAATGGGTTTATTTCCATCCTTTTAGGCCTTACGGTTTATTCTCCCTGCTCGCAGGACACTTCACCTCGCCAGTGCCACCTGGTGGGCCCCAGATCTACAGACCCGCACCGGGAGGAGGAAGAGGATGGTAAACCAGAGGGTTTATAACAGTCAGAAACTTCTGCAAGACACCATGACTGCAGAGAGAGCAGGTATAACCCACAGACACACTTTTCACAACTTTTCCAAGCTAAATGGCCTCACCTGGGGCTGGTGACTGTGGATGTTAATCTGCATCACCAAGAGCAACAATTCCCTCTGCCTGCCCTCTTTCTCCACTTGGCCCACGTGCAGGTTCAAGTTCAGCAAGTGTCTGCAAGCCCCAGTGCATACAAACAAGGATTGTGCAGCATTATACTTTGGTTTTCTCTACTCCCCTTATGGCCTCCCCTGGCTAAAGTCAAAGAAACACTGAAAGCATCCAAGTAAAGCATTTTCTCATCAGCTTAAAATGCTCTCCTTGGTGCCAAAAAAATGACAATCCACTGCAAAAACAGGCTTGCAAGATAATTGTATTGAAGCTTTTTCTTTCTTGAAAGGCATGTTGGCAGGGGAACTTATCTCCATATTCTCCAGCCCAGTGCACCATTCTGAGCAAGCAAAGTCATAAGCATGGCTCTGACAGAGTGCAGAGGGTGCCCTAGCAGGAATCTGTACTATGGACACTTTCCTCCTACCATGGCCATCCTAAGACAAGTCAAATTAATTGCACCATAACTGAGCAGCTGCTCAATAAAACCTGTTCATAAGACAAAAACCCAAACATGTTTGTACATTAGCCACCCTGAGGGACAGGGCTGAACACCACGAACCACCTTGAGCTGAAGAGCTTTAGGGCTGGGTGAGTCACAGCAGTCAGAGCCTTGAGCTGACAGCAGTGATTCAGCCCTCTTGTGTGGCTTGAGCAGAGTGGAAAGATGAGCAGAGACAAATAGAACAGCTGGAGCTGGCTGCAGGATAGCTGGGGAAAGGGAAATTCCTAGTATGGCACAGCTGCTCTTTAGCATGTGAAAGTGATTTATTAATAAAGAAGCAAACCCAGTATCCCCAACAGTCATGTTCTGCAACACTACCCATCCTCTGTCCTCCTGAGCAGTTTAAGCCATCACAGCTACTTCTGTCCTCAGCAAAGTTCAGGCTGCCTACAACTAACTGGAGCTCTTGACCTTGCTCTCTTCTTCTACAACAACATGCACACACAAGGAAATAGACAGGAGAGGCACAGAGTCCCAGAGAAGAAAGAAAGAGAAAATTTGGTTATCCACTGATGGAAACAATGAACATTTATCATAATGATTATTTGTAATGTATTATTTTAAGAGGTCAGGTCCTCCTGTAAAATCAAAAAGCAGAGGCCGAACATCAGCTCAGAGAAAGGAATTAATTGCTAAGTTGCTTGTGAATAGTTTAGGACCACATGTTTTACAGGTATTTGGGGAAGTTTTAGAAGGATAGAGCAGGTACAAAAATATAGCTATCATACTCTATGATAACCTCATTCTGGCTATTGCCTTAGTCCAAGTCAGGAGAGCTAACATGTGTAGCAGGAAGCAGCAGTCAAAGCTGGAATAAAGGGGAGCAATATTGGTATATATTTCTTTCTTATTGATTTAATTTTCAGCTCACTCTGGAATTGGCTGTTCATTTCAGCATAGTTGCACTTTGCTCTGCCAGCTGCATTGTTCCTGCCAGCATTTGTTGGGAAATAACAGGAGGTCACACATGGTGTCAAAAAAAAATACCCCTGGCACAGCACATAGAAAAAGGCATTGTATTAGTGGCAATGAATTCAGACCTACTGATGGTGGAATTAATGAAATCCATGGCTGGCACTCTCTTTGCATCCCAATGGAGGCTACAACAAATGAAGAAAATGTACTGGCCACTAGCCCATAGGGTCTGCAAACCATGCTTGTCCAGGGCAGCTGGAAGTCCATTGCCTTCCCTGGCAGACCCTGAAGTGGAGAATAGAATTGAAATGCTGACCTAAAACCTCTCTTCTCTGACTCTAAGGCAACAGGAAACCAGGAGACAGTGAAACAAGGAGGTAAGTAATGTTCATCGAGGAAAAAGGGCATTGAATGGTGAGAAGCATTTGATTATTTTACTTTGGTTATCTTAGCTTAAGTTCTTTTTGATTTAGCAACAACAGAGGGACACTTTTCCCTTTGATTCTTATTTGCCCTGAAGCAAAATTACTTCCTAAGCATCAACATTTGCTCAGGGGTCTTACTTTTATACCTGAGTGGTTTCAAGCCCTTCTTTGGAAACTCTTAGGGATATTTATGGTGGTCTTTGTCTTTCTGTTGTCTTTATATTAAGCGGAGACAACTAAGATAAAGACAAAATACCTCTCAATAAAAGCAAACACTGCAACAAGGACTCAGGTAGTTGTTGTCTATCCTTGGATACAGTCAGAAGATGGTTGAACAAGGCCCTGAACAACCCAATTCAACTTTGAGGTTACCTCTTCGAGCTGGAAGTTGGATCAGAAAACTTTATGCAACTCTTTCATGTTTAATATTTAATGTGAGTGGAATAATTGTTTGTCTCTTGCTATCCCCCATTAACACAGATCAGAGGCACCAGCTTCTTAGATCCCACTTAATACTTCCCAGTTGGTCACCCAACCAATGGATCCAACACTGGAAAAACCTCGTACAATTGAAAACCTCTCCCCTCACATTGTTTTTAACAGAAGCTAGCTAAGCTTGGATACAAGCCCCTTCCGAGATTATGTCATGGTTTGGAGTCCCAGGGCAGGAGTTTGCTCTCTTCTGGGCTGGAGTAATTCCTTTGTAAAAGCTGGGTTAAAAGACTATATTGCAGCAACTTTTACAAAGATGTGAGATTTCATTTGGCCCTGACCACACACTGGGTTTTTGTTCTGTAGCAGAAGTCCCCTCGGGATGTTATGCCCATGCTTGCCTTCTGCAAAGTAGTCTGAATCTGTCATGAACTTACACCACTGCATTTCATAAGAAAAATCCTACATGAAAATCTACTGAGAGAAAGAGCTTGGCACTGGAGACCAGCTGCCTGATCACAAGGACCACATTGGACAAACCTCTATTCTTCCCAGAGATACAGACTCAGGGAAACAGTGCTCAGATTGCTGCTACAGGGGTTGCAAGATTTCCTTAACAAGGGATGAAGTGAGAGAAGTACAGGTCACAACCAGCATTTCCCACGCCAGCTTTCATTCAGTACACCTACTACTAGAATCAAGGGGTTAATAATGCTGGGAAATAACTGTCCTGCAATATTCCCACTAGTCACTTCCACTCTTACATTACCTCATAGTTTCACGAGGAAAGCAAGAACTGTAAGACTAATTCCAGCTTTTTGCTTAGAAGTGAAGAGTTGCGTTCAGGCTGACTAAAAGCAGTTTTACATCCTAACGCAAAATGTGATTTTAAAAGCTGCTGTAGGAGTTTACTCTGCAATTCCACTGTAATTCATCCCTTATATGAACATGAGAAATCTGATAACAGTTTTTGCAACTACATTTTGACTGATTCTCCCTAAAGTTAAGTTGAGAACAGACGATTCCATTTTCTTGAGCAATGACATTACAGACTTCTTTTTCTTTTGGAGCAAAAAAAATAGACAAGAAAAATTAAGAAGTTTTGTGTCAAAGGCTTTGAAGTAGAATATATGTGGGATGCATTTTATGTCTGAGGTGGAACTGTTTTCAAAATCAGTAGTATTAATTATGTCTTCTCTCATCTGGAAGATCAAGCTGCCCATAGATAAAGGGCAGAATCAGTTTTACACAAAAACTATGTTTAAGCTGAACAAAGGTGTAGACAAATAGACAATAATTAGTGATTTAGAGATGTTCAACAGTTTCTCCATGTTCATAGCAAGCTTGCAGTAGGGAAGCATTATTCATCAGCTCCAAGCAAGTCAACTGCCTGTGACCGGCAAATGAAGAGGAATTTGCCAGATAGTACCAATGATCTGGTCTTAAGGTTGAAACAGCTTTTTTAAGATGGAGGAGGCAACCATGCGTATTGACAAAGCCAACCAACTTAGAACCAAGGTCTTTTGTGTTCTTTCCTCTGATGCCAAGGAGAGGAGCGTGCCTGGGTCTGCACAGAGTGTTCCCGCTGAACAATGTCAGACACACGCCAGTTTGGAGGTCTGCCAGTCTAGGGCCACCTCAGCGAACTCATATGGCAAGGCAGAAGGAACACACAAAGCCCAGACCAAGGTTATCACAGTCTCCCCAGAGAAGGCCAAAGCAACCATTTGTCATCATTATGTTCATTCTCTATTCTTATTTCTGTGCTCCTTAGAAAATAAGGTAATGCTTACTAAGAAATAAAAAGAGGGGAGGAACAGCTTGAATAACTAAGACTGACTGAACTGATGGAGAAGATGATGAATAACTGGCATGGCTGGCAAAACTATTCTTTCCTTATGAATGTTATACACCCTACTGCTTAAAATATCAGAGCCTTGATTTATTACTTGCCATGCCGTTAACAGGTTTTGATTGCTTGGCATCCCTCTTCTGTAAAAAAAAAAAAAATTGAAGAGAGCATCCACCTGTTTTGCTTCTCTGTGCATGTCCTGTACAGCTGAATCCCCCAGAGACTCACTTTTGTATACTCAGCTTTAAACAGACCAGCAGTCCCAACAAGTGCCCTGCAAGACTGGTACTCATATCAGGTTGGAGTCTCCACACCTACTGCCAAAACATATTTTGCACATGAAAGGCTGGGATGAGGTATATAAGCAGTAAAGAATCAGAAACTAGGGGGAAACAGACAAAAACAGTGAAAAAAAGTGGGAAAATAAGAAGGCATAAATGGCACTTTTCTATCAACGAACCTGTGGGTGCAGCATTTTGCACTTGTCTCTCGTTTAGCTCACTTCTCTTGAGCAGAGAAATACCCTGGTCAGATTTGCTGCTTCACTGTAGCCTCAAATAAGATAAGAAAGCAACATTCTACTAGTAAACAGCCTACAGCTAAAATGTACCAAGAGGGTCAAAGATCAGGGACAACCCTTGTCTTCATAGGACATAGAACGTTGAATACATAAATTAAAACACACAGTCCCTGATTTTACCTTCTTACTCAACTGTTACCCCTAGTCCCACCACAGAGCTCTGTGGTACCTGAGGACGGGCAAGAAAGGAAGACTGGTCATCCTTGCCTCTGACACAGAGGACCCAGGTATCATTCAGCTTCTGCCCTGCATCCATTATCCTGCTGGCTGAGCCTTCACCACAGTCAGTTACTGTATTGCCTCCATAGACCTGCTCCTGTAACCCCAGCATACACTAAATAATCACAGAGGGACAGAATAATTGAAAAAAAAATCATAATTCAGCCTGGAGTGACAGAGGACAATGAACCCATTCATGTTGCATCCTGCCATATGCCACTGTAACCAACCTCCCAGAAGTGTGAATTAGGATGTTTGACCAAAGTTTTCCCATTGAAGATATAATTTCTACAGGTTACCCCTAAAACAAGTTCATTTTCAGCTGTGGCAAACAAGAGCAATCAGAGAAAATGATGCACGCAGATACTTCAAGTCCCATAAAATGATAGAGTTGGGATCATCAGCCCACAGAGGAGGAGGATGGCAGTGCCAGGTTAATGCAAAACCAAGGAATAGCAGACAGAGCGGGCAAGGGGCATTTGTGGAGGCATGTGCACTAATTGTGTTGCCCTGGATCTGATTGTTTATAACAGCAACCTTTGATTAGCTGCTTCCTTGTTTACACTAGGTCTGGTTGAGTTGTTAAAGAACAGCACAGAATACTGGAGAATCTTCATTATAAGAGCTGAAACGACAGCAAACAAGAATCACTGGCACATAAATTGCCACCTTGGGGAACAACACACACCACAGACCTTGCAAGCTGAAGCCCTGAGCGAGTAGATACACTGGGATGCAGGTACTCAGGTGAAACTTCACCCATGTTGTCTTCCAGAAGTCATTAAAACACAGTTACTGAATGTTTTGGGGCTTTGCAACCACTGTGCAGTCCATGGAAACCAGCTGTGAAAAAGCAATTATAGGAAAATTGATTTTAAACTGCCACCTAGATTCCCTGCAGCTAGGTGTCTTCAGAGACAACACATTGACAGCTCATCTGTGTAGAGGTGAAGCTGGTTCTTTTTTAATTATTTTTGACATATAAACCGTGATCACCTTGAAGCATCACTGTACAAAATACTTGATAAAGAAATGAAGCTTAAAACCTCATTTCTCATTGCCATCTTCTGGTCAGAATGGTGTAGTGTATTCTCTTGCTAAAACAAGCTGCAATATAGGGTACAGAGATGCAAGATAAGTCAGAAGTGCAACTGCAGTTTGGCCGCAGTGCTGTGCTACTGTGCAGGAAGTGTTTGAAAGCAACTGTCCAGGATTCACTATACAGTTGTAACAGCTGCTCAAAAAGTGATTTTGTGAAAAATTAAAAATTTGAAGGTATTTGAAAGCAAATCTCACTGGAACCTGTATCTTAAATGGCATTTATACTCCAAATTCTTCTCTGTATTTTAGTGATATTAAAATAGCTATCAGTCAGAATTGTTATCAATCATTTCAACATCCTCATGATGCTTGAAGAAAAAATAGGCTGTAACAACAGAGGGATTTTTATTAAAGGCTAATTTCTTCCAAACCAGTATCCCCCAGCAAACTAATTTTGGGGGCTAGTGTAGTACATGATGAAAATCTATATTCAATAAACAACACTTGCATTAACACACTATATATTTGTGATCCAGATGCAAAAGAGGCTTAGCACATATGCACAATAGGCTTAGCACATATGCACCACCATCTTGTGGTGATCTGATTGTGCACCTATTGCCCCAATATTCAGAGCTGCAGTCCAGGTCAGCCTGGAAGTTTATGTTTATGCACAAATAGACAAAGGTAGAAGATCATGTGTTCACTATAAATCTGATCCTGACAACTAGATGGAAAATGATTCTTCATGGTGTTAATCCTTTCTGCTTTTGGGGTCATCTGCACAAATTAAGGATTCTTTGTCTAAGCTAAGAACAATTTACACTGCATCATTGTGGATGAGCAATGCTCAAAATCACCCTTCCCAATATTTTCCCATCTTGAATACAGCATCCCAAGCAGCTTCAACTAAAGCTCATTTAAAACACACACAAGAATTCCTCCAGATTATTCGTCAGTCCACAGAGCTTTTGCACAGCTCTCCCTGCAGACTGGAGGACAAAGGAGAAGTTTGAAAGCCCTGTGCTTGCCTACACCTTCGTAGGGGAGCACCTGCCCTGTGGCCATAAGTCACACCACAACGGAGAAGCAGTTGAATATTTACACCTCACACCTCTTGAATCCATACAAATTTTGACAATTTTTGACCAATCCTTAAGCTCTGCTCTCTTTAGCCTTTAATTAAACAAGCTGGAGGTTTTAACTGTGAATTTAAAAGAGAACAACAAGAAAAGAGTGAAACATATAAATAAGTTTAACTGGAGGGAATAAAATATAGCAGGATAAAGGAGGAAACCCACAAACACCAGCAGCAGGTATTTGCAATAACCACATTCCCTGCTCCTCTTGCAGAGATACACCTGACTGAGTCAAGGAGAGGTACAGTGCCAGAGCTGCTCCAAGTGCACTGGGACAGTCTGTAATTCCTACCCAGAGCAGCACAACATTGGAATTCTACTCATGCTTTCCCAGTCATTCTTCACACTGCCAATTTTCCCTGTGCTCTCTGTAGGTGTTTCAAGGGAGTCCTTTCTCTGGAGCACCACCACATGCTGGCAGTGGGCAGCTGCTTCTGCAGGTGTTTTCCAGTCCCTGTGTTGTTCATCATGTGCTACTGTGACAGGGTTGACAGTCTTTGATAATCTCAGCCTGGCTGCTCTTTTCCCAGTTCTGTTTGCTAAACCAAACTGCAGACTATTTCTCATCACCTCTTGTTTATAATGGCTTGGTTAAAACCCTGATTAGAATGTCTTTTACTATGACACATTTTCTAAGACTCATTTGTTCTCTGAGCCTTGAATTTGAGGACAATCAGTTGGCATATTCTTGCTTTACAAGCAAGCAAACATCTTCATAAATCCTTACTCCCTTTAGAGTCTCTCTTATTTAAATTGTTTAGTAGATAAAGATGTGGAATATACAAATATATGGATATATTTGTTTATAGGCTCTATCTATTTTGTCCAGTAACTATTTTAGAATAATATTAGGCTGTTGAAGCCATGTTACATCTACAATCAGATTAAAACTGTCACTTGTATGTGTTTATACAGACATTAGTCTTCAATTAAACTTTTTTCCCACTAGTGCCACTGTTTTTCTGGATAAGCATTTGTATTCAAGCTTCATAAAATAAATACTTGTTATAAGAGAAAAATATAGCAGTTCCTTCATGAGTATCTCAAGGAAAGGTTGTGCCCAGATTGGGTTGAAAGCAACTCCACCTTTGAAGTGGATGATTGATACCATTGTTACTGGTTAATGCATTCAAATAATATTTTAGCCATCACTACCTTGTGCCTTTTTTTTTTAATAAAAATGTGGACAGTGAATCACTTGCAGTAGAGAAAGGGAACAGATGATATGAGCTGTGTGCTCCTTTTTCAAGCTGTACAGCCCATGGGGCCTGAAAGCCAATAAACACTGAGAAGGAACACATCTGAAGAGACCAAGTAGCAATGAGAGATCCAGTCAAGAGTTATGGCTTTTTTCTACTTATTCCCTGAACAAGTGAAATATTTTTTTTCTTGTTCAACTCTGGCATGGTAAGTTAGTTAAGGGATCATTCACAGTGAAAACCTAATTAGCAAAAATTAATAGAGGGGAAATGGCTTGCATAACAACATACACAGGAGGACATCTTGCCAGGACAGTACTTATGAAATACCACTTACTGACACAATAATTATGACAATCTGCTACTCCATTGTACCTGCAAGTTTAAGCTCCACTGCATGAGTTTTGTATAAAACTAATGTGAGAGCAAACTCCAAACTCTTGATAAATAGGTATAAAAATTTGGATGTGTCCCACTAGTAACATTCTGCCCCGCTGGGTGCTACTGCATGTGCTGCACGAGGAACATACGGAAACAAATTGCTGTGCCCTACAGTTGTGCCAGCAGTGGGTGCTGACAAAATTGCAGCGCAAAAAGAGCAAGTTGAGGTGGTTGAGATTAATTCAGTAGAACAGCTGCAGCTTTGAGGCAGTCCAGGAGGCTTCTCT
The DNA here is from genome assembly GCA_026770055.1 of Myrmophylax atrothorax. NCBI lineage: Eukaryota > Metazoa > Chordata > Aves > Passeriformes > Thamnophilidae > Myrmophylax > Myrmophylax atrothorax. The sequence goes on from JAOXXN010000137.1 coordinate 14,774,551, forward strand.
GAATTTCTGCAAATAAACAACATTTACAGGATGGAAAGGAGTCACATAACAATTTAGGGTTTCCACCATGTCTTGGCAGCAACTTGACTCTCATATCTGCAGTTCGTGTTTGCAGAGCATTTTACACTGGGGTTGTCAAGTATATAATTCATGAACTGTGTAGAGCCCCTGGATGTGTGCAGGTGGCCTGCTTTAAGTACCCATATGCTGTACAATTCCAGTTTTCAGAAATTAAAAGAAGTTCAAGGAAAAAATAAGCATGGGTAGAGAGAAAAATTAAACAGAAGTCAGTGGAAGAGGAAACAGAAGGAAATCAGGAAAGGAAAAATGGCAGCTCATGAAAAATGGGTTCCTTCACAAAGCAACTTGGTCAGACATGACAGATTTAGATATAAGGCTGTTTGATGCTGAATTAAAAACGGGCATCGCCTGGGATGGCTGTGCAAGCACTGCCTGAAGGAGCACTCCCAAGATTGCTACAATCCCCCACATGTGAACAGTTAGCAAAGCCAACAGATCACACTGAAACCCAGCATTCATCCCTCTTGCTGAAGGACTGCAGTCCTCGGACTTGTTCTCTGATCTCACACCATTTTAACCAGCTTGTCCCGAACACTCAGACATGACGGTTTGGATTCCAGTCAAGCAGCATAAGTGCATGGTCTGTTGCAGCTGAGGCAAGGGAGATGCTGGCAATCCAGCCCCTATTGTTTGCTCAGCAAAGGCTCTGGTTGTGTTTCAAAACACAATAGGCTGATTTGAAGGAATTTTCCCCCTTGAAATAACTTAATTAAATCATATGACAAAATAGATTTTGAAACAAAAACTAGTTTTTCAAACCCCACAGCTCTTTCAAGAGCTAAGAGCATGGACAAGTCCCCTGTACTTAGCACTGGTGAGGCCACACCTCAAGTACTGCATTCAGTTCTGGGCTCCTCAATTCAGAAAGGACATTGAGCTACTGGAGTATGTCCAGAGAAGGGCAATGAAGCTGGTAAAGGATGTAAGTCTTATGAGGAGCAGCTGAGGGAGCTGGGGATGTTTA
>JAOXXN010000137.1:14775695-14798826 GCA_026770055.1 Myrmophylax atrothorax
GTAAAGGATGTAAGTCTTATGAGGAGCAGCTGAGGGAGCTGGGGATGTTTAACCTCGCTGAGGCTCCAGGGCGACCTTATCATTCTATACAACTGCCTGGAAGGAGGTTGTAGCCAGGTGGGAGTTGGGCTCTTCTGCCAGGCAACCAGTGCTAGAACAAGAGGATATGGCCTCAAGTTGCACCAGGGGAGGTTCAGGTTGGACATTATGAGGAATTTCATCACAGAAAGCATGAATAAACATTGGAATGGGCTACTCAGGGGGATGATGGAGTCAGTGTCCCTGGAGGTATTTAATTAAATACTGGACATGGCACTCAGGACTGTGGTCTGGTTGACATGATAGCATACAATCAAGGGCTGGACTTGATCTCAGAGGTACTTCTCATTCTAATTGATTCTGTGATTCTTTTAATAGTTCCAAGTACTTTGAACAAGCAGGATAGTACAGTGAGTTATAAAATTCCCAAGGCATACACAGAAGAAATCCTGGTTATTTATTCCCTCTCTGCTAACATACCTCACCCACATTTACACACTGCCAGTGACAACATCACCTTTAGAGCGGGGTCTGTTATTGATAAATACTGAATTTCAGCCCTCTCTGGTATGTGAGCTCATGAAAAGCAAAACAAAAGCAACTGGAGCTTGGGTATTACTCTAATAAGTATTTACATTTCAGCAACACCTGGAAACATGACCAAAACCACACAAAGGTAGGTGCTCCATACACACCGAAAAGATAGCCCTTGCCAAAACCACTTCACAATCTTGGCATACTGTGGGGTCTTGGTTAAGACTATTCACCTATTACTAACATCTCCAAGGGTCAAAGGTCTGACCTTCCCTGTGGCAAGGGTGGTTTCAGTGAGTGCAGGGTTTGTCAATGGTCAAATGCTCACACTACACTCAGCTAGGGAGTATGTGGAATAGCCGAGGACAGGCTGCTACAACTCTTCCTTCACAAAGCAGGGTCTGCATGGAGGGCAGGAGCAGTATATGCCTTAACCCACTTTTATTAGAATAAAGAGGAAACTAAGAGCATGTCTCTTATGCACTTACCCATTCTGAAAGACAGTTCTGTGGCTACAGAAATTCAGCTACTGCATAGTGATCTTCTGCATCCAAGGTACCCAGCACATTCAAAGGACTGACTCGCAGCACTGGGGCCTCACCAACTATGACCCCATCCACAACACCCAAGCAAGGCAGGCCACAGAAAGTAGCCACGTTCAGCTGGGAATTCAGGTCACTAGAAAATCCACAGTGATGAGGCTGGTTTGAAGTCAAACCAAGAAGACAATCCACAGGCCACATTCAGGTAAATCCACAGGTGCAAGGCACATCCAGGATCAAGGAAGGAAGCCAGTCTACGCAATGTGGTCTAGATCAATGGGATTCATTGCCAAGGAAGCACAAAGCCAATCTGCAGACCAACACACTCCTACAACATAGCTAAAATCAAGCTCTATAGCCCAGGCTGAGCCTAAATAGCATCCCTGGGTTGATGAGTAAGGGCTGTGGGTGGAGGTCCCAGGTGAGGCTCATCAGGACAGAGAAGAGTCGTTGGTACCCAGGGCCCCAACATATGTGTAGGAGCACCAGCTTCCAGACCATGAGGGCACTTTTGTCAGCAGGGTCACAGGTAGTAAACAGTGATGCCATTACTCTGGGCCCCTGGAGAATTTTGATAGCCTCATGCTTTCTTGGTGCCCATCTATATTAATCCATACTAGAGAGAAGCTTCTGCAGATGTGTCTTGAACCATAAACAGTTGGCTCTGTAAGACAAGTGGAAAGCTCAAAGACATTATTAGAAAGCTTCTTTCCTGTTATTGGAGTGGACTTTGAATCACTATACCAGAGCCACAGAGATAGTGTGCTGAAGAAATCATTCCCACTTCCCATCTGGCTGCTGAATTAAAGGTTTATTTTTGCCACTGCTTCCTCTTCAGAATTCCCATTTCAGTAGTTACACTCATGTTGCATGTTAGCCTCATTGCCAGCACTGCTACAGCTCTGTCTTAGTTGGAGACATATGGGAAAACAGCTCTGATTATTTTCTTTTCCAGATCATTTACCCAAAATGGTATGTATTGTTTCAGATTGATTTCAAATGGAATTTGTTCATACTTTTCAATGTAAAATGAGATTAGAGTTCAATATTCTGACATGGTGATGAAATGCCAAATGGAGATGCACTGGGTACAAAGGTCACTCTGTCTATACACAAGTTAGATATTGTTTGAGCAGTGAAATTTGAGTTCAGGTAAAGGCAAGACAAGTTTGGTTTGAAACAAAACAGTGCTCTTGATTCCAGAAATAAAAAGAAATGCTGGAACCTGAGGGAAGAGTCCTCATGATGGCACTGCCAGGGTAAAGGAAAACTGACTTGACAAGACAAAATACTCAGCAACAAATATTCAAATATTCACCTTTTGGGGATCTACTCCACAGGTTAGCTTGTAGATGGGATAGGACATGCCCTTCTACCACCTTGACACATATAGAGACAGCAATGACACATTGCTGGTGTGCTGGCACAGATATCTTTGTACATGTGTTTATGTGTGCAAACAACATTTCAGGCTTCCACAAAATTCTGCTTGTTCTCCCTTTTTCTCTGGTGAAACATCTGTCTCTGACATATGCCAAAAGAACTTAAAAAGTGGAAAATGGAGGAATACCTAGAAAAGCAACCAAAAGCCATTTCACCTCAAATATGCAGGGCAAATTATGGACCTGGCTTTCAGAAGATTATTTCCACTCTTAAATTTTTATTTCCTTGATAAAAGAATCACTGAGATTTTTTTATTTTGGTATTTCTTGTTTCCTCTTGGTAAAAGAGTTTCTCTGCTCCTTCAGTATACTTATATCAGTAAGTTTTTAATGGTGTAGAACATGGGATGATGACTTTCACCTAGCCTTCCATTTTGCCAGCCAAAAAGTCAAGTCAGTACCCTGTTGTATTTGATGCAATATAAACAGAGAACACAATCCAAGAGCTGTAAAAGCTAAAAGAGATTAAATACATAAAGAAAGGGCTGATCGGAGAAGTCAAAGGGATGGGGCTGTACAGTGTATTTCTTATTGGTAAACATGAGTGGTATCCAGCAGCCTGAGGGCTGACAGCTGAACTGCTGGGACCCTTGGCTCTGGGAGAGATCAATCCTATTCAATTATATTCCTTTTGCTTGTTGTTTTGTCTGAATTCATCTTCTCAGGGCTTCTCCAATGCATGTCTTTTTGTTGTCTGTACAGAGAGCTCTTAGCAGAGTGGGACTGAGTTTCTAAGAGAGGTTCCAGACTCCTTGACTAACCACAGCACCCCACTCTCACCAGTAGTCTCTGCTCTTGCCCATTAGCAAGAGAAAATCTGTGGGAGAGCTGCCATGCAGGGCCTAGGTCAGAGAAGGAAAGCAATGCTAGAAGCATTTGGAGAATGAGGACATGGAAAATAGCCATGAACAATTTCCAGAAATGTTCCAGGAGATCATTGCCTTATTCAATGCCTCTTATTTCTGCCAGACTATTTTTATCTCAGCCCTGAATATGTCCATCTCAGTATGTGCAGCTAACTTGGTAATTTTTAACTCATGGCACTAATTGAATTGTTATTGAATGTGATTAATTAGAACTGGAACAAGCCTCTAACAAAGAATTTATCAGACATGTTTTGCTCCCTCCACTGACTCACTGCTTCCCAATGGCTTCGGAACTTGCAAATTGGACATGGTCATACAATCCTTGGCAGGTCCTGGGTACCTGAAGCTCACTGGAACCTGCTGCCTTTATGGACATGATACCAGTGTAGACAGCCTGGCCCTCCTCCACCCAGATAAGAGCCACTGGGTGGATCAGGTTTCTTGCTTGCACATTTTCATCTCCAAGAGAACTGAGGCTGACCCAGCAGACCACTGCTTGGGGAGCTGCAGCACTCCAGCCAGAGTAATTGAGCTGGAATAATGCATATACCATAGCAGGACAACAGAAGGATCCTTCAGCCTATCTGGGCTCCTAGACTTCAACAGGAACTTAAACACAGATTAGGGTTTAAATATCTTTGTGGCACAAATACAGTGGCAGAAGGTTTAATATTACATGCAAATATCTTAGAATGACTTATGATACCTCTGGCAATATGTGTGTGTGTACACATGCAGAGATATATGCACATTCATCTCAAGTCCAAGACTTTCCGTGTATCTTGTGGTATTCTTGACCACAATGAGCTCAAATAACACTGATGTCCCAGCCTGATTGTACTTGCAGTGGAAAATGCAGGGCTAATTAGTTTTGAGCTCAGCATGTTTTATTTCCTTGGCCGTATCTTCCTCTATTTCCCGTGAGAGTATGCAATGAATATGCACTTCACAGGTGCCCAGGCAGGAAAACTGCAGTTCTTGTGTTAGCTGGCAATACTTCAGGTGTCAAAGAAAGAAGCATTTTGATTCTAGGAGCTGCACATCTTTCAGAGTATGGACTCAGGATACAGGCTCTGCCTGGCCACATCAAGATGATGGTTTTGATCTTGTACCTGTGTCTTGTGCTGAGTGTGTCTTGTGCTGAGCATGTCTTGTACAGGAGAGGAGAATGAAGACAGCCAGAGGGGATGTTTTAACTGAGCTGCTTGTCAACCAAAATATTGCTTTCATCTAAATGAAAAAGCAGTGTAGTAAAGCCAAAAATAGAATGATACTTTTCTAAACCTTGAAGAACTTTTAAATGCAATGCTTTAATTTTTATTTCCAAGTGATCTTTCAAAATGTAATAAAAACTGGCGCTTTTTTCTTGTTTCAAGGGAAGCCACGTTTGTTTTTAGTTCAAATTATGCTTTAATTATGGCTTCTCCTGAAATGTTCAATTCTGCTGTGGGACAGCTTCAGACCAAAAAATCAGTTAAAAACTGGGAATTTTTTGGACTATTCTATGCTGAAAGTCACACAAACTGTGAGAAGTTATTATTCCCTGGAAATTATTTTAAGTACTGAGGTACCTCTTCTGAATACATAAAAGTGAGCTTCTTTTAGGTGGTTGCATGAAACTGAGGCTTCAAATAAACTTAGTTAGGGGAAGTTTTGCATTTTCTCTGTGTATGAATGAATTCAAGTCCTGGCTCAAGCAAAATGAAGTTTAATAATCTAACTCCAAAATATGCCCAGGGAATTGCTAAATCACAGAGAATTATGGCAGTTTGGAATTTAAACACAACAAAAAATTCCAACAAAATACGAAAACATGACAAAGCTTTATTGTTCCTCTGTTTAGTGCCCAAGCATGACACCAAATCCAGATGCATTTCACCCCTGGCCCAGCCATGAAGTGCCAAAGAGTGGGAGGGTCATCAAAGCTTTGGACAACACCAGACTCAAGCGCCCATCCTGTTCTCCTTGGTCAACTACGTGCTGCTTAGGAATCCTGAGAGAAGAGAGATGCAGCCTGGCATCAGCTCAGCTCAAGTGCTATTTTAAAACGTGAGGTATAGCACTCTTAGACAATTGGACTGAAAAACAAACAGAAGTGGGTTGATATTTACACTAGATTTAGAGTTCCCTTTTCTATGATGTCTCAACTTACAGAAAATACACATATTTAATTCTGATTTTCCAAGACCTTTGTATATCCATCACCATGGTAATGTGCTTTGGCACCTGAGTCCAAATGAAAAGAAACGAGAACAGACAAATATATACTAAGAAAGTCCAGTCCTACCCACTTGTTCACGCTAATCATCTCACCTGTACATGCTCAGCAAACAAAAGGTGATCCAAATTGGTTATCCTCCCTGATTTGCCTGGGGAATGTAGAGCAGGTAGAGCATGTCACCCTCGGGGTGAGTTCATCATTGTTTCTCCTGCCAGCTCACCAGAAGTTCTGTTTTGGAAGCACGGGACTCATGTGTGGAATTAAGGTAAAAAAAGATACTATCAAGTTGTCAGGTTTGGAATTAAAAAATCCCTCTCATTCTGTCACCAGTGGTAACTTCAGAGGATGTTGTGGAGCAACTTGTAACACAAACTGGCAGCAATATTTCAGCAGTCTTGGCCTTGGGGGCCTGTCTGTACACATGGGGTACCAGCATTTTTCTGGCTCAAAGAGGTTTTGAGATGATAAAGAAGTCAAAGCAAGTGGAACAGGAGGGGGATGTTATCAGATGACATGAGATACTTTCACTGCTGCTCCACATGTAGATAGCAGTGCTCTTCACACCAGGTAGTGACAGCCCTTCCTGCAGAATTGATATGCTGCTGGGAGTTCAGGACCCTGCCCTGCACTGGGGACACATACTGAGGCAACCAGTCCTCATTGTTATCTCTGTGACATTGCCACACTAACAAGTGTGAACTTACTCACCTTTGGATGTGTGTCTCACAAGTTTTGGGGGTGTTTGATTTTGCAGCGCCCTGTCAAGAGCTCCAATTCTTTTCTAAGGTCACAAGATGCAACTTCTGTCCAGCATGGTCAGGACCTGTCCTTAGTTTCAATGTGCTTTGAACAGGCAGTGGAAGAACATTTGCTTACTACTAGCTACTTAAATTCCTTTTTCCTTTCCACCCAACAAATATTTCTTCAAGCCAAACACAAAGAGTTATATTGTACACTGTCTTTGAAATGTACACTTCATTTTCAAGGAGCCTGCTTCAAGGAGGGCAGCATACTTGTAGGTATTTTGTAGTGGCAGAAGAAAAAGAGAAGGATAATGCAATCATGGATAACTGAAGCATGACTTTTCTGATGTTTGGGGTTTTTTCCTGTGCCAGCAAAGATTCAATAGTGTGGAGAATTTGTCTGCAATCATTCTTCACCCTCCTTCCCTTTCTTTCCATTTCACACCCTCCTGGCCTCCTTCAGCTCTAATAGCCTTTTATTCTCATGATAGTTCATGAAATGCCTCATTTGCAAAATAAAGTATCACCAGCACCTGTTAGGTAAAGAAAATCATGGCCAGCATGGTGCTGTAACCTCTCCACAGGATTAAAACAGACCAGCAAGGTGCTCAGGTGGGAAATCACCCAGGCTACAGAAGCTGGTGGGTGTTGCAAGATGTATTTCTCCTTTCAGTCAATTATAAACCACTGTGTTTGCAGAAGTGATACATAAGCCACAAACGAGGAGGCTGTGACTATTCATATCCACTGAGTCACTTATTTTTGCTAAATTCAAATATACCCTTAAATCCCAAAGCTCTACACTGAGTTTCAAGGACTATGTTTGCAAGGAATTTCCACATGCATATCTCATGTCTGTAAGGACAGTTGGCTGATTCATTCTCTCTGTATCAGTTTTCCTTCCATGAAATTTGTGTCAAAAAATGCCTGGTAAAACAGTAGGCAAGAAGAAGGCAAGGTTTCTTCTATTCAGAGATCTGCTAAAGAGCAAGTGCAGTTACACGCATCAACCTCTGCAGATTACACCAGAGATGGTATAGCACAAGTGTCTTGGATGCTGATGGCACAACACTTCAGGGCATCTGGCCTCACATAGGTAAAAATGAAATAGAAGAAAGTAAATTCAGTAGGTTATCATTGTGTCAGGGTTGTAAACAATCCTTTACATTTTAATTGTTGGTAATTTCACTAAAAGTTCCACAAAAAGAATGTTTAAAACTTTGGGTTATCAAGGAAGTAACACATCTTAATTGAAAGCAAACTTTCAGCCAAAGGGGTGTTTGGCAAAAGTTCAGGACAACTGATGTTTGACAGAACTTCCTTTTTTATTCTTTTTTCTTCTTCTTTTTTTTTGTTAAATCACAAAATATTTATCAAAAGAGAATATATAGCAGATCTAGACATCAAATTTTATCCTGATTTTTGGCACCAAAATGAACCTCCTTCTAAGTATTCATGGTAACTGGGATGCTTGTGAGAAAAAAACTGCAGATAAAATTATTCTCTCTCATTACTCACGTGGGGGTGTTGGCACCTCTGTGCATGGGTCTGAGAGAAAGGGAAAGAAGTTTGCATTCAGTAGTTATATTAGAAGTCCAATGTAAGAAACAAATAAACCTTTCATAATTCACCACTGTAAGCTCAGAGATCTTGCCAACACTTGAACAAAATTATTCACTAGCTCACTTCTGAGGGATATTTAATACTTGTGGCTAGCGAGGTGGCAGAGGTAGCATCTGCTTTTTGACCTCCATATCCCCTGACTCAGCTTGGAGCAGGACACACTGTTTGGCAACCCCTACCTCTCCACCCACCTGCATAGCAGCTTTGTGAGGATCAGATGGGTGTCAGCCCATCTCACTCGCTTTCTCTTCTTTCCCTCTCAAAAGAATCAGTCTCAGTTGATTTGATTTCATTTCTTTGTAACCAGAAAAAAGCTAAGTGTGTACACTCAGGTCAGAGTGTGGGGTGCACAGTATGCAAGTGCAATGGCAAGGAACACTTAAACCCACTCCCAACAGTGCAACCTCCCCCACGCTGCACCTCTCTGCCCCTGTAACACCACAGGCAGTTCTGATGAATGAAAGATTTAATTTTGCACGAGTGTCTTGGATGCTGATGGCACAACATTTCAGGGCATCTGGTCTCACAGGGGTAAAAATGAAATAGAAGAAAGTAAATTCATCAGAAAGTAAAGTCATCCGAATGGGCAGCAGAGACAGAGGTTGTGGGAGGAGATGGGATGTGGAGATTTGGACTTATGGGATGCTCAGTGTGTCATTCTCCCAAAGGCTGAAAGACAAGCCATCAGCAGTGTGGGGATGCTGGTGCTGCAGGTAGGCAGGATCATACCCCAAAAGATACCTGCATGATAAATAGGTTTCTAGACACGTGGAAAATATTTTGGCACTGAATTTTGTACAATGCAAAGCTGCTCTTGTAGTTCCATGACATGTACAGACCCATCAGAGGAAACACAGGTTTGCTCCCTTTCCAGTGAAGTTTTCCCAGCCCCAACAATTCAATATATTGTAGAAATAAGAATGTTATTTACATGGAAATAAAAAAAGGATGACTGATTTTTTGAACATTTCCTATCTGTCACAACAGAGATTGTTGCATTTCACATAGCTTGCAGGGAGAGAGGTAACCCACAACACTCCTGGACTCAATTTTTTACAATTACCTTGTGGTTATGCAGGAAGTGCTTAACAATGAAGCCTTCAAATTCACTGAGGAACATCTGTTGATTTTCTAAGACTATATCCACATTATCCAGTAGGATGGACTAAGAGGCAGAGAGACAGGGACCAGGAAGATTTTTGCTGAGGACTTGACATTCACAGTAAACACATTTAATGGTTCTATTGTTTGGAGCTTTGTTGTTTGGGTTCTTTCCCCCTTTAATTCATGTAATACACAGTGTGGTTCTAGGGACTGATTTCCCAGTAGTGCCTGGAATGGATAAGGGGGCCACTTATTCCAGATAAGTTTCCTTCAAAGGGACAGTAATTCAAGCATCCTTAAGACGGCACCACAATGTAAAACAAACTACTTCTACAGGGAGCTCCTGATTTGAACTGAAACACTAATGCAGACACACACTCGGGGCCTCACAATGATTTTAGTTAATGGATCTGTTATCACAACTGATAGTTAGGAAAAAAACACGGTTAGTGGTACTAAAAGAAAAAAAAAAGGACTCAGCATTTCTCAAGTATTTGTATTCTCTAGGATCACACCTGATGAGGCACTATAGTTACTAAGGTTGTCGGTTTGTGGGTTTTATCAAGCCTCCAGCTGCATATAAAGTAATGTAAGAAACTTCCCATCTGTGAGGGAGTGGGGGAAAAAAGCAGAGGGAGAGGACTGAGAAAATTTAAAAAAAAAAAAAAAGGAATTAAGTGTGAGATAAGATCAACACTACTATTCATTTGTCCTAAGTGTGTGAGATAAATTAAAGAATAGAGATCTCTATCTGGGCAAAATGTGCATTCAGTACCCTTCTTCCCCTCCATTGAAGTAGGAAATATGTAGTTTATGACCAGCTGGGCCAACCTCTACTAAATGGCTTTAAGGCAATAAATCACAGAAGCTGGTTTGTCCACATTTCTTTCTTTTCTTCAGACTGTTTGGCTAAATCTCCCACAGAGAAAGTTACGCCATGCAGGGGATTCAGCAAAATGCATGAAAAATGTACTCATGTCACCTACAAATTCCTCCACTCTGGCCAGGGTCCAGTTGTGGCTTTAATACAAGACAATGCCTTACTGCTCTCCTTACCTGAATCGTACAAGGCAGCTGTTTAAACATTTATCATTAAATGTTTCAAAAAGGAGAGCTCACTGTAGCACAATGATGCTATTTGAGCCTTCAGGTTTGTTTCCGGGACCCAGAGAACACATGCGGGTTTGGATAGGGTCATCCCGTAGTCCCACAGTTGGCTTATTTTGCTCACATTCGTGCTAAACACCTCAATAAGATTTTTTTTCCTGTATGTTTCGGATTCTTCGTAAATTGGTTCAGCAAATCCAAAGCTGTGGCAAAGACTCAGCATGTTGGGAAAAGATCTTTACAGCTGCATCAAGGAAGAACTGAGCCCGGAGAAAGCTGACTTGATTTTTCATACTGCTTCCAACTGTTCCTCATATCCATTCTCTGTAATTCACTTCTCAGATTCATTTAGTCCTGTCTAATAATGCTGTGGATGCAATAAATCTATGTGAGAGCAAGGAGGACAGAGAAACTTCATGAAATAGAAATGTATAGAGTTAGTAAAGACAGAGAAACTCCTTCTGGATCTGACCTGCCCTAATAGGGAGGGTCATAGTCCTTGCCAAGTTCTTACAGGTTTTCGTGTGAATTGCTTTTATCACTGCCAAATACAACACACTGAGATAGCTGGACCTCTGGACTGAGGTGGCCATTCTTGTGTTTACAGGAGACCATTTGTATGGAGTACCAGGGTCCTTCTCCTATGGACAAGTAGATTCCTAAAGGGAAGGAAGCCACCTTATTCCACAGCAGGATCCCAAGAGCTACTCTTTGCATGACCTTCCAACCTAAACTAGGCATGAATAAATGATGTAAAAATGTAAAACTCTGCCAGTTTCAGGGGTCCTACAGGGCTGTGGATCTACCCTGTGTTCTGGAAACATGGTTTCAGGAAAGGTTTGGTTTGCCCTGAGAAAGTGATTTATTAAATGCCAGTGTGGACCTCATGGCATGTGCTTGAAGGCTCCCATGTTGCCTATGTTGTTGCAGCGCAGCAGGAGAGAACAGCATGACCAGCCAGCCTGCACTCAGTGCTAATCTGAGCCTCTGTTTGCCTTGCAACAACCAGATTTCTTCAGCCTAGGTGGCTGAAATGAGGCAGCAAATTCTATACTTAATGACCTATATAATGGCCCATTTTCCAGAAGTAATGAGAACTTAAAGTTATCCCTGTGCTCAGTGTGAGTTGTGTCTGCTTTGCAAACCAAATGTCCAGATTAGGCATTCAGCTACTTTATTTTAAGTGGGTAGAAGCAAAAAATTAAGTCTTAGATCCTTGTCCTTCCTGCAGTAACATCAAACATAGACTCATCAACATAAAATACATCCTCCTGTTGACTTCCATGGGGCTCCCAGTGTGAGCTGGGAGAGTTGGTCTTTTACAAAAGTGCAGTAGCTCCAGCCAGTGGCTCAGCAGCTGCTGCATGTTCTGGCCCCACTCTACACCACATGTGCTGATCACAGCCAGTGCACCAGTCTCTGTTGAGAGTGCCAGTTGGAGCTGGTTACGCACTGGTGCGAATCAGTGTTCCCATTGACTGAAAAGACCTGGCCTTTCCAACCTCTTTAGGGTTGTTCTAGACCTCCCTGACCATTACATCCTCTCTGCTTATTTCAGGGTAATAAAAGATCTCAGCTAAATGGCTCAATGTGGGATATGTCCACAATTCAAAAAGCAGTTATCGTAGCTCATCAGCCAGACCTGAGGACAGGCTTTGTTCATTCTGGCTCAGGACTGGGAATACTGGCTCACCTGAGGTGCTGTTTGTGAGCTGACATGCCATCTCATCTACAGACTGAAAAGCCTTTCCTGTGCAGGACAAAAATGTGCTGGCACTCTGGAAAGGGCAACTCTGTTGTTCATATTGTCCTTTGTCAACTCAGTGCAGGCTCTTTACACCTGGAGCTAAATCCACCTCCATGACACCAGGTTCACCTGCCAACAGCCAAACTATTTCTGCCATGTAAGCTGGCCCATAGCGAACACCACTCTCCACGTGAGCAGGATTTAGTGAGCAGCAGAGCATAACGTGAAGGAGGCTGACTACAGACAATGATTCCAATTTTGGTACTCTAAAATTTCCAGCCAAATTGGTTGAAAAATGGGTTTTCAGGTCTGTGAAAACAGTGGAAGGTGTTTTTAAGTGTTTCACCCATATTTGGAACACTTTGGATTGAAGTATCTTTCAGTCAGCAGATTTTTAAACCCAACCCTGCTTTGCCCTCTAGTGACTATTAAGTATAAACCAGGAAATCTTGCATCATCTATTCCAATCAATAAAAATCAGGTCCAGTTACATCTGCTGGCTGGTAGACAAGCAGTGAGGTTGTTCTGACTTTGTTTGGCCCAATTAAGAATAACCCTCTCCCAAGACAGCCTGTCACCACTGCCTATGCAGGATGGAGCAAAGGAAGGAGATGCTATTCTGAAAAGTTGAGAGCAGACATCCTAAAGAGGGAAATGAATGTCCGAGGGATTGGTAAAGGAAAATCCCCCAGGGCTGATGCTATTTCTATGCTGCACATGCCTTGGAACTGAAAAGAGACTATTTGGGGGAAAAAGGAATGGATGAATAATGGAAGCAAAAATAGTCGCTCCACATTCCTTTCCAAAGCTGTGTTGCCTGCAAACGCTTTGCAAACAATTGACAATTCATCAGAACAAGAGTTCATATTTTGTGATCTATGGGGCCATAGACTGCATGAGCTATGGTCTGTGTAAGTGCCTGTTAAAAGAGCTCTTAGTTGGAAAAATAACAACGCTGATCTTTGTTTAAACAGTAGCAAGGGAAGAGAGGGATTAGAGTAGATATCTAGATTTTTGCGAGTGCTGTGCTGTATGGAAAGCAAACTCTTGGAATACACCATATAAAAAAACTTTTGCTTTAAATTTAAGAATAAATACTAATATTTTTGATTTTGAAAATGCTAGTCTGTCTTTGCTCAGAGACACTTTTTCTACAACTGAAGAAAATCCAAGAATGCAAATGGAGTTAAATTCCACAGTGTCACAGAAATGAAAATACATCAAACTTCCAGTTGGAAACTCTCATACAGCCAGTTTGTGTGGTCAGAAAATAGGGTTATTATCATGGGATTGAAAAATATTTTTCAGTGCTTTTACATATAAACAATTTTACAGAAACTCAAATTCAGGCTAAGTGTTTTGATATTAGTATTTTCTCAAACACTCAGACAAGAAAGGCACTTTGTTACTAATGCTCCTAAAAAATAACCTAGAGACCACAAATTAATTTTAACAGAAAATTTAAGCCCAGGAATAAATAGCCTTGAGCTTTTATGCAAAGGTTGATTAACAAGAATATTTCAGGCAGGCTGGAAGCCATTCTCTCACACCACTGGCTTGAGTGAGTTTAAAAAACCCAGCACACAAAGTACAACAAGAAAAAAAGGATAAAGTCCATTCCAACTGATTTGTGGAAGAGGAGGGTCTGCATCAGATGACTTGCTCAATCACTGATTTCTAGACATATTTCATTAGGGTATTACCTACAGTTGCACAAGAACTCAGTACTAATTAGGATTTTTTGCAAAGCAGTGTTGTCAGCTGGGATACTGGTGGTAGGGCAAACATGTTAGGCGTGGGTACTTAAACCACTTAGATGTATTGCAGGATTTGGAAGAAACTCACATGAAGTCTGTAGTCATGTTTGAAACTGCTGTCTGTCTGTCAGCTTCATGTCCATGCTGCATACCCAGAGCTTCACATTAGCATCTGTGCTATTTAAGGACACATCTTTTCTGGTTTTCTACATCAAATTCTTTTTCACAAACGGTTTTCTGTTGGGCTTTTCTAGGCTACCACTGTCCAAACTCTGCTGACCCACATCTGTGCTGGGCTCTACAATGGATTCAATGGCATGATTCATGCATAGATGATTAAGAGGAGCCTTATTTTTAATTTTAGTGCTCCAAGAATAACCATTACTTGTAGTTCCTGCATCTCAAAAGATGCTTTGTATAAATTCTGTGTTCCCGTCTAAGAGCTCCTGGCCCCAGCAGCCACCAGGTGGCATCGAGAGAGGTGAAGCATCGTCCTGCTCTTGCCAAGTTAGTTTTAAAAATAAGGTTAGGTACACCCAAAAGGCATCTGCAAGACATGGCCTGCTCTTATTTGGGCAAATTGTTTACCTGCATTCATGGTCATCTACAGCACAAGCACATCTCTGTCCATGGCTTCTCCATCCCAGAGGACTACACACGAATGCAGACAGTCCTTCCAAAATAAGATCAGCCAGAAAATGCTGATAGGATAAAACTATGATTTTGAGGCTTTTAAAAACTACTTCCTGTTTTTTGACCCTTTAGAAACATAGGTGTGACTATTCCATAACCAAGTGTTCAAGATCTTGCTTCTGATAATAACAAAGTGCTTCAGAGGAAGGAAAACCACAGCAGCAGATGTTTGATAGTCTCTTGCACATGAGTTTCTTATTGCTTGTTAGTTTGCTATTGATCTTAATAGCTTGTAACTAATTTAGACCTGGAAAACTAGGACAGAGTCACTTGATTTTTGTGGATCGTGGTCCTTAGCTCTTCTTGACAACTCCAAGCGGTAGAAAAAGCACTAGGAAAAGAAATCTGTAGTTCTTTTCTGAAGAGTGATGGCTAATAGCCATCCTGCAGATCAACTCAGGAATCCCAGAAAACAATAGAAAGGGTTAATCAGAAGCAGTTCTCCTCTAAGTTTCCATATTTGTGCCTAAGTGAGTCTGTTTCATGCCCATTTCATGTAGAGATCTGCCCTCAGTGGCAAAAACATGGGTACTGCTGGGCAGTTCCAGCTCTGCAGAGCTGCAGGGTAGACTTGGACACAGCAGAGGCAGCATGAGGCTCCTTGGTGGGAGCTGCAAGGATGCCATTCTCAGCCTGGGAAGCCCAGATAACGCACAGAAATAAGTTTAGTCAAACACTGCTGAAATCTAGTCAAGGCAGATCCAACAACACTAAAATTAGTAAATGCATAAGAGGGCACACAAACTTCCTTCAGAGCTGTCCACCTGCACCCAACTGCTGCTGCTGAAGTCATGCAGTCCCATGAAGGTTTTCCCAAGAGTACACAGGTGTATCAGCATGTACATCCCACCTGATTCTCCAACTCTGAAGGGTTTTTTGTGCCCCTTTATTTATGAGAGTCCTGAGGCAGCAATGCTTTGGCTTGGTCATCCAAAAGGAGGGGGTTGAAGGTACAAGGGCAAGAAGAATAGGCTGTGGCAAAAGATGCTGTGGGCCTATTGCTTTGTGGGGGAAAAGAGCAAATAGGTAAGAAAAAGCATGTCAAAGCTGAAGGACTCAAAATTAATTCTGTTCTGTTTTTCACAAACAAGTAAATTCTAACAAGGTTAATTGTATTAAAGGAATAGGTTACTCTGAAGCAGCATAGCGGAAGAATGATTCCAAGAAATATCCAGACTTGAAAAAACTCCATGTATTCAAGCTGGCAAGGGCTGCTGAAATTCTCCCTAGAGCCCTTATTGAAAGAATTAGCTTAATTAAACCTCCGAACCATTAGTGATTGCATTCAAGGAGGCAAAGATGACAGCAGAGGTCTCAAAGGAATGGAAAAGGGCAAGCATAACAATTACCTTAAAAAGAGGGAAGAGAGGGTGTCTGGGGATTAGCCTTTCCAAGATCCAGGACATGTGAGTGGTTACAGAGCATCCCATCATTGGTACTGAATGGATAATGAAACCATAAGGACCTGCCACTGGAGATTTGATGAAAACAATTGTGTCAAACCAACTTCAATTCCTTGAGAAGGTGAGTGACTTGATGGAGAAGGAGGAACCAACATGTGCCATCCTAACTTGAGATCCTTAGCTTTCAATGCTTCTTCCCCTCTGCCACCTCATAAGTTAACTGAGGAATTATGCTGTAATCCCTTGTGACTCATAGGCACTGGTACTGAGCAGCTGGGTAGGGAATGCTGGTATTCCTGTCGTTTCTCTAATACATTTGCATCCCACCAGTTTTGTTATATTGAGAGTATCTTCTGCTTTCTTACCTGCATAATCTCATGTCTCATTGTCCCCGCATAATAGATGAGGCTGGAGTTTTTAGTACAGACCTTTAAAGATCAGCACCCATGAGGCCCCTGCAGATCATAAATAGAGTAAAAAAAACTATATGAAGGTAGAGATAGTACAGAACAAAAGGCTGAATCTCCCTTTCACTGAATTTGGAGTAATTTTTTAAAAAATTAGGGTTTTACAAACTCCCCATACCTCTATTAGGATTTCAAGCAAAAGACACCTAGGTTAGATACACACTCTACAAGTGGAGTGCACTTGTGAACCAGATCCAGTTTCTGTGCCCAGCCTTGTGCCCAGTGTCAGCCAAGGGGTAAGTCTCCTTCTCCTTACATAGGCTATTGAGATGTTGTCTATAACAACTAGAGGGGGAAAATGATTCTAATCTTAAACTAAGTTCCAGCTAAAGAGACCTGCTTTGCCTACCTCCAACTTTGTGAGAAAAAGGTGCCATGCCTTGGAGTAGTGTAGCATTTTCTGATCCGTTCTACCAGAGTCCCCTTCAAATTGGGAGATGTAAGAAAGCAGCTTGGTGGAGCCTGCTTGACTAGGCTTGACATTTAAATGGAACATCCAGGCCTCAAGTTCCTGATTTGATTGAAAAGTCAGCAGAATTGCCTCTTGGTAACTTGTGGGCTGCAAAACTCTTGTGCTCCTCCAGATAAGGGCTCCTTTGTGTCGTGTTGTGTAATGGCTGCCACAGGGTTGATGTGGGCCAGGCCATAAATAACTTCTGCACAAATATTTTTAGCAAATACTTTCCGCTCTCTTGAGATCCACTGGACAGCTTGAAGTGTGTGTATCTGTGTGTGAAGTAGGTGGGGGGAAGCTGGAAGAGCTCCCACAGGAGCACAGAGCAAATATCAGAGCACTCCCGATACACACAGTAACGTGGCAGAAGCTGACGCCTCTGTGCAAGGGTGTCCCGAGCAAGCAAGATGTCCCAAAAGAGCTGCCTTATCAGAGTGGCAAGGCATGTTGTCCTGTGGCAGAAATATGAATGAACACAGTGCCCACAAGAGGTGGATGCCAACAGGAATGCTCTGAACAGGACAATCCCCAGGCAAGCCCCAACTGCTGTCCTATCTGAAGGGTCCCCTCCCAGGCATTTATTGACCTTTCTGGCGTGTGCTTAATGCAGATGGAACAGTTGGCTGTATTCCCTGTGGGCATAAACTGCCTTTTAATCTGCACCTGCAGGGCACTGTCTGACTACATGAAAACACCACTAATCTCTACAGATGATAGTGAACATACCAAGGGTTAACAGAGGAGCACAGTTACTAGAACACTTCATCTACAAGGGGAAAAAAATGAACCCTTCACTCTCATATATGAATCCATATATTAGAAGCCCAAACATCCCTGAAAATGCAGAACAGGACAAAATAACCCAGTCCCATTTTCCATTTTCCCCCCACTCCAGAGGCACTTCAGGAAGGTGTGATACACTCCCAGTGTGCCAAACAGCCTGATGGCCCAGTGGGGAAGGTGCACACTGGCTATGGATTCCATGTATTTATCATTACTGATTTTCTTACTACATCTGTGCAGAGCAAGTCATGAACACACTGTCAGGATTTGGCAAGATTCAGTGTGTGTCTTTTCGAAACCAAAAAGGAAAAAAGAGAAGGAGTAGTAAAGAGTTGGGAGGAGAGGATCAAGAGGAAAAATAAAAATAAACTGCATTGATACAGACTGGGATTGTCCAGAATAGCCTATACTTTACACCTGCTAGTCCAAGGGAGCTTCATAAAAAGGGTTAGTTCCACAAAAATATAACAAATATAATGAATACTACTAAGGTCACTAATTAAAACATCCATTTGGCATGCAATAGCATATGAGGATACCCAGGAGAGAGCAATTTTGTCTGCAACTCATGGGAATCTGGACCTCAAAACTCAAAGGAGCTTCTTCTGAAAGCAGCAGGGAAGCACCAGTACATTTGCCTTCCATTTTTCCATAGAGACAACATAGAAGGTGTATTTCAACTGAGCAAACTAAGCTCAACAGATGCAAAAATTTCCCTCTCTGCTATGAGGTCTGTATGTAACCAGGAGCAGTTAGCTAGACTAAGGTATCTCAAAGACCTCAGGTATCCACCTTTCAGAGCTTTTTCTTACAGGAGATAGTAAGTCATACTTTACCATAGTGATCCATAGGAAAAGTGATCTCTGGTGACCTTCACTTCCAGCGCCTGCTTCCAAAGTGGGCATCTGGTGATACTTTTCCACCCAACCCCACTTCTAAGTCATTTTTTTGATGGTTTGCTTACCTAGCTGTAATCCTCAGACATAGCTGGTGTTATTAATAAGGATTGACTGATTATTTAATGGGGTGACATTCAGGGAGTTGCTTGAGGCAGTAAAGGACTTGCTGCAGGTGGAATTTGTTGCCAGAATTTTCCCTACCACCTGCTAGCAATGTTACTTAATTATTTAGTGCTTTCTGTCTTTCACAATTGAAGAAAAATATTAATGGAATTAATCTAATATTCATCTTGTCTGCTCTGCTTTTGCAGTCAGGAACAAGAGGTAACAAGATCTTCAAACTTTCTCTAGTTATAAAGGGAGGGAGGTTGCAGCATGTGGTATTTAAAAAGAAAGGCCAAATGCCAACTTGAGAGGAAAGCAACAAAAATCAAATAATGTAGTAAATCCAACTGACTGATAAATGTGACACTGGTTAATGCTGCTAAAGTGTCAGCCAGGCAGCTAGGAATTCTCAACAATAGTCCTAAAGCTTGCTTTTGGGGAACTGCTCTCCTTATTCCAGTGTTTCTGTAAAAGCATTGGCTAAACAGAGAATAATAAGGGTTACCTTCAGTGTGTGAAATGAGTGGGTGCAGTTTCACTTTGTAGTATTATAATGGAGAGCTGCTATTTGCCTGCCAAGTACTGCATGAAAAAAAATCCAACAAAAAACCCCAAAGAAAACAACCCTATTATAAATAAAAGTACAACTGATAATGCCAAGATGAATACTTTTTTTTAATTGGAATGATATAATCTATTTTCACTGCCACATCTTTCCTTGTTCTGTCTCCTTTCATAAGATCACCTTCTAGAGACTAAATACAAGCCACTCACCAAACTGAAACAGCCAGTGATAGGAGGTGACACCCTGCAGGCTGCTCTGATATGGATGCTCCAGCACACAGACATCTGTACACAGTTTTGGACCATGCTTGCTGAGGAAGTCACTGCTCAAAAGCATCTGTTGTGTTGACCTCTTCACTGTATGCAGGGTCATACTGAAGAAACTCGATGTACCTTGTGGAAGTTTTCTGTCAGGCCATATATGACACAAAATAAGACTAGGGCCCTTTTAGAGAAGGAAGCGTCTCCTGACATCTGCATAGCAGCTGGCACACACTTCCTTACCCATGGAGAATGGAGACAAAGAATACACTGGAGGCTGAATTGCCCAGGTACTGTTAGAGCATGGGGTATAAGGGCAGGAGGTAAGCTGCTATACAGTGAATAAGTGAGAGAAAGCAAGCAAGCAGGTAGGATGGAGTGCAGCCAGATGGTGAGTCTGAGCCACCTGCTAAGTCTGTCTCTCTCTAATATTCAGGCCGATGTGCAGAGCAGCTGGAAATATTTTGATGCTACTTGTGTGCATGGCAATGGCTAGCAGAAAGCTTCAGATTCAGACATGCAAGACAGAGGGGTAGCTAAATTAGAAATGAGGATGAGAAGCTAAATCATCTTGATCTAGTTTACAAAGTGGTGACCTTGGGTCCCTCCTTGGCATAAAACTCATGTAAGAGGAATTGCAAGCCGTTAAGCCAGACTGAGCAAAGCATTAAGTTTGGAGCAAACTCTGGGCATCTTCCCAATTATGTCTGAGTGTAGGAGCTTGGCAGGAGTGAGAGGCAGCGTGTGTGAGAGGTCTGGCTCACTGATAACAACAAAGCTAAACAGAAGTGCAAGGTGTCCCCAGAGAAAACGGTAACTTAGCCCAGTTACTTGGATCTTTTTTCCTAAATCCTCAAAGAAGCAATAATCAATACTTAAAATTAGAGTGATATGAATGGATCCTGCTGACACTGTTGGCATTTATTAAGCCATATCCTTGAAGACATCGAGGAAAAAGGGACCACAAAGCCAGCAGAAAACTAGGACTCAGCATTAGTAAGACAGCCCTACATGGGGTCTGGATCTCCTATATGTGGAGCTGGATAGTAGCAAGGTATTGACATGGCCCAGATGCCCTCACTTTTCTTCATTCAAGCCCAGCTTTGTGCCAAATGTTGAGCAAAAGTACACCAGCTGCGCATTTACTGTTGTTTGGGTGCAATAGGACTCTGGCAGGATTTTGCTGCTGGAGTAGATGAAACCAGCCAAAATAGATGTGGATATCAAGGGAATATGCCAGATATTTGCTGGTTGGTTTTGTTTGTGGGGGTTTTTTTCACATATGCCAACCTGAAGGGTAGAGTGAGTGAGTTTGAAATGCTGTCTGGTGTTAAATGCAGGTAAATGAACGTGAACCAGTGAGACTGATACTGAATGGGAGCCAGCAGCTGTTCTCTCGGGCGTCCCCGAATGGAGCAGATGCTTTTGAGGCAGAGATGTGAAACAACATGAGAGATGTTACTCTTGCCTGCCTCCAGAAAAGAGCAAGTAATTAAAATGTAAGCATGAATGGAGCAGAATTTTCTTTTACTGGCAACAGTGAGCACTGAAAGAGTGAGAGGAAAGCAGAAGGCATAGATTGCTGTCTGCAGAGACATCTCCATTTGTGTTGGCAATGTGCAGGAGGAAAGAGGTAGTAAGGCATTACCCACAGCCAAGTGCTTGGACCTGATACACAAACAGGAGTGAGATTTCAGGAGCTGATACAATCTGATATGCAAATATGTTGATTTTTTCCAGCAAGCCATAAGAATACAGTTGGAGGCTTTTCAATTGCTAGAGGGATGGTTGGGGAGCTCATGGCATCACTGACCTAATTCTTTAATAAATCTTAGCAGACTGGGAAACTGCAAATACTGAAAACTGAGAATGCTGGGCCAATATGCAGGAAAGGGCAAGTTTGATAACTAGTACAGATCTGATACGTTTATAATGAAAGCAGCTTTTCAAAGGAAAATGTTTTCTTGTAAGTTGAAATGTCTTAAAAGGCACTAGTCTTAACAAAGCATACTGTAAGCAAAACAGAAGTGAAATACCAGACTGATTATGACAATCTTGGTATAGCACATTTTGAGCTTCATTTAAAAAAACTTTTCAAAACATGTTTATGTTAAAGAAAATATAATTTTAAATGAGAATCATATGTTTTCCATTTTCATGTCAAATTTTGATGTCAGCTTGTGCTTGTTTTGTTCTGTTTGATGACAGGAGAGGAGAAAAAAATAAAATCAAAGTAATGGGATTTCCTGTGAATGGAAAACTCAAGTTCTTTATCAATCTGTACAGCTCACTGCAGGCTCATTCCCAGACTGGTCAATATGGAACTGCCCACATATGGAATTTCAAGGTGTCACTGAAATCATTAGTAGCCAGTGAAAATGGCTCAATGGGGCCACATAGTCCCAAATACCCTTTTTCCATAAATAGTACCTCCTGCCTGGCTGGTAACTATGGGTACAAAAACATGGTAGTGTTTTGTAATCATCACCCTACACACATTAATAGCAGGTTTTTGGTTCTTTATCCATTAACCTGTAGATCTCAGAAGGTAAGAACTTGTCATTAAACGTGTTTCTAATGGGAGCCAGCTTCTTCTTGCTGATCCAGAGATAAATAAAACATCATTTGCTAATAACCATGGCAGATGGAACAAAGATTGTGTGTCATTGCTATTTCCCGCTTCACCAAGCATGCAACGTGACCTGCCTTGCCTGATGAACTGGCCCCAAGCAGATACAATGCAGTGCAATGAAAAAATTAATCTAAGATCATGCCAGTGGAGTGCCAGGAGGCACCTCAGCTATAACACCTCCTTGGGAAAGGTGTTAGAGTGGACAAGCAATGAAGTCCAGTTTCCCACTGAGATGTAGTGGCATGAAGAACAGAGTCAGTGGGAAGCAGTGAGTAACTGTGGGCCAGGGACTTCACCTCCTTGTGCAGCCCAGGCAAGCAAAGAGACATCTCTGCCCCACAGGGTCTGAAAATTATTAAATAGCAAAGAAAAGGAAGAAAACCTTTTGGAAAACTTGTGAATAACCCTTTCATGGGCAATGGATTGTCAGATGATTTGGCAATGCCATGTGAATACCCCCATACATAGAAAAAATACCTGAGAAGTAGAACCAGCACTCCATAAAACCCAGGCTACACAACAATCAGGCATGATATTAAGGGTAAGGCTGATTATTCACTTGAACAAATACTGATGAGTTGGAAAACTCCTTGATGTTTTCAAGCCGAATGACTTTGTGGCAGATACATTCAGTAAAGTACAAGTCATTAGCCTGATTACAGGCATATCAGTGTAAATGTTTTCTCCCCTGATGTCTGGCCATTACCCTGTCTGCTGCTATAAAGAATTCCAGCCATATTGTTCTGTAAACCGTTCTGTAGCATGTATGTGTATGATTAACATCTTCACAAAAGGAGCCTGCATGGTGCATTTATTATGTCATTTTGGAGCCACAGCCTTTCCCCAGCATGACCAGTGACAGCACATAGAGTGAACAACCATGTGAACAAGAATCAAACCATGGTGTCTCTTTCACATGGATTTGGTCAGGCAGCTGCAGGGTCATTCATGTTTCTCCCTACTTGGGCCACAGTGTTTACACTCATGCATTTCCAGACCATCACCACATTTTCCTGGATGCCAAATATCTGGGTGATGAGCAGGGAGCACCTATATCCCCCAGGGTGGAGCTCCATGCTATGGGTGCTCCCTCCTGAACACCCCCATAAGGTCTCCCCTCACCTGCTTGACATGGCTCTGGGTTA